>JARHVA010004976.1:0-670000 GCA_037957365.1 Torreya grandis
ATAAACTCCATGAGAACAACATTGCTTTTGAGATATAATATTTGAGAAAAAAATAAGGTATTAGTTTATTATAAATTAAAATTATCTATATAATATTCATAAAAACAACATTAAAGTGGTAAAAATATTCTACAGTCATTGTTAATAAGAATTTGTAGGTGGTAAGCTCAAAGGCATTAACCTAGTATGCTTGAACAAGGTTCAGAGTGTAAGAAAGAAAGAAACAAATATGTGATAATTGATAAGGGTATTTATATATTAATATATATTTTAAGACCCAAAATAAACCTTCATGTTCCTTCAATACCATTCATGTTTAAATGGGAAAAATATAGCTAATGTATGCATGTGCTAGTGGACTATCAAATCTACAGAATATAAGAGATTCTTGACAATTTTTGTATGTTTACTCAGTTGGAAAGGTCCTAAAACATATAAAATAATATTAATGTTTCTATAAAGATCATATTATATCATTATATAAATAAAATCCAATTCAAGGAATAGGTTTTTAATGGGCTTTAGGCATGCAATGCAGACCTACAGGCTTGCACACATGAACCTATAAAGAATATGCCTTTTGGTGTCAAAATTGAGATTTGAAGAATCATATAAAATATGAATAACTTTATGAAGTTTTTAATAATATTTATAGAGGTGTTGAATAATATAAACCATTCAATAATAACCTTTCTCAAGCTATGGCAAGATGACATGTTTAAGAGAGAATCATAGTTCTACATACCAAAATGAGCAAAAGATGTATGTTTTGAGTCAATCAAGATATTTTAAGAGGTAAAAAAAGATGTATAAAAACTTGATAAAGTTTTTATTAGTGTTTTTAATCCTTATAAAGAGAATAATACCATTAGGGTTAAAATACTTAAGTTGTCTACAAACCCTTATTATGCTTTAAAAGAGCCTTGAAGATTTTTGAGGGGATAAAAATATTGGATAAGAATTGGGAGACCTCATGGAAGGTAAATAAGGCCTAAATAATAAATTTACAAACCAAAATCAATCAAGTTGAAGTATTTTATTCAAAATACTCAGCTAAACCTTCTCAATAGGCCTAAACAGTCAAGAAGGTCAACTTTCATCACATGAGAAGCTAGAGAAGAAGATGCATGGGGTAGAATGGAATTATGAGATGTTAATATGGTATATATAATCCAAGTTTTGGAAATTTTTCATCAATTAAGGCCCTCATCTTTATGAATCATTGTCAAGAAGTTTGAAACCCCAAAACTGCATGTTAAGCCCTTAAAGAGCTTGATGGAAGAGAAAGTTGGTTTAAATGGTTCCAATGCTCATGGTTTGTTTCTTAAGTACCTAAATGACATATACACACTCATATTAATTTTTTTGATCCATAATTTGGCACATGTGGATTGAGTTATGTATAAAATTTCCTAAAAACTACATATTAAGGCATGTTTGCATGTGTTTTGCTAAATGAGGTCTTCTTGACCAATTGAGGAAGCTTCTCCAATTGGGGCAGAGGTATAAGGATATTTATACCATTCATATAATAGGTATTAATGGTGTTATAACAAGTATTAGTCTAATAATCAAGCCCAGATGAAGACTATTTTCACATTTGCATAGAAGAATTATTTTAGAGACCTTTCTTAAAGTCATCCATGGTAGTAAGAAGATTAATAATACCTTGTGGGCCTTTTATATCATTCTTGTATGAATTTATAGGTAATTTAAAAGTATATTTCAATGGTTTTAGGAAAAATTTATGGGTTGATTGGTAGGTAGTCTGGTACTCTATTGGGAAGTGAGACCTATAAGATCTTTGAGAGAGATCTCAAAAGTTATTTTATTGAGTTCCTCTCATAAAGACCTTATTGTATCTAGATATGTTATTCAAGAGTTTTTAAGGGACATAATACACATAAATATCAGTCCTTAAAAATGGTTTATAATTTGAATAAAGAATATATGATATTATATAGGACATCTATGAAGTTAACAAGTTATTATGGTTGTCTTAAAGTAAGGACTAGGTCTTGGTGAGAGATAGGCTTGTTTTCATTGTAATCCCTAGGTTAAGGAAAAGTTTGACATGAATTTTTAGATTCTAAAAATAATGATTAGAATGAGAATATGTATAGCCTTAAGTCTCACTGTCACAAGGTGAAATAAGCATTTAAGATCAAATAAGGGTATAGGAATATTCTAAGGAGGTCATGTGTGACTTGTGTCAAGCTAGTAATGTTTAAATCCTACATCCAAGAAGAGGAAGTTTCAAGTGAATAAGGATGAGTCATAGAATTTGGAGAGATATTTATATTTCATGTTTGATGATATCATCATCAAACTAGGCAACACATGTTGAGGAAAAATAATTGGACTATTTCTTTGCCATTTCTTGGGTTTGTAACTGATTTGATGATGGATGACAGTAATCATGGACTATTTTCCTCCTTGTCTCTCTCTTCCCCTTTATTATATAAATTTGGACTTGAATAGAATTTTAAAGATCCTCAAGCTGAGTATGGTGAAGCCATGCTCAAATTAACACCTGTGTCTTGCCTTTTGGAATGAATAACAAGCTAGTTTTAGCCATCTTCAAGCTTGATTTTAGTGTATACTTGTGATTGTGCATGATTGATAGTGGTAGTTTCCTAAATCCCTTTATTTTTTCCTCTCACCCTTGCCTTCTTTTCAATTAGGTTGAATCTTTATAGGTCACATGAGGTGTTGTAATTGGTTGTGTATACATAAAATATTTTTAACTTTTATCAATTACTAATGATTTCCATCTTTTAAGAACCCATCAAGAATCAATCTCTTTGAGTTCACACCCTAAGGGGTGCACCAAGAAAGGGGTGGGTAAACCATTGGTTCTTCTTAGGATTTTTATCCCTTATTTCCACTTATTACCAATCCACCCAACTCCTAAAAACCATTCCCTAAGCATTTACAACTCTTTTGCACACTCCTCTAGTATTTTCCCACTTTCCATCCTCCTTTTACTAAACTTAAACCCCTTTTGATAGTCTACTATACTAGGTTGACCCTATACTATTTTGGGTAAATTTCATTTAGGATCTAGGTCAGCTCTTAACCAACCTAGCCTATAACCTAGTGATTTTTTATCCATTATTGTACTATGTCATCTAGGTTGACCCTGTCAGCCAAAATTTTTGGAAGGGATAAAGGTTAAATACACCTATATATACAAGATTATTTCATCATTATTTACAATTTAACAAGATTTATTATTCACTTGTGCTTCTTTATAATCTTCTCTTCCAGCATTCTACTTGAGGAGTCTTAGTTTAGGGTTTTTACTTAGAGAATCTAGTCTTTTTGAGAAGTATTGGATGTTTTAGCATTTATTAGTGATCCTTAAAAACCATAAAAACCTCTTAATAAGCCCATTTGGACAAGGGAGAGATTTAATCTCAATGGGTTCATCTTTCAAGTAAGTATTCTTTAACTTTTCTCCTCTCTTTAGTATATAAAAGTAGCATACGTATTGGCTTCGAATAATATTACTCTTCTTCTTCATGTATTAGGGTATTGCTCATACATAACTTAATTGAGATTATCATCTACCTTTTTTCTATTTACTAACCCCCATATTATGCCACAAGCTTTGGTGAGCACTAGATTAGACTTGACTCTAATTGTTACTAGTTTAATGAATATAAAACATATGACCTAGCTAGGGTCATTATGTGATTATGCTTGATTAGAGGCTTTTAAACCCTCCCTATCATTATGTATTATGATAAGAGATCAAATATTGGGTCTAGAAGATCCCCATAAAGGTCATGTTACTAATTATCTAATGTATCCTCAATCGAAAGTGTAAGTATGATCTATCTTCTATGAGTTAGGATTGATTTGTAGACATGATGCATTTATGATTGCAGACATTTTGGTGAACCCAACGTGAATCTAATGTTTTCATTATTATATTTTTTCATTTATTATTTTTCTATATTTATGATACTAGGTCGATAGTATCGATATAGTCTCTAACTTCTATCTGCAGGTTTAACACATAGTCACATCAATATGATTCTATTCTATTTGTGCAACTTTTTCTTTAGGTATAGGCTACTACATTGAATTTTTACACATAGTAAAATTTTAGACTTATATACAAGCTACTAAGTTGACCATGTTGACATAGTACACTTCTAAACTTCCATAAAACATACTATGTCGATACTATCAACATAGTATTCTTTACAGATTTCAGCAAATAGGGAACTATAGAACTAGGTCAACCTAATTGACACAATTGGTAGAATTTACAAGTAAAAATCAAGGCACTTCAATAGAAATATCACTTTCCTTTGCATCCTCAAACCCACCAAGGTTCATTTCTCTCTTTCTCTTTTGTTTCTGTTATTCATTATTGTTCTATTTTTCCTAGTTAATAGTCTTTAAAACTACCCCTATATAGCAAACTAGGTCCACTCTGTCAACCTAGTTTTTTATTCTATCTTATGTCTAGAAGAATAGGTTAACACTATCAATGTAGTTCTTTAACAAACCCTTGTTTCAACAATATAGTAGCAACACTGTCGACTTTGTTTTGTAATCTTTGCATACATTATCATCTGAAATGACATTGTACTATGTTTCAAAGTTAGAATTAACACCTATATGCTATTAATTAGCTCAAACTTTCAATTTTCAATTGATTTCATGCTTAGAATAGATCACATAGTCTAAATTAAGTGTTTTTTCAATATACTATTTAGTTGCACTATTTTATATTTTCTTGCTCACACTACCAAATCACATAATCTTAAAATACATTTAAACAATTGTCTACCCAAGGTCATTTCTATTCAAGTAAAAATACATGGTTAATGGTGTATATTGGCAAAGCACCTGACACCCTTATTGCTACTATGTATGAAGTAAGGGGGTAGGCCCTAATACCATTATCAATACAGATCCCTTTCAGCCTAAACATCTTGAAACCATCCATAGATTAATTTTTAATTCCTTACTTATATCCAACTTACTTTCACACTTAAAATCATACTCTAATAATCTAACAACATTTAGGATGACCACTTAGTTAGTATTTACTTTCCAAGTTGACTACTTGCTCTTTGCTCAATTGTATGTTGTATTACAAAAACTTACATTGGCCAGCATTGGTGCAAGGTTTTATGTTGTGTTCCTCAACTGGATCATCCTCATTAACCCAATTGATTTTTTGTTTCTCTTAATTTATTTCTTTCAAAACTACTTGAATTTTTTTTCTTGTTTTAATACATAGTCATTCTATTTGACACAATCTCTTATAGGCTGTCTGTCTCCCTTGCCTGTAATATTAGGTCTATATTGTCAACACAATACTCTTTTTTATTGTCTAGGATATAGTACTAGGTTAACCCTATTGAATATATATATTTTCTTCCTATTTTATACCCAAGTTATAGAACTAGGTCAACCCTGTCATCTCTATATCCTTATTTTCTCAATTTTTAGTGCTTATTTTTTTACTAGGTTAACCTAGTTGACTCTATATTCTTACTACTTTTATTACATGTCTGACTTAGTTCTCTATCTATTTGACTTAGTTCTTTGTCTCTACCTCTCATTTTTCTTTCTTAGCATCTTTTTCCCTCAAGCATCATGTCCCTTATTAGAATCTTCTTGGATAACTTAAATCCATTTAGACACTATATGGGGTTCTCTTTACTTCTTCTTTTCCTATATTTTCTTCCTCTTTTTAGCTATTGGGGCATCTTTTGATGCCCGTCCACACATTAATATATCCTTTGGGGCATCTTGTGATTCTCATCCACATGTCATTTCAAACTTTGGGGCATCTTATGATTCCCATACCTACATCCACTTACCCTTTGGAGCATCTTGTGATGCCCACTCTTACTCTTCATTACATTCTACCAAACTAATTCAACTTCAAGAAACCTACCAGGACACACAATCTTGTCTCTCATATCCTCATATTTGATATAGACATTCATGTAGGACCTTTCCCTTCTTTTCATGATTTCTATATACTATCTATCTAACAATATTTGTAGGGTAATTTCATATGTCTCTCCCTTTATAAAAGTTCTCTATTTTTAAAAAACCTTAGTCCTTCCTTTTTGGTCTTTTGGTTTCCATTTTTCTCATGAGTTACATTGTAAAACCATAGATATGACCCGATCTTCTTCATGTTGTACCATAAATTCTTTATTTTCATATATATATATATATATATTTTATACCCCTTAGGTTTATATTTTGTAATTTAAAGTATAATACCATGGATAGGATCTGACCTTCCTCACAAAATACCATATTTTTCTTATCTCATTTATTTTTTTCAATAATTTTTGTCACCCTCATGGGTTTTTCTTTTATGAGTTGTAGTGTAAGACCATGGATAGGACCTAACTTTTCTCATAAAATCACCATCATGTTATTCCTTTTTTAGAATGTGTTTTTTATCCTTATTCTTAGCTTTAGCTTTTGCTTCAATTGATATATGAAATTTTCATAACAACTTATGTTAACATGTTTTCCTCCATTTACCTCATTCTTATGATAAGGAATCACACTTTACTATCATTGTATCTCTTTTTCATCCTTTGTCACATTTTTTATGATTTGAAGTAATTCAAATTGTTTCATGTGTCACTCCTCCTTATTTCCTTTCCTTTCACTCCTCATTAGATAAAACAAGGTTGAAGTCAAGATAGAACTTTTATTTTACCTAGATTTATGAGACTCTTAGAAATGATGCTTTTTGAAGTTATCTCTCTTAGCAACCAAGTCCAAATAATTCAAATTAAAGTCATATTTAACATCGATATTTGGTTTTCCAAATCTAAATGGAGGAGGAATAGAAAAATCCATCAATAAATTTAAAATCCAAATCATTTGAAACAAAAGGAAATGATATACAAAAAGGCAACATACAAATCTTAAAATTCAAAATCACACCAAAAGACATGATTATAAGTACATCTCCTATCTCTTATCAAAGATCAAACTCCACAATTGGCTTCACAATAGAGCCAAGGTCCATTGGGGTATGGTAGGATAGTAGATTATAATTGTAGAATTCAACAAACTCTATGGTGCTATCTACTTTCTTATACAAGTACCCAATATTTGTAGTAGAATGACGGTTCTGTAAGGGGTCTTGAAGCATAGGGAAGATGTTGTGAGAAGGTAGGTTCATTTTAATTTTCATATATATATCCTTCATGAGATGATCTATATACTTCATTTGTTGACCTGAGAATTGTTTGGCTAAGAGAAGTTCTTTAGAGTCCTTAAGGTTTAAATTCCTCTTGTTTTGACAAACCTAATTTGAATGTCTTAAATTCGATATAGAGTTCCTCTACCTTGGTTTTTACATCATTCTCCCCTCCACCCATTTTATTTCCCTCCTTGATAGGCATGTATGATTCTAAATCTATTTTCCCTTTTTTCTACTTCCTTCTTCTTCATCTCTTAAAAACATGCTAGAACTACCTTGTTTCATTTTTATCTATCCTTAGAACAAATAAAATGTTTGAGAAACTATGAATTACTTTATTTACACCATAGATTTACATTTTTAGATATGACTTGCTTTATTTTACTATTTGTCATTGTTGTGTTACCCTTTTTACAGACACCTGGGTTCATTTCTACTTTTATGCACATTTTTCCATTAATGATTGAATAAGGATTATTACTTGTCCCTCATCAATGTTGTTTTACCATTTTTACTTACCCATCTTTGTTTAAGTAAGGATTGTTACTGATTTTACATTGATTTTTGATTACCATCATTCACTCTGCCTTTCTTACTCAAGGTTTAGTTGTTTGAGTTTTTTAGTCTTTATTAGCCTTGGATTTTTGGTTACCTAATTTAATATAAATTTTTACTTGGTCATTTGGTCTAACATAACACTTGTCACCCTAACTTTCTAAATTTCTAAGTACATCATGTCCTCATAACGCTAGTTATCTTGGCTTTCTTGCATTTGTTTATTTTTTCTCTTTAGTTTTGTATTCTTGGGTTTGACAAAAGTATTCTTTGTGCCCTACACAATTAGAACTAAAAACATAATAGACAACCATCCAACAATAAAGGTAATTCAAGGTATGCATACATTTAATTTATATTTATTTCCCTTTTTTATCATTTTAATTTTAGGTATTTTATGCTTTAAAATACTACAACTTTTTTTTAGCCTCAACATTATGTGTTACTATGTTATTTATTGAATCACCATCCCCTATTGTACTTTAGCAACATGTGATGAGCTTCAAGTGGGGAATATGTATACACATAATATTTTCAACTTTTATCAATTAATGATGCTTTATATCTTGTAGGAACCCATTGAGACTTAATATCTCTAAGTGTATGCCCTAAGGGGTGCATTGGGAAAGGGGTGACTAGACCATTGGTGATTCACAAGATTGTTGTCCCTTATTTTCATTTATTACCAATCCAACCAACACCTAAAAATCATTCCCTAGGCTATTAATTCTCTTTTTTACACTCCAATATTTTCCCACTTTCCATCCTTCTTTTCCTCACCTTAAGCCCCTTTTGATAGTCTATTATACTAGGTTGACTAGGTTGACCCTATACTATTTTGGGTAAAATTCATTTAGGGTCTAAGTCAGCTCTTGGCTAACCTAGCCCGTGAAATAGTGAATTTTTGTCCATAATTGTACTAGGTAGACTAGATTGACCCTGCCGGCTAATTTTTTGAAAGGGCTTAGGGTTAAATCTGCCTATATATACAAGATCATTTTGTCATTATTTACAAATGAACAAGAGTTATTATTCACTTGTGCTTCTTTATAATATGTTCTTCCACCATTCTATTTGAGGAGTCTTAGCTTAGGGTTTTTACTTGGAGAATATAGTCTTGTGGAGAAGTCTCAGATGCTTTAGCCTTTCTTAGTGATTCTTACAAACCATAACAACCTATTATGTATCCCATTTTTATAAGGGAGAGATTTAATCTCAACGAGTTCATATTTTAGGTAAGTATTCTCTAACTTTTCTCCTCTCCTTAGTAGATAGAATTAGAATAATTATTGTCTTTGAATAATATTACTCTTCTTCTTCATGTATTAAGGTCTTACTCATACATAGCTTAATTAAGAGTCTCCTATTCATGTTTTGTTTATTTACTAACCCCCATATTGTGCCACAATCTTTGGTGAGCACTAGATTAGACTTTACTTTACTCATTATTAGTTTAGTGAATATAGAACATAGGACCTAGCTAGGTTTATTGCATGATTGTGATTGAATGGAGGCTTTGTAACCCTCCATAGCATTGTGTATTGTGATAAGAGATCCCCTAATTAGGTCTAGCGGATCCCCATATTGGTCATGTTCCCTATTATCTAATGTATCCCCAATCAAAAGTGTAAGTATGATATATCTTCTCTGAGTTAGGATTGATTTATAGACATGATGCATTTATGATTGCATATAGGTTATGTATGGAATTAGACATGTAAATCTACCATTAATGTTGATTTAGTTCACCTCTTAATTGTCCTTCCTAATTCATGCATTTCCTAATACTTCCATGTTAAAACATTGATGTAAGGAGAACCTCAAGTTGGATTTGTGTGGTCCAATCAATCTTGCTTCACTTCAAAATTTCATAGGCAAGTAAAGGTTGAGATTTTAGTGCATCACCTCTCTTTACTTTCAGTTTTATTTTTCTCTTTTCCTTTCTAGTTGAGTAGGTCAGTGTTAGTTTTAGGTGTTGTATCAAGGAAGCTAGCCCTCTATGGAGTTTCTCTCTAGTCATAGGTCACCCATAACCTTAAATAGATTCCATTATGTTAATTGGGTGAAAAGGTCCTAAAAAGAAGAGGTCCTAAAAAAAACCTCTTCAAGGGTGAAACTCAAAGTGACAACAAGAACCAAGACAATCATACACACATTCATTCATTAATCAACAAGTAACATATATCTACTAATTACATAAAGGAAAGAATATAAGGATATATATATACATACCTTGATGTATCCATTGAGCATCAATCTCCCCATTGGATTAAGTGGATTTTTATAAGAGATGTTGTGGGTTGAGTACTTCAAATGCAAGTATAATACCTAGATATTTTTATCTAGGGACTCCACATATTATGACATATCCTTAGTTTAACTCCTTTCATTGAGCTTCAAAGACCACCACAAAACAAGATTATATTCCACTAACTCCTCTAAATAAGACTTAGGGAGAAGTGTGGGTGAAATTAGATAAAATAGAGTGTATATGATTCTACTTTAATGAAATATGACCCCTATATATACTAATATGATTTCCAAAACCAACCCTAAGAAGTAATTCTATTGTATCAAGCTGGTTGATATAGTTGAGATAAATTGACTACCATAGAATGGTATCAAGTAGGCTAATACAATTTATATGTTAGATGATAGGCTCAAGAATACTTTAAGATATATGATAAAATATATGAAGGGAAAATTCTCTAAATATATGGTATCAACTAGGATGATGCCATAGGATATAAGGGAAACTAACATAACTGAATAAGATATGATGGAAGGAAATAAATGGTAAGACAATATAAAGAAGCTAGATTGATATTATGAACTAATATGATCATGCTATCATAGTAAAATCTCTTTCAAATCACCATAATCCTAACCACCCCTTTTTTGATGCACCCTTTAAGGTGTTCACTCAAGGATACCAATGATCAACAAGTTGTTGTAAGAGAAAATGTCATTAAATGATATAGTGAAAAATATTATGTATATATAATCCAATTTTCATTTCATTTATTGCATGTATTCTCCATATCTCCTAGCATTTCATTGGTGCATATTATTTGTATCTCCTTTCATTTCATTGCACATATTTTCCATATCTCATTTCATTTACGATTATATATTGTGAAAACTATCATTCAGATCATCTAATTTATCATCTAACAAAGAACATATCATATTATAATTTCCACTTGATCCATATACTGACTCTATCTCCATTTTTTAGGGTTTTTCCTTGGTTTATATGAATTCTTTCCTCAACCTCTAGTTTACATACTTGTCATTTTGATATTTGATAATTAAGATTTTAATTTTTACCTTTGACTAAACTATTATTAAATGTTGATCTAATTATACACCCTTTAATTTCTATGAGCTAAATAAATAACACTAATTCTAAAAATTGTGGCTAGTAGAGTGAATTTATGAAAAACACTAAAATAACAATAACTCACTAAAAGATATTATATAAAGTTGAAAATTTTATTGTAGATTCCTTGAATACTTATCCAAATTCAATAAAATAATTACAAAAAAAATCACAATGGTTTGTGAGATATAGATGATTCTAAAAAATTGGGTTTCAACCAATCTTTTACCCAAATAAAAGCTCTAATATCACTTGTAGTGAAATTACTATACCACAAAAGTATAATTTAAATAATATATAACAATATGATTGAAATAATAATAAAATAACAAACCATATGACTAATCTACTTTGTGAGGTCAACCTCCACAACCTTACAATAAAATTTCTAGACACCTAAATTTGGTATTTGTTTAACCCTAAATTAGATAAAGAATCTCACTTGGGTAGATAAGGTTAATAATATATAAATTATAATGCACAAGGGTGATGATCAAATCTCTAGCAGGCCAATTAGGTGATAAACTCATATATAAACATATACTAAATTTATTAAACTAAAATAAGATAAAAATAGTAAGTACAACTATGGTAGATATGGAAATGAAAAATAATTAATGTATTTATCTTATTTTGATTTTAATGTAGTTCTAGATTTGGAACATGCATAAATTAGACTAGAAGGATATTCTAAAATAGTCATCAAATTTTGAATTTAATGCTTTTGGAGAAATAGACACTAGTGCCATCTTGGAATGGTTGCATCGATGCTAATGCCTAAACCTATCACAAGTTTCCTATATGAAATACCTACTAGAAAAAGATGTAACCACCTAGATATTTCTGGGCTTGACATTTCCTTCACTCTAGTGAATTCAAATCTAGGTTGTGGAATGTTGCTCATAAATTTGTAAAACCCTAGTTCTTCATCTTCATAGTGACCTTGGGAAAAAATGGATTAATGGGCACATGGTGTTGAGATAAACCTAAAGACCCCTTTATCAATGAGTACTACCTACATAGCCAAAACTCTGAAGAGGGCCTTATACTAATGTGGTTCTCCCTTATGTGTTAGCATGTATGTGAATCACGTAATATTTGCAAAGTAATTACAATAGTGGCCTAGTTTGTGACTTGAAAAATTAGGCTCTTAGGCTACTCCTTAAGTACTTCAGACTTGTGTATGTGTTATCCCTATGATTGATATGAAAATAAGAGAAAATATGGAAGCTTTTATTTATTGAGTGCTTGATTGAACGATTTGATAAGTTACCTTAGGTATTTTCAAGGTCTTGTAGGTGAGGAATGAATGAGGATTGATCTTGTATTTATATCAATCCCTTTGGATAAATAAATTTTATTAAATCACTTAGACTGACCATTAGGATATGATTCATTTTAGAATTAGATGACTTTAGGGAAATGGACATTTGTATCATATTAGGACACTAGCATGGATGCAGGTGTCTATCCTAGACACTAGTGTCTAGGGAGAAAGAAAGTATGTACAAACTCAAAAATTATAGAAGATAATCATGTTTTAGTCATTATAACAAATATATAAGGTATGGGTCATCAACGTAAGACTACTTGAATCAAGAAGGCACAAGATAGAGTAGATGTGTGACTTTAAAAAGTAGGAAAGGTCCAAAATTGAGAGGAATAATTAAGGTTTGAGTTTTTCAAGTGTACAATATTGAAATAGTATATAATACATAAAATAGTTTATACATTCCCCCTATTTAATCTAGTATTAAATTAATAGTTTAAAGGAAATGAATGCATACTTGGGTGTGTATAACACACCTTGCCTTTATTTGAGTCCAACTTGAATGATTTGCTAGTGATTGAACTACAACTAAGATCTTGTTATAGTACATAATCAATGCATATAATATAGAATTGAAATTATTTGAAAATATTGAAATTGAAATTATTTGAAAATATTGAAATTGAAATAACAAGGTTTAAGAGTTCACCTGTATATCGATGTAACCACCTTGCCTATTGGCAAGTTGATTTAAAAGATGTATCATTATAAGGTTATAAAATTGAGATTAAGATAAATATATAAATCTAGAAAGTATATATATATAAGTGTGTATATTTATATATATTGCCCCAAACCTTGGAGAAAAGGTGAGTTTACACTTGGTAATAGAGATTAGTTTAGCTGCACAACCCAATCATACTTATAACCTGGTGAGCATGAGTGAACAAAGTCAACTCATGCTATCAAATTGGTAAGGTTGGATAATACAATCAAGTCCAATATAAAAAAATTACAAGATTGAGTGATTTAATCACATTAACCATACCAAAATCAAACTAATTACTACAATAGATTGGCTCAATATAGTCCATAAAAGTAGATCCTGGGTATTAGTGCATAAAATTACATCTTAGTGGGTGATGATAGTACCTAAAAGTGTTTTGAAATCTGAATCTAATTTGTATTTTAAAATATTAGGTGCATATTTCATAGCATATACACCTTAGATATTTCTCATGTCAAAACTATGTATTATAATGGTACCAATTGTAGACACCTAAATCTGGCCACTAATGATGTCTAACCAGGGTTTTGATTAATTTACACCTAAAACACACAATTTGGCCTAAAAACACTAAAACATGCTAAATGATATGAAACTGACATATTCAAGTACCAAGTTTGGCTAGGGTATCACTAAATGGGCTAGTGCAATTTATGAGCCAGCTAACTTTGATCAGATCATTTTGAGTCAAAATGCTAATTTTGCTCCTAGGTGCTCTGGATTGATCTTTCTTATTAAATATTTTTCACAAGACATGTGCCTTTGTTATTTTGTATTGATAACATCCTAAATGGGATAATGGATCCAACACATCTGATATCACCTTCTAATTCTAATCCAGTCAAATTTTAGACCAATAACAAGACATTCTGATCAATTTGAGTAATTTGTGCACAAAGTGCTTAAACTTGCTTAAGATCTAATTAAACCAAATTAGATCCTAATAAATAATTCCACTAAAACTTGTTGAATACTTATTTTTGGAAATGAATATTGAATATCTACATCATCAGGTGACCTCATTTCTTAGGAAGACATCCCTAGGCCATAAATGCCACAAATATCAAGATTCATGGCCTCCATGCCTCATCAATGCCTTTCATGATGCCCTCCATGAATCTTAATTTCCCCTTCTTATAATGTCATGATGAGGGTAATTATAAACTTAATTCCAAAAATTGAATTAATCATCAACCACACATCTCAATCTCAGGATGGATGGTTCAAGTTGATTCTAGACATTCTCAAAAATCTATAAATAGAGAGGCCATGAACATCATTTATAAGACTTGAGAAGGCAAATTTATAATGGAAAAATGATTCCAAAAACCATTGAAATTAGTGTTACCATGTCAAATTGATTCCAAGCCAAGCCAAGCCAAATCCACAAGGTGCTAAGGAGACATGGAGGTAGTCAAGCTTCCATTACCAAGGACTTCATGAGCATAAACCGAGCAAGCCACTACTACAAATGCATTTAGAGCATCCAAGGAAGGTGAAGGAATTCTTGTGTTTTATTCCTTACTTTTTATTTGTGTTTGTCATTTTTTCTTATTAACTAAGCTCTCCCTAGTGTCTAGGCCTAGAGATGTTACGCTAGTTAGTGTATTTCTTTCATTTTGGAACTATCACCATACTAACCATCCTCTCTTGAGTCAAATTCCTAGATCACATAATGGCATGCCCGATAGGACTAGATGCATCTCACACCTAAAGAAGATCATTTTGTAGCTTTAAAATATTTATTTAGGCCATTATAACTCTTATAAATTGATTTTCTAACTTTATTTTGCCATTTTTATTTGTCACAGTTTTACATAGTAACTGATGTTAGCAAGTAAGACTAACATCAGTTGCACAACTTAACTAATGTCAGTTAGAAAAATTGACATCTTTTAGATACCTATCAAGATGGTCACATTAGTGTAACCAATGCCAGTTAGATAACTAATATCGGTTATCCAAAGTAACCATTATCGATTGTATATAACCAATGTTAGTCACTATGTTTTTCTTAGAACACAGACATGCTAAAGTTCATTGTTTCAAATCAAAAAGAGTTTCAAAGCTAAAGGACATGCTAACATTTTTGATGTAGGACCAAGCTTTACTTTTACTCAAAACATGTTTAGATCACCTTTTTCATGATTAAAAATCAATTAGGAACCTTGTTTTGGTGTTTAACAAAAGAATTTAGATGTTTATGGTGATTGTCTTCAAAGTTTTCAACTAAGACCAAGGGGTCAAATGAACACCACCAGATCTTTCATTTGGGATTAAAATTGAACACACTTGTCAATTCTTATTTTCAATAGTTGTTGAATTTAATTTTTTTTGGAAAAAAGAGAGATGTTGTGTGTATGATCTTCCATTTGTCCCCTTTAGGGAACCCTTGGAATCAAAACCACCATTCCTATTGTAAGTATCCTAGTCTAAAGCTTAGCAATAAAGCCATCTAAATCACTCCCCAAAAACTTGTCAAAGTTTGGGTGATCTTGAAAATGACCCTAAAGTCTTTCTACTTTCATGTTTTCTTTATTTTTATGTAACTGCAGCTTGCGAGGGGGACTTCATCACCTCCCACAATTTATTTAGGGAAGCTTTGACCTAGGGTTTCACCTCCTAGCATTGAATTAATTTGGATCCTAATTGGAGTTGCACATGCAATGTAGTGGCTCTTTGGACATCACACTACACTGAGCAAATAGTAAGATGTAGTATTTTCAAAAATTACTAGATTTTTTTACAACAAGCCAAGTGATATGGACCTAAAATATATGATTTTATTTTGCATTATTTGGCATGAAAGTCATTGTGAAATTGATTGCCCTAGATCATTCAGAAGCTTGTTAGATCTTAGATAAATCCCCACTTATCATGGAAGTATTATAGATGTAAGGTGCGCCTTAAGGTCCATGCCATAATACTATCATTTGAGAGAAGGGGGGTGTAAATAACTTACTATATAATGCACATTTACTTTGGGATGAACACTTAAAATCCTCTCAAATGACATATATTGATAGATTCCAACAATACCACACAACGTTGTAAGTTTAGGATCTAAGAGTGAATAATTAGTGGGTCTTGTCCTAGTTTAAAGTCTTGTTTGAAGTTAAAAATTGGTGTAAATAAAAAATCCAAACCAAACACATAGTCCTAATTTTTCTTTGAATAAAGAGGTGTTATGCTACTCACGTGAAAACATCATTTTGCCTTGTTCAAAGTTCATCAAAAGCTTGGGAGTCATTTCATCTACTTTGGTGCAATCATGCTACCCAATTGAGTCTATAACTTTACCAAAGTTGTTTAAAGTCCTTCACTTATGATCTAAATTTAGAATTTCACCTTTACAAGTTCATAGGGTTGATGTGTTAAGTGGGTTTTCCATTTGCACTAAACTTGAGGGAATTTAGGTTTAAATTCCGATTTGGGTTGAAGGCCATTTAAGACTCATAATCATTGTCATCACTTGATAGACTTAAGCCATTTTGTGCTAAACATTTTCTCTTTGAGTATATGCTCCACAACATTTTGAGTAAAGTAGTGTTATGCTGTCAAAATTGTGAAAAATTAGCTTTGCCATAGAGAGTTTTAGAAACAAACTTTTTTGTCATACCTTTTGGGTAGTATAGAATCATTATGCTACCCAAAACATTTAAAATATTGTTTCATAGACCCTCTCACATAGAGTTTCAAATTTGTTCCTACATTTTTGGACTAATTTGGGTGTACTCTTGTGATCTTTTGTCTAAAACATAGTTTTACAGTTCACTTTCATCTAGTTTATTTGTCAAAAGAACCAAGTTTTATACCATTATTTATGAGAAAATAAACTATTTATAAAGTGCCTTTTGTTTCATACCTTATACCTAGTTGATCAAGTTCATGTCCAAGAATCAAATGCCTAGTGTTTATTAGAAGTGTTTCAAATATGTTAGATTAAAACATTCATCTATTTCAAAGTCTAGCTTTTGACATTGTTTGGCTAAAAGTCCTAACACATGCCTTGTTTTAGCCTAGATTTTGATGCCACATTTAGCCAAAAGACCTAGTAACTTTTAAATTCCTAGATTAGACTGATTTGAAACACTTAGACCTTAGAGTTTGACATTTTGATTTTTGGTCCATTTACTTGCTTATCTTTGTGTGAACAGTGAAACGTTAGATAATTCACGCTAGTTTGTTTCCTCACAAATCTTTGCATAAAACTTTTGATCCTTTTGATGAATCTATACCAAGTTGGAGCATCATCTATTTTAGATTTTGTCCTTTTGAGAGTTTGTATAACTCTTTGACCTTTTATTGCAAAGCATTGACTATGGATCCCAACATGTATTCCTACACTCATAATGGACTCATGTATAATCCAAGGATTAGTAATGTAGTTTCATAGGAAGAAATGGTGCAAGACCCCTATGTGGAAAATATTTCTTATGAGATAGATTATTATCCCTCTTATAATACTCAATTAGGGGCACAAAGCCAAGATCCTTTAGCTAACTATTTAGTTAACACACCGCCTTATTCAAAATAGGACCAAGAACAAACTGCACAATACCTAGGTATAATACCCATAATGGATGAGATAATTCTTCAACAGTCATATTCTACTAATATGGCTTCCATATATGATCCATTTTTGTTTGAGTGACATTTGTTAGAGAATAAAGATGAGATTTTGGTTAGAGCCATAGAGGTAGGGGCCAAGTTTCCAACAGACTTCCCCCATGAAAATTTACCAAGTCTAGTAAGAGTGCCCCATAATATCATTTACAATCAACATGCTTCTTCTAGAAATCCTATGGCTCTAGTCCCAAAAATGTATCAAGACCCTAATATATCTAATCGAGGCAAAAACATCATGGAAGATCACTTTAACCAAATGTAGACAACATATCAAGCCTACTTGAATTTAGCATGTGATTTCAATTAGATGAACATGGTGAGTAAGCCTCTTATTGACCTAGTTCCTTCAATAGGAGTGTTTATAGAGTTAACTAGACAAGAAAATTTGAGTTCTAACCCATTCATATAAACCACTTTGATAGATAACTTAATGCATAAGATCGTTATTGAAGAAGTGTCTTTGAAATCTACATAGAATGGTGAGCCAAATGTAGTGGACAATGTGCAAACAACATCCAATCCTGATCAAAGTGGTACTAATGCAAAAACAACTAGCCAAAAACATGTGCATGTAGTTAATCCCATGAGTAGATCATCATACCAAGGAATAGGAGTTTCTACACCCCAACCTCAACTGGCTGCTTCCTCAAGTATACAATCTATGGGATGAGGTAATCAAAAAATGACCAATGTCATGCCTCAATGATATAATGTGATGAATCCTACTCCCTCTCAATAAGTAGAGAGTAGTATTACACAATAGTAGACACAATCTAATGTATCAATGCAACAAAGGACAAATACTTTGCCACCTCAATCAGGGGAAACTAATGTTTCACCTCGCCAGGTAATGACGAACATACCTCTTTAGTCACAAACTAAAATGCCAATTCAAAACAAAGTAATGAATAGTCAACAAAGTGAAAATATTAGTCAGTGATAGATGCTGAATCTATAACCTACTTTCACTTCTTCACAGGGATTCATGTAATAAGGAGGTCCCCATGTTTCTCAAGTACCTACTAGACAACCATTGGTTCAAATGTGCCAAAAATTTAGAGATAGGGTCTTGGTCCATAAGTTCCCACTCCACATCACGGTTTTATTAGTCAGTAGCATGTCCCTTTTAAATCAAAAAAGGCACAATATAGTTATATCCCTCCATCCCAACCACAAAATCCTCCAAGTCAAACCTTTATCACCAACCCAAACTAGACTATCACGTAACCAATTATGCAATTTCAAGTACATCCCAATCCACATATACATATTCTTGGTCCATTCCCCAACCAAACCAATATACCCCAACATGTATCCCCATCATACCTAGGTCCAACTGTCCCACTTATGACCTCCCAAGCATCTACCCAAACCAATATTCTCCTTTAAACCAATGTTCCTTCTAGTTTCCTATCCCAAGAATGTAAATAGATGAAGGATGTAATTATTACCATTCAAGTGGGGAAATAGATTAAAAAGTTCAAATTGGATGACATGTGTTCTTATATATTCAACATGGAGTATTTATAGATACCATTTCGTCTAGGATACGAACCATCAAAATTTGACAAATATAAAAGGAAAGGTGACTCTAAGGCTCATTTGACTAAATTTTTTATCACATGTCAACCAATGGCATATAACAACATATATATTTTATTTTTGTTCCCAAGGAGCTTATCCAAACAAGCCTTGGAGTTTTTGAAAGTTGCCCAAAAACACAGTAGTAGATTTTGATGATCTTTCTCATAAGTTCGTGTAACACTTTTCCTATAATCTCGAGCATGAGATTTCATTAGTGGAATTAACGCAAGCAAAGAAAAAATTTAGTGAGATTTTTGAAAGTTATTTATAGTGATGGAGATCCCTTGAAAGACATTTCACCCATAATTTACTAGATAAACAATTAGCCTTTGTGTTTACTAAAAATTTGCATAGTGAGATATCTTATCATCTATAACTACAATGTGCACATACATTCAAAGAGATAATTGATAAAGGTTTATTGATTGAGTAGGAACTAATCAATAAAGGAGTCATCAAGCTTAATTCAACTAATAAAATCAAGGTAATGTTGACCATTTTTTGCCCAACAGGTCAAAAATCAGTCCCCTTCTTCCCTTGCTATTCAGGGCTAGTCAATTTTAGGTTTCATAAGTTCATTGGCCTTGGTTCATGAATTGGTTCAACACTTTAGCTTTGTTTAACCACCAAGTTAAATGCTTCATTGGTTCAATCGGCACTTGGTTCAACCACTTGAGTTCATTGAGCTTCAAGTTCAAATGGCTTTAGTTCATTCGGCGGGTTCAACATTTTAAGTTCAACGATTTGGTTCAATCACTTGGTTCAACACCATCAGTCCATCAGCAAGTTCAATGATGCACAATGTTGAACTAGTTCAATCATTGGTTCAATGTGAAGTAACAAGCTCGGCACGCACTGTTGAACTATTGAATTGATTCAATGAGTGGTTCAAAGAAAATGGTTCAAAATGAATGGTTCAACTGCCTTGGTTTAATTAGCTCGATGTGCAGCATTGAACCGTTGAACTAATTTCAGTTCAATGGGTTGGTTCAATGAGGTGCCCCCAAAGCCAAAGGGTAGGTACCCTTACGGAGGGCAGTCCAGGTTCAATAAGCCCTTGCGGAGGGAAGGGAGCACTTCAAAGAGGCCACGAGGAAACACTTTAGACCTTTCAAATTTTTGTAAAGACAAAGTCCCAAATTCCTTTAGACAAAAATTCCGAAGGAATTCTGGAGGAGGTTGTAGACCGAAGAACCTGAAGGATTGGTGGGTGACCATGACAAATTCTCACAGACTTTTGTTTGTGGGAAAATTGTCTGTAGAAAAGCCTAAGGCATAAAAGCCACAGAAAGGGGCTGAAGGAAGAGCCCGACCAAGCAAGGCAAGAAACCCATGGGAAAAAATCCCACAAAAAGGACCCGATGACATTTTTCCAAGGACGGTGACGTCTCAAAAGCCATCATTTTCAAGGAGACAAACTAGCTATTGGGTGATAGCCGCGTGAATGTCAAATTTAACACAATGGAGTAGCCATTTGTTTTTTAACTGTCTGAGTGCCAAATCATGGAAATAGCTTGAGGAATGTAGTGACCCACCAGAAGATTGCCCCTGACGGCTAAAAGAGCAGGAAGAAGACAAGGAGTAGAAAAGACAAATCATCCAAGTGGCAAAGGGAAGGTGAGTTATTGCCAGATGAGTGGCGTGGCCTATTTTTTTCCAAGTTCACATTTAAGAGGGGACAAACTATAGTCTATTTATACAAAAAAGGCATGACCATGTTCTTACATTAATGTTTTGATGCCAAAGTCAATTTTGGTGATTGTACAACATGATTCTAGCAGGCCTTTTTTGAAGAATGACATTAGTAATAGTGGCTTCCTCTTCCCAAGGTTTAGAATGCACATGGGCCACTTGCAAAAAGGAGCACCAAAATATTTCCCAGGAGGCACCAAATTTTCTTCCTCTTCCTATATATTGTAACTTTCTCATTTGAGAAAGGATTGACTCTCAGCCTTAAGGCAAAAATCTGCCCAAAAATCTCTCAAGCTTGTAAGGCAGAGCTCTGCCAAAATTTTACCTTGAATCGAAACATAGCATTTTTACCTCCATTCTGAGTTTTGCATCTTTAGTATGTGTCTATTCCTTGATTCTATGTTAAGTCATTATCTTAATGCTTTTGTAGAAAGATTTTAGCATGTCTAGTGCATTTTTTGAGTTTCATTTTACAAGTTTGTCAGAAGTGTCCCTAGAGGAGTATAGGTGAAGTGGATAGGCTACTGCAGTGTGTCTTAAAATGCCTCTAGTAGTTATTTCCTCCTTGTATCTCCATGGACCCCTGACCCATTGATGTAGGAGGTTTCCTCATGTCAGATGAAGTGTGTGGGCACTTCTTTTAGTGAAAAGTGTATGTTTGGGCCTGAGTGGATCACACTTTCTGGTGTATCACCTTTTCAAATTTTTAGGCTTAGGTTTTATTTTCAACATCTCTCGCTCCCTTTTCATCCCCCCTTTTTCATTTTATTTGTTAGTAGTATGAGAAACCAGGGCCTAAAAAATAAATCAGAGGGAGCTAGCCCTCATCTAGAGACTCTCCCCTCTAGCTTTAGTAGTCCCATAGGCGAGAGGGGAGTTTCCATTGTTGCATGTGGAAAAGGCAGGAGCCCAACCTCCTACCCATGGGTATAAATCCACGCTGTCAATAGTTTTTGGCATGCCCAGTGGGACCAAATAGGACAAGTTGTGTCCATAGAGTTGAAGAATTTTTGGTGTGTTCTTCGACCAACTAGCCTTTGGAAGATTTTGTATCAACACCAATGGCGACTTCAAGTTGAATCAGCTAGTTAAGCAGCCTAGTGCCATCAAAAATCTTATTTTTTTGTATGTATAATTCCTTTGCACAAAATTATGGACCTTGTATTCCTTCATATGACTTTGATCAGACTTAGAATTTTTATGCAATCACCTCAAGCAGCCCTCCTAGTTACCCTTCAATGATAAGGGAGGTGACATTGGAGTTTGAGAATCAGGTAATGGAAATGGACATACTAGATGAGCAGTATGATTATCAACAAGAGCTGATGTATAAAGAGGTGTGTTTGTTTAGGCAAGCTGAGGCCTTACAACCCATGGAGGAGGAGGTAGAAAAATGGAGAAATCCATTTATTCAAGGCAGTCAGCCTTGTGTGCCCCCTCTTATTCTAAAGAAAGCCCCCTCTTATGCACCAAATCCTTTCTACTAGATATCACTTGCTCACTCTAGCTCATCTGATGCATCTACTCTCAATCCCATGCACCTGGCTTTCTAACATCAAAGGGCATTCGAGCAACCCCCCATGGAGATCAGTCTTCTCAATTCCTTATATTGTGAATCTTCCATTGGGGGGAATACCATGAGCCAACACGTCCCTCTTCTAGAGACTCTTCTGGTGCATCAACAGTCTCTTCCTAGCATTCCTCAACCTCCCCAAGTCTTTCAACGTGATGTGCAAATTTTGAGTTGGAGGAAGGAATGCTAGGAACCAGCCCAAAACCTTGAAGAGGATGATGCTGGTGACCTCTAAAAAAGACTCTTTCAGGATAATCTAGCCAAGAAAATTGAAGAATTGGAGGCTAAGATGAGGTTGCTTCATGAAAGAGAGATAAAACTTCCAGACCTTATGGAGGAGCCCCAGGACCTTGGAGAAAATAAAGTTATTGCCTGTTTATAGGAGCAAAATTCCAATTCTGAGATCTTGAACTGGAAAAAAATGATAGAATCATGGGGCAGGAAGGAGGAGAAGGAAGGTTTTTTTCAAAACCTTGAAGAAGATGGGGCTACCCCTACTCATGATAATGCTGGTGATCTCCAAGAAAGGCTTTTATAAGAGGATATGGCTAGGAGAATTATAGAGTTGGAATCCAAAGAGAGATTCCTCAGCCAACATATGATGGATGGTTTAGACCCAATGGTACATTCTATGTCTGAACACACCCCATCTACACACTTCCAAGAGAGCTATCAAGCCATACTTGATATAGATGAAGTCCTAACCAAGTGGAAGGAGGAGAATCATTTAATTCTAGCTCAAGGACTACCTCCTCTTCCACATGGTTTTTCCACTTCACCCCTTCTCAAGAAGGAACCTATTTTGTAGGAGGTGACTGAGGAGTAGAAGACCAAATTTGTAGTTTCCCAAGAGGCTATCATGAGTGGAAATAAAGGAAAAATCATCATGGAGGCTCCTTTTGAAGACCTCATCAGCAATGGAGAAGATGCAAGTCTTGCATGTATGCAAATGTTCCAGCAATACAAGGAGGAACAAAAGCATGGTCAGCTCTCTCCCCCCTTATTCGATGAACTTCCTTGTTGCTTCGATGAGGAGGATGACTACGCTGAAAAGCTTGAGTTGGAGGAGGATCGAGAGGATACCTTTAAACATCTAGAGATCTTGATCATCAAGGAGGAAAAAGAGAGGTCTATCTTCCTGGAGGAAGGCCTTGAAGAAGAAAGCTTTGAACAAAGAGGCGATGTTCTATGGGATGAGAAATCATTTTGTGAGTCCATTTCAGACATCACAATAGTCACCCTTCTTTAAAAAGGCCAAAAGGAAGCAGAAGAGTTTGACAGAGTTTTCAATGAGGCAAAAGGAAACAAGTTAGACCATGATGCATTGCAAGGGAGTTATGCACATCAAAGGGCTAACGGTGATAAGCCAACATCCACTAATTTCTTGGTGAAGAGCACTAGTATGAGGGACCAACATTCAACAAGCTTCCAAGGACAAGTAGAGTACATATGTGTTGGGAGCATGTTTGAATCTGATCCACTCAGATGCAAGCCAACCCAGGTGATAGGCAAGAGGAGTAGGTCACCAACTCTCTTTTTTATTTAGCTACTTATCTGGCACCATAAGTCTTCTTGCTAGGAAGGGGACTTAAGAAGTTTTCCCTTTGATCTAAGAGGGAGGCAAACATTCCTAGTTAGCTATATATAGTAGTTTGCTTTTAGTTTCTTTTCCTACTTTCCCTAAGTGTAGTTTGCATAGGTAGTGTTTTTAGCCTTGTGTGTGTTTCCCTTTGTGTGTGGGGTAAAAAGCTTCATGTTTGATTCTTGGATCTTTGGGGTTGTTGCTAATCTTTGTTTAAGTTGCATTCTAACTCTATGCCCAATGGACTACAAGGCAACTGGTCCTTAAGCATAGCAGGCATGCTTCCCCTAGGAGTCACCAATTTATTGACCATTTTTTGCCCAATAGGCTAGAAATTGGTCCCCTTCTTCCCTTGCTATTCAGAGCTAGTCAATTTCAGGTTGCATAAGTTCATCAACCTTGGTTCATGAACTGGTTCAATGCTTTAGCTTGGTTCAACCACTAAGTTCAATGCTTCACTAGTTCAATCGGACTTGGTTCAACCACTTGAGTTCATTGAGCTTCAGGTTCAAACAGCTTTAGTTCATTCGATGGGTTCAATGTTTTAAGTTCAATGCTTTGGTTCAATTGCTTGGCTCAATGCCATCAGTCCATCGACAAGTTCATTAGAGTGTAGCATTAAATTGGATCAATCATTGGCTCAATGCAAATTAAGAAGCTTGGTGCGCACCATTGAATCGTTGAACCGGTTTAACGAGTGGTTCAAAGCAAATGGTTCAAAGTGAGTGGTTCAACCACCTTGGTTTAATCAGCTCAGCATGTAGCATTGAACCATTGAACCAATTTTAGTTTAATGGGTTGGTTTAATGAGGCACCCCAAAAGCTGAAGGGCAGGTACCCTTGCAGAGGGCATTGCAGGTTTAATAAGCCCTTGCAGAGGGTAGGGAGCACTTCAAAGAGGCCACGAGGAAACACTTTAGACCTTTCAGATTTTTGTAAAGACAAAGTCTCGAATTCCTTTAGAATTTTTGTCTGAAGGAATTCCTTTGGACAAAATTCTAAAGGAATTTGGGAGGAGGTTGCAGACTGAAGAACCCAAAGGATTGGCGAGCGATCAGGACAAATTCTCATAGACTTTTGTCCATGGGAAAATTGTCTGAAAAAATTTTTGAGGTATAAAAGCCATAGAAAGGGGCCAAAGGAAGAGCCTGACCAAGCAAGGCAAGAAACCCGTGGGAAAAAAGCCTACAGAAAGGACCCAATGACATTTTTCCAAGGACGATGACATCCCAAAAGCCATCATTTTCAAGGAGATGAACTAGTCATTGGGTGACAGTCGTGCGAATGTCAAATTTAACACAGTGGAGTAGCCATTTGTTTTTTAACTGTCTAAGCACCAAATCATGGAAATAGCTCAAGGAATGTAGCAACCCACTAGAAGATCGCCCCTGAGGGCTGAGAGAGCAGGAAGAATACAAGGAGTAGAAAAAATAGCGTCCAAGTGGCAAAGGGAAGGCGAGTTATTGCCAGACGAGCGACATGGCCTATTTTTTTCCAAGTTGGCATTTAAGAGGGGACAAACTGTAGTCTATTTGTAGAAAAGAGGCATGGCCATGTTCTTACATTAATGTTTTGAATGCCAAAGTCAATTTTGTTTATTGTACAACATGATTCTAGGAGGCCTTTTCTGAAGAATAACATCAGTAACAGTGGCTTCCTCTTCCCAAGGTTTAGAATGCACATGGGCCACTTGCAAAAAGGAGCACCAAAATCTTTCCCAGGAGGTGCCAAGTTTTCTTCCTCTTCCTATATATTGTAAATTTCTCATTTGAGAAAGGATTGACTCTTAGCCTTAAGGCAAAACTCTGCCCAAAAATCTCTTAGGCTTGTAAGGCAGAGCTCTGCCATAATTTTACCTTGAATTGAAACATAGCATTTTTACCTCCATTCTGAGTTTTACATCTTTAGTATGTGTCTATGCCATATTCTGTGTTAAGTCATTTTCTTAATACTTTTGCAGAATGATTTCAACATGTATAGTGCATTTTTTGAGTTTCCTTTTATAGGTCTGTCAGAAGTGTCCCTAGAGGAGTATAGGTGAAGTGGATAGGCTACTGTAGTGTGTCGTAGAATGCCTCTAGTAGTTATTTCCTCCCTGTATCTCCATAGACCCCTAGCCCACTGATGCAGAAGGTTTCCTCATGTCAGATGAAGTGTATGGGTGCTTCTTTTGGTGAAAAGTGTATGTTTGGGCCTGAGTGGATCACACTTTCTGGTGTATCACCTTTTCATTTTTTTAGGCTTAGGTTTTATTTTCAGCATCTCTCTCTCCCTTTTCATCCCCCCTTTTTCATTTTAGTTGTTAGCAGTAGGAGAAACTAGGGCCTATAATATACATTAGAGGGAGCTATCCCTCATCTAGAGACTCTCCCCTCCAACTTCGTCAGTCCCACAGGCGAGAGGGGAGTTTCCATTGTTGCATGTGGAAAAGGCAGGAGCCCAGCCTCCTGCCCATGAGTGCAAATCCATTGCATCAATAGGTACCAATAAGGGAAATGGCCAACATCATCATCTTGTTCAAGTGCAAGCATTACAATCAGTACAAGCCAATAACCAAAAAAGACTAAATTAATTTAACTGTAATAAGAATGTTGTGGGAAATGGAGTAACCAAATCCCATCATGTATAAATAGTGAAAACATCATCTACACCACCTTTTTAGCTTACCCTTATCTATCAACCTCTCCAACCAATTCCACAAGCACAATAACAAAAACTTGCATAATAAATACAACCTTTACCATTACAAACCCCTCCTCCTAGGAGAACCATGGCTCCACATCATGTCTTTAGTGACCTAGGAGAACCTATTGAGTCTTTTTTTTGCAAGCTTGTTAATGTTAATCTGATTATTTGGACCATACCAAAGCATTATCTATAAGGCATTCATTATCTTGATTGGCACCATGAAATTGAATTCTGTGACTATCATCAGGTCAATGGGCATAATCTACAAAGATGTGTCCAAACAAAGAATTTAATTGAGAATATGTTGGAGAATGAGTAGATAAAATTGGATAATTGTGATTCCACTTCTAATCAAACTCTTGGGATTTATCAAAACCACTTTCCCTGATATGACAATCAACATCAATAAAATAATCAGCAATAACAGTAATAACAACTAGTGCAATAGCAAAATCAACAGTATCAAAATCAAAGGTCAAATTAGTAGAATCAAAAAAATTAGTAGTAGAACCCATAATTATAGAATAATAGATAAAACTAAGGTCAAAATAGTAATAACCAACAAACATACCATGTAGTTGCACATGACTACAATAGGGTTGTAGGTCATATTACAAGGGGTAGTATTAATACCATCTCCATTAATCTTAGACCAAAGACTAATCAGCTTAAATCATTGATAAATAATAATATTCAACCAAATTGCATGGATAATACTTCTTTGACATAGGAGTGCATATAGATAAACTAGAAAACTAGGACTTCCCATTTTGGACCTTATATCAATAATTCATTCTTGCCACGTGACCACATGTAAGTGCATTGACAACTGAGACTTGTCCTATCTGGTCCCACACCATTTACAACATCAGTTAGCAATAATGGTCTAGTATTTAATCTTGATTGTACAATCACAAATTAGAGGTCAAAGATTAATATCTTAGGCCCATAAGCATCTGCCCCTTTGCCTATCATCCAACCAACCAATTATCCTTAGAATAAACCATTCACTACTAACCAAGATAAGAAGTTTGATATTGTGGAATAATTACAGAAGATACCAACATAAATTTCTATTTTAGATTTGCTGAGAATGTCAATAATCTAAAAGAACATCTTGAATGAGTTTTTGACCCAATCCACTATTGCTAGTGACATATCCCCTGATAAATTTCAAGCTTTGGTTGGATACCCAGCTCCATCCCAACAAGTCACATTCAACCAAAGCGATCTATCATCCCTTGGCCCACTTCATAATAATCCATTATACATATAATTTTATATAAGATGGCTTAAAGTGAAATATGTCCTTATAGACAATGGATCTAGCCTCAACATAGTGTCTCTAAAGCTCATCAAACTTCTTGGGTACACAATGATAGATCTTTAGCTAGAAATAATAACTATCAAAGCCTATGATAATCAAAAAAGAGAATCATAAGGCACCATTAGTTTGCCAGTTATTATTGGGCCTTTGACCCATGATACACTTTGCCATGTGCTTGATCTTGAGTTTTCATATAATATACTTCTAGGTAGGCCTTGGTTACATGAGATTCATGTAGTCCCATCAACTCTGCACCAATGTATTAAGTTTTTCCACTCGAGGATGGAAGTGAATATTCTAGGAGATGTACACCTATATAAACACTACAATCAACTTGAGTCGAATTTCAAATCTATAATTATCAGTATGGCATGAATCCAAGTTCTAAGTAGGATAAAGTAAAGGCTATACTTATTGATCCTTTATCAGATAATTGCATAGATCCTAATACCTTGGATTCCCTTTCCCACATGCCACCTCCCAATGCTTCTAATCATTTCAATATTTCAGGTAATGGACTGGGAGAGTATGTGACACATGATACATTTCATATTACCAATCTTCCTCAGAATCCAAAAACCTTTGGGTGACCCAAAGTCACCCCACATATGTATTGACAACAAAGGAACAAAGATAAGGGATCTATCACATTTGTACTAGCATCTGGCCTAGAACCTGACCCTCTTGAAGGGGACAAATCATGGTTATATAATGATAACCAATCTGATTGTTATAAAAGTACAAAGCATCCTATTCCTAATAGGATCATGGAGCATCACAATTATGAAGGGAGAGGCCTCAAACTGAATCAACAAGGAGCCATCAAGCCAATTTCTATGACTAAGTATGAAAGACCTTATGGACTTAGATTTAAACTACCTGGGGGTGACCCCACATATCTTATTCAAACTCCATCACCAATGACTAGTGATGAGGATACTGACAATAAACTGGAGTTTAATCTTAGCCTCACTTTTGATAACCTAGTTGAAACCAACTTGTTTGAAAACAATGCCATTTTTACTGTTACCCTAGCCATTCATCATAACCATTTGCCATTATATTATCCCCAATTGATAGATTGGGACCAAAAAGAATCCAATCTACTGATTGATGAGTTCTAGAATGATGAGGCATTCTATGACTTTTTAGGCCTTAGAGACAACATTCTGTTGGGAGAACATAATCAGGATTCTCAATCACATTAGATCCTATGGCCTATTTTGGAGAGTGAGTGAACACCATTAGCCAAAAACAAATAATTAAAACATTGAGGTCCCAAAGTGAAAACCTCTTTGAGGCACTTTCTGATTAGGGAAAAAGTAAAGATAAAGGCTAGTCTAATGGTGAAAACCTATTTCAGGTGCCATTAGATGGGGGTGTTCATTCTTCTTTGAATTTAGACTAGAATACCACCAATGATGAATTTATTTGTGGATCCAAGTTTAGATTCTAGAAAAAACAAGTATTTGATCAAATTATTTAAGAATTTATAACTATTTTTATCACATGGCTAGATCTCCCATTAGGGGACTCAGATTCATCATGCCTACGAGAAGTTGAAGAGAAAGTTTTAATGGAGTACCCTGACATAATTCAATAGTTCAAGTCATTGCCTACTATCCTAGAAGATGGTTTGACCCTTCTAGTTGAAGATATAATAGAGGTAAATATCTAGACTCCATCAGACTTGAAATGGATAAAATTAGGTGTGTCCCTCACTAAAGAGGAACATGACATCATTACAGCTCTATTAAGAGAATTTGTAAATATCTTTGCATGGGCCTATTTTAACATGCCAAATTTAGACCCCACCTTGGTTCTATACCACCTTATGGTTAATCTTGATGCCAAATTGGTAAAACAAAAGTTACATAAGATGCATTCTTGCATTGCTATATTGGTAAAGAAAGAGTTAGAAAAACTCTTAGAACTAGGATGTATCCAATCCATTGACTACTCAGAATGGATCTCTAATGTGGTACCTATTAAAAAAAAGCTTGAAGGGATTAGAATTTGTACTAATTTTTGAGACATCAAAAAATCTTGTCCTAAAGATGATTTTACCTTGCCTAATATAGACATGATCATTAACTCCATGACCTGTTATGAAATGCTTTCACTCATGGATGGATTTTCAAGATATAACTAGATTAAAATAGCACCAGAAGACCAAAATAAAATAATGTTCACCACTCCATGAGGAAAATTTTGTTATTGGGTAATGCCACATATCCTTAAGAATTCTAAAGTTACATATCAAAGGGCCATGACTATCATGTTCCATGATATGATGCATGATTTTGTTGAAGACTATGTCGATGACATATTAGGCAAATCCAAAACTAGGGCCAACCATCTAGAAATTATGTATAAGTTATTTGAAAGATAATGGGAGTAAAAAGTTAGACTCAATCTAAATAAATTTGTGTTTAGTGTAAATTCCAACAAATTACTTGGATTCATTGTTTCTCATTGAGGTATTGAATTTGATCTAGCTAAATTCCATGATATAATTGATATGCCACCACCAACCAATTTAAAACACTTTGTAGTTTATAGGGTAAGATCTAGTCAATATGATGCTTCATTTCTTAGTTAGTAGATAAGTGCCATATATTTACACACCTTTAAAATAAATGAGTTGCATTTCACTGGGATGATCACTGCCAAATAGTTTTTCAACAAGTCAAAGACTATCTTGTTAATCTGCCTGTTTTATTACCTCTTATGTTAGTAAATACATTCTTTTTATACCTAATAGCTACCAATGATGATCTAGGGGCACTCTTGGCTCAACATGATGACAATGGAAAAGATCATGTCATATACTACCTAAGCCGTGCCTTGGTTACATATGAACATAACTATGCATCTATTGAAAAAGCTTGTCTAGCCATGATTTTCACAACTCAAAAATTGTGCCATTGCATGTTGAATAATAAGACCATGGTGATTTTAAAATTATATCCGATCAACTATCTACTATCTAAAATAGATTTACAAGGTAGAATGACTAAATGGATCATGCTTCTCATTGAGTTTGATATAGAGTATGTTAATCAAAAGGCAATCAAGGGATAAGGTCTTGTAGATCAACTTGCTAAATCACCTCTCATAGACACACAACCACTCACATTTCAATTTCTTGATGAATCCATTAGGACCTTCATTGACACACCCCTTGAGGAGAAACCCTAGAATCTATATTTTGATGGCTCATTCACTGCACATGGATCAGGGGTAGGCCTATTGTTTATTACACCACAAGGAGATATAATCCCTAAATTATTCAGAATCAACTTTCCTTACACAAACAACATGGCCAAGTATGAAGCACTTTTTACAGGACTTTGAAAAGTAGTGCATTAGAATATATCTCATCTCCAAGTTTATGGTGATTCTTAGTTAATCATCAATTAGGTCATAAATCATTTTTAGGCCAAAGATGACAAGCTGGTTCCATATAAAGCCATGGTCGACACTCTTAAACAAAAAATACCAACATTCAGTTTGAGAACATACCAAGGGCTAGTAATAGAACTATAGATGCCATGGATACTATTGGCTCTCTAATTCAATAAATAGATAAAGATAGAGAGTGTCAATTCTTCATTAAGAATTTGTCAGCACCAGTTCATGAACCTTCAACCATTGTCATGATTTGTGATATTGTTGGTCCTAATTCTATCTAGTACTTAGACCTTTACAACTACCTTCATGAGTAATTTATACCACCTAACCTATCTAAAAAACAAACCAAATCCTTTATTCATCATTCTAATCATTATACTCTACTAAGATACACCCTTTATCACTATAGTTTTGATGGAACTCTACTTCATTATTTAACTTTAGTAGAGTTTATGCTAGTGTTAGGAGAAGTTTGTGAAGGAGTATGTGGAGCTCATTCTAGTGGGGTAGTCCTATCAAAAAAGATCATGTACTAGTTATTATTAGCCCATAATGGACACATATGCCACTGCATATGTAAAAAAGTGTGACAAATGTCAAAAACATGTTAATCTGATTCATGCCCTAGTAAAAAATTTGAAACTAATGTTGACACCATAGCAATTTTTTACATGGGGACTTGACCTCATTGGGAAATCAACCCCCCTTCATCTAATGACCACAAACATATCCTTATTGCCACTAAATATTTCAATAAGAGGGTTAAATCTATACCCTTCATTTACGTGAATGGAAATAAAATTTCTAAATTCATCTTCAACCATCTCATTTTTTGCTATGGTAGCCCCTTTGACATTATATCTGATAATGAAGGATCATTCAAGAATAAGGATGTAGACCAACTATGTACTAAATATAACATCACATAACATTTTTCTATAGCATATTACGCTAAAGGTAATGGCCAAGCTAAGGCATCCAATAAAACCATTGTCAATATTCTTAAAAAGATTATCAATGATGCCGGTCATGATTGGAACCTCCAAATATTTCCTACCTTTTGGGTATACTATACCAATCATCATACCCCCATAGGAGCCACTCCATACTCACTTTTTATGGTATTAAACCCATCCTTTCCATTGAGGTTGAATTGCCTTCATTATGCATCTCTTTGAAGCATGTCCTAGATGATCATGACTATTGAGTAGCTCTCCTGCAAGAGCTAAACCTACTTGATAATAAATGCATAAACACGCTTAACAACCTTCAAGCATATCAAAACTAACTCAAAGGCCACTATAATTGGCATGTTAAGAATATAATATTTGAACTTGGTGATCTTGTTGTTAAAGAAAACCAAAAGAATACCATGGCTATAAAGAAACATAAAGGGAAATTTAAACCAAACTAGATAGTGCCTTTCATCATTACTACAGATTATGAATCAAGAGTATACAAGCTTGCCACACTAGATGGAGATGAAATTCTAGAGCTGATGAATATTATTCATCTCAAGTGGTACTATGCTTGAGTTCTAAGGTGTATTATCTATAAGGACCATTTCAATTATGCCATTTTATCACTATTCTTTTTTGTACAAATACTATCCTTATCTATCCTTTTTGTCATATCCACTTTTTGCTTCTGACCTATCAACCCAGTGTGTTCTAAAGCCTAGCCAATTTGACCTTAGTTTTTATCATTCATTATGAATTTTTGGCATCAAGGTATCTGATTGGTTTCATTATTTGGTTTAAGAACTTTAGGCATAGATCGTATTTTGGGACAATGTGATAGAAGTTTTGATAGTTGCATCTTTCGTTTGTTATTCCTTTCTTTCCATCAATATTTCCTCTAATTATAATCACCTTTGGTAAAATTAGTACCCTTGATCTATGCCATGTGTCCTAGTGATAACCACCTATGGGCAAACTAGGGGTAACATTATGCCTTGATGTACCAACTTGCCACTTCCTATGTCATACTATGCCTTTTTACAAATTGTGCCTATTTTTATTTGAATTGACTACTACTCTAGTCGAGTTCCTTTATTATAAAGGTGAAACTATAGTGACTTAAGGTCCTACTCTAGGACTATATAGGCAACACTCAATACTTGTTGAGGTTAGCTTAATCATCCTTTCTCTCCCACACTCTTGCCATTTTGTGAGAAACCTAAGCCACACTTTTATCAATTTATGAGCAACCTTAGTTTAAATGGTCTCATCATTTTTTAAGCAACCTAAGCCATGCTCTCACCATTTTTTGAGCTTGAACCATTTAGTGTCTCATCATTCTCAATTGAGCTGAGACACTCCAAAACAATTTCAAAAACATTTGAAAAATTGTTAAAAAAGAATAAAAACATTGACCACTTCTTTGCCTTAAGGATTCTAAGAACCCTTACTAATTTACAAGTAAATAACTTGTCATTTAGTTTCCCCATCCTTTTTGGCCTTTTTCTCTCATGCACTTTTCATTTTTCAAGATAATTTCTCTTCTTCTATCACATCCATTCTATTATTTTCCTCAGTTATCACATTCTTCCCATTCCCTGGGAAAACTACATTTGGCCTAAAGTTTTTTATTAGATATTACATCCATGAAACTATGTGGGTGTATTCCACTTGCCTAGTGCATATGGAGACAGCTCGACCACCCCCTCCCTTTTCTTCTATTCCTCCATTTTATTCATTTGTTAAGCTGTCACCTATTTTCTAGGGGTAATGTTTGTAGGGTTTCTATTGTGTTGTTTATTTATTTATTTTTGCTTATTTTGTTTGTTTGTCTATCTATTTGTTTTCTTTTAGCACTATTGCCTTGATTTAGTTTTTGTGTTCATTAGGTGATTCCTTGCCCAAACTTACACTTGAATCCATCCCTATTCATATGTTTACATTATCATCATGGTTTCTATCATTGGTGCATTATTTTCTATTGAGTATTGGATTATGGGAGTCACTCCTTATGGATATTTTTGCCAAGTCCTCATGATGTTATATCATGATGCCTACCGACATGTGCTACAACAAACCTTAGCTTCAAGAAGTCTATTCAAGAACGGTAACATCTCTTTGACACCAACATCTTGATTCACTCCCAGTCATATCCCAAATAGAGTAATTAAACATGAAAGAATTTCAACCTTTATTAGTTTGGATATGCATCTCCCTACTAGTAGGTTGTTCCAATTCATCATTATCCTCTATGTTAAGTTATCATCATTCTCAACCAATTTTATCATGTTTTCCATAATTGGGGTCCAATGAATATAACCACCTATGGGCAAATCATTGTGCACTGTCCTACCTATATTTTTCAATGATTATAACCACCTTTGGGAAAATCATTACATTGCCACCACTTTACTTTTTTTTCATATATAGGGGCATGTTATTCTCTTGTTTGTCTATCCTAACTAGGGTAGCTCTATCTTCTCAATGATTATAACCACCTTTGGGAAAATCATTGTGTTATCATACCATGTTGCCACTATCAGGGTCCAATGTTTATAACCACCTTTAGGCAAACCATTTTTCATCATCAAAATTGCATTCTCAATGATTTTGAATAATTTTTTAGTCTCATTATGTTTTCACCCCATCATATTTCCTTTCTTTGGTCTCCTCATTTCAATTCTTTCTTTTTGAGGGGTTGTTTTCTGACCTACTTGTGCCAATCGTTCCCTTGAGGGGCATCATATAGTTAGTTTATAATCGTTGTAGTTTTAGGCATACAAGAACTTTTCATTATTTGAGAAGACATTACTATGATTATAACTTGTAATGCCTTCCCAAACAAGGGCAAATTGTAGACACCTAAATCTGGTCACCAATGACCTCCAACTAGGCTTTTAACTAATTTCCAATTAAAATGCATCATTTGGCCTAAAAAAATTAAAACATGCTAAATGATATGAAACTAACATATTCAAGTGCCAATTTTGGCTAGGGTATCACTAAATGGGGTAATGCAATTTATGGGCCATCTAACTTTGATCAGATCATTTCAAGTCAAAATGCCAATTTTGTACCTAAGTTCTTTAGATTGATCTTTAATATAAAATATTTTACATAAAACACATGCATTTGTTATTTTCTATTTATAACATCTTAAATGGGATAATGGATTCAACACATCTGACATCACCTTCCAATTCTAATCCAGTCAAAATTTGGACCAATAACAAGACATTTTGATCAATTTGTGCACAAAGTGCTTTAACATGCTTAAGATATAATTAAACCAAATTAGAGCCTAATAAATAATTCCATGGAAACTTGTTGAATAATTATTTTTGTAAATGAATATTGAATATCTGCATCATCATGTGACCTCATTTCTTGGGAAGATATCCCTAGGCCACAAATGCCATAAATATCAGGATTAATGCCCTCGATGCCTCATCAATGCCTTTCATGATGCCCTCCATACCTCTTAATTTACCCTTATTCCAATGTCATGATGAGGATAATTACAAACTTAATTCCAAAAATTAAATTAATCCTCAACCACACATCTCAATCTCAAGATGGATGGTTCAAGTTGATTCTAGACATTCTCAAAAATCTATAAATAAAGAGGCCATGAACATCATTTCTAAGACTTGAGAAGGAAAAGTTATAATGCAAAAATTATTCCAAAAAACATTGAAATTAGTGTTACCATTCCAAATTTATTCCAAGCCAAGCCAAGCCAAAGCTACAAGGTGCCAAGGAGAGATGGAGGTAGTCAAGCTTCCATTGCCAAGGACTTCATGATCACAAGCCAAGGAAGCCACTACTACAAAGGCATTTGGAACATCAAAATAAGGTGAAGGAATTCTTGTGTTGTATTCTTAATTATTAGTTATGTTTGTCATTTTTTCTTGTTAACTAAGCTCTCCCTAGTGTTTATGCCTAGAGATGTTATGCTAGTTAGAGTGTTTCTTTCATTTTATTTTCATTTTGGAACTAACACCATACTAACCATCCTCTCTTGAGTAAAATTAATAGATCACACCAATTTATATAATTCTACCACAACTGTGAATTTGAATTAAATAATCATGTGCTTTGCCCAATTTGGAATTTGTATAAGTGTGGAGAACATGCTTCCAAAGCATGCCCCCACTATATATGGAGAAATATAAAACTAAAATAAATACCAATGTGGAGTACATGTTTCCAAAATATGCCCCCACTAAATATGGGTGTGTCAAATACTAAATAGGTGTAGAGAACATGCTTTCAAATAATGCCCCCATTGAATTTAACACTGTGAATGTGTGGAATCTATGTCTATATGACATGCCCCCACTTAATCTAAAAACTATTCCAAATTTGAAGAAAATGACTCTATGACATGCCTCCAATGATATTCCTCCCCACTTAAATGTGAGGGAATAATATAAACTATTAGTTTCCTCACCTCAAAATGATAAGACAATTATATAATATGTGAATGTAACCATGTAGCATATAGAAGGACATGTCTAGGTAAATATACATTGAAGCACATAAATAATGTGATGACATGAAGGCCTAAAATGCACAATAAATATCATGGAAATGTCTAGATATTAAAGGTATAATCTCAAAAATAAAATCAAGTAGACACACAAGAACACTCAAAATCAAGTCAAAGGCAATGGTCCAAGGAAACTGCAAACAAGGGGCATGTTCAAATGCCACACAATCAAAAGGACATGACTTAGTCAAATGTCCATAAAAGTAAGGATGACATATTTAAATTCCCATATAATAATAAATGACATATTCAAATGTCAAATAAATCATACATAGGCATGAGGGTTGAAAATAAGGGAGCATATTCAAATGTTTGAATAAACTAGACAACACACAAGAAAACATAATCAACCAAAATCAACATATCATAGTAGCTCATGGACCAAATGTGTTATAAAAAAATGTCAAGTACATAGTTTATCAAGTATCTTGTATAAAATATAATCATGGGTAAATGCATGTGTAAGTATGTATATGAACTCAAAACATGATAATGTAGAGTGACCATTGAATGATATAACCTATGAGTATCATGATAATGGATGTGGATTCCTCCAATGTCCATATGAAATGAGCAGAGAAAAGGCTCAACATTCAAAATAAAAATAGATCATGTATCTATGTATGCCTGTATCACACTCAAGTATACGTGTGATATATATGTGTATGTATGAATAATTGATATGTCATCCAACAACATTGAACTATCACATATATGCCAAGGGGCCAATAAAAAATGTTGTGTGTTGATTTTTTTTTTTTTTTTTTTTGTATTTTTGAATGTTTTTTTATTTTTGGAATGTGAAATGGAAAGGCTATCATATGATCCCATCCATAGGATGATCATAGATATCTCCCCACTATGAACCTGGTGTAATAATTTGGTGATGCTATCGAAGATCATGCATAGGTTTAATATCTAACACTATAGTGTTTGTGATGTTATATATATATGTAAAATAGTACTTTATGATTTTAGAGAAATGGTAGGAGTAATAGGAATAGGGGTTCATGGAACCCATCATTGAGTGATATATGGTTTTTTTGGAATAATAGTAATATGAACATGTATAGATGCTTTAAATATTTGAACATAGTGCATAGTAGATGAGGATTACATGGAATGCACTTTATATCTCTAATGTAATGGTCTCTCAAGTATTTGTCACCTATTAAAAAGGATTACCTATTTCTTACCCTTTTATGGTGGATTACCTTTAATAGATTTGGTAGTTATATGGCTTGGTATAATTTTTTATTATTCAAGAGGATGTTTATAAGGTATTCTAAAAACTATGATTACCTGATTGACATGAATGTATTTAACATACCCATGTACTATATAAGGTACTAATCAAAGTGTATGGATACAAGGTCTTCCCAATAACATATCAAATATTCTTGTGGAAGGTATGATTGAAAAGGTAGTAACCACATGTATGTGATCAACTTGTAAAGGTAGGTCAATATCACCAAGAACCTTATGGGAAGTCCCATCAAATTCTCTAACTAATTTAGTAGAAGGATGTAAATCATGATGAGTATAACCCAAGTGTGTAAGTAATTTCATGGTGTAAATGTTCTCACTTACACTATAATCAATCATAACATTGTGTATAGGCTATTTATCAATGTATGATCAAATGAATTAAGAATTAAGATCAGAGTCATCATCCTTAATCTTGTTTCCATTGAAATAATTATGAGGTCTTTAAACTATATGAGGTGTATATCATGTTTAATTACCAATAATCCCCTCTATTGAGTGCCCATAATTTGATAGAGTAGGATATGCATCATATGCATCATATGCCATTTGATATTTTGTTTCCTTCTTAGAATAACATTGCAAAGGATTGTTAAATATTTCCTATTTATAGTAACCACCAGTTTGTGAACATGATTCCTTGGGAGGATCATCAAATGTAATCTTTTGGTTATCAATTAGGTCTTGGATATTATGCTTCAAGTTAAAACATTTATTCTTAGAATGTTCTAGTCTATAGTGATAATCACAATAAGCATTTGCATCATATATTTTGGGTAGAGTTCTATTTATATTAACATCTATAGGACGAGGGTGATATATAAGATGATACTCTAATAACCATGGGAGTAATGAGGCATGAGACTTAGGTAAGCATGCAAATTGTCTTTTTGGTACATTAGATAGGACAAACCTATTAGGCTGCTTTGAAACTATATTAACCATGTTGGTTGTTTTTTTTTAAAGCTCTCGAGGTTTTACCTTATAACTTGGTTTGATTGTAAATTTTATAGATGTAGATAGTGTGTTTTATACATAATTGAGATTATTCAATGGAATAAGTTTCATTTCATAGTTTTGTACAACATGTCATAGGTCATCAAAAGATTTAAATTCTTGAAAACATGTACAACATGTCATAGGTCATCAAATTTTTTAAATTCTTGAAAACAAGGGACTCATGTAAAAGAGCAAGAAAACATTGCTTTAATATGTCTTTCAACTCCTTATCTACTATAGGATTGGTAAATTTAACCAAAATTATCTTATACCTCAAGACATATTCATTGATATGTTCATTTGTTCCTTATTTTATTTTGGTAATTTGAGCATAGGAAACCTTTTTAGAAATATTAATGGAAAAGTGTGCTAAAAATTGATCTACAAGATATTTGAATGCTTTCATGGATTAGAGAGCTAAGTCATTAAACCACATCAAAGCATTATCTTTGAGTCTTCTTATAAACAATTTAATTAAAATTTTATCATTGGAGGCATAGTCAAGGCATGTTGCATAAAAGGCTCAAATTTATTAATCAAGATCACCCTTTCCATCATAAAATGTGAACTTTGGTGCAAAAAAACTAGTTGGAAAAGGGTGAAAATATATCTCAAGTGAAAGAGGGTTATGTAACACATTTTGGTAATTAATAAAATGAATATATTTTGAAGCATTTTATTCAATGTTTGTAACCTTTTCCTCCATGGTATTTATAACTTGAAGGAGTGTTTGAATTTTAAACCCATTAGGATTTATATTAGCAAGATGAATAGTCACCAAATGGGATGTAATCATGGTTTGAGTAGTAATAGTCATTGAGACTAATATTTAAGTAGAAATAATTGGTAATTACATGTTAGATATAGCAATATTAGTCTTAGGAAACAAAGCTTTAAACACAACCCATGCCCTATTAAAAGTATTAAGTGGTAATGTGCTCAAGGGGAGGGATGTTTCAACTATACCCTTTGAATTTTTTATACCCAATATAGTTTTTAGGATCACATCAGGATATTTAGGGTTTTGATGAATACACTCATGAAATAATGCAATTACTTGCACTTTCTCATGATCTATTTTCTCATCTTCATTGGTTATTAGACTCATTATTTTCATTATCAAAATCTTCTTCTATGATAATATCATCAGTATGTTTTTCATTCTCAAAATTTATATCATCATTATCCCTAGGATTATGTGACTTATTATTTTGAGACATCTTAGTTTATGGGATAATAGGGTCTATGTGTTCAATAGGCACATCTACAAATATAGGGCCACACCTAGGTTACATGAAAAATAATAGAATGAGGAAATGAAAAAGTACAGTAATCTGAAACCCTAGCTAACTAAAAACCCTAGGAATTAGAAATCTTTATATTCATATGAAATGGGTTTACAGAAAAACTCAGCCCTAAATTGGATAAATAATCCTACTTGGGTAGATATGTTTTAATAATATATATATGACAATGTATAAGGGTGATGATCATATCTACAACAGACCAATCAGGTGTTAAACTCAGATATAAACATAAATTAAATTTATTAAACTAAGATAAGTTAAAAATAGTAAGCACAAATATGCTAGATGTAGAAATGATAAAGAAGTAACATAATTATCTTGTTATAATAATGTAATTTTATATCTATAATAGAAATAAATCAAACTATAAGAAGAATCTAAAATAGTCATCAAATATTAAGTTGGATGCTTTTAAAGCTATAGACACTAGTATCAACCTAGGATGATTGCATCGACGTTACTATTTAAACCTAACATGACTGTCATGTATAATAATAAATATTGGAAAAGTATGTAACCACTTTGATGCTTATTGGTTTGAATTCACCTTCACTCTGGCACATTCAAATCTAGGTCATGAGCTATCACTCATAAATTTTTAAAACCCTAGTTCTTTATTTTCGTAGTAACCTTATGGAAAAATGGGTCAGAGGACACATGGTGTTGATCTGACCCTAAATATAACTCTATAAATGAGTATTGCATACATAGACAATACTCCAAATAGGGCTTTAGACTGATGTAGTTATCCCTATGTGTTAGGTTATATGTGAATCATGTAATATGTGCAAAATAATTATAATAGTGACCTATATTATAACTTTGAAAATTGATATCTTCGGCTAATCCTTTAGTACTTTAGACTTGTGTATATGTTATCCTTATGACTAACATGAAAATAGGATAAAATAAGGAAACTTCTATTTATCGAGCGCTTGATTAAATGATTTGATAAGTTACCTTAGGTCTTTTCTAGGTCCTGTAGGTGAGGAATGAATAAGGGTTGCTCTTGTTTTTATATCATTTACTTTGGATAAATATATCACATTAAATAACTTATGCTAACCATTAGGATACATTTCATATAAAAATTATATGACTTTAGGTCACTGGACACTTACTTAGAATCAAGACACTAGTATTGATGTAGGTATCTATCAGGGATTCTAGTGTCTAGGGAACAAAAAAGTAGGTATAGATGTAGAACTTTTAGAGGTGGAAGATAAGCATGTTTTAATGATTCTAGGCTAGAGAGAATGCAAGGGTCATCAAATAATACTGTTCAAACTAAGATATAGGCTAATGGGCAAAAGATAGAGTAGATGCGATACTTTGGAAAGTAGGAAAGGTTTAAAATTGATAGGAACAACCAAGGTCTATGTTTTCCAAGTGTACAAGATTGAGATGCTATATAATCCCTAAAATAATGTCTATAATATTAAACATATTGGTGACATAAAATTTGGCACACTTTGACATAGTTAGACTTTGTGTACACATTTAACACTTGTGTACACTTTCCCCTATTCATGTATCCACTTTTTGTCTCGACTAACGAAATTTACTAGATACACATATTAGGATACCCTAATCTCTACAAGAACCTTAAAGAATGATAAATAAACTATCACAATATCTTAGATCACTAGATTTCACCCTAGGATAGTAACAAAAATAATCAAATAATTGTAGTTTGTCATAGGTGTCTACCTATATCAATGGTGTCAAGTAACGCTCAATTGATATTTTTAAAATTGGGAGTTCTCCATTAGTTTATCTTAGACACATTTCATGGGTTAGACATAGTAGTAAATATCAAAGAGTTGGTTATAAATAAAAATCAATATTAAGTTCATATTCACATGGTATCATGATCAATACTTGGTAAATCACAATGATAAATAAATTGTCACTCTCTTGAGACATTATCATAAAGTAATAACAATTAAAAAATCCTAAAAATAACATACCTACATTCAATTTTGAATATAAATGTAGGTCAAAATTGCATGGTGTCAAGTGTTGAAATATAAACAATACATTACATTCTATAATGATCATATGCATATACACATTAGTGAGATAACTCTGTTAATTTTGAGCCCTCTTTATATTATTAGAATATAGGCAATACTCAGTCACTCATCAAGAAGTGTTTGGGGATATCCAACCTAACATTCTAACCCAATTTTTGAGAATCCTCTTGAGGTTGTAGATATTATGGTTTAAAAATAAATATAAGGAAAATAAGGATTAATGCATATGACCAAAATTAAGTGCACATAAAATAAGAAACTACAAGATAAAGTGTAATAGTTTTTGGTGTCACAGACCTACAAGGCAACAAAGACACTACTGGCAAGGCTTAGACATTACTAGTCACTATAAGGTCTCAATTTTTACAAAATCATTTACATATAGTTTGGGAACTTGTTTCCTAGTTTGAGTTGTTGGAGAGTAGACATAGAAAATTTTTAGAGCCACTAGAAAACACAATGAGAAATATAACATATAAATAACCTAGGTTCATCTCTCCTTTGTACCTTGTTAGTTTCTGATTTTAAATGTGAAATATTAGTCTTCCCTTTTACATTCATATTTGGATGATATTTCCTTATTTTACATAATATGAATATTCATATTTTTTACTTAATTTAGACCATACTAATAAAAAAAATAAGAAAAACATTTTACTAAATATGATCAATGACTTGATCACGAACAACCCTTAGGTATTTTCTACCTTATGGTTTCAATTTTCATCTATAGGGTTTCAGATTTATCTCCCATTAGAGTTTGAATTTTAGGTCTATTCTTTGACTTCCCCTTCTTATGTGATAAAATATAGGTTTTACCATTTCCCTAATGTTTCATGTTTATTCTCCTATTAGAGTTTATCCTATTAATGTTGATGATTGTCTTTATGATTTTAAAATGAAATATGATTTTAAAAAACTCTATTATCAAAACTCTTAGAGGTTTTTCTTAGTCACATTGATTTTTATCAAAAACCTCTTTTCATTCCTGCATATTCATCTCAAATTTGTCATAATTGGGATTCCTTTATTTTAATTAAAAGAGATATAATAGACAAAGCATATATTTAAAATAAATTATGAGTTTCATCCCTATATTGATATTTATAAAACCCCTCTTTTTTATAAAATTTTCTCATGGGTTCCTATAATAGTTGGTTTTTTGTTTTGACTTTGTAAAATTTATCTTTTGTAAACATGTAACCAAGGGCTTCCAACTTGAATTTCTTAGGGTTTTTTTATCTTTTGTTAGTTATGATTTTATATTTAATAAATAATTTCCAATAGGTCAAATTGGTTTATATCTACTATTTGTATCCATAGTGTTGACTATTGTTTATTTCCTTTATCGACTGTATCATGCATTCATATTTAGGAAAAGGATAAGTGATGAATTAAAATGTAATAAAATTAGGGATGATATTAATAATTATGAACTCTTATGATCAATACACATCAATTAAATTTCATACACTTACCATTTGTGCACCAATATAACTTTCACATGACTAAGACTGTATTTTTCCACATCATCTTTTTTGCTTGTGTAATCAAGTCTAATGGCACTTATATGTGGAACATATTACACCTATAAAAACTCATATGACATATCAAACACCCCACATAGAGATATAACCACATGAAATCTACATGGTTGGCTAAGTGGCACTTTTCATCTATGCAACATATTATTAAATCTCTTCAAGTCACTATCTGACTGAGTTGTTAACTACCACATGCCTAGAATAATTTCAACCACCACGTGCCTAGATGAAATTAAACCATCACACATAAGTAAGATGAAATGAATTTTTAACCATTATTATTATAACCATTACTATTTTTAACTATCTCTTTTACTCTTTGTATAAATATGTAACATATTCATGTGATCAAGGGTCAACACCATTCACAACCATAGTGATAGATAACATGCCCCTGAGTATCTAATATTTCTCATACATATTATATTTATATCTTCAATTTCAGGTGAATTAGATGAAGAGATACCCAATTTTGGTCATATTAACCTACCCTCCTAGATTTTTTGTAAGCATTATACATTTCTATACATCTCAATATTCATTCACATTTATAGAAGTTACATGTCATATAATTATCAAAATTATACTTATTTTAATGTATGTTGGTTCACTTTACACAAGTTTAAATAGTGCACACTCTCAATAACCATGCACCTATCTCTAAGTACAACCCCATGTGCATGGTCCTAAGCGTCATCATGTAGTTTATCTCTCCTTTGTAACATATATTTCATGAATATTGAATCTAATATTATTTTGATTAGTAATAAAATAGAAAGGGAATGTATGGATCCTTTCATTCCTTGTCCATAAATACCTCACAGTAGTTATAACTAACATTTATCCCCTATTATTCACCCTAGACTTATATTAGATACATAGGTCCATGTTATCTCAACATGAAGAGACTTCTTGTTTTATACATAGGATGTGCCTTATGATTATACTAATGAATGAATAAATGTTGATGGTCATGATTATGTGAATGATGGTAATGCTTATGTCAATAGTGAACATACCTTTGTGAATCACTATAATTATTATAATTATTTATGTGATGATATTGAGTATTGGTATGTGTTGAGGTCAACATACCCCCTTTTTTTGAAAATTGGGAACCTTGGGATATTTTGAAGCTTAACCCTGAAAGCATGGCTTCTTTGAATATTATTAGAATTTGAAGATCATCCACTTTGATAAGGTTGGATTACTAGCTTATGGTTTTGCTTTGATCTTTCATAATGTTGTTAATAATTGGTCTTCATGTCTTATAGTTTTAGTTTCCATGGAGTCCTTGCTGATAGATTCATGTTCTAAAACCCTGGCATAAATCCTTGGTTCAAATTTGAATTTGGAAGGAACAAATTGGTGTGAATATTTTTATTTTGGACTTAATCTCAATTTTTATGTTAAGTCTTGGCCATGTTTATTAACACAATCAAACCTTAGCATAAAAATTATGACTTGGACCCTTTTATTTCCCCCCTTTTATTTCCTATATTTCTAACATGGTCTAATTTTATGCTAGCTAGGTCCTTTTTATTTTATAACATGTTCCCTTTATTACCTAATAGCTTAAATATTTAATGCTAAAGCCCTATTCTTGTTTATAAACACAAATGAGACCTTAGTCTAAATGACTTAGCCTAAGTTTCTTTCATCCCAAGTCCTAACTTAATTACTATGCATCTTACAGGATCTAAAATCCATGCTTCATCATGCCTTTTGATCTAATGGAATGAGGAAAAACCTAACAAATTGAGAACTTAGTCCTTCAAACCAATCATGTTCAAGCATTCATATTGTGATCTATGGCTAGTGCTTCATCAAGACTGAGGATTGAACAAAGCAAATGCATCATTGAAAATTTAAAGCCCCAAGAAGCTCCACAGAGTTGACACATAGCATTCCCACATTCGAGACATAAAAGCAAAGGGTCCCCTCTATTAAAAGGAACCAATCATGTACAAGGTCCTAGATCATGATTAGATGACTTTTGATTCATCTCAAATTTTAATCAGATGGAGCAAATTAAGTTTGAGATCTAGGGAAGCCCTATAGAGTCTCCATGTGGCACTCTCACATTGGGATAAAAGAATTTGATGAGCTTAAATTTGACATTAATGTGACTATTATTTGATGTTTATTATGATGTATTTGACGTTTACATGACCATCAAATTTAAGCCCATCAAAACTAAGAACTCCACAAGCCTAAATTTGACATTTTGCACAACCATCATTTGACATCTGTGAGGTTGTATTTGACTTTGTGAGGCCATAAAATTTAAGTGAATGGATTTTTTCTCAAGACCAAGATATACTCCAAAATGTTGTTAATAAACTCATTAATTACATTGAAAACTAATGGGACCCCTCGAAGGATATTCAAACACTTGATATCTTTGAATTGAAAATAATGAAATGATCTCATAGTCTAAATATATGAAACAATGAGTTTAATCTAAGTCTATATCTTAATGTCCCCATTACATTTGTTTGAATGCCATGAACCTAGGCTAGAGAATTATACTAAATTTTTATTTTAAAAGGGTCTTTGTGACATAAAACTTAGCCCAAATGCTTTTAACTAAAGATTTTATCATGTTTATGAATACAATAAAGCCCTATGTCAAAATTTAGCATTTGGTCCTTATATCACTTTGACCCCTTTGGGCATGTTCTAAGAGCTCAACATAAGTATTTTATCCCAAATTATGTATTATGTTTATTAGATAAGACATAAACCTTGCCTTAAAATATTTATCCATGGTCCCCTTTTTATATAAATTCTAAAAAACTTAGGCATAAACATTTTAGTTTAAATTTTATTTCATGTTTAATAAACACAAAATGAACCTTAGACATAGGTATTTAAACCTAAGTCCCTACCTAAATAACACATTTATTAAATCTCATGCATCTTGTAAGATCTAATGGTCTGTGCTAATCCATAGATCTTGATCCAATGACACAAAATCATTGATGAATTTTTAACAGTGCTCTAAGAACCCACGAGCTTGACACATGGAGGATGTGTGTTCAATATGAGATTGAAAAAGGTGATAAAATTTAGAAAGTCTATGGATATTCCAAGTGGCATAACCATGGGGCTTGGTACCAAAAGTAACCAATGATTAGTGAGGGCTCAGATCACAATCAACAGACCATGCTAATCTATGGATATTGATCCAATGGCATGGAGCCTAAGGTTATATTTCAAAAAATAATGGTTAGTGCTTAGAGGAATTTATGAAAAAATGCCATGAAAAGTTCTAGATAGATGCTGAAGAAGTGCCATGCATGCACAAAGTGACAAAATAGAAGATATTATGTGCTCAAAATGCAAAGGTATAAAGGCAAATGCAAAAATCAAATCTAAGGCACGTATAAGCTTAGGTTCAAATAATATATCAAAATTAAAGAGTCAAAATCCATAAAACTTGCATAAAAATCCCTAAGTGGACTTGGATTGATTATAACAAATCTATAATAAGTTTAATTATGATTTGAAAACAAAAATAACTAACCCAAAGACCATTTACAATCCAATTGAGATCAATTTACAAGTGTGAAAGCCATGGTAGCTCAAAGGAAATAATTGAAGGATGAGATAAAATTGTATCTATCATTAGATAGTGAGGGAAAGGTTTTCAAAGACACTGACTTGGACACTACAGCCTTGAATACTGGAAACAATAATTGGTTTGAGCTCTTTTAGACCATTGAGGAGATGCAAGCCATCAACAAAGAAGAACAAAGGATTTCCATAGTCAGTAAGAGGTACTATGACCTATTTGAAATTCAAATAGCCAATCTCCATCATGATACTACCAAACCAAAGGTACTCTATTATATTGACATCCTTTCTCCTAGTTTCATGGAGTGTAGAATTGAAAATGACTAGATCATTTATGAGGGGAACTCTAGGAGAGTTGCATATATTTCCTCATTGACCTTTGACAGATATTATAAGCTTCCAAAACCCCATGTGGACCTACCCACCATTAAGTAATGGACTGGAAAGAATGATCTTGACACATTCCTTAGGCCATGGTTTCTCCAAGGGAACCATGTGATCTAAGACCTTGTTGATAACATCTTAGTTGCCCAATTTAGAGAAGGAATTAGTGTAATTATGACCTTATTGAATATAATATTTGGGGCCCCTTAAACCACATTTGTCAGTAAGAGTTAGGTTTCCTATGTCTACTTCATGGTAGAAAAAGGGTTCACTTCCCCAATTGGAGATATGATCAACATCTACCTAGGGAGACAATTTACAACCATTAAGAAGAAGACTAACAACCAATTCTTTATGATGTTATATCTATTGGACATCTTGCTAGCTTCCACTCATATCCCTTACATCAAAAACTAGTCACCTAAGGGTAGATTCACAATATCCCACCATTATTCAAAGCTACATTCTTTAAATATAGGCACCACATGCAATTCATTTGTGATTTTGTCAATCTTGATTTAGTAAAAAGGATCATAAGGATCTTAATGCCTAGGGTAAGCCCTCTGATCAAGAAGTATGTGGAACTAATGGAAGACATTTGGTTGTATCTAGATTGTACTATGATTAGAATTGAAGGGATTCTGACTCAACCTTACAAGTTTCCAATTTATGTTTCCAATAAGCTCGTAAAGTAGGAAAGTACATGCTAATTCCTTCATGGTATTGATGGTGTATACAAGGATAAAAGGAAAGGCCTTCTCCATCCCTTTCCTCTAATAATTGATAGAATAGTTTAAAATATTGGAAACATGTGGATATCGTAGCCAGACACAAATATTCCTTTGGCTTTCACTTGGATGGTTTGAGACATTAGGATCTTTATGATAGGGAGAGAAAGCATTCGAAGAGAAAATAACTATTCACACTAATTTTCATGCATCAACCTAGTCTTTATGATCCTCTACACATTAGGTCTAGCAATTTTAAAGAAGTACTAGCTAGGTTCAAGAAATATAATGTTAGGCTTGAATATAAATGGCTGTTAATGAAAATACACTAGGGGATATATGGTAAATGGCACCTCTCTAATATCATTTTCTACTTAGACCTTCCAAGCCACCTTAGGATCAACCATAGATAAAAATGCATCCCCGAGCATAAATTACTCAAGGTCCTAGTAAGGATAAGTTGGAAGAGAGGCCTGGTGAGGGACCTTAATCGTTAGCCCTACCTCAAAGACCAACATCTCCCATTGAGTACCTAGACATGATTACCCTGGGGACTAATGAAATAGTGGAGGATGACTTCAAGGTCTTGGATGAAGCATATGGATCTAAATAAGAGGAGGAACAAGCTCAAGAACCCTAGGATCAAATTAAAGAAGTCAAGAAAAATAAATGAAAAGAGGTTTCTTTGGATTTAGTTCCAGTAACATCCCCATAGAAAATAAAGGTAGAATTAGCCTTGGTCCCAATTAGATCAAAGAGGTTAAAGTTGATTTTCACTCATCCCACACGTGAAATCATCTTATTTAGTGAGGAACAACCTATTCATGGACCAATAATCCCTAATTGGTTCATCTATAAAAAAAGGAAAAGATTCCCACTTTGTCTCACTCTTTGGCCTTGACCCAAACTATTAACATTGATGTGAATGATGACATCAAGCCTTAGATAAAGGATTTGATGAAAGAGGAAGAATTTATAAGGATAGTGACCACTGTAAGGCCAAGTAGCAAATAAATGGAGGCTATTAAACCTCCAAAGTACACTAAATCAACTACTACTATGAAATTCAATCTAGAGATGGTTGGATTAAAGAGAGTGACAACTAGAAAATCCATGGTGGGGACTGAAGAGTTCACATTCCAAAGGGTTGAGCCATTTTCAGGCTTAACTCTAGTTGAGGGATAATAGCTTGGTGAATTCTCCATCTATTAAGAGGATGTTGAAAGCATAGTTGAGGCTCATTCAGCTCAAGTTAGAGCTAAAATTAGGGGGATGAAACAAAGGATACATAAATTGGAAAGGGAAAAGAGGAATTTTGAGACCTAGGCCATCTTATCAGTTCTTGAGGCCATAATAAGTATGTTTGAATCATCCTTTTTTGATATGTTTAACTCCTTAAAATCAATGATCTAAAACATGATGCATTGAGCCAACAGAGTTAAGTGTCCAAAGGATTGATGATAGAGTGGTAGGATAAAAAGGCTAAAATAAGGGATCTCATCAATATACTGATTAGGAATAGAATTCCTAAATTACAAACCATTAACCTAACCCACTTAAATGCTATATTAGGGATAGTGGTGGATAAGATCCAAATCTTAAGTACTTGGTTAATAGGCTTAGAAAGACTCCTAAAGGATGATGAAGAGTTGATTACAAAGATTAAGCAACTCCTTGGTACCATGTTAGCTAATCCTACAAAGTCTATATCCCTAGGAATTATTGATGATGAGGAATATAAGCATAGAGTCACTCTAGTGATGTAGGAAGTAAGGGGAAAAAGATAGGGTCAATCAAGGAGTGACAAAAATAAAATTTTGGGCATGATATTTACTGTTGAAGAAAATATTATAGAATCCCAGAGTATTAAGGAAGCTATGGCAAGGGATGATAGGGATTTTGAGGACTTAGCTGATCAAGAAGATGTCCATCTCCTAAAGCTAGTTGTGGATTTACAGCTTGTCAAGGAACAACATCAAAGAGATATGGAGCTTCTACAAAAGTAATAGGGGATCCCTTTGGCAATGGGACCATCAATTAATTAATATTCCTTTTTTGTAAAAAAAATTTAATATTTAAAATATGAATATTCTCTTTTAAAGGCATATGCTAGTCTGTTAGCATATTTGAAGATAGTGTATTTTAGAAATTTTTGAAAAAAGATAATTGTCCTTATCTTTTGTACATTTTTATCTTATAACTGATTGATGTACTATCTTGTCTTTCTATAAAATGCAGTACTACCATCTTGTAAAGAGATATTTTTGAGAAAAAATTGTATACTTTGAGTAGTTAATACAATCAAGGAATTATGAAAGGATTGTCCAAGTTTGTTTGTGTCAATTTTTATATGTTTTTCTCTCAATCTATAGTCTTAAGTCTTAAATTTGAATAATTTCTATGAATTATGAGTTCCATATTTTATTACAAGGTTGCTAATTTGTGCTTATCCTAGATTAGTTTAAGGATCTTGAGTTTGTTTCATTTCATTTATTCTGTATTTATATGTGCTAATGCTATTTGAGTATGGTAGCAAATATTTAAAGTAAATCTAGTTCTTACTTGTAATTCTTTATATCATCCTTCGAGGTTTGTCTAGTGTGTAATGAGATTTGATCTTATACTATTTTGCACTACATATTGGTTAAATGTAAACTCAATTAAAATTGGAACTTTGTCATAAGGTTTGAGGCTAAGATTAGTAATCACTTATTCTCTTATACTTCTTTTTTTAACCAGATCACTATAGTTCAAATTTCATTTTAAATATCCATTTATATTAGTCTGTAGTTTAAGATTTGATCATAATTCACTAGTATTAGCATGGATACTAACACTTCACAAATATTTGGTCCATGATGGTTCCCAACCATCAATTAATATAAATTTTGTGGAACAAGTTAAACATTTCTCTACCTCTATTTCACCATAGGTAATGTAAGTTTCCAAAACCTACTACTAATTCTCTAAATTCCTTGAATTCTAAAATGAGAAGTGTCTTTGAACACTAAGGAGACCTGCAATACATTTAGAGGCATTAACACTATGTTATTGGTTTATCTTTTTACAATGGTAGTGAAGGAAAATTAGGTCAAATTAATGTTATAATCCAAGAGATTAATTATCCTTCCCCTTCCCTAGACTTGTCCACTATTCATGAGATACAATAAGAAAAAATTAAAAGAGAATAAACCAACATACTTATTGATCTTATTAATATTATGACTAATAAATATTGATTTTTCTTGGATATAATTAAAAAATAAATAGATGATACACATTTTTCTATACCCCATGATGTTATGCCCTATGAATATTTTTCTAAATACAATAATTATTATATTAACATGCAATGTGATTATGCTTCTAAATGAAATAATTATTCTACTAACATGAAATGTGATGATTTTTCTAAATGAAATGACTATTTCATTGACATACAAAATGATGATTTTAAGAAATTCAATGAGACTTATCTTTATTTAGAATGTGATTTTGTTTCTAAAAGAAATGAGTCTCATATTAATATGGACTGTGATAATGTGTGTAAGTGTGATGATATGCATACTTCTAGTGACTCTTTTATACCCATGTTTAAGATAAATGGTGAAATGAAACCTATGAATGAACTTTTCTAATATATAACCACTCATACTAGTCATATAGTGTCCATGATTCATGCAATGGGTGAACTCCAAAAATAAATATTCACCTTATACTTAGATTCTAGGGCTTATAATTCTAGGTTTGGTAATAATTTCATATTGGGCCAAACTATTGTACAAAGGATACTCAATCATCCATATCCACAAGTAGTAATTATGCATAAATTTTAGTTTTTTTATGATATGGAAATACTCATACCCATCTTTCACACTTTATGCCTTATCTTGAAAAATATTCTTGTGATAGGAGAGTATTACTTAAAACCTTTCATCAAAGTTTAAAATACAAATCCTTAGATTGGTTCTATGAGTTTCCTAGTGGGTCTATGTTTTTTTCTCTAAATTTGAAGATTTTTTTTTAATCCCATTTAAATAATAATATAGGTCTAGGTTACCCTTAGAGCATCTCAAAAACCTTTAACATGGTCATGATGAACCTATAAAATATTATATTTTAAGTTTTAAAAATACATTGCATTGCTTAGTATATAAACTAATTGATTTGGAAAATTAGAACATCATTAGGAAGGGTATTTTGCCTCCACTTTGGGAAAAAACACTCTATCATAATTATAATTATTTTGAGTGACACTAATTTTATTTATAAAAATTATAAACATGATTTTATATGTGCACGTACTAGTGTATCTGATTCTACAAGTTCCCAAATTCAACAACCTCAAGTATCCAATATGGTTCTTCATATAATAAGGAAACTACATATAAGACAATTAATAAGTAAGAAATGACATGAGTCATAGATCTTATATTGTTGACCAACCCATATGATTTAACAATATAAATGATAATACATGTAGTATTTAACAAATACTTATTGCTAAAAAGTTTAATCACATTAATTTCTAACTAAATTCACTTTGCACGTCATTTAACACAAATGGTGGAAATATCATTTTATAATTATCATCATATCAATGGGTATAAATATAATGATGGTTATATATTGTAACACAAAATAGAATATCTTATGGATAAGGGTATTATTAAATTTGAAAAATTTAATTCTTACAAGGTTGAATTTTCCATCTTATTATATTTCACAACCTAAGAAGACTTATGTAACCTAAGAAGTTATTAGTGGTCATATGTTTCCATATGAACCTAAAAAAATAACCAATGATCATTTGATCTCTCTAAATTGTAGGCATGCCTACACTAGTGACATATTTACACATTTATTATGTTTTATTTTTCAATATTGGGCCATTGATCATAATATAATGTTACATTTGAATAAATCTTGATTATAATTTCTAGATTGTTATTTCCTATATATATTGTGTTTTTATATATTGGATGATGAAATTGATTGATTATGTAGTGTAGACACCCTATTTTGGCCACAACTATGTTCCAATCAGGTTTTAGATTGATTTCTACCAAATAGTGTAAAGTAAGCCTAGGAATCACTAAATGTCTCAATTTTGTCCACACATCAGACATTAATACCCATAATAATGTTGAGGCATCCATATTTGGAGTATTATCCTGTATGCAATAGTAACCTCTCACAGATTCATCTCCAATCAACTTACAACCTAACAAATTGATAGTTTGGCCTTTAGACTCATTAAGTGGGGCACTTAAATAATTCCTAAAGTGCAAAAATGTTAAGTAAAATTAATTAAATAAGCAAATCAAATTAAATGCTTAATTGAAGTTTCCATGTGCAATTAATGAAAATTAAATTTGTAAAAAGGAAACTCCAATAAAATTGGGATCATGGTGATGTCATCATCCTCAAAAATATCTCCACTAAATCCTTAAATTTAGAAATGGACAATCATGCTTAATAAATGGGACTTCTATCCCAAATATCAATTGCTTGTCCTCTCCTCAACTCAACTAGGGTTAAACTAAACCTAACTATGGTTAACTATAACCAAACCTAATTTGGGTTAGAGTTACTTTTAAAAGATATAAATAGAAGTGCCAAGACCATTCTAAAACAAGCTCTCAAATGCAAAGTTATAATGTTCAATTATTGAGAGACAAAGCATTCTTGTAATGTTATAATGCAAAAATATTGATATATTACTACATATTGCAAAATTCAAACCCAACATTGCCCAAGTGACAAGGAAAAATGATGAAAGGAGCACCATTGTCAAAGACCCTTTGATCACATGATCGAACACATTCCTCCATGGCCAACATGCAAATCTTACTCTCAAGAAAGGTAAAGAATACTTGTTTTATCTTCCATTGTTAGTTACTTGTATTGTTATCTTGCTCCTTGAGTGTTTATAATTGAGGTTATATATTTATTAGTGTGTTTTTATTGGTTTTTTGTGATACTGACACTTTACTAACTCCCATCTTAGATTCCTATGATCACATGTAGAATAACATTTTTTGCTTTGTGTGTGTTTGATGTTGATTATTATGGAATTGTGTGATTATTGATGTGTGTTATATTGTATGTGTATTGAATATGTTTTATCATATCATTTTCATATGTGTCAAAGGATCCTCTAGTCTAAGTCATGACCATGTCATTTATATGTCAACTTAGATTCAAGTTATGACTTGAATTATGTGTGCTTCATTATCACTATATTGTGTGTATATATGAGGTTATACATCTAACTATTATTGATCTTGGTGTTGTGATTTTTATCGCACATACTTCTATTGTGTGTGTTTCCATTATTTATATCATGAACCTATTATGATGATGATTATTTCATGCCTAATTAATATATCTACTTGACATGAACTTATATTCCCATTATCTTAGATTGCATACTTCATACATGCTTGAATGATTAAATATTTACATGATGACATATCTTATCATGTTTCTATACATAATTTACGTGATTATATTTTTTATACAACACATGTTGTGAATAACTCTTTATTTTGAGATGAGTGGTTCACAGGTTTTATCCCTAATATCAAAAAGGGGACATATAGTTGGATTTTATTAGAGATTTAGGCCATCATAGATAGATAGTTCACATTTTGGGTCAGATTATGTGATTTATATGGGATAAATTAGATAGATTAAGACATATGTGATAAATATGAGGAATAGTTGGGACATTCTAATATAGATCAAATGTGTTGAGCATATTTATCAAATTAAATAGTCCAAATACATTTTATGAATTTTTTTTATATCGATAAAATTGGGTTAATGGGTCTTTCACCCCTATCATTCATAAAATGAAAAATTTACATAAAATTCATACAAAAATCATAAAGCTTCAAGATAAGAAAGTAATAAGTATCCAAAAAGTAGAAGAGATGAAAATCCCTAGAAGAGGAGTGCAAAAATAGTATAATTTTGATGTAATCTTAAAGATTAGGAACAAAACATATTTTATGTAGCCTAAAAATACTATTATAGGTATCATCAATTTAAATCTCATATACACACTAATATAAAGGGAAACCAAAGAATTAAAAACACCAATAGATATTATGTACTTAGAATGACAAAAACTAACAAACAGTGTCTAAAAGACACATCCCCTATAAAATTTCCAAATTAAGATCTTCTGTAACCAACACATTTTTTTAATCCATTATGAATTAGTGTACCAGAAATAGTTTAGAATGGATAATTATTTTCAATGCCAATTTTTACAAGCCCAAACATAGCTAGGGCTTCATGTCCTTTTCATATATTATTCTAAAATCTACCACCATAGAACATGGCTATTCAAATTATGAGTAGTATACATTAGTTTATTTAAAATCCATCTGGTGTTGGAATTTCTCTTCCCTATTTTCAAGCCATCTTCCCTTCCAATAAAGTAATATAAACTAAAATAAAGGATACTTGAACCTTATTTCAACCCATGAAATTGTTTTTATTCTCATTGACCTTAAATACATAGAGCCCCTTAGTCTAGCTACTCTTTAATTATATGGATGGAGAGGCTATTTAAATTTAAGGTGTGTTAAGACTTGTTACCATCTTGTAAAGTAGAATTTATAAACATTTGATCCCAAGTTTTTTAGTAATTTTTCACCAACATCCACTTGTTCCTTCTTGATATTGGAAACATTTTTCTTAATATGATTTATTTTTAAAAAAAAGCATTAACTTTCAAAATTTGAATTATTTTTTTAAAATTCCACCCCTGAGCACAAGAGATGGTTCACTTCTAAATTTTTTTATTGTGCACATATAACTTCATTTTGAAGATTAAAAAGGAAGGACCTTAAAAAGACATCCCCAATGAAGGGATTGGGATTCGACTAAATTTCATTGGGGAGGAAAAGGTTATGAACATAAAATTCACATAAGAGGTTTTTATCCTCATCCGAGGAAGAAAAAAATACCTTAAAAAAATATTATTTTAGACACATCAATACTTAGAAAGCAAGCCAACTTTCCTAGTTGCAATTTAAACTAGTTTTCATAAAAATTAGGGAGGAGGCCATAGATGGAGACCTACAAGAAGATTATTGGGTGCCTAAATCATAGTATTGAATGACCTCATTCATGAGTTATGCAATTAATGTATCTTTATCATTTTAATTCCTCTATAAAAGGATGAGATTATGTCTTAAAATCTTCTTGTACTCTCTTTGTTTTTATGATTAGAACCTATTTCATAAGATGACACACAAGTTAAAAACATTCAAATCTAATCTAGTTGAGGATATTATCATAATTATCCTTTAAAATTATTTGTAAAGAGAGTCTATCTAAGTGGCCACATCTATAATAAGGGGTTTAGAAGTAGCTGGGCAAAATTGATACTGGAATTTAAGGACATATGTGGCCTTCTCAACCATAGTTATTAGAAACACCAGATTTTCATTAGGGGATTGAGACATATCCTTTAGCTATTCCATAATAATATATATTTATTCTTCTTGAGTTTCTTTTTGTTGTAATTATTCTAAAAAAATTGAATGTGAAATTTTGATGCATGCCTCTTCCAACTATGAAGGGACCATAGCTTCTAAGCACTGGGAAGCTAATTCCTCCACATTTATGTAATGTTTTTATAGTTTTATTGACATAATGACATAGAAAATTGTGTTCCTAACTTTTTTTCTCATCCAAATTAATCTCCCTTAGAGGAAATGGTAGAATAAAATTCATGTTTCTTATATTGTGATGGTTAGTTCCTTCCATAGACACCTTTTTTTGAAGTAAAAAATATTCAAATAGAGAACTAGTATTTTGGTCATCAATAAAGTGAGAAAGATAAGCTTCATTAATACCTAGTGAAATAAATCTTTATTGTTCCCTTTCTTGACTTCCACAATGGTTATTTCAAGAAATTTTGAAAATAAAAAATGGAATATTCAAAATATTATTATGTGTGAGATGGGAGAAGACCCTAAAATGGTAATACAGGATAACATAGAACCTCCCATCACAAGTAACATATTTTTTAATATAAAGGGCAATCAAACATAATAAATTAGAAAGGGAGATTTTAGAAATACCTTTACTTATATCACATACATTTTCCTCAAGGAGCATATATTCGTCGAATTGAATTCCTCAATTCTTCACTATGTACCATTTCTCACCCTCCATCAACAAATTTGTATCTCTTATAATTCTCTCCTTATACAAATCCATGGTCACATCTCTATCTTTAACAATACCCTCATCTAAGTTATAATAAATTTATCTTGTAATATTATAATTGTATCCTTGAAATATCTCAAAAATTTACAACCATCTTATTTCCATAAAAACTTTAGCAATTAGGTTTTCCCCTCATCATTGTGTGATTAACTAGATCATACCTATTTAATGGTCCCCATATAAGGAATGAAAGTTAATCTTCAAAATAAATATGTGAAAATCATCTAGAGGCCAACATGTCATGGATGGAAAAAATATAGACAAACAAGGATGGATATGAAGAAATAAGGTGAGTGTTAGTGACAAAACTTTGTTAATGCATATTCTTTGCAACCAAATTCTCAAAATGAATGAGTCATAAAAATTTATTTTTCCTTAGCACACTTGGGATAATTCAATCTAATGATCCCATAGAAAATGTGCCCTTGAATGCATCAATATAAATCATTTTATAAGTGATATTTTAGTTTAATAAATGTCATCATTGACTTACAATTATGAAAATAACAAAATGGGAGGAAGAAACAAATCATGGAGGCATAAATGCCTAAAAATCCCTCCAAGCCCTTCCATTTTCCATATAAGTGTATTATGAAGAAAGCAAATTAGTTTATAAAGGGGAAAGGAAGTCCCCCTTTAAATTTGATCCATTACTCTACAAAAACCTGAATCATGAATACACTTGATTTTATGAGGATGAGAGATAAAAATGGCCATTTTCCTATGGACATTGATTCCTCCCTTTAAAAAAATAGAGAAAATAAATATTCTTTCCCCAAAATTAGATTAAAAAGGATGAACATTGCATGATCCCCACTTTACTATGTAACACTATAATTTTTTAGATGTTATATAGTAGAAGGATTACACATCTAAGGATTTCATTCTGTAGCCTCTCAATCAACATATTTTTCCATATTATAGTTTACTAGATACTTAAATTTAGGTAGAAATGCTAGTGATTAGGAGCAATTGAGGTGAATCCTTGATGAGTAGATGATCCTTTATTTTTTTAAATTTTTGTCTCCATATCTAAATAAATCCCCTTTGGCATTCCATATTGGGGGATTAATACTTACAAATTCTAACTAGGTTTAATTTTGTGGAACATAAAAAACATCTCCTTGGGATATGCCTTTCATAATTTTTTTTTTGTATTAAAATCTTGCCTTCCACTAAAATAGATATGGATGAAAAAATGGATCATGAGAATTGGTTTCTATATTCATCCTCACATAATGCATTCTCTTTAAGGATCTTGGATCCACTTAATAAAATTGACCTAGGGAGTCCCCAATTTTTTTCAATGTTTTAAAACTTTAAATATTTTTATAGATTTTTGTATAACCTTACCTAGTACTACTACTTATGTTCCTTCAATATTATATTGAAGTTTTCTTCCCAAATTTGAACCTCAATTTTATAAAAGTATAAAAATAACATTTTGATCTAAGAACTAAATCTATATCTTTTGTATTAGTGAAATATATCATGAAGAAACATGTTTTGACATAACACACATGCCCCATTTTAAAATTTTCAAATAGGGAATCAATATTGATTGGACATCCTTTTGCAGTCATATGAAGTAGAAGTTTATAATATAGAAGTTTGAAAATCTTGAATTCAAGGAATTTATCTAATGCTTTTGAAATTTAATTAACTATTATGGTTTTTATTTGTTTGCTTAGTACAATATAAAAGTTTCATCTAATTGTTTACAAGGTATTTTCAAAGCTAAAAGGATTCGAAGTTGTGTTTAAGACATAATATATGATTTAATATTTGCCTTCAATTTTCTTTAAGTATTTATGTACATGGTCCAATTTATGATACCAGGTTGACATGCCATGTTATTTAGTGGGTTTTTTTAATCTATTTCATGTCTTTTAAACAAATTATCTCACACTTAGGTGTTTCCCATACCATCCCATAATTCATTATTTTCATGCATCATAATTTTACTCATCTAGAGCACTAAGTAAAAAGGTACAAGTCATCCTAGCCTCCTAGAGGTGAAGTTAGTACAAATTTTTATATAGGCAATATTAGGTAAGAATATTGCCAAGAGCCATCCAAATGTCATCATCCTACTCACTTGATATCCCAATAGTGATAACAATAGATATTTTTGTGTGGATGATCTTGGGTAAGTATATTATTGAGATTAATCAATGTGTCATCATCCTACTCACCCATTTGCTTGATGGTGACATCAATAAAACATTTTCTATGGATGATGTCGAGCAAACGTATCACTAAGATCCATCTATGTGTCAGCATCATGATAGCCTAGATGTGACATCATCATGGTCCCTTATATAGATACTTATATAGAATCGAACCACTGAGAGCCATACACTTGTCATCATCCCACTATCCTATGACCTAAATAGAAAATTACAATAGATCACACCTCAACCATTAGTAGAACAATGACATATAGAAACATGTCCTCCAAAGACACATAAGTAAACATAAAAGACACCACTTCTAAGTTTGAAAGAGTGGAAAAGATACATTTATCATATTAAGATGAATAAGCATCCAAGAACATGCATAATAAGCTACATGGCAATAAAAGTGTGTGTAAGTTAGTTTTATGAATTTCAAAAGATAAGACCAGATAGGGAAAAGTAGTAAAAGCCATTTTATCCATTAATACACATGAATCAATGAATTAATACATTAAATTATAAAACTAGATGCAACTAAATAAATACATTTTTAATTACCAAATCTAGTTAATTACATTACTTTAAAACATCTGAGTGCACATTGCAAATCTAGAACTCTCTTGTAATAAAGAAATTTTTGACTTTCACAAAGCAAAAGATTTTCAAACTAGAGATTTAATGGTAGTCATATCTCCCATTCCATTTTCCTCTCCATACTCTATTTTAGGGTAAAATAAGTATATTAATACAACCTTTTATTTGATAGCCCTGAACTAATACATTAAACATTATCCTACCATTTGGGATGTGTTCGAGATAGCCCAGCCTTATAAAACACAAAACCAATTATTTATCTTCATGAAAAGATACACATATGACTTTTTGGAAATTAACACAATGGGTTTCCATAGTGAAGTGGCAAATCCTAAGGTAATGTAATGAATATAACTCTTGTTTATTTATTTATGAATGGAAAAATTTATGGAAAAATATTTCACTTCAGGCTAATCAAAATGCCACTTGCATATATAAGTGAAAATGCCTTTGAGAAGTATTATAAACTTTTGAAGCCTAAGATGACATACAATAAATATATGATAAACACATGGTTTTTAAATAATAGTGTTATCATTAAGTTTCAAGAATGGCATGGTAACCCAAGCAACTTCACAATCTAGGGCCCCACCTCCACCATTCCTATCACTTTCTTTAGGCTAGGGATAATAATTTTTATGGCCATTTTGAATAAAATATATGGTTTTTATAATATTTCCTATGTCAATGAGGTCCCTATATTGGACATGATTCTAACATCCAATAAATTCATATCAATTGGATAAATCATCTCTAACTTAATTCTCAGAATCAACAATCCTAGAAGTTTGTTGGATGGAAATTTTTATATAATGTCATATGTAGTGGATGATATAAATACAGAAGTCCATTCACCATTTAAATAACCATGGAAACCATCCATAGAGTACCCTTATAATAGGATATGTGATAAATTTAACATTCTCTATATCCACATGTTTAGGAAGAACTTGAAGAGGTTGACTAGAACCTTTTACCTATGGATTATCAAGTTATTTATGAAAAGAATATGCTCAGACTGTCTGATCAAATAAATAATTTTATTTTAAAAATGGGTGATTATTGGTTGCACCCCAAGTGCATGATAATCAAAATATAAGGCACTAAAGCACATAATTTATACCTACCTAGGATTGTGCCTAACTAGTTTGTTAAGCAATATTTTTTTGTTCAATTTGTTGAAAGTGTTGACACTAAGTTAAGGAAGGCAAAATAGGCAATCATCCATCCCACCCCTCTCAATATTGGAAGAATGCAATACAACAGATGGGAGATCCTAACAATTATTGTTAAAATAAAGAGACATTATGGGTTCACATGGGCATCCTATAAAAACTAAGACCTTATAAGGAATGTCATATCACACCTTAATAAATATGAAAAAAGTCAGGATCAACCATGGGTACCAAGCCTATGACCATGATAACATATTTATGAATGATGAAGATGATTTTAAATTATCCATACGGATGTGTAGGGCTAACATATCCATGATTATGGCATATATGATCCAATATTATCCAAATATCATGAAATAATATGCTAAAAGTATTGAGAAGTAGCAAAGGGTTTCTAAACCTATTCATAGACCCCCTCCTCAAGTAGAACTAGGAACACTAGAATAAGTTGGAACATCTAGGGTAGCTCATGCTGAAGAGAGAATAGAGATTCCTCCAAATTCCCTTGCACATGTAATTTGTACTACCTCCCCATAACATAGAGTTGAAGAAGAAATGCTTGCAAATCCAAGTGGAGTAGCTAGTATATTTTTTATGTTGCCTTTGCCTCCACTAACCATTATATATCAGGTAAATCTTCATTCATTTTTGTCTCAATTCCATATCACTCCTTATTCTTTGTCACCACCATTAACATCACCCTAGCCTAATAGATAGATAACTTCACCATCCATCATTCTTCTAGTAATCACTACCCTTCTCACTCCATCACCATCTTACACCACTACAATCCCTCCTTCTCCCATTCCACCTTCAGCTGGGCCAACCTCTACTACTACTAAAAAATACTTACATATACAAGGAAGCCCAATACTCCACCTATTTCTCCTCAAAAAGTGAAAGTGAATAAGGAAATAGTATAAGTCCCTAAAGAGAGGGGGATATAAGAAGAGGAGCATGAACATAAGACCCTATAATAGTCTATGATAGTGAAGAGGAAGATATAATAATGACTAATGAATAATACTGGGTCTCTGAGATAGGAACTAAAGAGTCATGGTTCATCAGTGAGACCACAAAATCAGACCTAGAGGATGAATGGTTTTATGAGGAAAGTTCCCAATTAGGGGGAACATAGTTGATAGAAGGATTTTAAGAGTTAAACTAAAGATATGATATCTTGATAGCTACTAAACTATTATCTGATAGAGATGGAGATGAAATGAGAGAGGTAGAGTCACAATTGTAATCTATAATATAGGGGCCATCCCCAACTACCTCTCTAATCCCTCTACCTTAGATCATAATAAAATCAACCACAATAGTCAACACTTTGGCTATTCCTCTTAGTTTTAAGTTCTCCAAGTCCACATTCTATGAAAACTTACTCAGTTTCTACAATAACAATTGGTGTAATATTCTTTGGATTCTTTAAGCCAATAGCCCATCCCTAAGCTAATGTCACATTACCAATTTTCCCACCACATCATAATATAATGTTATGGATCCTATGGCCAACATTGTTATGAATTTTTGGGTTTTATATACTTTTATTGATAACTATTTTCAAAATCTAGTAAGCACCATAGTGACCTATTCTTTTTTTAATAGTACTGAGGTCCCCTGAGCCAAGCCAAGGGGTAAGTTTTGAAAACATGGTATCTACCTCTATTTTTATTACACAAATAACCCCTCCCAATAAATCTACACAAATATAAATTCCTATTGGTAGAGTCACATAGACAGAGACACCTATATTTTTTTTACACAAATTTGAGGGGAAGGCCAAATACATCACATATACACCAGTCTAGAAGTAGGTTACTAGTTGGAGGAAGGCTATTCGTTTTTTTCCTATAATAAGGACATCCTCCCTAAAGGATATTTTACCTATAGGTATATCCCATTCAAATAATCAAGGAGATAAAATAACTCAACAAGCATAACTAACTCAATAAACATCACATACAAACAAAATAAAATTAACCAAGTAACAAATCACCCTGAATATTCCCTCATGGATTAGTCAATTGTAATAAGAAGAATAAAATATAAGATAATACTTGGTGATAACTAATAAAACTATAATTAAATTCAATTTTGATATGTAAACAAGTACTTTGATAAAATTCAAGAGGAAAACTATGATGGCTAAAGGCCAACAAATAGAGCTAGAGTAGAGAGAAGATATCTTCCCTAAGTAAGAGAAGGAAGGTAAATCATTTAGACCCAGATAGGATGAGAGAGGACCCATATAGTTTTTTATATTCAATATGGAGTGATCAAGAATTTTTTTGTCTTGATCAAGTCATTTAGAATCAACTAGAGGTGATCACCATCTAGTCCCCACAAGAGATAGTAGATAGTTTACAAGGGATAGTTAAGAAGTTATTTGATACCATTTAATTAGTAAGGTTTATCAAGGCCACCTCCCAACCCAAATGGGGATAAATTCTTCAATTATTTAATAAAATAAAATATATTGATGTAAAATTACCTTTCATAAGAAAAATAAAAATAAATAAGGCTTATGCCCACCTCAATTTAATAATGGCATCTAAAGTTACCTATGCATAAAATTATATTATTGTAAAAAGGGATATAATAATTGAATGGAATCAATATATGTGGGATTTGGTTCATAAATTGACAAACCAAGATAGGGGACATATCTCTATCCTGACTAACTTAAGAGTCATCCAAGTAAGCACTCCACAAGGGAAACTGGTCCCCAAGCCAATTTTTGAGAATCTTCTACAAGAAACATTGGAAAAATTTAGAGTGGATATCAAGGGAATTATTTATATAAATAGTGATGAGTTAATATAATTGGTAAATTTTTATGAGATAATATTATAGGGAATGAGTCATTGCATGATGAGGTTAGAGTTGCACTAGGTACACACAAGAAAGTAATGGAAAATATCCCTCAATTATTCAAAAAGAAATCGGCTTGATTTTGAGACTATTAAAACTAACATACAAGTGAGTCATTATATTTACCTTTAGATGGAGGTATCTCAACAAGTAACTATGTTAGTATGGGTCATGCCAACCCCACCTCAGAGTACTCAACTTCTTAAGTACACATTAGTGCATATTTGAATTGGGCTATCTTATGTCCCACTTCTAGTTCCATCACAAGGTTAAATTCTAATTCCAATAACTAGTGTGTCTTATTAAATTTACCTTCTAGTTATAGTGCCTATTTTAGTTGTAACTCTAGTTCCATCCATGTCAACTTCTACTTCAGCTTTACCATAGTTTAAATTGTTCCAACAATGCCATATAAACACTTTCTAATTATACATATGTACTTGAATGGTCTATTTGAGATGAAACTCTTAGTCTCATATTTATTTATCATGTATATATTTTATTTTTAGATGAGTAATTCTATTTTGAGTGATCAATGTTGTGCATGCATGCTTTGCATGAGATTAATATGCAGTGTTATTTTTTAGACTTGTATTTTTAGACTTCGCTTGAGATATGAGGCCTTCCACATCCTAATATTATTTATACTTGTCTCCTCATATTTCACATGGAGGATAATTTTGGTTGTTGAAGATTAATAGTAAATTTTGAAGAAGTTCTAAAAATTTAGTCTTGATGTGCAAATCTTGATTTTTCTCTAACTTATGGATTGTGTAAGAAGTGTTATCATTTTTGTTTCTTAATTTTTGGTTGTGTATGATTATATTTTATTTATATTATTTCATATTAAGCTATAGATAATCTAATTACATTTTACATATAAATTATAATCCCCCTTGTAGATGTGATATTGTAGTCTAATAAATGGGGGAAAATTTGATTTCATGTGTTTAATTTTACTATATCTTGGTTCCCTTCAATTCTTAAATATGTTTAATTATTAATGTGCTATAGTATCTTATATTATACATTGGTATTCTAATTTCTTATCCTACTTAATTTTAAGTACTAGTCTTGAAAGGTTTAATCTAGTGTGGTCCACAAGCCTTCTTTTTTGTTGTATCTTTCCCTCTTTTTGAGTTTATTTTGAAGTCCTACCTAAATTATTTATAACCATCATTAGTATACTCATCTCAAGTATATCTAAGTTCACCCATCTCAAACTCATTCATAGTAAATAATCTACCTCACTCATTACTATTCTACTAGTGGGTTGTTTATAAAACCCAACACCCTGCAACTCATGACTTGGAGTGAATACATTTTTATTGATTATTAAGACATTCTTAAAATTTAATGTCATGTGCATAAAACCCATATCAATAGAGACAAACTTAATCTGACACTAGAAGGAGGGCCAACTTTTGCCTCTATTTCATTTAAATAAAATCACTTGAGTTTCACTAGAGTCACCCATAAGACTTAATAGGTCAACCTTAGACACTCGCTTATTATTCCTAAATTTTAAAATACATATAAAATATAGGTATGATATAATATTTAGGAGAGAATCCTAGGTTAAATAATTCTCTCCAGGCATACAACCTTGTATTCCATTACTCCCAATAGCCCATCCACAACCTCAAATCTAAGCTCCAATTTAGGCTCTAACTTAGTTGACTAGTTATGATATTAATGTTTTAGGAGTTATTCATGACTTACCTAGGATCCCTAATAAATATTTTCCTTCTTTTTCTCCCTCAGGAGAAGGACTACAGAAGAACACGTCAAGGCCTTGAAAACCAGATTGGTAATTTTGAATGTATCACATGAAGATGTGGCATGTATACTATTTCCCTTCACATTATAATATGTGGCCTATGACTAGTTTCTCAATATCCCAAAAGGTTCAATCACCTCTTGGGAATAATTTTAGAACATAATTTTAGCATAATTTGGTCAGGTCACCAATGTAAGTATTATTTATTAATACTTAAAAAGTATGAGAAGAGATCCAAATGTGCCAATCCAATCCTTCAATGCTATATTTTATAAGATGTATATCAGACTTGAAATTTTTTACACACCCAATGGTGAATTAGCCCTAGAAATGTAAAAGAATGATTTGGACCTTGTGACCATTGTCTTTCTATGCAGAGTTATTGGTATTGATACATTACCTTTGGCTTATGTTGAAGACATCAATGTAGATAAATAATTGAAACCTCATATGTATTCTTTATCCCCACTCACTCTTGGTCCTATTTTTTTGGCCTTTAGTCCAATTCCAAATATAAATCAAAACACTATGGCCCAAAACTAGAATCTAGTTTATAATCAGTTTCCCTTAACCTAAGCTCTACCCATTCAATGTTTTGGATTCTTATATAGCTTTACCCATAAACAACAAAGCCTAATTCAATAATTTATACTAGTTAATACTAATACAACATAGGCTACCAATTTTAGTTTCATAAAAATATAAATGTAATTAATCCATAGGATGGTCTAAAAACTGAGCAATGAGTTTCTAAACATGCAAAAATGCAAGGATAACATCAGAGGTTAGAAAACCATTCAGAGATTTGGATTCCATCTATAAAATATAACTTTAAATGGGTATATAAATAATTAATAACAATAACTACCATCTAAAAATATGATAGAGATCAATATTATGGAATAATCCCTTCCTAATTAGTGTAAGGTTCATAACATTGTATAACATGGTTAGCTGGATTACATTAAGTTATACATAGCTTTCAAGATATTTTAGAATGAGATGGATAGGAAATGAGGCCCTACACATCAAAAAAATCCTTCTTATTCTATTTATACCAAACATTCAATCATATCAATGGTCTTTGATACATGTGATCTCCCATTTCCAGAAGAAGATGATAATGACCCAGAGGACAATACATATAAGATTCATGCATTCTAACAGTTTCATATGAAAAATTATAATTTGAGGAGAAATTAGCCAATTACCACTTCAATACCTCGAAACAATAATGTTAATACTCCTCCAGATTCTTGGGCCAAAAATACCCTGCCTCCCCTAGGACAAATGAGCAATTGTAGAGTGTATAACCACAAAGTAGGCCTGGGTATAACATTTTTAAAGATATGAATAATATTAAGGCCAATATCATCCTAAATGAACTAGCTCATATCATTAAACAAAGAGAAATATTTCTCAAGGCCCTAATTGGGAGATCCTCTACATTATATAAATCCAAATTTGTGCATTCTAATGTGATGGTATTCAAAGATAAATGTGAATTACTACCATTTATCCTAACTAGCTTAATGTTCAAAATAAATGTGTAAAATTTATTGGTTGACTCAGGTGCCTTGGATAATGTGATGCCAATAGTTGTATGCCATAATTTAGGCTTAAATCCTAACAAGTAAAAGAGAGTGGTATTATAATTGGATAAGTCTTTGGTCCCATGTGTTAGATAATTAATGAACATGCATATTTAGTTAGCATTTGAGTCACATGTTTAGTAAACCATTGAAATTTTATTCATTAACATTCTAGAAGCTTAAAATTTGTTATTAATCCATGATTGGTCTAATACATTTAGTGGATACATGGCCATCAACTTTTTGTATATCTCATTACCCTAGAAGGGAGTAACCAATGAGACCTAAGTGGACCATGAATCTAAGATGAGACACTTGATTACTAATTACAACACCATGAATGCAAATTTGGACTTTGTATCTTCACATGAAAGTGTATACATATTTACCAATAAAAGAGAACATGCATTTCATGAACAAGAATTTAAATATCTATCTCAATTAAGGATTCTTTATTATGATAGATCTAGGTTAAAATAAGGTTCTAGTGTGGTTATGGCCCTAAAATATTTAAATGGAAATAATTATCCCACTGTTTATAGGTTACAATTTCCTTACACCAATAATATAGCAAAATTTTAAACTCTGATACTCAGCTTATAGTTTATACTCAAGCATAATGTTAAACTATCTCAAATATTTGGTGACTTTGAAATAGTGTTTAATCATATCAAGAATAAGTATCAGTGTAGTTTCACTTACCTAAATATGTAAAAGCATATATCTTAGAACTTGATTGATTCATTTTATGGATCAACATCAAATCCATTCCTAGAGAGTATAACTAGATAGTCAATTCACTAATAGCTTCAGCTTATAATCTAGCACCTCTCTAAGAGTCAAAGATACAAGATTTCTCAGTGGAGTTGGTTCCTTGCCCCTCCATCCCAAATAATGTGGAAATTTTTTAGGTGTTTGAAGATGAAAAATAGATAGTTAAATTAATGAACATCTTTAGAGCTTTAAAATTTTAGATAATAGATGAAAATGTCATCAAACCCATGCATGGTAAAGACCTGGGAGAAGATGGTATTTTTCAATTAAATGAGAATTACATCCCACTAGAAATGGTTTCCCTAGAATGATCTTTTGACCTATATCCCAAAAATTATTAGTAAAAACCACCAAGAGAAATTGAATCATCTTTTTCCAAATAATTTTTGGGAACTTACCAACATCCTCAATAGGTGAATGTAAGCTTAAGTTACATTCAAATTGATAAATAAAAGATAAAAGACCTATTGGCAAAATACAAATATATGATGGCCTAGATATATGAAGCCCTAAAAATCTTTGACCTTAAAGTCATTACTCACACTATATCATTGAAACTAGATCATAAACCTTTCAAGTAGAGATAGAGGCAAATCAATCTAATTCTAGAGCTTCTAATTCAAATAATAGTATAGAAGCTACTAGAGGCTAGAATTGTTTTCCCAATTAGACACTCTACTTGGGTAGCCAATTTGGTACCATTCAAGAAAAAGAGCAAAGAAATCAGACTTTATATCAATTTGAATAACTTGAAAAAATCAATATATAAATATGATAACCCCGTGCCCTCACTAGATGAGGTAATTCAAATGGTAAGTGGATTAGATATGATGTATTTCTTGTATATATTCTTTGGAAATAATTAGGTATTGGTAGAGGTAGAGAATCAAATGAAAAATGCCTTCAAAATAAAGTGAGAAACATTTTCATATAGGAGGATGTTTTTATACCTAATTAATATAGGAACAACCTTTCAAAAATCCATGGACTTTGCTTTCCAAGGGTTGGTAGATAAGTACATCATCATAGACATGGATGATCTCACTATGTTCTAAAAAAATAGAGTTGATCCCGTAAACCATATTCAAAAGGTGTTTGATAGATGCAGAAGGTATGGAGTGTCATTTAGTTTGAAGAAAAGTATCTTTGGAGTTATTAAAGGGAAACTATTAGGCCGTATCATCACCAAATATGAGATCTCTATTGATCCAAATTGAGTGTAGGCCATATCTAATTTGACACCTCTCAACAACAAGAAGGAACTAAAGTCATTCTTTGGTAAGAGAAACTTTGTTTTAAAATTCAATTATGTATTTGTAGAGATTGTCAAGCCATTAAATTCTATGTTGAAGAAAGATGCTAAGATAGAGTGGATGACAAAAACCTGGAGAGCTTTTCAAGACATCAAAACTACCATTTCTCAAGCTCTAGTTCTAATTAGTATAGATTTTAGTAAGGATTTCTATCTCTATTCATTTTAGTTAGAACATATTATAGCTACTATGATTACCTAAAAGGTATAAGATAATGAAAATCCCATTGCCTTCATGAGTACCAATCTGAAGGATGTTGATTTAAATTACCCTATGATGTACAAGAAGTTTTGTGCCTTGATTAAAGTTATTAAAATGTTTAGGAACTATATCTTGTGAAAAAAAAATGTATGCCGTTGTTTTGGATCCTAATTTAAATCTCACACTTGGATAGAATAAACTAGGTGAAAGAAAAGGTAAATGTATGGCTAAAAATTAGGAGTACAACATTGAGATCATGATATCAAAGATCATAAGAGGCCATGGGATCATCCAACTAATGATTGAGATTGATCTATGAATCATTATTGAAGAACACATAAATGAGGCTCAAGTGACCAAGGGTGAGTGGTACACTCAAATCATCCATTACTTACTCATGGTTACATGTCCTAGATTAAATAGAAATTAGGGACAAGCACTCAGGCTCCAATAAGCTCATTACATGATCAAGAAAGGAGTCTTATACTTATATAAATATCAATGCATCTATATAATATGAATTTAAAAAGAAGAGGATGAAGACATCATGAATAACCTGTATCATAATATAGGTAGTGGGAATCCCTAAGGAAACATAATAGATCATAAGATTTTGAGGATGGGATACTACTAGACTATAATCTTCAAGGATGCCCACAATCACATCAAAACCTGTCATGACTTCTAGGTATTTAGAAAAAGAGAAATAAATTCTAACTTACCTTTGCATATAATTAGTGAGGGACATCCCTATGACCAATGTCAACTTGATTTTATTGGTGTGATAAACACAAATTATTTAGTAGGGCATAAATTTGTCTTTGTAGCTACTTACTATAGCACTAGGTGGACAAAAGCTATAGCCACTAATAATTCAAGAGTAACTAATGTCATCAAGTTTATGTTGGCAAGTGTGTTGTCATTGATGTCAAAATATGATGTCATATGTGCATTGATGTCAAAGGTAATGAATTTTTTTTTAAGTCATAATATTTTTAATGTTACTGATGTTAAATAAGGCTAAGCAAGGTCAAGGAGAGAAGACAAGTATGTGAACAGTGTGTTGGCATAGGCTCGGTAGCCTAGTGTGTTAAACAAGTTAAGGATAGGGAGAATAATTTTGTAAATTTTGGAGAATTTAATGAAGTCATATGACATGTTTATGAGGTATTAAGAGCATTTGAAGAGGTTTCAAGGTGGTTTCTTGGTCAAGGTATGGTTTGTAGTCTTAGACCTAGTGTGCATAGAGACCTAGTGAGGTCAAAATGGAGGGTCGAGATGTGTATAGAAGTTGTTAAAGTCCATATGATCATGGAATGTGGTTTTTAAATGTGGGTCAAATGTGTTTACCAAGTTTCATGTCCTAAGGAGGAAGAGAAAGCAAGATAGTACATTGGAAAGTATTTTGTGTATGAAATTTAGAGGTTTGCAAGCCCAAGAAGAAGTTTGTGATGCTCATTAGCGCATGTAGAGTTTTCATGGTGATATGAGAATATTTTTAGAGGTGTCACATGGACCTAATAAGGTTTTCCAAGTATTTTATAGTGGTTTTAGTTACATAAATTAATGAACATTCGTTAAGAATGTAAACTGGTCAAAACCCTTTATAAACCCTTATAGTGGAGTGATTCGAAAGAACTTGATAGAAAGGACATAGAATGTATTTTTTGAGTAATTTTTAATATTTTATGTTGTATATGACTCCAATATGTGTCTCTAGGTGGTAGTTGTGTGTCAGGGTAGTGAGTAGAAGGTATATAAATATGCTTGTTTCTAAATATTTTTGTACTACAAGAAGGGTTGACTGAGTCAACACATGAAAATCATTGGAGGTTGAATTCCAAGAATTATTTTTAGTTTAAAGGATTTTTTTTGGTAATATATTCTCTATATTTCAATCATTTTTATGTTTCAAGTTTGTTAGTTGTTAGAAGCCAAAGAGTGAAAATAATGATGAAAAAGCCAGTCAGAGTGATAATCTATTTAGGGATGGGTTCAAGGTGTTTAGGGATAATTAAAATGGATTGAGGTATTTTTTAGAGACATATTAATCACATTAAATTTGTTTTAAAGTGTTGATGATGACCATAAACAAGCTTAATAGTGCTCATAAACTGACTAGTCTATGTAAGACAAGACAAAGGAACCCAAGATAGTGAGAATAGTTTGATGAATAAAAATTTCCATTAAATAATATGATATTAATGTTTTAAAATGTTTCAAGTATGTTTTAATACCACATTAATGTATTTATAGATCATGGTTATGCCCATACTATTGTAGAGAGTCAAAGCTTGTTGACTGAGTGTTGGCAATGTTTGGTGGTTCTGAGTGAGCTTCTTGTAAAGAAGGTTTAATGGTATCATAGGATTAATTGAAGACTCTAATGAGATGTATGATTAACATAAGGTCATTAATTTTTTTCACATATTTTTTTATTGTCATAGTATTTTGTAAAAAGTATGTTTTTTGTCTAAATATTATTAACTATGTTTTTAGATACACTGACAGTTTGAGTGACCATCTTGTAGGAGCAAGTTGAAGGTGTTATTTCAATATTTGAAGATAAAAATGAGTATTTAAATGTTGTATAAGTATAAATGTTTCATGTTAAGGTATTTTAGTTATTATTTTTCCCATAATCAGGTTTGTAGAGTCAAAATGCTTTGATTGTATTTTGACTATGTGTGACTAGTCTGAGTGGTTAATTTGAGAGAGGTGGTTTGAGGTCCGTTGACCTATGTGATGTTGTAAAATGAATTTTATGATGTTTTTAAAGTAATGTAGAACCTATAAATTTAATTTTTTCATGATTTTATACGATAAAATTTATTTAATACTTTTGAAGTCTAAGACAGTGTTTTTTGTGTACGAAGGCCTAAAGAGCGAGTAGGCTTGGTTCAAGGTATGAAATGGAGTTCCAGATGGCATTGAACCAAGGTGATATTTTAATGTGTCTATTAAAGTTATATTTTAAGTTTTTTAAGTTTTGGTAGAGGATGAATGTATTCACTTGTGTCCAAGTGGTAATGTGTGGATTTAAAGGACTAATTGCTTTAGGTCTCAACTAGGCCTAATAGAGGTTTTGGGATGATGAGGCAATGACCGACCTATGAAATGTATGGTTCACATATATAATTCATGTATGAAATTAATTTTATTATTATCCAAGTGTGTGAATCATATTATCTAACCAATATGGGTTAGAAAAAGAGAGGTACAAGTACAAGGCCTAATTGGCCTATTTATTCTAGTTAAGTAGGTGTGGAGCTAAGAAAATGAAATAACCTTTGAAAGAGAAGGTATATGTCATTAAGGAATAAAAGAGAGTGAAAATTATCAGTAATGTTTATATAATCAAATTTATGTAGGTGTATGCACAAGTCATTGGACCTATTAAGCCTAAAAGAGGCACTTTAAGCAAGTGAGCCCTAGAGGTTATTTGAGTGTGAGTGAAGGTTAAAGAGAGATGATATTCATTGTATATAAATTATATTGGAATTAAATTAGAGATAAGGATATGTTAAATTCATAGGTGTTATTATGGGTGATCAACATCTAAGACAAGAGATGTTTGTCCATCCTTAAGGGCTAGTTCTCCTTGTGAAGTGGGTACTTCACTAAAGTCTCATGTTTGTAATCAACTTATAAGACAAGTAGTCTATGTGTTTTTAGGCTTGAGAGTGGGTTTTATACCCCATGAGTTTTTACCAAATAATATCATGTATCATATTGTGATTTGCTTATGTGATGATTTGCTTATGCATTGTTTGATCTTAGTTGAATGTATGCTTCATGAAATGGTAAATGGAGTTGAATATAAATTATTGTTTAATAATTAACCCCACCAAAATATTATTAGATAATTTAAATAATTGGTATCATATATATACCTTTGGATGAGGCTTGATATCCTACAAGTGATCCTAAGTGCTTGAAGAGTGGTAAGGACAATGCTCATCTTGCTTGAAGTGATAGATGAGTTTGTGAAGATCATGGTTGGTGTTTGCATAGTAATATACATGATGGCACAAGAAAGGTTGAATAAGAAGGAATATTATAAATTCAAATCCAAGATCAAACTTGAGTTAAATGATAGAGCTTATTGAAATTGGTCTCTTGATCAGCTAGCATGAAAGAAGAAAGATAGGTAATGGTTTGATTTGAAGTATGGAATATGAGACCTAATTGAGGTCTCTCTAAATATTAATGAATTATCAAATGTATGAGCATGTTTTATTGATTTTAGTTTCTAATCATACATGCTTTGAGTTGACAGGATCTGATGAAGGAATTTTGAGAAAGCACATGAGCTATTTCATGTCTCCATGAGACCTAATGGAGAAATAAGGCCTAATGGTGCCTTGATAGTATATATGAGTGATTTGAATCATGTTAAGAGATATTATAAGTTGTAATTAATGTATTTGATATGAATAAGTCTTTGTTAAGGGCCTTATGTACCCTCTTGATTCATTATTTGTTTATTAAGCAATTAGGGGTAATTAGAATTAGGCCTCCTTGAGACCTAAATAAGATATGAGAGTCAATGAGGCTTTCTAAGTGAAAGTGAATATTTAATGGATATATATGCATGAATAAGAGTCATATAAAATGGAAAAAAAGTGTATGACAAGGATTGGTTCATTGAGAGAAATCTGAAAGTGAGTTTTTTTGTAACAAAAGCCTTATGGAAGATGATTGTGTCTTAGTTTCTTCTAAATAACATACTAGTGTAACTTGTTAAAGTTGTTTGGTGTTCCTTGAAGCTCAAAGTGATGGATCAAAGGATGTGGTAGTATTTTAAAGGTCATGTAGCATCTATATATGTTTTGATCATGGTCAGGTTGACTCCTTAAAGGAAGAATAATCTCAAAAGGTAAAAGGTGGTGATATGAGCGTTTCAAGATGAGTTATGAACATAAACACTAAGCTATGCTCTAATGTGGAAAAATAATTCATTAATTTCCTTTGAAGATCCATGAGTATTAGATGGTTTATGTACAAGGTTTTTGTCAATTTTCGTTTTGCTTATGATGCATGTTTGAGTACAAGGTATTGTCCAAGATGACAAGTTAAAGATAAGGGTCTGTGAGCTGAAGATTGGTCTTAAAGATCAATATCATTTTTGATAGAGAATGGATATCTATGGAGCTCAAATACAAATTATTAATTCAAGAATAGGTTAAAATTATATTTGTGCTTTGAAAGTTTTCAATATGTTCTAAAGATGATCTTTTTCTAAAGCATGACATGTTTTTAGTTGAACTTGAAGAAGTTATTGTAGAGTGATCTTAACAATATGACAATGATGTCTAATAGTTTAAGTGACATCTTGATGACTTTATATGGTCATAATATGTATTTTTTTCATTTTAAAAAAGTCATGAAGGATTTCACAGTGTTCTGAAGGTGAGTATGTCCTATCGCATCATAAGATTCTTGTGTTCTTGAGGAGTCTACAGATGTATCCATGAAGGATGTATCTTGATTTGTAGTAATATTTTGGTGACCAAATGACCTCAAAAGGTCATGAAGGAATGTATTTTCATGTTATTTATTTCATGAAAAATGTTTTTGAGTTATGTAGATGATGCTTTCTTATAGGATGTTAAGATGCTAGTGATTTGAATGAAGAAGATTGTAGTAGTGCCCTTGAATTTTTTTTGTGAGATGTCATGCTTCCTTGATGCCAAGATGACCTAATAAGGTATTGAAAGAACATGTTGGTATGTTGTACTTTATTTGAAATGGTTTAGTATTCTGAGATGACAATCTCTGAGTCATCATAAGTAGGGTTCTGAGTTTGTATGAGAATTGAAGATTGGGCTTTTAAGACCAATGAATTTTTGGTAAAATAGATATGGTTCATATGTTCTAAGGAATACAGGTGATCTAAGAATTATGTTATAATATTTTTTATCTTTTATTTAAAAATATAAAGATTTCAAAGTATATCAAATGTTTCTCATAGTGAATAAGGTCTCTCAAACCTAGTATTGACCACATGTTGTCTATAAGGGTATTTGGTAGTAGTTTTAGTCTTGATGGATTGTAAAGCATGAAGGTGAAGTGATTGATGTTGTGATAACCTTATGAAATTTGTTGTCATCTTTGTAAGATGGTTTAGTTAGCACAAAAATGGGTCTAAAGTACAAGATTCAGGATAGAGGTTTATAAGTTGAAGATTGGTCTTTTAAGACCAATGCTATTATAACACAGATTATTGGTTCAAATGTTGCCTTTGAGTCTATGCCTTGTAGATGAGATGATTTAGACAATGATAATTATATAAGAATCATTAAATGCTTATTGATGTTATGTTATGAAGTTGTTAAAACCTACTTGAGGTGGTCTAATTAATCCAAGAGGATAGATGTAAGTGAGAAGGAGTGGATTTATGTTGCTTGGGTCTCCATGATATATATTGATGTTTAAATGAAGGTATTAAATGTTTATGGATAGTTCTTGAAGATTTTTTTGTAGAACTAAAGGAGACCTATTGAAGATGTCATGATCTAGGTAGAGTATGGAGTTAGGGGGAGCTAACTCAAATGGATTGAGAGGCTTGAAGAGATGTACATGATGTGAGGGATAACATATGTGTGGTGTTCCCATCATGATGGAGATATGGATAAGTCTTATACAAATGAGAATTAAATAAGGTTGATATGATGACTTGATTAAATTAAGTCAAGTGCTTTGACATTGCATTGAATCTTCATGCATGATCAAATGGGAGCCTTGTAAGTAGTCAGGTAATAGGATCAAAAGACTATGTAGATGAACCTAAGAGGATCATATGTCCACTTTTTCATTAATGTAAAATGGGGGTAAGGATAATAAGAGGTTTCCATCAATGATAAAGGGGGATATTATTGGCAAGTGTGTTGTCATTGATGTCAAAATATGATGTCATGTATGCATTGATGTTAAAGTTAATGACAAAGTGGTGATGACATAGTATGATTAGTGTCATTAATGTAAAATAAGGTTAAAAAAAGTCAAAGAGAGAAGATAAGTATGTGAATAGTGTGTTGGCATAGGTTTGGTAGCCTTGTATGGTGGCATAGGCTTGGTAGCCTAGTGTGTTGAGTAGGATGATGCTAGGGATAAGAAGGTTGGTATATATATAGCATGGAATGAAGGCATATGACATGTTTTATATGTGGTTAGATAATTTGAAGATGTTTCATGGTGGTTACTGGGTCAAGGTATAGTCTGTAGTCTTAGACCTAATATGTATAAAGACTTAGTGAGGTCTAAATGGAGGGTCAAGATGTGTATCCAAGTTGATTAAGACCATATGAGCATGTAATGTGGTTTAAAAATGTAGTTGAAAGGTGTTGATCAAGTTTTAGTTCCTAAAGAGGAAGAGAAAGCAAGATAGTATGTTGAAAAGTATTATGTGCATGTAATGTAGAGGTTTCCAAGCCTGAAAAGAAGTTTGTGATGCTCATTGGAAAGTGTAGAGTTTACATGGTGACCTAAACCTTTTGGGATAGGTCACACATGGATTAAATAAGGTATCCAAGTTTTTTCTAGTGGTTTAAGGTATAGATATTTGTCAACATTCATTAAGAATGCACATTGGTCAAAACCCTCTATAAACCCTTATAGTGGAGTGATTAGAAATAACTTGTGAGAAAGGACCCATAATATATTGGTTGACCTAGTTTGAATATTATATGGTATAGAGGACTCCTCCAGGTGTCTCCAAGTGGTAGTGGTGTGTTATGGTAGTGAGGAAAAAGTACATAATATGTATGTTTCTCAATATTTTGGTACTATAGGAAGGGTTGACTAAGTCAACACATGCAAATAATTAGAGGTTGAAGGAGAATACTTTTTATTGAAGTCAATGGAGTTGGTTTGGAAATATATTCTTTGTGTTAATTAGTTTTATGTTTCAAGTCTATTAGTTGCTAGAAGCTAAAGAGTGAAAATAATGATGAAAAAACTAGTTAAAGTGGGAATCTATTTAGAGATGGGTTCTATGTGTTTAGGGATGAGTCCAATGGATTTTTTATATTTTAGAGAACAATTCCTCACATTCACTTGGTTTTCAAGTGTTGATGATGTTCATAAAAAATCTTGATAGTGCTCACAAAGTGACTAGTCTATGTAAGACAAGACAGTGGAACCCATGATAGTGAGAATAGTTTGTTGAAAAAGAATTGCCATTGAAAAATGTGATATTAATATTTTAAGGTGTTATAAGGATGTTTCAATATCACCTTAATGTATTGGTATATCATGGTTATTACCATACTATTGTAGAGAGTCAAATTTTTTTGATTGAGGGTTGCTAGTGTTTGGTGGCTCTGAGTGAGCTTATTGCAAAGAAGGTTTAGTGGTTTCAAAGGATGAGTTGAAGAATAAAATGAGATGTATGATGAGACTAAGGTCATGATGTATATACACATGTTTTTTTCATAGTGTTTTGGAAAAATTGTGTTTTTGGTCTAAACATTCTTAACTATGTTTTCAGATGCACTTGCAATTTTAGTGACCATCTTGCAAGGGAAAGTTGAAGGGGTTTTATTAAGAGGTTAAAATACAAATGAGTATTTAAATTTTGTATAAGTATTAAGTTTTCATGAGAATATATTAAAGGTCTTATTTTTCCCATATTCAGGTTGGGAAATTTAAAATGCTTTGACTACATTTTAATTATGTGTGACCAGTCTGAGTGGTTAATTTGAGAGGGGTGGTTTGAGGTCTGTTAACCTGTGTCATGTTGGAAAATGAATTTTTTGATGTTTTTAGGTCATGGATATCCTATCCATTTAATTTTTTCATTATTTTATATGATAAAATTGGTTGAATACTTAAAAATTTTGAGATAGTGGTTTTTGTGTATGAAAGCCTAAAGAAGGAGTAGGCTAAAAGGCTTGGTTCAAGGTATGAAATGGAGTTATAGGTGGAAATGACCTAAGGTGAGATTTGAATGTGTTTATTAAAGTGATATTTTTAAGTTTTTTAATTGTTTTTATAGGATGAAGGTGTTCTCTTATGTCTAAGTGGTAACATGTGGATTTGAAGGCCTAATTGCTTTAAGTCTCAACCAGGCCTAATGGAGGTTTTAGGATACTGAGGTAATGAAAAACCTATGAAGGGTATGGTTCACATATTTAATGTATATATTAACCTATTTTTATTATGATCCAATTGGGTGAATCATCTTGGCCAACCAAGATGGGTTATAATAAGAGAGAGGTATAAGTACAAGACATAATTGGCCTATTTGTGGTAGGTAAGCTGGTGTGGAGATAAGTGAAGGAAACAACCTTTGAAATAAAAGGTAAAGGTCATTGAAGACTAAAAAAAATTAAAAATGACTAGACATCCTTTTTTTATTAAGTTGATGTAGTTGGACACATATTTCATTGGACCTAATAAGCCTAGAAGAGGCACTTTGAGTGTGAGTGAAGGTTTAAGAGAGATGATATTCATTGTATCTCCATTATATTGGTAGTCAATAAAAGATCAAGAGATGTTAATTTCATAGATATTATTATGGGTGATCAAAATATAGGGTAAGAGGTACTTGTCTATCCTTAGGGGTTGGTGTTCCATGTGAAGTTGGTGCTTCACTAAAGTCTCATGTTTATAATCAAATTATAGGACAAGTAGTTCATGTGTTTGTAGGCTTGAGAGTGGGTTTTATCCCCCATGAGGGTTTCCAACATAATCTATTGTGTCATATTATTATTTTATTATGTGATGGTTTTCTTATACATTATTTCATCTTAGTTGAATGTATGCTTCATGAAATGGTAAATGGAATTGAATATACATTATTGTCTACTGATTCACCCCCCTCTTAATAGCTACTTATGTTCTTATGTTCTAAGGACTACAAGTGAAAAATTATAACATCATTCTTAGATATATTATAAGTTTTCATAAATTTATTTGATAGGATTAAATCTTTGTTAATGGTATTATGGGCCCTCTTGGTTCATTATTTGTTCATTAAGCAATTAGGGGTAATTGGAATTAGGCATCCTTCAGACCTAAAGAAGATATGAGAGTCAATAAAGCTTTCTCAGTGAAAGTGAATGTTTAATGGATATCTATGCATGATGAATACTCATATAAAATGGAAAAAAAAAGTGTATGACAAGTATTGTTTATTGAGAGAAATCTGAAATTGAGCTTTTGTGTAAGAAAATCCTTATAAAAGATGATTGGTTTCTCAATTTCTTCTAAATAATAGACTAGTGTAACGTGTTGAAGTTGTTTGGTGTTCCTAAAATCTCAAGGTGATGGATCAAAGGATGTGGTAGTATTTTAAGCTCATATATCATCTATATATGTTTTGAGCAAGGTTAGGTTGACTCATGAAAGGAAGAATAAGCTCAAAAGGTAAAAGGTAGTGATATGAGAATTTTAAGATGAGTTATGAACATAAACCCTAAAGTATGCTCTAATGTGGAAAAAGAGTTCATTCATGTCCTTTGAGGCTCCATGAGTATTGGATGGTTTATATACAAGGTTTCCTTTAGGTTTTGTCATGCTTATGATATATGTTTGGGTAAAAGGTAGTGTCGAAGATGACAAGTTCAAGATAAGGGTATGTGAGCTGAAGATTGGTCTTAAAGACCAATGTCATTTTTGAAAGAGAATAGATAGATATGGAGTTAAAAGACCAAGTATTTATTCAAGAGTAAGTTATCATGATATTTGTTCTTTGAAAGTGTTCAATATTTTTAAAAAATGATTTTTTTTTGAAGCATGACATGTTTCTAGTTGAACTTGAATAAGTTGATGTAGAGTGCTCTTAATGATATGAAAAACATGTATAATGGTTTAAGTGATGTATTAATGAATTAATAATGTCATAAGAGGTATTTTTTTCATGTTGAAAAAACCATGAAGGAGTTCACAGTGTTCTGAAGGTGAGTATGTCCTGTAACATCATAAGTTTCTTGTGTTCTTGAAGAGGAGTTTGCAAATGTATCCATAAAGGATGTATCTTGATTTGCAGTATTATTTTGGTGACCAAATGAACTCACAAGGTCATGAATGAATTTATTTTAACGTTGTTGATTTAAATTAAAAAGGTTTTTGAGTTATGTAGATGATTATTTCCTATAACATATCAAGATGTTAGTGATTTGAATGAAGAAGATTATAGTAGTGCCCTTGAAGGTTGTTTTATGAGATGTCATGCTTCATTGATTCCAAAATTACATCATAATGTATTTAAGGAACATTTTTATATGTTTTATTTGATTTGAAATAGTTTAGTAGTATAAGGATGACAAGCTCTGAGTCAACATAAGTAGGGTTCTAAGTTTGTATGAGAATTGAAGATTGGTGTTTTATAACTAATGACTTTTTGGTAAAAGGGATATGGTTCATATGTTTTAAGGACTATAAGTGATCTGAGAATGATGTTAGCATATTTTTGAATTTCTATTTGCATATCTAAATATGTCAAAGTATATCAAAGGTTCCTCAAAGTGAATAAGGTCTCTTAGACCTAGTATTGACTGTATGTTGTCTATAAGGGTACTTGGTAGTGTTTATAGTCTTGATGGCTTGTAAATCATGAAGGTGAATTGTTTGATGTTGTGAGAACCTTATGGGATTTATTATCATCTTTTTAAGATGGTTCTATTGGCTCAAGAAGGGGTCTAAAGTGTAAGATTTAGGATAGAGGATTGTAAGTTAAAGATTGGTCTTTTAAGACCAATGCTATTATAACACAAAGAATGTTATTTCAAATGTTGCATTTGAGTCTGTGCCTTGTAGATGAGATGTTTTAGATAGGGGGAATGAAACAAGAATAATTGAATTCTTATTAATGCTATGTTTTAAAGTTGTTAACACCTGCTTGAGGTGGTCTAATTGATCTAAGAGGATAGAAGTAAGAAAGGAGTGGATCCATGTTAATTAGGTCTCCATGAGATATATTTATGTTTCAATGAAGGCATTAACTATGTATGGATAGTGCTTGAAGAGTTTTTTATAGACCTAAAGGAGATATATTGAAGATGTCATGATCTAAGTAAAATATGGAGTTAGGGGAAGCTAACTCAAATGGATTGAGAGGCTTGAAGATATGTGCATGATGTGAGGGGGAGAATATGTGTGGTGTTTTAGTCATGATGGAGTTATGGAGAAGTATGCTAAAAATGAGAATTCAAGAAGGTTGATATGATGACATGATCAAACCAAGTCAAGTTATTTGAAATTTTATTAAATCTTCATGCATGATCAAAGGGAAACCTTATAAGTAGTCAGGTCCTAGGATCATAAGACTACATAGATGAACTTGAGAGGAGCATATGTCCAAGGAGAGAAGACAAGTATGTAAAAAGTGTATTAGCATAAGCTTTATAGACTAGTGTGTTGAGCAGGTTGAGGCTAGGGAGAAGAAGGTTGGTAGATATGGATCATGGAATAAATTCATATGGCATGTTTTTGAGGTGTTGAGAGAATTTGAAGAGGTTTCAAGGTGGTTGTTTGGTCAAGGTATAGTCTATAGTCTTAGACCTAGTGTGCATAGAGATATGGTGAGGACCAAATGGAAGGTCAAGATGTGTATCTAAGTTTATGAAGACCATATGATCATTTAATTTGGTTTGAAAATTTGGTTTAAATGTGCTAACCAAGTTTCAATTCCTAAGGAGGAATATAAAGAAAGATAGTATGTTGGAAAGTATTTTATGCATGCAATTTAGAGGTTTCCAAGCTCGAGAAGAAGTTTTTGATGCTCATTAGCATGTGTAGATTTTTAATGGTGACCTGATACTTTTGGGAGAGGTGTAACATGGATCTAATAATTTTTTCCAAGTATTTTCTAGTGGTTTTAGGTACATATCTTTATGAACATTCATTAAGAATGTAAATTGGTCAAAACCCTTATAGTGAAGCGATTGGAAATAAATTGATATAAAGGAACCAAAATGGATTATTTGACATATTTTTACTATTTTATGGTGTATATTACTCCTCAAATTGTCTTTATGTGGCAATGGTTTGTTAGGGTAGTGAGCAAAAGGTACAAAAATATGCTTATTTTTGAAGATTTTGGTACTATAGGAAGGTTTGAATCAGTCAACACATGAAAATAATTAGAGGTTGAATAAAAATAATTTTTATTTATGTAAATATATATTTTTTGGAAATATATTCTCTCTATGTTAATAATTTTTATGTTTCAAGTCTGCTAGTTGCTAGAAGCCAAAGAGTGAAAATAATGATGAAAAAGCTAGTCAGAGTGAAAATATATTTAGGGATGGATTCTAAGTGTTTAAGAATGACTATAATATATTGGGGTATTTTTTATATACCTATGAATCACATTATATTGGTTTTTAATTTTTTATGATTCTCATAAACAAAATTGATAGTGCTCACAAAGTGACTAGTCAGTGTAAGACAAGACAGTGGAACCTAGGACAATGAGAATAATTTATTGAACAAAATTTACCATTGAAGAATATGATATTAATGTTTTAAGGAGTTATAAGGATGTTTTAAAACCAAATTAATTTATTTGTGGATCATTTTTATTCCCATATTATTTTAGAGAGTCAAATTTTGTTGACTGAGTGTTGGCAGTGTTTGGTGGCTTTGAGTGAGCTTCTTGAAAAGAAGGTTTAGTTGTTGCAGATGATGATTTGAAGACTAAAATGAGATTTATGATGAATATAAGGTCATGAGGTGTCTTAAATTTTTTTTTGTCATAGTGTTTTGTAAAAAGTGTGTTTTTGGTCTAAAAATTCTTAACTATGTTTTTGGATGCACTTGCAGTTTGAGTGACCATCTTGCAGGGGCAAGTTAAAGATATTATTTCAAGATTTTAAGAAAAAAATGAGATTTAAATGTTGTATAAGTACAAATGTTTCATGATAAGGTATTTTAGGTCTTTTTTTTCCATATTTAGGCTTAGAGAGTCAAAATCCTTTGACTGTATATTGACTATGTATGACCAGTCTAAGTGGTCATTTTGAGAGAGGTGGTTTGAGGTCTATTGACCTATGTGATATTGGAAAATTAATTTGGTTATTTTTTTTAGGTCATGTAGAACCTAAAAATTCATTTTTTTCATGAGGTTATATGATAAAATTGGTTGAATAATTTAGAAGTCTGAGATAGTGTTTTTGGTGTATGAAGGCCTAAAGAGCAAGTAGGCTAAAAGGTTTGGTTCAAGGTATGAAATGAAGTTCTAGGTGGGATGGAACCAAGATGAGATTTTAATGTGTATATTAATGTTATATTTGAACTATTTGAATTTTTTTATAGGATTCAAGTGTTCTCTTGTGTCCAAGTCATAACATGTGGATTTGAAGGCCTAATTACTTTAGGTCTTAATTAGGCCTAATGGAGGTTTTAGGATAATGAGTTAATGGAAAAATAATGAAGTGTATGGTTCACATATGTAGCATATGTATTAACCTATTTTTATTATTATTCACGTGGGTGAATCATCTTGGCCAACCAAGATGGGTTAGAATAAGAGAGAGGTATAAGTACAAGGCTTAATTGGATTATTTGTGCTACGCAAGTGAGTGTGGAGCTAAGCAAAGGAAATAAACTTTGAAAGATAAGGTATAGGTCATTGAGGAACAATAGAGAGTGAAAATTATTAGTCATGATTATATGATCAATTTGATGTATGTGGACACACAAGTCATTTGACCTAATAAGCCTATAATAGGCATTTTGAGCGAGTGAGCCCTAGAGGTTGTTTGAGTGTGAGTAAAGGTTTAAGAGAGTTGATATAATTGTATCTACATAAAATTGGTAGGAAATTAAATATTATTATATGTTTATTTTATAGGTGTTTTTGTGGGTGCTCAACATCTAGGGCAAGAGGTGCTTGTCCATTCTTAGGGGTTGGTGCTCCTTGTGAAGTGGATGCTTCACTAAAGTATCATATTTGTAATCAACTTATAGGAAAATTAGTCCATGTGTTTTTATGCTTGAGAGTGGGTTTTATCCCCCATGAGGGTTTCTCACATAATATCTTGTGTCATCTTATGATTTGCTTATGTGATGGTTTGCTTATTCATTGTTTGATCTTAATTGAATGTATGCTTCATGAAATTGTAAATGGAATTGAATATACATTGTTGTCTACTAATTCACCACACCCCTCCCCAAGCGCCCCGCCCCCCCTCCCCCCCCCCCACCCATTCATAGTAGTTACTTCAAATAGTTTATATAAGATAATATATTAACTAATATTTTCACTCTCATTTTCTTGATTTTTGATAATAATCCATCTTTTCAATCTTTTAAATTTATAAAATGGACTATGAGAATCAAATCACAATTAATTTCTCTTCTAACTAGTATCCACAGAGAAATGGAGTAGTTAAGTTAATAATTTTTTTTTATGGATTCCATTACAAATTTGACACAAGAAGAACCAAGAGAATGGAATATCTTATTGACATATGTACTTTGGGTAAATAGAACTAGGCACAAGCAAGCCCTCAAAGATTCACCTTTTCTACTATTATATGGACAACTATAGGTATTTCTTATCACTCTCAAGATACCAATGTACCATTTCATGGAAGAGTACATGGTAAAAGATGAAAGAATACAATATAGACTATTATACATAATCTAGATGGAGGACATAAGAACTGAAGCACTACATAGCTTCAATAAACATTAGGATACTTTCAAAATATGGTTTGACAAAAGATCTAAGATTAAGACCTTCAAGATCTTAGACTTGATTCTTCTATGGGATAAATCACATGATAAGAAATGAAAACATGATAAGTTCACTCCTTTATGGATTTGACCATATCAAATATTAGAGATCCTAGGTAAGAATGCATTTCAGTTGAAAGGCCTCCAAGGTAATTATTATCACTTAAAAAATGCACCCATGGTTATGAAAGTTTATCTGATGTTAGAGAGATATTTTTTTTATCTCAACCCAAAAATGGGATCATCCCCCAAGGCATGGGACTCTTGTACTCATTAGAATGAACCTCCAAAGTAGGCCAACTTCTTTCTATTCTAGATGCACCTAGTTTAGGACTAACACATAGACCTATAAAGAGCATAATGAAATCTATAGATAACGCTAAACCTAAAATTGACAAGGGAAAAGGGTGGGAGAAAGTAAGAGGTTGATGAAAATTAGAAGGTAATGCACCAAGAATAGAGTGAACACCTCTATTGCCTTGCTGAACATAGTATAAATTACCAAGAATGAGATAGTATCACATAGACTCCACCATGAAAAATCTAAATGCATAAGCATTTTGTAGTGAGGTACACAATATAGCACAATGTTGAGAGGGATGAATATTATCCATAGTCAAATACTATGCAAACCTAAGTGTACACATAATATTACCTTCAAATGAGTTCCAAATTCTACACCAAGGTGCTAGGAGTAGACAACAATGAAAGGGATGTAATTACCCATAGACAAAGATAAACAAAAATAAATCACACATAAGATGAAAGAAGAATGAAGAGAGGTGAACTCAATTCTCATTAAAGTGTAAGGTTCAACCAACAGAAGTGATTTTGGAGGGAAAATTTTTGTAGCGTAAGGGTGCCTAAAAAATGTAAACCCTTTTAAAAAATAAGACCTAAGATTTTATAGGCAATGAAGAGCCCATGGGTCATTAATTAAAATCTCACCCTCTATCAGGGTAGTTATAACATTTAATACTAATGTGGAGAAGTAGTAGGAATCCTTGTCAAAATATATCATGTGCCCATGTTTTGATAACCTGATAGTCACCCTATCATTTAATTCTATTTTGATTTGATTCCTTTAGTATTTAATCAAGCTCAAACACTATTCACATTTATGATGGTCACCTATTAATCCATCTAGGCCATTTTTATGATGTGTGGCTACATAGGCACATCCTTAGGTTTTACCTTGTCATCTTTCGTAGGAAATAGAGTTATTACATACCCATAAGTCATACATACAATCGTGTGTTGAAGGTTATATAGAGAATTGAATGGGTAGTATAGATACACACTTGTGAAGGATGTCGAGGTTTATATTTTAAAATAATATATAAGTCCCAATCTCCTCTTGTGTTAAGTCCCTTTTGGTGGTCTTCACAGTCAGTTCCCTATTTGGAACTTGTGTTGGTCTACAAAGAGAATGCTACATAATTTGAGATCATTGTCTACATTTTACAATGACACAAATGATAACTTTGTTGTTTGGATCAAGACTTCACCATTTAATTTCTAATAAATTCATTGAATAAAAGCATGAAAGAATATGAGAGACATAAAGATCACCCTTCATGATCTAGAACTATTCTCACACACTTCTCTCCTTCACTGATCAAAGTCAAGGAGGCCTATGTGCTTTGACTTGCACATCATGCTCATGTAATGAAGGATATTTTCATAAGACATGTATTAGGGACTCCTTATGAGCTTTTATTAATACTTAGTTGATGAATGGACCTGAGTTGATTATTGAGTGAGGGCATGCATAGGAAATGTCTATGCATAGAACTATTTTTTAGAGTTTAATCACTACACAAGCATGTGAATATTTATGCATTCCCTTCAATTTTAGTGCCTACTAAAGGGGTGAATTCAAAAGTCAACACTTTTGGTGACCTCTATAGGCCACTTGCCTACTAAGTAGGAATCTAATAGCCTTGAAGCAATCCATTGGGTATGGAGTCATATATAATTCCTTAACCTTCATCTTCCTAACTATGATTATTTTGGATAAGCCCACCTGACCTTAGAATAAATTAAACTACCTTCTAAAAGGATAAACAAAGTAAAAAACTATAGTAAATGGTGCTTAGAGGAATGATAAAACTAAGCTAACATAATTGTACATAGGTGCTTGGAAGAAGGAAAATATTCAAAATAATAGCATGCATAGGTAGCACTTAGGGAAATAAAAACATCCAAACTATTGTTTACAAGGGTGTTCATGATCATCATAGTATTTATTGAAGTAAACCTTATTAATAAGGATATGCAAAACTTCTTCACTTGGCTTTGTAAGCAGGTATGCATTGAATTATTTGCAACTGATTATGGTATATGGGTCACTCCAGCTAAAATTTGTATGCTTTCTATCCTTAGCTCTATTAGTGTATCATTTGAGTACCACATCTCTTTCATTAAAACTTATATCATCACCCCTCTTGTTAAATACTCTCTTGGTCTATTCTGATTGAAGCTTTATAATGTACATGGCTCACACCCTAAGTTATTTGAGCTCCATTAGTTTATATAACCTTTCTATCATGGGATCACTTTCAAGTAACTCTAATTGATGAGCTAACTCTAGTGAAGGCAATTCGAGAGATGTGAGCACCCATGATTCCTTCCCATAGACTATCATGAATGGAAAATTTCCCAGTACCCTTTTTGGCATTATTCAATTTTCTCAAAGGGTCATCTTGATCTTGGTATGTCAAGACCAATGATTATCTTCCATAGTTCACTTAATAATATAAACTAGGTTCTCGTTAGTTGATTCAACCAAACCATTACCTTGGGGGTAATATTTTGAGTGACTTGGGAATTAGAATAATAGAATGGATTTGACTCATTCAGGGTCGATTGTGACTCCTTCTTTGGAGATGATGTGTTCCAAAATATTTATTTTATGTATTGTGAATATGTACTTGCTTAGGTTCAAAGAGATCCCAAACTTTTGACATTTTTTGAAAACTTTTTCTAGGTGGCCCAAATGATCCACTATGCACTTTGATAAAATAGTTATGTCATTGAGGTCAACCAAGATGATATTTTTGATGAGTCTATTGAATTCTATATCCATGGCCCTTTGGAGGGTATCCCCTATATTTGTTAGACTAAAGGGCATCCTTTGGTATGTGAAGGTTCCCCACTTAGTGGTAAATGTAGTTTTGAGTTGATCACACTCTCACATAAGTACTTGGTTATAACCTGAAAATAATCTAGAAGAAAAAAAATTCTACACCTATGACTATTTTCATAATATATTCCATTGGTGATAGGGGTAATGGTCTTTGAGAGAGGCCTTATTGAGGTTACTAAATTATATGCACAAGCATATCTCTCCATTATTTTTGCACATTGAAACCATATTGGCCACCCATGAGGAATGTTTGATTGGAAATATTATGTTGGCCTTAATGATATTTGAGAAATCCTTCCTCATCAAGGGCTTAAGCTTTGGATTAATCAACCTCTACTTTTTCCTAACTAGCTTGGTATTGGGGTTAAGCTCAATCATATTCTGGGTTAAGCCTAGATTGAAGCCTTTGAGGTATTTATAGCTCCATGCAAAGATGTCATCATAGCTTTTCCTTAACTCAATGAAATATTCAAATTTAGATGGAGAGTAAACCTTACCAAATTTTAAGATCTTATCATCAGATATATACACTAGCTTGAAGATTTCCTCCTTTACCTTCATGTTTCTCCCCTTGAATTTTAGTTCATCATCATAATTAAACATGCTTTCCAGCATGACTAGCCCCCTAGGTAACTTTTTTCTCTTTATTTAAATGATCTACTGTTCATAATGGGCTTGGATTCAAGGTTGGTTGTTGGCATATAAATCAACTTCATCTTATAATAAGTTGAATATTTATTAATTACTCTCAAACACTTACCAATTTATTGCATTGTTCAGGACTGTTGTTCTAACTATGAGTCTTACGAGCTATTTGGACTTATTTTTTATACTATGAGGGAGGTCATATTGCACTCCCATATTTATGAGCTTATCAACATCATCATTTTCACCCTTGGTATGGAATGGATATTAAAATACTTAAACCATTCAATCATGTCCCATGCCTTGTGCTTGTAATATTTTAGTAGATTGTGACTTTGACCCTTCATTAGGCCACATTAGGTCTCTTTACACATTAGGTCTTAAATTTATAGTTACACTGTAAACCTTGAATATACCTTGAAACCTCAAATACTCCTATCAACACCTCATACCCTTGTCATACACCCTCATACCATGATCACACAAGATCTCAAGTCTCCAAACCTAATTATGAAGCCTCATCATGCCAAGGTCTATGAGAAGATCACCAATGAAGAGCATACCCCTTTGACTCACTCTAAGAGTCATGTGATTGATTCAACACCTTACTCATGTGTTCAAACACTTAATTACACACCTTAAAAATAAAACACATCTATATCACCACCATAATGCCTTTACAATCCATATTCATGCTCAAATATTAGTCCATCATACAGACCTACTATGTACCATACCACTTTGAGATTTTCAAAACACCTATTATAGCTCACTACTTACCTCCAGATATCTGAGATAGAATCCAAAGCATCTCCCATCATTATATTTTGACCAAGTCTCCTTAGACCATATATATCACTACCCAAAAGTGAACTAGCCTTCTTTAAACACACAAGACATGAAGATAAAATCTCTCTCTCTCTCTCTCTCTCTCTCTCTCTCTCTCTCTCTCTCTCATGAAGCAATCCACCTCATATTAATTAGCCACCTTCTTGTGAACCAATACTTGACCTTAGGATTTTTTTGACATCAATGACCAATCTCACCTTACAGAACCTTATTAAAATCAACGATAATGCACAAACACATGAAATTATTGATAAATTTCAATATATTTTCCCCATATTCTGTGTTCCAAGTATATGTCAATGATAGAATGCTCCTCAATCATTTCCTAGTGCACCAATGGCTTAGGCTCAGAAGTTTGATCAATTTATACAAATAGGTAAAGCTTTGTGGATATAATTTTTCATAATTTCATTACACAATTTAGGCTTAGAAATGGTGGTCTTAGGTCACTTATATATATCTTTTTAAAAATATTCAAGATCATCCATGACCATCCATCTTGAGAGCAAGATGTCTGGCCATAAATTGATTCAATTTTAGAGGTATAAGCCACAAATATACCCATTAATATTTGAAAGAATGGGGCATTGATGAGGTATGGGAGAGCTTAATCCTGATATTTATTCCATTAATGGCCTATGGATGCCACCCTATTGATGATGTCATGTGATGATGCAAATTTGAGAAATGAATTTTTAATAAATAGATTCTCAATAACTTTCATGGAATTTTTACTTAGGCTCCTAATTTAGTTTAATTTGCTTAAGTGTCTTTGATTAATAATCTATAATTGTTTGAAAATATATTGTACACTTAATCAACTTGGTCAAAAATGTTATTTTATTGAATCATAATTTGACTGAAGTATAATCAGAAGAAGGTGTTAGTTGCATACAAAACAATACCCCAATTAGGGCATTATGGATGTAAAATAACACATGGACATAATGTGTATTATCAAATTAGAAGAATTCCATGGTCTAGAGTGTCATTTTTCATGGTCATAATTTGACTTGAAGTGATTTGAGAAAATATAATAATCACATAAAATGCATTGTCCCATTTAGGGATACATTAACCAAATCAACAGCTGTATGTGACAACTTCGAATGATTTAGCAAGATTTAGTGATTTTGGCCTAGATTGTGCATTGTCATAGGATATTTCTTAGATTGAAAATTGTATCAAAATAGTGATAGGAATTGGATGTCTACATTTCCCCCATATTTGAGAAGGCATGGTGAGACATTTGGTCGAAGCAACATATTTTCAAATAATGAAAAGGTCACTATAATCAGAAGAAATAAATTTCATTCCCATTTTCCATTTTTAATGTTTACATGAATTAAAAAGAAATAGGTTTAAAAAATGCCCCAAACATTATTTTGGTAGCCCATTATTCCCCCTCAAGGGGAATATGGAAAAATTGAAAACAATTGATGGGTGGGCCCTTGATCAAAAGGAATAATAATCACATTAATTTTAGAAAAAAGGATGAAAAATAGAGTAATTAGAAGAAAGTGGGATGAAAAATAGATAAGAGGGGCTAAAATAGTAGCCTGAGAGAGATAAAATTATTTAACTATGGGCCTAGGGGGTGATTTTCTTTGAAAATTTTACTATATTTTAATCCCTAGGGGTAAAAATAGTTCATTTGCACCCTCGATATAGTAATTTACAAGCCCTAATATTTTTGTGTGACAGAGCTAAGCATAATGCCTAATATCCTACACCATCTTCACCTTGGAGAGTGAATGAGAGACTACCAACAACCATCAAGGAGTGGAGCATTGGTAGATACCTTTTTGTGTTTTTAATTTGGTCATTTAATGCATTTATTACATGTAAGAAATTAGTAGTTGGGTGATCCCATCATTTTCCCAATTTGGAAAATGGTGAGTTTGCCTATGAAAATGGTGGGAACATCATGAGATTAGTGATTGCATCAACCTTTTGATAAGTTTATAGGTTAAAATGGCAAGATCACCAAGACAATGGCAAAATCACATTTTTGGGTGTTTTTTGTCTTATCAAATGGTAGTTTTGCCAAGATCAATGGGATCACCCAACCAAGTAGAAAGAATGATCTGATGAATGGTGAGAATGTGATAATCAATGAGATGGCATTGTAGATTAGCAAGGATATCTTGCTAAATGGAAAGATCATTGAAAAATGGCAAGAATTCCAAAATAAAATATAATGGAGCCCATAGGAGATTAATCTAGGCCCAAAATTAGAAGAGAGATAGAAACACATAGAGGATTAGTTTGGGCCTCAAAATTAGAATAATCTAGTGAATGAAAAGATAATTGACCTGATTCCCTATATTTAACTTTTAAGAGTGATTTGTGATCATCACATCATGAGATCAATGCTACTAAGTATTGTGGTGATAGGGATTGATGATGGATGAGATCATGGGTATCCTAGTAATTATAGATTTATATCACCTAGCTTGATTGCTAGTGATCTGTGTAGATAAAGCATATTTTTTAGCACTAGTAGAGAGGTGGTACTCAGAGACCTCAAATTTTCATCTATTGAATAGGGAAGATATGATGACAATAGAAGATATACACTATATTCTATGGGTGCCTATGCGAGGACCTAGGATTACTTAGATGGGGATGGGACGATAGGATGTGATAGATGACTTAATTAGGGTAGTGGACTAAGATAGTATTGATGAGTGCATATATGTGAATACATTTGAGGATTTGTCTTGGACCCTATAGGGTGGATTAAGATAGGGGACAATTCCCCCAGAAGTGGTGGTATTGATAACTCCTATCAATAGTCTTATGCTACTTGATAAGAGTGGATGGTTCTTTTCATTGGGGTTGATTAACATGGTATGGTATATGTTTGATCAGGTAACATAGTTTTTTTGGGGACCTATGATTCTTTTACATCTATATAAGGATCTGTATATGAATGCATACTAGAGAGGATGCAACATACTAATACAACTATGGGCCTAGGAGCATATAGCTATTGCATAGCCAATGGGGCTGAGATATCAAAGGAGACCAAAAGATCCCATGGATTAGGGATGGAACCCTATAAGACCAAACATGTAGGGATATTTGGGGGAATTTCCATACTATAGGTGAGCCATTAATGATATGAAGGATGGGGATTTTATTTGGCACCCCTACTTAGGGACACAGTGGTTATGGGTAGAGGATCTATTTATGATCAAGTATATGATCACCCCATGTTACATTATAGGGTGTCATGACTATGTGGTGGAGGGATAAAGGCTAGATCAAATATAGCAATATTTTGTCATGCAGTAGGATGTCCCTAAGGGTCCACACTACTTCACATATGTGACTAGGGAAATCAAATAATGGGGCCATTAGTGCCCAAGGCAGAGGTAGTGATAGATTATGATAGGGTGGTTCATGTGTTATGGAATTATATGGGAGGGGTTTTGATATAGGGGTCATTAATACATATGTCATATGGTGGATTAGAGTGATACCCATCTAATTGATGAGGCCTTTCCTCCATTATCTAGTTCTTCATTAGAGGTAGATACAGATGATGAGGGACTAGAGATAGGTGCCAATACAACCAACCATTCCATATGATATTCCATTATAGGTGGTATAGCCTCAGGTATAATAATACCCCACAAAGTATGTAGAGATGACCAAGATGGATGTTTAGGATGTGGATATAGGGGGTGCCTTATGTGGTGATGGAGGCCATGGGATAGGATAAGGAGAGGCAGAGCCCTTTGAGATAGGTATAGGTACATAATCAAGATCAAGAAGGGTAGGGCCCTCTAACACAAGGAGGTCCACAAAGGACTAGGATTTGATTGAGAGACTTTAGAGGTAGATTATTTTATACCTCTAAGAGATTGTAGACTTATAGCTCACTATGGCTGGGTTATAGGTGTAGTTAGCTATAGATCAAGGAGATACCACTAATTTATATGGTATTATTATATCTAGGGATATAAAGATTGTTTGCCTCAAAGGATAGGTGGTAATGTTATCAAGTGTTTAGGCCCAATTAACCACATAAAACATGGAGTTTTTGATAGTGGATGGTGAGCAATATTTTGCTTAGGTAGAGGTGGATATGTTGATGTAAGAGAGGGATGAGGCTCATCAAGCTAAAATAGATATAGGGGCAGGATCATCTAGAGCCTTAACCAATGTGATTTCCACTAAGGATGATGCCTTACATGTGAAATATGATGTCCTTCATGCCAAGCATGAGATATCTTACTGGAAACATGTATACAAGGCATTAATTCTTGTGAAGTAGAGAGTGGCTATTATCACATAGATTTTGCACCCATTTGTTGATGTAATAGTTCATCGTGCAAAGATCTAATGATATAATGAGAAAACCTCCAAGATGTGGAACCTTGGAAAATTGAGGTTAACCTCTAGAGAAGGCTGACTTCCTTTCACTAAATCTAGTACAATTGAAAAAACATCAATTTTAAAGAAATTCTACTCCTTTAGTGTTCTTACTCATAAACTAGGGTTTGGCTAGGAAAATAGTTTTAGAATGTAATTTGCAAAACTAAAAATGGTGATTGTACCAAATATTTTTTAGTGTATTTTAATGCTTTCTTGAATGAACATAATATAATGGAAAATATATTGAAATTTATTTGAGCACAAACTCATGCAAAATGGGAAATTAGAGGCAACATTTTGCTATTTTTCATAGAAGGGAAAATATTCATTTATTTTTTATCAAACAATCTTTCAGAAGGGTAGAAAATACCAAAAATGAATTTTTAGGACTAAAAGAAGAATTAAAACTTCCACAAATATTCAAATAATTTTCATACATAGGGATTTCTCAGACACGAAAGGTAAAATCTTCAATTTATTTCATTCTTCAGGTTATAACTTGTAGAAAATATATTCAAAATTTAGAATAATATTACTAACCACAAAAATATAGATTGGGCTATGGGGATCTGCCCATATTTATAAAAATATCTCATAGATGAGATGTAGTTATCAAAAACTTCAATGCTTAGTAGAAAAATCATGCAAATCTAGAACCTCATGTAAAAAAGGCATGATTTCCTATTTGTGGCATATTTTGACTTTGTAAAATAGTTTGGAAAATAACATGTAAGATCTAGGTGTGGTCTTGAACTTGGTGTGGTGTGGATATACTTACGGAATCTTCATGCACCATCTCTCCTCTTCCTCCATACAACTACAAGTGACTCTTCATATAAATGGAGCACCAAAATGGAAATCAATGTTTAATCAAAAGATAACTTAGAAATGACTCAAGTTACTTTTTTGCAAAATGATAAGTTGAAATGTACAAGTGTGACTTTTACAACTTGCAAGTCATACCACTTTGTCAAAACTAGAATTGTAATTTTCAATATGTGCTTTTATATCTTAAGTAATTATAGCTTGTCAAAATGAAAATTGTAATTTGCAAGATTCTTTTCACAGTTTCTAACTTGTCAAAATAGAAAATGTAAAATACACATGGATCTTTCTAAAAAAGAGATATAAAAGAGATAGTTACAATTTACAAGATGTAACTTTAAATTTTTTTTACAATAATGAAAATATAATATATGAGAATATTTTTAATAGAAACAATTAATCAGTTTCCAATATTTCCTCTACCTTTTTATCTTTCTTTGCCTACAATTTTTGAACATATGCATCAAAATCATTAAATATATCATAGCTTATTTCTTCATCTGCACCAAAAGAGTAGAGGTTGGTAATCTCATAATATTTTTATGTGTCAAAAATTTCCCTCCTTAAATATTTGATTTCTTGTATCTTTACCCATCTTATCTAACACATTATGATACCTGATATAGTGGTGGATAGAGCTCAAAATAAAGAATATAGTTTTAGTAGATTCCTTTTCTGCCACTTCTTTGAATTTGATCTAGACCTCTTCTACTAGAAGGTGGTTATCTTCACAATATGTTGGCCTACATGACAACTTATTAAACAAATATTCTATATCATACAACATGTCAATGGCCTTGTCATGGCCAACCTTGGCCTTATGTGCAATTTTTGTGAGAAACATTATCCTAAATTATGTAGATATATCCAATTCCTCATGTTCTCCATCATTTTTTAGTATCCCTTTAGCAAGGAGGATGACTATATCAATAGATTCTATAGTTTTTAATTTAGGATAATAGAGATTCAAAGTTGTTATTTTTCCCTCATATTTATTGACCAGTTCTCTCAAGGTAATCGTTATTTCCCTCAAAAATGTATAATGGTATATTATCATATCAATAATATTATTACCTTTAGAGATGAGCTCCTCTAACCATTATTTAGTATCCCTTCCCATGCTTGTAATTTTAATCACTGTATTAAATGTTTCTTGATCTAGGATCTAATTGAGTAGTTGTGCTTCTTTAGGTTGTGCCAATGAACTATTGGGCTCTATGAATTTATTTAATGTAGCTATAAATTGTTTAACCTTATTTTTAAATTCATCCTTAGTGACCTTGTCACTAACTATTCTCTTAAAGAGGGAGTTGATGCTATATTAAGCATCATGCTTTAACCCCTCCCTTATTGGACATCCAAGGTGAATCTTTGTTATCTAATAGTCCCCCACCACTAGATCCTCTTTTGGTTTATCTAGTGGGAGGACTACAATATCCACATATCTATCCCCTATTGGATCACATAGTATTGTATAAATGTTTTAGGGAGTAGTCTTAGATTTCTTCTTCATGTCTAAAAGATTGAAGTTCAGTGTACTTGGGGAAATCATTTACTTTCATTTCTTTCCTACTTTTTGTGATAGCCAATTGGGGGTAGAATCTTGCTATGTAGATACTATCACCTAAGAATATTTAGTTAAATTTACTACATTGGTAGGCACTATGACAAGTGTTGATACTTACATTGATTTTTTGACAGATGTTTATACCATTTTATCTCCAGCTCTAGGTTACAAATCCACATTTGCATCAAGAACATGTTTCTCTCCTATCTTCACTGAATGGGTTTAGGAAACTATAGAAGTGAAAGAGGTAGGGACAAATGTGTTTATTGGGGGTGTGGGAGATGGAATTGATATTAATGGGGAAGTACACATAGGGACTTAGAACTTGAGAAATGGTGGAAGGGTGGAGGCTAAAACATTAAATAATTTAATTAAATGGGTTGTTCCACTCAATGGTTGTAAGGTAGGGAATATGAAAGGAGATGAAGATGAAGTAGTATTTATCCCAAGAGTTGGGATGACTAGTGGAACTAAATTCATGATAACTAAGTCCAAAGCTATATATTGTTGAGTTGTGTCATAAATCAATGAGGATAGAATGGAAGGAATTATAAATGGAATGGAAGGAGGGAGTGAAATGGAAGGAGGGAGTGAAAATGGGGAAAGGGAAAGTAGAGTGGAAACTTAAGTATACATTGAGGGGAGACCCTAAGTGTCCACTTGAATTAATTGTGTTGGTTATAATGGACTTATTGTTATAGGTGAAGTGGTAAGAATGAAGGGTAGAATGGAAACTTGAGATATAGGGGGAGTGGAGATAGGAGGTGGAGGTGTTAAAGCTATAGGAATAATGTAAATAGGTGGGGGTGAACCATAGAGATAGGGGTTTTGACTATTACTTATATGGGGGTTGAAGCTATGGATGCTCCAACTACATCTGTGTCCTTAAATGAGATGATGATTAGTTGATCTTTTATTACCCCATATTTTTTAGATTTCCCCTTCTTAACCTTAGATTTCTTATTTTTCTTGTGAGAGGTCACTAGCCCTTTTGATTATTCATCTGTTATGCCATTGGGTCTCTCTACTGATGAAGGAATTCCTTCTTCCTTGATATTTAAAGATTCTCTATGATACTTTGTGTATCCTTGGTAACTTAGACCCCTTTTCTTCTAAGCTAATTGATCATTTTTTTGATCACATATGTTGTTCTATCTAACAAAGAGAAATATTTAGGGACTGAACACCTTACTGATGGGAGGGATTGAGTGATATTATGCTTATAGTAGTTTGTGTCCACTAGGGGCTCATCATCCACCAAGTCCTCAGAGACTAGTTCCAAATAAAATGCTTTGACCTATTCCAAGGTCATTATAGAATGGTCCTTCAATTTTAACTTCTCCTCATCCTCTAGATCCTCTTAATAATATTCAAAATATGGAACATGGGAATAAGTAGAGATTACTAGTGTGATATTAATGTTACCATAAACATCATAGTATGGCCTTACCTCGAAATCCCTCACTATCATCTGTGTCATTTTTTCTTCAACACAATTGGTCTTGAGTAGGTAGGGGCATGTATATCTACCAATACTAATTGGGAAATGAATTCTTAACTTTTGCTTACTAGATATAAGATTATGGGTCTAGAAACATTATCTTAACAAATCCATTAGGGCCCACTTATCACTAACATATTTGGGGAGTGTGTAGGGGAAACCACTAAATCTAGTTACCCTGATACAAGAATAGGTGGGGAATTGAATGAAATATGATCCCCATCAGGTGATTTTTGTAGTTATTTCTTTTTAGACTCTTCTTCTTCCAAGCTCTTTATCAAACATTATGATGATGCAATATATGAATGCATCATTGACTCTCCTTAAATGTTGTCTATTAGATTCTAATGTGAGATTGGGGTAATAGTTATACACTCTACTTATCTCACCAGGTACTATGTTGAGACTTAGGAAGGCTTGTCCTTTGCCCAGTATGTAGACAAGGTAAGAAGTCATATAAAACTTTCATGTTGTTTGCACCTCCATCAATTTCTTGAGGAGGGAATCACTAATGAGCTAGGCCCAGTGGATGTTTTATGTGTTATAATGAATGACCCAAATATATTGGTACATCCACTCTTTTAAGCTCTTGGAATCAGGACTACTAGTAATCATGTGCAAAAAAATGATTATGTCCCCAATCTCATCTTTGAAGTCAATTCTTGCCAATCTCTTTAGAAATATGGTGGAGGTAACCTTGAGGGAATTAAGACATTATTTGTTTATCATTCTATTTCATCTTTCTCTATTGTCATCAAATAATTATTATGATGTTTCTAGAGTTACGTCAAGATAAATCTCCAACTCTAGGATCACCAACATTGAATCTATGAAATCTGGGTCTAGATTCAAAAAATTCCTCTTTGTCATTTAAACATCTCTTTTATTAGCATCATAATTTTGGGCTAGTGTCGACACCAACTTAGGGATTTGGACCATTAGTGGAAAGGCTACTGCTTGTGGTAATCTAGAATCATAGATACTCTAGATCTAATCATTTTAAAACTCTACATTTATTTAGGTCTAGAAGTCCCCTAGGTTAATGTTACCTAGGTCTATATCTATGATCTCAATAGTGTTGGAATATAGGCTAATAATCACCCTAGGTAATTTTTATTTGAACTTCATATCCTTTTGAGACATGAAATCTAGAAATAATGCTTGATGAAAACCAACTACAAGAGATGGTGAGGTTTATAGGTGCTTGTAATAGGTAGAATATCTAATGGATATTGGAGGTACTCTGAGTAGGGAAAATGTTCATGGGGTAATGGTGATACCAATATAGGTTTAAATCTATAGTAGAGATTGGAGGTGCTCTATGTAGGTTAAATCTCTACTGGAACTGGGAGGTGCTTGAGAAATAGTGGATCCTATGTAGATTCTAGGTTCTTAAAACAAGTTGAAATCCCATAGAAATTGGAGGTGTTTGAAATAAGTCCAAAGTCTGTAGGGACTTAGAGGTATCTCACAGGGAATATTTTCTATTTTTTTGGTATGAATGAAAAAAATTTAGGGAAAATTTTAAGGCTTTCATAATGAAACTGAAAATACAAAACCTAAAAAACCCTAAATCTTAGATACTTTGGAAAAAATAACAAACTCTCAGATTCTATCATGAACACAACATGAAAACCCTAAGAAAATTTATACATTGCCTTAAAAAAAGAAGAAACCCTAAATAATTATAGTCAACTACTTACAATAATGGAAGTAATGTAGCAAACTTCAAATTATAGGAAACTATGGTAAAATCACAAAGAATATTATAAGAATACCATGCAAGGGTGAAAATGATGTTGTGGCTTAAGGTTCAACATCATTAATTGGAACATGGATCAAGGTTGAAGGCATGGTCATGGCTTGGAGTCACTATCAAAGCTTGAAAAATGGAATTAGTAGATTAAAAAATGAATTAAAATTCCCCAAATTGCATTATTTATACAAAAACCTTACAATTAATGCATCCATGGAAGTAATTGCTGATAAAAATCTAGATTTTCAAATTGCATGTTGACCTCTAGATTTTTTGGGAAGTAAAAATTTGACTTGTTTGGGAACAAGAAGGTAGAATGTGCAATTTTCAATTGTGTAAAATTTCAAATTACGTTAGGAGTTTTGGATTCCACAGCTTAGGTTGTTGGTGGGATCCGGAACCTAGATTGTAATTTGAAAATTTTCAAACTATAAATTACTCTATAAGTTTTAGACTCTAGGTGAAGTGTTTTGTGGGGAGTGGAACTTAGAATGTAATTTATAAAATTGCAAATTGTAGTTTGAGTTCTGAATTCCAAGGGGGTGTGCGGTTTATGAGATCTAGAACTATGTTTACAATGTGTGATTTTTCAAAATTACAAATTGTAAATGGGTTTATAGATTCCATCAGTTAGTGAATTTTAGGATCCAAAGCTCTAGATGCAATTTGTAATTTTGAAAATTACAAATTGTAGTCAAGGTTCTAGATTCTGCCAATTAATGTTTATGAGATTTAGAGCTCAGGAAATAATTTACAATTTTGCAACTGCAAATTGCATCTAGAGTTATAGATTCTTTAATACATAGGGAATGTGTGTTTTTGGTCAATTCAAGGTATTTTTTCAAAAAAGTTGTGGGGTCTCCCTTAGGGTACTTGATGTCTTGATATTTTTGGGGAAAAAATAGTAACATTTTTCATGACCTCTATGGGATGATTGCCTGCTAATTAGTTTCTATCTAGTAGCCTTCTAGTTCATTGGGCATAGAGTCATTTTAAACTTAAAACACTACAACCTAGAAAAGAACAAACTGAGATTTGACTAGAAAAGAATAAAATAGGAAAATTAGAACAAACTAAGGAAACAAAAACTCCTAATGAGTTAACTTGTGTAGAAGCACTTATTTGGAAAACATAACTAAACCTATTATATACAAAATTTTAATTTTTTAGAATGAATTCCTACCTCAAAAACAAGCTTTGAGGTATATCCCATTGACTAGGATAGGAAGTTTTGATCCATCGAGCTTGGATAGTTGGAATGCATTAGCTCTTTTGCACCTTGTTATAATATATGGACCACTCTGTATTACATCAAACTTGGTGTGCTTGATTGGTTTAGCCTTGTCTGCACCCATTTGATAACCATGTCTCCTTCATCAAAACTCCTATCATATGCCTTTTTTATAAATTCCTCATTTTTTGAGGCTGATTTACTTCTAGGAATTTTAGTGAATGGTTCTTGATTTCTTTTAGTTCCATGAGTTCAACCAATCTTACTATCATTTCATCATTGTCAATCAAATCCAAATGGTGATTGAGCTCTAGATATGGTAACTCAATTGACAGTGAAACTTGAGATTCCATTAGATATACCAACATGAATGGAGAGTTACTGATGGCTCTCTTAAGACTGATCCTATCAACCCATAGTGCTGATTTCAACTTTGTGTGTCATGACCTCTGGTTATCCTCCATTATTTTTTTGATAATTTTTATGAGGTTTTTATTGGTAGACTCAGCCAAACCATTACCCTAAGGGTAATAACTAGAAGAAGTACATAGGTATAAATTGTGTTTTACATCCCATTCACTCATTTGAGTGCCCAAAAATGCTTTAACATTATGTGAGATAATGGTGTGAGGAACACCAAATCTTAAGACTAGTTATCTATAAATTCTAGGATACATGCCTCCATGGCATATTTTAGTATAACTACTTTAGTCCATAATGTGAAATAGTCCATTGATGTGAGGACCCATTTATGGCTTGAGCTCAATGGTGGATTGATCATACCAATGAAATCCAATCCCCATTGAGCAAATGATTGATCTGCTTGAATTGGTCTGAGAGGGAAAGCTACTAATATTTGCTTGCCTATGAAGTATGTACACTTTTTGTAGTTCCTTACCCATTGATGGACATATTTGAATAATTTAGGCCATTAATATCCCCCTCTCATTAATTTTATGGCTATGGTTCTTGCATAGAAATGTCCTCCTGATGGGCCATCATGAAATTCATCAAACACCTTGTGGACTTGATTGTGCTTGATACATCTTAGCATGACTCCATTCATATATTTTATGAACAATATTCAATCAATAAAAACATATGGAATGGATTGGATTCTAAAATACCTCTTCTTAGACTACTGAAAGTCATATAGGTACTCACTAGTCTGTAAGAAAATGGTCATGCCATGGATCCAGCTATTGAAAAGAGGTGGATTGGTTGTTTGAGGTGTACTTTGAGCATAAATTATTTCAAATACTACTTTAGTAGTCTTGATATAAAAATCTAGTTGTTCACATAATCCTTTTCCTCTTAAAAACTTTGAGATTTTGATATCCAAATCATATTCCATGACCTTTGTGATCCATCCTGGTCTTTTTTCATTTATCTCCTAGCTCAATAAGAGTTCTTTGACACTTTGATGACTCAGCATCAAATGAAGCTTATTGTTGGAGAGCATATTCTTGAATTTATTGAGATATTTAATCACATCATATACTTGCTTCCCCATGAAATTGTAATTTTATTCATAATACTTCAAGGATTGATTGAAGAAAGATATTGGTTGTTCAAATTATTCTTGATTGTGTTGAGTTAGAATATATGAGATGCTTCCTTCCCCTCCAAAGGCATAGAGAATGAAATATTTGTCATATTTTGGGTTTACTAGGGTAGGATCTTGGGAAATATCTTGTTTGATGGCCTCAAAGTTGTCTTTTCCCTCTTGTGTCCAGCTAAAAATGATACCCTTCTTTAGCATTACAGTAAGGGTTTTGGATATAAAGAAATTTTTTGGAACAAATCTTCTTAAAAAGTTGATTTTTATAAGAAATCTATGTAACCCTTTCTTATGTCTTAGTAGTGATAATGCAAATATAACACTTATTATTTTTGGGTCTATCGCAAGACCCTCCTTTGAGACAATGTGTCCTAGTAGTTTCCCTTAATGAACTATGAAATGTAATTCTTGGGATTGAGGGAAAACCCAAATTCTTCGTACCTTTCAAAAATTTTCCAAAGGTGATCTAGGTGTATTTCAACATGATTTGAATATATAGTGATATCATCTAGGTATACTAAGATCATCTCATTTATCAGACCTTTGAACACCATGTCCATGACTCTTTAAAATGTTTCACAGGTATTAGTTAGATGAAATGGCATATTTTTATATGCATATCTACCCTATTTTGTGGTGAAAATAGTCTTGAACTAGTTTTATTCTTGCACTATGATTTGGTTATAGCCAGAGTAACCATCTATAAGAGAATATTTCAGATCTTGATATAGTTTGCAAAATTTGTTCCATGTGGGAAGAAGATAATGATACTTTAGAGATGATTTGTTAAGATCCCTAAAATTTACACACATCCTAATTTCACCATTTTTATTTCTTACAAGGACCAAATTAGTAACCCAAGATGGGTGCTTGATAGGAAAAATAGTATTATCCTTTATTAGTTGAGATGTCTCACTCTTTATCAGGGGTTATATCTTTAGATTAATAGGTCTATATTTTTGTCTAATAGGCTTGGTATTTGGATCTAATTCTATTATATGTTGGGCTAAGCTAGGATCAAATCCTTTTAGATCATGATAACTCCAAGCAAAGTTATCATCAAACTCTTGACACAACTCAACATAATCTTTCTTTTTAGAATCATCACATACCTTCCCTATATTTAGTGATTTTCCTTCTTAGATGACTACTAGTTCATAGTCTTCTTCATTCACCATGATGTTTTTCTTCTCACCTTTCAATTGATCATCTAAATTGAAGATGTTTTCTAGTGTAACAAGACCCATAGGTAGTTTTTTTGTCTTTAACTAGATTATTTGATCTCCATATTGATCTTAGAGTCTTGGCTGGTTCCTATCTGAGAATTTAGCTTCCTCTTTCAAAAATTTGATAATATGTTAACCACTACTAAAGACTTGATAATTAGTTTCATTATCAAGAATAGATGTCCTTATTATCAACTTCACATGCTAGCTATTTTTCTTATTTATTCCTTCTAGTAGGTTATATTAAGAGCCTAAAGAGGCCATATGATCAACATCTTTATTCTATGCTCTTGGTATCACTTAAATGTTTAAAGTAGTGAAGTATTCTAATAGGTCCTAAACCCTATATTTGTAATATCTTAACAAAATTTTCTTAGTTATGATTTTATATCTCACTTGGTGAACAATCAACTCACTATCACCAAATATTTGTAAGTATTTTATCCCTCTCTTTGGCCAATTATAGGCCTCAAATCAAAGCCTCATATTTATATATATTATTTATGTATCTAAATTATAGATTGAAAGAATAATAATAGCTCTCCTTCCATAGAGATATCAAGATAATACCTGCACCTACACCATTTTTGCTTCTCAAACCATCAAATAATGATTACCAAATCCCTTGAAGATCTTCAACTGGCTTTACTAGGTTTGGGATAATTGCATCATTTTCATGAATCTAATATGTACCCAGCCATGTTTCCTAAATGTAGTAATAAGGATTAAAGTGAAAGGTTGATCCCTATTTATCCAAATGAGTGTCTTGAATCTCTTCTATAGGTATTTTAACTTCATGATCAATCTACTCTTCTTGGTCTTGTAATATATAGTTCATGTCTTAGGAATAGGTTTGTATGGCTCAATATTATCTTTTGTAATTAGACTAGATCTTGTTGTTAATCTAGTTCCATATATTGTCCTAAGAAACATGTGAGACCAATCTACAGATAAATATCCTCCCATCTTTGTAGTGAAATCTCATGAAAGACAACTCATAAAGGGGGAAGATATATAACTAAGATGTCTTGAGAGATTGATAATCTTGGACAAGTGTGAATAATAAAATTTATCCCCTTTATTATTCCTACTATTTGAAATTTAGTTCCATCTAACTAAACCAATCCTTTATTGATAGGTGTATATTTTATGCCAAGGGCATCAACTATTTTCTTGAGCATCACTGAACTACTAGCCCTTGAATCTACCATGAAATTATGAATGTGATGCTTCCCTACTATAAGTGAAAGATATAAACAGAGAGGCTTGCCATTTTTGCTTATTTTAGTGTCAATTTTTGGTTCACATAAATTAATTGTAGCATTAGGCCCCTTGGCTGGAACCTTGTTTATTATTTGGAAATTCTTCAAATCCTCTTGTAGTAAATCCCTTTGCATGGGAATAAATAGTGCTTCCCACATAGTGACATTCATATTGGTCTTATTTATTTTCTCAACAATGCTAAAAGGAATATTACCAACCTTTTATGGTGCCTTTGTAGGAGCTATGTCTTATTTTATAAGATTTAGAGTTGGAACTTTTACTTTGGGTTGGCCCGTAGGTATAAGAGGTAGCCTTTATATAGTGTTTCTCTTTGCAGGTTTTGGTATAACTTTGGAAGTTATAATTTGTTCCACCTTGGAAGGTTGATCACTATTTTCTTTGAATGTGTGTTGGTTTCCATTAGACCTCCACCATTGAATAAATCTTCCTCCTGACTTACACCATAAAATTCATCCTCTTACTAGTTTAGAAGAGTTGCCTCACCATGAGCAAGTTCTTGTGTATCTGCTTGTTGGAAAATGGATTATTCTTTTTATCCTCAAGTACTTAATATGCCTTATACCATAAGGATTGATTTTTAACACCATTATGATAAGTATTCTAATTATGTGGTTGAAAATAAGGATAACACCACTCATACTCCTATGTTGGGTTGTTATGAATAGGTACAATAGCTTTGGTAGCACTTGGCTCAGGTAGAGAATAGATGTTTGGAGTTTTTGCTTGCATAACTTGACCCTATATATGTGAATTTCCTTGGTATGGTTGCCTATTAGGTTGGTATGTTGGGTTAGCCTACTAATAAGGCTTGTAGTTATAGGATTGCTACCTCTTAATCGCTATTAACGCATTGCCAAAACTGTTGAGTAATGACTTAACCTCATATAAATCATCTATAAGTGTAGGTGTTAAATTCAGTGCTTTGCTTATGGTGGAAATTGGAGTAATTGTTGGTGGTGGAATAAAATTATTGTTGAATCATTTTAATAAGAAAAAGGACTAGTTTTGAGTTGTTTAGAATTTTTTCATACACTTTAAAGTTGTATATATATATTTTATATGCATAGAGGTGTACTAAAGTTATATGTCCTATCCAAATATCATTTAGGCCATTGAAAACTAGTTATGTTACAAATTAATGCCAGGGTTATTAAAAATGTATTATAGTAGTTACATTATAATCATGTAGACACTAAGATATGGTATTATATATCGATAAATGCTAATTTTAAACTAAATTCAACTTAAATGACATGTGCATAAAAATATGGGTCTTATTCTACCTTATCTCACATTCACATGATTTCAATGGGTTTGACCCTACTAATTTTATGTCATTCACCTATAATAATTCCTTAGTCTATTTCTAACTTATTTAAAATCATATTTAGACTATGTATAAATTATCATATCAGTTTTACCACTTTATGAATGGATTCATTAGGCTTGGAATATTCAATATTTCTTAACTTATCTAATTTTGATGAACTTTTCCTATGCCAAACAACAATCACTTTTAAAATTTGATTCCTTATTACAGATTGTCTCATGCATTTCACATGGTGGTGGTGTGAGAAAGTACCTAAAGAGTCCCATTTAAAAACACAATAGGTGTAATCCTATTCACATTCAATAAAAACTTATTAATCCTACTCAAACACATGCATATTCAAATGCCCTACCCTATTATTTATGATTAAGCCACGAATGGAGAAATTCCTAGCCAAGTCTAAATCATCCCAAGTCCAAGAGAAAATTTGTTATTTTATAGGTATCAAAATATAAATCATGTGCCATATTATTTAAAATATAAATATTTCACATGTAAACATAATAGGGAGAACCATATGTAGTTTAAATTCCCTCTATAAAGTATTGGATAAATATTATTGCTAAGAAATTCAATAGGGAATGGTTGGTGTTGGCTCAACCCACCTTATTTCTCTCTTTTTAAAACAAAAATTAGTATTGAAAGTGGACCTAAGGTTTCAAATAAAATGAAACAAGTTAATAGAATTACATGCACAATCAACACCTAAAGATTACATACATAGATGGTTTACAAGTAGGCACAATGACCTAATTAGAAATAGCTAATAAAAAATCACTTAGAAGAAACCACTAGGCTACAAAATATAACATCAATCAATACCATCATAAGCCTAAAAAACTCATTCAGGTGCACCTATATAATTTTATCCTTATTAAAATAACTAATTGTCTATGATCATTTATCTATTTTTGCATTCAATGTTAGACATGGAAAATATAGTAAAATTCCAAGTATCTTAATCCTTGTATTACTTTCCATAAATATAAAGTGCAACTATCAAATTAGATCATACCTTTTAACGTCATATTTTTTATATTATTTATACCATATAATCTATATTTGTTTAAATTTCAATCTTAATATATTCATTAATAAAATAAGGTAAAATATATTGGTGAACCTATTTACGTATTGATCACATCAAACTCTTGGTGTTCCCTTACAGTTTCATCCCTATTTCTAGATTTTTATATTTTTGTATATAAATATAATATTTAGACCTAATTTATTATTTTCCCTCATTCATAATTTACACATGGCTATAATGGATGTACATAATTTCTTCTTCTTGACTCAAACTATGATTATAATAATTTCATTTGTTTTCTATTACTATGAAAAATTGTAACTAAGTAATTTCACAACAGTTTTTTCTACTAATAAGGTTTAAATAAATATTGAAAAAAATCTACCCTTCATTCATATGGTTGAAATATTCAATCGGAGTTGCCTCCTATTACCATTAGGTGCCAAAGGGTGTGCGTGAATTATTTTTTCTTTCCACACACTCTCTTGAATTACTTTGTAAGATTATATAATTTGAAATTATTCATGAAACAAGTACTATTTATGATAATAAATGGAAATATTATATATAATTTCCTAATATAATTGATGATGTAGATGGAATGGAATTAACTCAATTTATCAACATAAATCCACATTTGCATGATGTACTACTATATGTAATAAGATATGAACAAAAAAATCTAGGTGATTAAAGTACATCTGAAGAATAATACGATCCATTTAATGATACTAATTGACATTTTAAAGGTAAAAATTCTACCATAAGTGTTAAAAATAATATTATTTCTACTATTCCAACATATACACATTTAGTTACACATGTGATTCCCATCCAAGGTTTGTAGACAACACAATTTTTCTCACATATTACAATGTCTATTCCTAAAGATTCAACCTATGCATGCCCTACATTTGTTACATCATCATCTTCATATCATGACCCAAATTATTATGGATGAATGAGTCTTATATGGCTAATGTGTTAAGCCTTTTTGTGTTATTTATATTATTATTTTTAGATCATTACTAGGGAATTTATAGGTCCCTAGCCCTTTTAACATAGAAAGATCAAAAGAATAAAATAGATCTGGCTTAACATCTGGCAGTGCTAAGGCATAGGACCAATTTGAAAAAAAAATGGTTTTGAAAAAAACCATACTTACTACTGAGTATTTTGTATACATTTACCAAAATTTAACCCTTAATGTTCAAAATTTTAACAAAAAGAGCCAACTTATCAAACTTACTCTAAAATAACCAATTCCACCATTTTTTGATTTCTAGGCAAAAGAATTCCCTTCTCTGATGCCTACCCAGACTCCTTAAAGTTTTCCACCTAAAATTCCTAAACCTTTACCTAGAGAGTAGATCCATTATTCATGATATTTAATCCAACCCTCCCTCCATTTGGCTTCTTAGCTTGCATGAAAATCAAACATTTCTAGGCACAACATGTTCCCTACTAAAGCTGTTTATTTCCTTTCCACCAGGGAGGAGATTTGAATGTTCATCTCACAATCCCTTTAAATAGCCACTTTATTGCCTTAACTCCTTCTATAAGCCTCCTAAGGGCCTACCACTCCTCCAACCTAGGAATGGGTTTAAGTAATTCTTCAACATCTGGCAAATAAACACCCTTTTACCCTATATTCTCTAATTAAACCAAACAAACTACATATACTTCTTTTAAAAAATCAATAAGAGCTAAAAATGGAATTCTAATTCACTAAACATGGACAGTGGGATAAATCCAAAATTATCTCTTATTGAAAATGGGAGTGTTGGAAGTGACCCAATAGGAAAGGATTCTAATTTTGATAGAATCTCTAGTCTGTATTTTGGCCACACAAAAAATTATAACATAGCCTAGACTTGCTCTCTATTTGACATGACCAAACAAAGATTCATAGCAAAAAGAGAGGCCAAGTCCAAATTCACCCTGACTCTTTTACTATCAACCAAAATTGTCATTCTTAGCAACTTCTCAATTATTTCTGCCACCTCAACCATCTGAATCTAAAACACATCAAACAAATGCATTCTAGAGATGGAGCCAACAAAGCCCATTTCTATTATCTTCACATGACCAAAGGCTAACAGCCAACCTATAGATTTGATACTAAAATTATCCATCCTTATAATGCTTCAAGACTAGTACCACCAAGCCTAACACCAACATCCAAAAAAGAAACCTTCTTGATATCATTACGCATGTTGGACAATATTAAATAATAAATGCACACACTTGATATCTTGTAAAAGCCATAATGGGAAGGTAAGGCCCATCCACTTGCTCAGAACTCAGGAATCTAGTGCTTTCAAATCCCAATTCCTCATGCTCACCAAAATGTTAGTCAGAATACCTAGAGGACAAAAAAATAAAAAGGACTTTATGTCTTTTTTAATTATATTTTCTTTTTCCATATTTTTTTCTATTTTTTCCCTCTATTTTTAAAAAATATATTCCCCCACTTTTTTAAAGATATTATAAAATGTTTTTAAAAAACCATTTTATAATACAATATTAACATCTTTTTATTGATATTTTGAAAAATATCAATAAAACCAAAGACACCATGAAAAAGCCAATTTCCTCTATATACCCATTTTGAATAGGCCAAAGAAATTTCAAAAATTTGAAGGTGAGAAAAAAAAATTCCTAAAAAGAGTAACTTAAAACTCAATCTGATCAAAATCCTTGCAATCTGCCCAACTCTCACTAATATTATCCATTCTTTCTTTCATCCTTTTGTCTATAGCCACATTTTCTAGAAATTCCACCAGTTTATTACTTTCTTGGAAGCAATGTGAACAAGTCCATTCTTCAAAGGCTTTCAGTTTTGACCATATGATATCTAAAATATTAGCAATCTTCCAAGATTTTTCCCTTTGATTAGACAAAATTTGAATTACCACCTATGAATCCACTTCAATCTCCAAAAAAAATGCCACAATCTATTACCATTTTAACATCCATTGCTAAAGCTTGTGCTTCAACTTCATTATTGGTCTCATCAGAAAGATTAAGGGAGAGGGCTCTTATAAAGGAGCCACTACAATCTTTAATAACACATCTCACCCAAAGGTGCCAGGATTGCCTCTACATGCCCCATCAAAATTTAGTTTGAACTAGCTTGGTTTAGGCAGGATCCAAATTACATATTTTCTATTTTTATTAACTTTCTTATTTACCATTGACCCCTTAATGGGAGATGTTGTTTGGATTATTATTCAGAGCCTTGTAAAGGAATTCAACATTAAATTATAAAAATCAATAAAAATATTAATTGCCAAGGTTTAAATTAAAGGATTTAATTTAATATATATTATGATTTTTCTATAATCCATTAATGGACTAGGTTTATATTTAAACCAATTATTGTTGTCATTAGAAATTAATTTTTTTATAAAGGTCAAAAAATTCATGGTTATTATTATTATTATTATTATTATTATTATTATTATTATTATTATTATTATTATTGACCAAAAGGTCAATTTGGGAATTTTTAAATAAGGGTTTTAGCTTGTGAAATAAGTTTCATGATACCATTTGGAGCAAGTAGAATAAGAGTAAAGGGCATCATGGGCACTAGAAGGCCAAGCTATATAACAACCATGTCAGGGGTAGCGAGGGAATTGATTTGTTGCATTTTGTCTTCAGGTTGTGGACATTTTGTGTGATTCCACATTTTGTATACATGTATATCAGGGCATATGATATTTTATTATTTTTTATTATGGGTAGATGGATGTCCATACCCTCTTGCAAAGCCTTTATTTTACTCCAATTACAAAATGCTCAGGCAAAGGTTACATGACCATTTTGGGAGGTTGAATAGAGGAGAGGTTTTGTGCCACCATGAAAGCCAAGACAAATGAGAGAATAAAGGAAAGAATGAAACTCATTTCTCCAAGCAAAGTCTTATCCCTTTTGTTAAAAAATTATATATATTGGTTTTTTTTCAGCCATAAAAATCAAGATGATAAATGCTTGGTTTAGGGCATAGGCCCTTGTACTCATGCTTTGGTACATATATACAAATCGGTGCCATAATCATAGTGAAATTACTGCATGCTAATGAGTTAAAGAGTTTATTTTTGATTTGAATTTTTTTATGCTTTAGGGATGTTTGATTTTATTTATTGGATGGCTAGAAATTATTTTCTAAATTACTTGGAAGAGGATGTGTGTGAATTTTTTGACAAAATTACACAATAGTGGATGGTTAGAAGTTGATTGTCAAATTACTTGGAAGAGGATGTGTGTGACTTGTTTGACAAAATACCATAATAGTGGATGGCTGATAAATTATTTGTTAAATTACTTGGAAGAGGATGTGTGTGAATTGTTTGACAAAATTTCTCAATAGATGATGGCTGAAAATTATTTGTCAAATTTATTGGAAGAGGATGGTGTGAATTATTTGAAAAAATTTCAAAATAGTGGATGGTTATAAATTGGAAATTATATGTTAAATTGCTTGGAAGAGGATGGTGTGAATTGTTTGACAAAATTTCACAATAGTGGATGGCTGAAAATTGTTTGGAAGAGGATGGTGTGAATTATTTGATAAAATTCCATAATAGTGGATGGTTGGAAATTGTTTATTAAATTTATTGAAAGATGATGTGTGTGAAATGTTTGACAAAATTCTTCAATATAGGATGGCTGGAAATTATTTGTTAAATTACTTGGAAGAGAATGGTGTGAATTGTTTGATAGAATTTCACAATGGTGGATGGCTAGAAATTGTTTGTTAAATTACTTGGAAGAGGATGTGTGTGGAATGTTTGACAAAATTCCTCAATAGGGGATAGTTGGAAATTATTTTTTGAATTGTTTAGAAGAGGATGTGTGTGAAATGTTTGAAAAAATTTCTCAATAGAGGATGGATGGATATTGTTTGCTAAATTACTTGGAAGAGGATGTGTGTGAATTGTTTGACAAAAATCATTAATAGAGGATAGCTGAAAATTTCTTGATAAATTATTTGGAAGAGGATTAATGTGAATTGTTTGACAAAATTACTCAATGGAGGTTGGCTACAATTTGTTTGATAAAATGCCTCAAAAAGGATACATGTTTATTGTTTGACCAAATAACTCAATGAAGGTTTCATTATTGGTTATGCTTTATGGTAAAACCTTACATGGTTGGTTACATTTTTTTGATTGGTCGATCCTTAAAATCTGATCATACATTAAATAGATGATCATATGCCTACATGATTGATTGCTTACCTTGTATGGATAAACATATGCCTTAAAAATGGTTGATTTTAGTACATGTTAACTTAACATATTTAATAGTTGATTATGTACTTTTTTTTGGGTTAAACACATACCTTGAAATGGTTGGTCATGAACTCTTATGTGGCTAATTTCATGCATGTAGTGGTTATCTTCAAACACAAATGTCATTTGTTATGAAAACTCTCCTTGTGTGGCTAATTTTTATATACACTAAATATATGCATTCATTTTTATGCCTCATGTATACATTGGTATGTCTAGACTACTCTTGAAAATCACATGTATAAATTTTTATGGCATATTAATACATTCATATGAATGAAATATTCTTATATGGATTTTATGGCCATGCATGAAAAAAATTATAGCTTGTGCATTGGAAGGTTTGTGGTTGTATGCATCTTTAGTATGCATTGTGATCAAGTTATTGAATGACCAATGTATGAATTATAATGATTGGGTTAATGGACTCTTTATATAGTTAGAAACATGTATTATAATGGATTATTTATATTATATAAAACTTTCATGGATAGTCATTCATATTTAATGCTTGTGCATATGTTTGTTTGGCTTGTGAAAATATTGGTATGGCTAGACCATTCTTAAAAGCCTATGCATACATTGTTTGGATTGTGCATACAATTATATGGATGCACATTGAATCAATTAATATATAAATAATCTATTGGTATGGATGTGAATACCATTTTATGGTTGGTTTTTTACATGTATAGTTGTACATACAATTACATGGTTGGGTGCATACATTACCATGACTGATTCTATACCTTAAATATATCTTGAATGGCATGTGAATATTCATGTGTGGTTTATTTATTGTATGTATTAAATGGATGGTTATTTCACTCTTTTATGGTTGAGAAAACACCCTTGGCATGTCTAATTTAATAAATTGTATGGTTGGACACAAACACACTTTTAATGGTTATGAAAACACTTTTTATGTGGTTGAGTATGCATACATTTCAAAAGGCTAAGTTGTATCATTAGTATGACTATGAATACATATATAAAACTTAATCTAAGCATTAGTATATTCATTCAAATGATTTATTCTATATTCATTGAATAACTATGTATATGCATGCAAATGGATTGTTTTATATGCACTTGAATGGCTGAGTGTATGCTTTTAAATGGCTAAGTTATAGTATGCATTATCATGGATAATAACACATGATAAATGGATGAAATTATGAACCTTGGATGGTTTATTATACCTTATATGGATAAACATGTATAATTTTCATGATTGTGTGTAACAATTGTTTTTATGTATTTGGAATAGTTAAGTGTATATCGATACATTCATAGTGTTAATTGCATCTATGAGTAAATAGATGCTTGATCAAGGAAGATGTTGTTTTATTACTAGGTATTCCAAACCAAGATAATATATATGAATGTTTACCATCTAGGATAACCTTGTCAACTATGTGTTGACCTTGTTTAATATGTTTTTCTTCTTTAGGTATCATGGAGACCTAATCTCATTAGGCCTAATTAGCACATGTTACCCTTTGATATTCTTAGATAACATTAAAACACTTTAAAATATAGAATAAAATCATATTACATCCTGATAAACCAATGTTAAAATAATCTAGGCTCTATAACACTTTTTAGCTCAACCCACTACTTGGAGCACAACATTAGTATTGTTCATATTAGGCTTATGCATACCCAAAAAGTATATTTTAAACAACTAAAACAAACACAAAATATTGTAAAAAAACATGGTAAAAAATTATATACAAATAATAATCTTGACCTCAGGGTTATCTCCATGTGCATTAAACCTCAAAAATCAAGGCAAAAGTACTCAAGCCCTTCTCTGCAAGTAGCCCTCTTAGAACTGCCAATAAGCCTCAAAACATAGTCATGAAGAATTAAAATTTTGATACCTAAAGGAAAACATTAAAGGTATTAAAATACATTAAAATGATCTTATAAAATATTTATATCAACCTTAAATAGATATATCACAAGTTTTGGTGGTAACTATTGGTTTTATGGACCAATTTGTTGACTATCTTTCTCACAATCCTTACTCATCCAAACAAGCCATTTTGGATTCAATATTCCAACCTACTAAACCAAAATTAAAGTTATAAAAAGTATTAATATGTCATTAAAGTCACAAATAACATAACCATATTAATTATATACATTAACTCATGAGATAAGGCTTTAAAGTCATCATTGTACCTTGTTTACCTAGAACTGCTAGTCTGCCTTGAAAACCAATCATGATGAATTTGAATTATAAAACCTATGTAGACACATTAAAATAATATTTATGCATAAAATTATAATTATATATTTTAATAACATTTAAAAACACAAAAACACTAAGGTCTAATTTCAAATATTAGACATATAGATCAATCTTTGAACATCTCTATACACAAACCTTACTAAGCAAGACAAGTCAGCTTTGAGAGAAAATTTTTACTATATACAAGGATATCAAAAAAAATTATTCATAATGAACATGTATTAAAAGTATTTAAAATATATCCATGCATTTATATTCAACCATACTATATTACAACACCTCCTTAGTCACTTTCTCACTTCTGTCTGGTTTTATCACTATCTGCATCAATAGATTTGTTAGCAATAGGTCAAATTATATGACCAGTTTAGCATACCTAAAGGATATAACATACTAAAAAATCACCATGGACACAAAATAAAATTCTCTAAATTTCTCCTCTAATGATTTTAATACTTTGACTTGGTCAACACTATTTGCTACACCAATTTTTTGAGAAATAAGCACTTTTTTGTGGGGTCCATTCACTCACCTAACAAACCAATCATACCTATAGGTCCATAAGAGAGTTTAATAAAACATAAAATTACTTAATTATACATTAAAAACCATTTTGTGTTATTTTTCTCAATATCTTTCTCATCAGGTCTAAGTCATGGTTCTTTGAGGGTTTAAACCATCTTCTAGTCTTAACGATCATTCATAAAGCTTAGCCTCTAATTAAAAAAACCAATACTTGTAAATTTGATATAGGACCCTTAAACATATACCATTAATTTATTAATTTATCATTCATAGGTTACATATGACAATGAACACATGAAAGTCCTTCTCAGGTTGAGAACCCTTCATTTTGTGTACTTGAGAGACCTTGAAACATTTTTTATTGACTTTTATTGAAAAATCTGACCTCATTATTGGTTAAAACACCTAGTAAAATATATAAAACCAATAAAAATTCTCACATGTTCATTATTTCCTTGAATACTAATCTTGATACCCCATCTAGTCACCATCTCTCTCTTTGCTCTTTAGGCCTTTGACCTGCAAGTCACATTAGGCCTTGAAATAGATCTTTAAGCCTCTTTCCATGAAATATCCACATTAATCACATTCTAAAGAAACATATCACATTATCAAACTCTACTTTTAATCCTTCATGGGTCTTGACCACACCTCATGGCACCTCATTTTGTTACCCAAGGCCTAGAACTACTCTAGTTGCATTTTAGGTCTGTAGGTCCTACCCCTGTAGGCTCACTCTAAGATTATCATGAGTGATTAAACACATTATAAACCTGATAAAGTAAAATCATAAAACCTATTATTCCTTTTTTCATCCATTTCACCAAGATACTATGCTCAAACCTCCTCACTAGGACTTCTTATACCATGACTAGTCTTAGGTAACTCAAACACTTGACCTTCATGCCTCTTTTCATGATTTCAATGCTTAATTGTCATGATCAACATCTTAATATTATGTAACATAATAATTATCATTATTTAATAGTGTCAAATATCCTTATATAAATTTAACCAAGTTTATGCCTTTCACACAAGATCTTTTCATGATATGACTATGCTTAGGTTAATTAAGCACTTGTCCTTAAAGATATGGCTTAGAAAACTTTTTAAGGATTCTACACTTGAATCTCAAGACCATAAAATGAAAAACAACTTCTCAAATGCTTAAGTTCACTCAATTTACCATGCTACCTAAATATACCATCTCATAAGGTATAGACAAGGCTTTACAAGATACCTTGATGCCTTGACCTATTCCTTCCACATCATGACCTCACCAAAACATCAACCAAGTAGATATGAGACATTTATACCTATACCTTTCTCTCTCATAATAATTATTACATACCTTTAATGCTCATAATATTATCACAACATACACTACCATTCTCATCAACCTCATTGATCATGATTATTCACCATGCATCTTCACCAGATGCATCTAAACATCAATGACATTAGATTGACATCAATGACAACACTATGCCAAAAAAAGTTATCTCAACCACTCTCACCTCTATCTCCATCATTCCTCATTTCATCTATCTTGTTCTTATTCGTACTCACATTTTAAATCTATCAAATCCTTGAGCTATAAATCATCAATCAATCGATCTATCGATCAATCATCATCCCCACAGTCATATCTCTAATGGTTTAGTCAATCACTTGCACTTGTCAATTGAGTCTAAAAAATATTGATATCCATATTTTCTTCCATCAATCATCCATTATCACTAATTTATTAATTCAAAGTTTTACAATTTCCTCCCTTGATTAGGGTATGACTAGGACCATAACTTTATCACCATCCTTTGTTCCCTTGCATGTGTCATTGTTAGGGGCATAATCATTCATCACATTATGACTCATTGATTCAATAAAATATAGTCCAATTCTTCCCCTTCATATTTTAGTCACTCAATCATATCATTTATTCTCTCTCATCTTTATCATCTTATCACTCAACCTTAGCTTTGAGTGACAATCATCCTTAATCTTATCAAATATGTGTCTTATCTTGGCCTACAACTCTCCCTTGCATTTGTCCTTACTTGGGATATATCAAAATATCTTGGCATTTTATCTTATCATCCTCCTATTATGATTTATTACCCCTTGGGATGTGTTAAAAACCATGACAAAGTCATTTCCCCTCCCTATGCATGTGTATTTTCTAGGGGCCTCATCATTTTATAACTCACTACTCAGGTCGAGTTCATCTTCTTCATTATCTATCTCACATCTCCCATCCCATACCCTTGTCTATTCATCACATCCCTCCCATAATTTATTATTATTGAGTATCCATCCATCTCATTCCTCCTTGCATGTCCCATTGAGGGAGAATCATGTCTACTAACATCATTTTCTAATCTTCATCTATGAAATGGTTTTTATTTGAAAGACCATCAGTCCTTCCAATTTGTCATTTGCAATGGCCTTTATAATAATGGGTAAAATTTATAAACTTGAATTAACTCACTTCTTTTATTATCACTAATATTATTATTAGTTGATACTAATTTCACTTATCCCATCTAATCTCATTTATCTCTTCTAATTTCATCCTAATATCACCCCTTCTAATCATTTATCTAAGATCCTCCATTATTCTTCATCCATTAACCTTATATTATCCCCACCAACCTATTGATTCCTCTAATCTTGTCTTATCCACTAACTAATCCCACTCATCCATTATTTGGGAATTTAAAATTCCCATGACTCACCTACCTTATCCACTAACTAATCCCACTCATCCATTATTTGGGAATTTAAAATTCCCATGACTCACCTACCCACCTACCCTAGCCTATTCCTAGGCTCTCTTACATCCCTAGTCCTAATCACTTATCTAATCACCTATCCTAATCCCATAATAATATTTATTAGCCCCTAATGGATTATATAATTCTCTAATTATATAATACTCTCTATCTTATCCCCTTTATCTTTAGAAGCCTCTATTCTAGAGGCTTTCAAAGAATTTTTAATTCCTTAGATAATCCTCCACCATTGATCTTATTACATCTAACTTTGAATGGTGGAAATTAAAAAACCATCACCCCTCCATGGCCAAACTAATTATAAGCTAACAAAAGAATCCATGTCAAATGTATCAATATAATATTTTAAATCAAGTCTTCAAGCTAACATCATGCCAAAATTTGGAGTCTATTGGTAAGCAGTCCAATCTCCATCTATAGTCTTTAGTCTTCTTTTTGTTTGAATCTTGATTTGGAAAAATTAGATTTTAAAATCTAATGCTAGCACAAATGTTTTATTTATCTTGGAATTTTATTCCTAATTAGCTCTAGATCTTAATGGTAGATTGATGTTTTGAGTGATTTTTGATATAATTTTCACAATCAAATCCTTTTTTTTCAAAATTTATATCTTACACTTTGCATGGTCATTTTACGTCTTTTAATCTTTCTTATGTCATATTCTACCTATTTATGGTACCCCTAGTGGTTTTGAGTCATCTCCCCCCAATCACAGGTGTCCACAGCATATCCTACCTAGTCTTAACTCTATTTTTAGCCTTAGGACACTAACACCATTATTAGGATAGTAACACCATGTGGTGCTAGTGTCCAATTATGGCTCTAGTGTTCGATGGTCATTTTCTCCTATGTTTTGGGGCCTAACCCTACCTTGAGCCTTATCTTATGTTTTTATCCATCTTTTACAACTTGTCAGCTAATAAACAAGGTATTACATTCAAAGTAAAGTTATTTATCTATAAATATTCTCACAAGGAATTTTACATCATCCACTTACTATTTTGGCACATAATTACATAAAATCAGTCAATAGTACAACTCAGTACTCTAAATACTACTCAGTTATTACATTTAGACATTTCATGCTTGATCAAATAAGGACCTAAGAAAAATTCATACTATCATACCATGCACATTGATTATGCATGTTACTTAAGGGAGAACTACATACAATATGAGACCCCTAACATTGGGGTTAATATAGATAGTGGCCAACACAACAAGGGTTCTACTTTGCATAATTTTAATATCCTAAACCTAATTTATCCCTTTATTTTGCATTATTTGATATGGTTATTGTTTCATGTGTGTAGGTACTCAATAGGGTTTTAAAAGATTTTTAGTGAAAATAGTGACAAAGGCAAGCTCCTGAAAGACACAAAATAACCTATAGCCCCCCTAAAACCTCTTGTAGCTTCCCTGAAAGTTCTAGATAGCTCCTCTAAGAGGGACACTAGTGTTATAATTGGACACTATACTATCCACATAAGGGCACTACTATTTAAAGCTTGATTTTAGCTACAATCATAAAATGAAAGGTGCGTGATTATTTTTCAAGCTTGGTTTAGCCTTTTGAGTCAAAGAAATTCATGTTTTGCTCTAGATAAGTGGTCTTTCTTTACATATTTGATATTTTGGGAAAGGCTTGTCAAATTAATTATTTCCTATTTTTATTATAAGTTATTATTGTTATTATTATTATCCCTTTGAAAACATAGGATTTACATACCCTAAGTCCTAAATAGTTAAAACACTAAAGTTATTTATATGACTCAGACATTTTATCATTCTCAAAATGTTATAAACTTGCTTATCATCTATTTCTACAAGTTTTGGACCTATGCATGTTTTCAAGCTATGCAAACACTTACATCTTAGTTAGATGACTACATTGATGCAAGTGTCATATCAAACACAAGTTCCCAATGTTCTATAGTCATCTAATTTATAAATTAAATGTATTCCTATGGTTGGCCTAAGTGATTTAATGTAAGATATTCTCCAAAATGATTGGTATATATACAAGGTTAATCCTCATTCATTCTTCACCTAACAAATTATTACCTACTCATAAGGAAACTTACCAAAATAATTTAATCAAAAACTCAAGTGATCAAAACTTATCTATTTTATCTTATTTACATATTAGTCATAAGGACAACATGTCTAAAAGTTTTAATTACTAAAGGAGCATCCCATGAGCCATATTTACCAGGTTACAAGCTAGGTCATTATTGTACTTGATTATCACACATTACATGATACACACACACAAGATAACACATTGGGATAACTACATAATTTTGAGTCCCTCTTCAGAGTATTCTCTATGTAGGTAGTGCTCATTGATAGAGGGGTCTTTGTGAAAACTAGACACCATGTGCCAACTAGCCCATTTTTCCCACAACCACTATGGAGATGAAGAACTATAATTTTGTGATATGATAGGAAGAAACATTCCATGATTTGTATCTAAATTCACTAGAGTGAAGGAACCATATAATCTAGAAGCATCTAGGCCATCAAATATAGTTTTAGTAAGTATTATGTACTAGACACCTACATTTGAGTTAGATAAAAGTGTCGACATAATCGTTCAATGTCAACATAAATGTCTACAACTATAGACGTATAATTTATAGAATTAAGGGACTGTTCTAGAATTAAGATCTAGTCTACTTTCTCCCTCTTCAAGATTCAGATCTATATTAACATTATAACAAACTATCTTGTTTTCTTATCATTGTAATATATAACATAGTTGTACTTTTGATTTTTAGCATATCTCAACATAATAAATTAAGTATATGTTTATCTAAGTTTTTTAAATTAATTTTTGTACTTTAGATATAGTATACCATCATTGTGACCTAGACTATCCCTACCCTTTTAACCCTAGATTGCCTAATCTATATTTTAAGGTTAATGAATTATTACGTAATCCCAATACCAAACCAAATCTATGGATAAAATAATTGTGATAAGGGTATAAAAAATTAAATATTATGGAGAGTATCCTACCAATAATATGAGAACTAATGTTAAAATACTTGTTGTGATGCATAGAATGGATTAAATTCAAGGGGGGAAGATGCAAAATATTGTTATATGGTGCATTGAATGTGGATAGGAAAGATACCATCATAAAAAATATTCTTGAATCAAGAGAGATTTTTTCAAGTTATGTCACACTTAGGACCATTCCACTTCTAATTATCATCTTCTACAATAGTATGTGCATCAGGCATAAAGTGTTTGTTACAACTTCTATAAATATACTAATTATGATGATAAGAATTATAGAACTCTATAAGAGTTAAAATATGATATTACCAAAATTGTCTGCATAGTCATTATGTAGCAACCTTCGATGACAAAACCCAATGTAGTAATTTCAGATACTGAGATGTTGTAACAAGGAGGATGGGTTCCACTTACACCACAACCTCAACCTAGAGGGGGCCATCCCTCACTGCAATATTAATAAGTATGGAATCCACCATCTCTATAATATCAGGTATGATGGGCACCACTATCACATCAATATCAATAAGGATGGGATCTGACATCCCCTCAGTCGTAACAAGGTTGTGCACCACATACACAATAATATTCATCTAATTGGACACCTAAATCCACTCAAAGGTAGTATGGGGTATATTCCAATTAATAAAAATATTTGGGATGACCACAAAGTTAGGGTGGATATCAATGTGGCTACTAAAATTGTAGATAGGACAATAGATAATTGTGATACTTTAACAATTTATATTTGTATGGGGAGATGAGACATATCATCAAAAATTACCCATGCAACCTCTAATGGGAAACTTATTATTTTTATGTTTTACCCTATTTTTGATAAAAGATAATAAATTGTATTTGATTATTGGTTTAAAACTAGAGAATATCATAATGTTAAATATGTACAATAATCAACAACTCTACTTTAACAAAATTCTAAATATATAAAACTATTATTTTTTGGAAAATAATAAGAAGATATATACTTAGCTCACACACAAATCTTTATTGACCATTTCACATATTAGATAGTAAGAATCAATAAAAGAGGTGATTATTCAGGTTTATAAATAGGAATAGGATGCAAAATAGAATTTGGATAGGTCCATTATAAGTGGATAATAATTTAGTGTGTTTTAGTCCATTGACTATAGACTTATCCTAGTTGACTATGATAGGTGATAAATAGGAAATATAGAGAAAGCAAAATTCTAAAAATCACAAATCAAAGGAAAAATTAGAATATATTCTTGGACATGATCAATGTAAGTGGAAAACAATATTATATGTTCTAGTCTATTGACCATGGACATGTCCTAGTTGACTATGATAGAAAACCAATCACTAGGCCTTCTATGCATGTGAATACTAATTAATTTAAGACACCATAATTAGTGTTTTACCATGTAGAAATAATTTTTTGTCTTATCTTATCTTTGAAACCCTTAGGGCACTTTGATATCTTGAAAACTTGTAAGAAAAATAAGGGAGTGTAATGGGTTGAGTTGACCTCAATCACTCCCTTGATGATTGATTTATACATACATATCTAATACTCCAAGGATAGAAATCAATCCCACATTATTCTCAAACTTAAATTGAATTCACAATTGTGCTCCTTGGTCTATATGTATGAAACTAAAAAATTCCTTTGATACTTAATAATGATAGTTCTTGACATGCTTTGAAATGCTCTTGATCAACTAGATGGTGCTTATGTACCTAGATGACATAATTGTCTTCTCTAAAAAGGCTAGTGAATACTTAGACCACTTGAGGCTGATCTTTGAAAGGTGTATAGAGTATGGGATCTCTTTGAATTAAAAAAGTGTGTGTTTGATATCCGTGAGGGAAAACTCTTGGGGCTATTATCTCAAAGTAGGGACTAGCCATTGATCTTGATAGAATAAGTGCAATCTTAGCCTTGTCCTTACCCAAGAATAAGAAGGGAATTCAAAGTTTCCTTGGAAATATAAATTTTTTAAGAAGGTTCATACCTAGTTTTTAAAGCTTGGTTAAACCTATCACTACTATGTTGAAGAAGAATTAGGTGTTTAATTGGACAAGAGAAGGAAAAGTAGCATTTGAAGCTATCAAATAGGCCATTACTCAAGCACCTACACTAATGAATCTTGACTTCTCAATACATTTCATCTTGTATTCCTTTGCCAACATTGATAAAATATCAACTATATTGGTACAAAACAATGGAAAAGGTATTGAAAAACCAATTACATTTTTTAGCCAAGGGCTTGAAAGGTATGAATAAGGTACACTTTCATAGATAAACAAGTCAATGCAACTATGAGAAGTTTGAAAAACATTTCAGGCCTATGTTATCCAATAATAAAATATAGTTTATGTTGTCTCATCTTGGAGTGAGAGACTTTATTCTCAACAAGTACCTAAATGAGAAGAAGGCTGATTAGATTACAAGAGTCATGGAATATGATGTAAAAATCAAAGTCACTAAGCTAGTAAGAGTTAAAGGCTTATGTGAACACATGGTTTTTGACCTTCACAAAGATAAAGAGGTTATTTTGGTGACACAAGATAACCTATAGATAGTTTCACCTCCACCTTACACTAGCTGGGTCTAAGACATGGAAAAGTTTTTGCTAGCAGGTAAGTGTCCTCAAGGAATGGATAGGATAAAGAGAAGACACTTTAGACTTCACTCCATACCTTATGCTTTGATTTACAGTGTTCTCTCTAGAAAATACCTCAATGTGGTGATACTTAGATACATAGATGATGATCAAGTGACTAGACTCTTGGAAGAATTCTATAATGGGCCTGTAGGAGGTCATTTTACCTCAAAAACTATAGCTTCAAAAGTAATGACGGTTGGTTATTATTGGCCCAGTATCTTAATGCATATGCATGGGTGATGAAATACCAAAAGTGTTTTCTCTTTTTAGGAAAACAAAGGTTGGTATCCCTTCCTCTTAATACCATTCATGTAGAGAAGCCCTTCATGTAGTGGGGCCTAGACTTTATAGGTATGATACATCCACCTTCTAGTGGAGGACACAAGTTGGTGATCCTTGCCATTTATTACTTCACCAAGTGGGTAGAGGTAATTTCTCTAAAATATGCCTTGTTACTAAAACAAAGTTTTATACTTGTATATATTATAGTATATTTTGTTGTTTTCCTCCAAGTGCCTTGTGCACATTTCCCTTACCTAAGCACTTTGAGCACATTGTTGTTTTGTTTTGGGTTATCCTTGATATTTTTAGAGTTCCAATAATTTTTTTTGCATCCTTGTGATCAATTGAAAATGAATTTAATAAATAATTTTGTGACTCCAGAAGCCTAATGGATAGACCAAAATAACTAGTCCTTTGCATAGATAAGCATGCAATCCCAGGAGGTAACCAAAATGATGGAAAAAATTATCCTACATACATCTCTTTTGCCTAGATGGATTAGGCCACTATCCTAGACCATTCATTTACCTCTTTCCTTCATGTGTAGTCTCTTTCTAGTCTTGACTTGATGATGTAGTGTAGTATCTTGAAAGGTCTTGGTGTGGTGTTGAGAGCTGTATAGAGTCCTATTACATTGGATGATCCAATGGTGGAAATAAAAGATGAGGTTCATGTCACTACCTCATGTTATTTGGATTATTGAGAAGATTTTATCAAAGGTTGAGGTATTTTTGGAGATTTTAAGGTAAAGGCCTAGAAATGGGTTTTGAGCTACAAGTGAAATTCCTAGCTAGTTTCCAAGGTGTTTGAGCATTATGGGAAGGAAGGAAGTTTGTACAAAGTGTAAAAGATTCTAATAAGTCAAAAATGATGTCTAATGAAGATAATTTTCCCAAAAAAACCTTAAAAGTGCATTATATGACTTGAAAAGATTTTAAATAGAGTGTTTAATTGAAAAAGGTGATTTTTGGAGAAGTCAAATATGTTTTGACTTCCTTCCACCTCCTCATGGTGTGTTTTCCTCATTTAGTCATTTTTAAGACCATTTCAGGTCATTTGGAAGGGATAAGAATATTTTGGGTACAAGAAGATGTATTTTTAGGCCTTTTAGAACCATGGTTGAGTAATTTTTTAGGGTTTTACTCAATACAAAAGCTCAATTATCATATAAAGGCATCCATGGTGTCCCTAACATCCCTTTTTAGGACTCTATAATTAGATCCAAGCAGAAGAACCATCAAAGGTAAGGAAAACCTAATGGCTATAGATTAGGCATGAAACAAGTTTCCTACCATTATGAAGCTTAAAAGCACCTAAAAAGGTTTCCATAAGGAAGGAAAGGTCAATTGAATCATGATAAAGCTTATCCAAGTGTTATATTTAGAAGACATGTCTTTGGTTCTTCATTCTAAGAGAAAACCATTTTAGTGTAGACTTGAACAACTCATCAAGGGGGGTTGTTTTTGTCTTGTACTTCTCTATCCTAGAAATATTGATGCAAAATAACCAGTTTGAGAGATTATGTGAGGGGTATCTTTGATATACCTTAGTGTTAGTTTCAATAAATTTGGAGTGTATTTTAGTTTGGTGTATCACCATTTATATGCTCTAATTTATCCCTTACATCCATTTTACCATTTTCCAAGTCAAAACCAGTAGTTTAGGTGATCTACAAAGAGAAACCAACCTTCTCTAAAGGTTCAACCCCATCACATGATACCCAAAGCCTAGGGTTGATCCCATTTTGTAACCATGAGTGAGAGAGCCTAAAGAACCCTCTCATAGGGTGTAATTCTATGATACAATAGCTTTTGGCACACTCGATGGGACTACATTTGAAGAATATTAATTGAGATTAATGCTAGTCTTGATTTATTTACTATAGCTATTGCATCCACACCCTCAACATCTGGCATCTCATAAGAACACTCAATAGTTTGGTGGTAGAGCAGTGCTCATATTTCATGCCAAAAATGTCTATAAGGTCAGATTTTATAGGTATTCCTTTTGATTTTATTGAATTAAATTTTAACTTAGGAAAAAAATTGAGGTTTTCTAACACTCATCCATACTTGAGAAGCTTCCCTTCTAAGCTAATTTTCAAGTATATCTCTACTAGAAGATCCTTGTTAGCTCCTTTCATTACCATGGCTTCCCTAGAGATTTTCCCTTTATAGCTTTAAATGGTAAAATTCCATTGAACCTCAATAAATATGATCCTATCCCAATGGACTTAAGAGTGTGCTTTACTACATAGGAGACAACTATACAACTCCTTTTGAACACATCAAAGATATAACCAAATTTTGTAGTATCCATGACATCAATGAAAAAAACATAGCTACCAATGTTTTAGCCATATATTTCAAGGGAAAGGCCCTAGTTTTGTTTATAAACCTAAATCTTAACTCCATCAAAACATGGGACCAGTTAAGGGATGATTTGTGCAAGAGATTTGAAGACAAGAGTGACCACTTGTTACTAGTAGAAAAATAGACTAAAATGAAGAGAGATCCTCAAGAGGTTATGTAGGATTTTAAAAATAGGTTCAAAAGACATGGGATAGGATTCCAATCCTTGTAAATCCAAATCCTAACAATGATTTCCTCTAATATCTATGAGATCTCAATAGTGACTTTGCAGTGATGATACAGTTGATGGGGGAAGACACACTACCAAGTGCTTATCAAATGACAATCAAAGTAGAGAATAACCTTATATAGGATGTAAAGATCACACATAGTACACATATTCCCTTGTTTATCTAGATTTAACCACCTCATATCAGCATTTATCTACTTGTTTCCATTCCTCCTTTACCAACACTTACTACCATACCTACACCAAAATAAGAAAAAGCTTCAACTAGTCAGCCTAATGAGGTTAAATAACTCAATAATATGTTTCAAAACTTTGGAAATGAGTTGGTAAATGTAAAGAGGCAACAAGATTAGTATAATATACCTTATCATCCCCCATATCAGCCTTAATATTCTTACCAAGCCAATAGGCCACCCTTTAAGGCAAATTTCCAAGGACAAGGACAACCCAACTATGCTAGGCAAAACAATTACAATCCTAATGTTAAAAGTGATTCCAATACTTTGGTAACTATTCATAACAACATTTAAAAATAAGGTGAGGGTTAAATACCTTTTAATTAGTCATTCAATCAAGCCATTATCCCAAACACTGAGTTCAATCATAATTTCAATGATTAGTGGCAACAGGGTGCTAGTTATGGGTTCAACCAAGCTCTCATGGATGAGAATGTAGAAGTTCCTATGATGAAAAAACCAAAATATATTCAATAGGGCCAAGGGAATAATGAAGCGTAAAACTAGTTGGGTGCTATATTGGTATATGTTGGACATTGCCATTGATTAAGGAGGAGATTATTGAGCATTATATTTGATTGTTGAGTTGTTGAAATAAGTGTTGTCATTGATGTCAATATAATTTCATTATTATCAAAGGTTTTTATAAATATTAATGATCAAGTAAGCTTTGATATATGTGTATGATTATCTCTTATGCCAGCATAGTGAGTGTTTTTGTTGTATGGAAAGTAGTAATGTGAGAGTATTGTTTAACTTGAGAAATATCATTGAAAATCAACATGAGTGAGTATAGGTATATATGTCAAGTGTCAAACATATTTTAATGATTTATCTATACCTTTTGAGATGGTATGTGTAGGTATCATGATTAAATGAGTGAGTTTCAAATAAAAACTATATGCTCTGAAGACTAGTGTAAGAAAATTTGAAGATGATCTGAATGAGATACAAAGATGTGAATGCTCCAAAGAATGCTTGAAAATGTTTGATCATAAGAGAGGTAATTTTAGTTTGTACATGAGGTTTTTAGGGCATTGAAATTTATTAAAATGTCAACTCCAAAGATCTATGTACATAGCTCTAAAGATGCTATGAAGATCCCTAGTCAAGCTTTGAAGATCTATAAGTAACTCCAAATATGCTTTGATTGAGATACAAATATGATGTATTTAATATTATGAGATTGAGTTTATTAGGTTTCTTGAGAATAAAAAAGAGGAATAAAATCACTTAGGAGAGTTTCAAGGTGAAGTCTATAGGAGTAAGTACTTCAGTTCAAGCTTGTAGCTAGACTAGTTTTAGATCCTGCTTGGCCTAATGAGGCAACATGAGTTATTGGAAAGACATATGAAGAATTATTTAATATATTTAAGAATTATATTATATTATATGACATATATATTAAGTTCTAAGATCTTTGACAATGGTTAGAAGGTCAGCTTCAAGACCTAATGAGACTTGCAGGTCAATTTATAGAAATCAAAAAGATAGATGATGGATAGATGGGGTATAAAAATAATTTTCCATGACATGGGTGAGTATATAAACATTTAAAGAGATTATTCAAGTTATTTTAAGTATGTATATGAAGTTTCAAGTCATGTTTTTCAATAAAATCTTTAAAAAGTGTTTCAAGGTTTCTCGAGTGCACTAAATGAAGAGTTATCTAAATGAGAAGGTTTTTTCAAGTGTTCATTGGAATGTGAAGAATATACATGATAATATAATATTTTCATGGTAGATGATGAATGTTTATATCTAAAAATTACAATAACTAGTTTTTGGAAAGAGTAGTTAAGTTTTATGAATGATCATTAAGACTGGAAGTTGGTCTAAACCCTCAAAAAACCCTAATAATGACATGATGTTGAAGATATTATTCTAGAGATATCATAAAAATTTTATATGGATATTTAATTGATTTTAATTTTAATTTAACTCTCTTAGGAATCTATATGTGTAATTTTTTTCTCAAGTTAATGAGCAGACCATATAAGAAGGTGCTTATCTTTTAGAGATTTGTTGTAGCAGGAAATTTTGATCAATTCAAAGTTGATAAGTGGATGAAGATTAGAGTGTGAGAATTATATTGATTATTAATTAATATTTATTGATAGGTTCCATATATCAAGTGTTCAAGTTGGTGATCCAAGTTGTCTAATCGCTAATAGACCTAGTAGTGCAGACAGTAAGAAAATCAGGCATAAGTGAGAAGATGTTTCCTACTATGTTTTCATGTAAGAGTGATGCATTGAAGTGAATTATGATTTTTTTTGGAATTGAATTATATATAAATTATTTTTATAAACTTTAAAAACTATGTAAGAGATTGGAACATTGAAGCCAAAATGGCTTGTCTGATTGAGTGGAGTCTGTGAGAGAGAAGATCAACAAATTGATCTGTAAGAGAAATAGTTTCCAAAAAATATTATTATCTATTGAGTTAATATTTATATAAGTATTATATAATATATTTTTAATGAATTTAAATCCATTTAATATGTTCAATCAGGTGACAAAATACCATGTTTCCTTGATTGTGTTTTAGAGTCAATTGGTAGTTCTGAGAGAGTATATTGCAGAGAAGAGTTTAAGCATGTATGCCTTGATTTGAAGAATAAGATGAATTTTGTGATGACCATTATGTCATGATGTTTCTAAATATTTAATTTTTTTTCCATGTTTTTTTGTAAAAATTGAGTATATGTGTCAGTTGTTCAAGACAGAGTTTCTCTATAATGTATAGGCCTTTTATAAATAGTGTTTTAAGAAAGGGTTCGAGTTGTGGTTGGACCTAAAAGGTGTTTTAGACATAAATTGAAGTTATATAATGTATATAAGAGTGTAATATTATGTTATCCTATTGTGTGAGGTGTTTTTATATGCTTCATGAAGACCAAAGGGTAACGTGTTGTTAAGAAGACCTATTAGGTCTCCATAAAGCCTAAAAGATGAGTAAGGGCTAATTGAGCTATGTACAACCTAATGTATTGATTGATTCATGATAAAGGCATGTTATTTTATATGTTAATACCTATTCATTGCCAAAAATTTATTTTAATGTGTGGTCGACTAAGAAATATGTGATCAAGTGACTTGTATAAAAGTAAGGCAGATTAGGCCTATTTGGTATGTTTAGAGGAAAAGAGAGTGTAGAGAATAAGTGAATGATATAAATAATTGGTGAGTAGAATGAGGTCGTGTAGATAATTATATAAGTGTCATGAATATATTTAAAAGCTTATAAATATGAGGATCAAGGTCAAAGGACCTAATCAAGCCATGAAGAGGGCTAGTTGAGTGAAGAAGGTTAAAGGCTAGTTTGAGAGGGATAAAAGTGAGAGAAGAGATGAAGAAGAAGATCATAATTTATTGTGTGAGAAACAAATTATTCTAAATGTGATCAATTGTATTAGGTATTTGAGTTGGTGCTAATTAATCCATGGGGTTAGTGCCTCCTTGAAGTGGGTGCTTGTTAAAGCCTAGCTGAGTTGGTGTTGAGCTAATTGGGGTTGGTGCTCCATATGAAGTGGGTGCTTCACTAAAGATTGATGTTTGTCTTATAGGGCTGTATAAAATTTTATTTATCAGTGGATTTTATTCCCCTTGAGGTTTTCCCATGTATATGTTGTGTTCATGTGTTTCATGTGTATACAATCAGAAATGCATTAGATCTATAAATCAATCCTAGCTCGAAGAAGATAGATCCTACTTACACTTCTGATTGGGGATACATTATATAATCAATAACATGACCAATATGTGTATCTATTATATCTAATTAGGGTATCTCTTATCACAAAAATATCACTAGGAAGGGTTTCAAAGCCTCTAGTGAAGAAAAACTATGTAATAAACCTAAGTCCTATGTTTTCATATTGAGTATACTAATAACAAGTAAAGCAAAATCTAATATAGTGCTCACCAAATCTTGTGGTACAAAGTGGGGGTAAAATAAAATAAAATTAAACATGCATAGAATACATATACTCACATCAAAGTATACATAATCCTAATGTATGGAAGAGAAGTGCAAATTCATATCTATCTACTCTTACAAAGGAGGAACAAAGTTAGGAATAGTTACCATTGAAGACAAACCTACCAAGCCTCAATATCTCCCTTGGACAAGGTGTTTTGCAAGAGGTTGTTATGGTATTTAAGGATGACAAGGATAAATTAGTTATAGGCTACACAACCTATCAATGCATCCAAAATACTTCTCCACAAGATAAGATTTGTATCTCTAAATAAAGAATGAAACCCTAAGATTTCTCCTCAAGTATAATGGTGGATAATTAGATGAAAAATAGATCTTAATTATTATTCTCTTCTTTAAATAATGGTGAAATGATCTTGTATATATAGGTTGATTTAAACTTAAGCCCTTCTAAAATTTTTAGTTGACAGGGTCAACCCAATCGACCTAGTATCGTTATTGATAAAAACTTACTAAGTCATGGGATAGGTTGGCAAAGAGTTGACCTAGACCTTAAATGATTTTCAATAATAAGATTATAAGGTTCACTCAGTCAACCTAGTCATGTAAATTGTTAAAAAGGGTTTTATGTTAGCAAAAGGGGTACAAATGGTGGTAAAATACTGGAGGAGTGTACAAGAGAGAAGAATAAGCTTATGGGAAGGGTTTTCAAGAGACAAGTGTGTATATAACAAGTGGAAAAAGGGATAATAATCTTGCAAAGCACTAATGGTATACCCACCCCTTTCTCGATGCACCCCTTAAGGTGTGCACTCAAAGAGATTGAGACTCGATAGGTTTCTGCAAGATTAAGAACGTCAATAATTGATAAAAGTTTGAAAATATATGTGTATGCATATGCCCCACTTGAAGCTCATCACGTGTCATGTAAGTTTAACATGGATGGTGTTTCAGGAATAGAACATAATGACACATAACACTGATGCTAAGTAAAATTTAGTAAGGAGAAAATAAGATAAATGAAAGGATAGATTTTAAAAAAACATACCTTTACTTACCTTAGTATTGTAAATAAATAAGGAAACTATGAGAGATGTGAAGGCATCCAATGTGAGGAAAATTAGGTGAACTTATAGAGATTAGTTAAAAAAAGAGCAAAAAATCAATTTTTTTTCATTATAGGCATATAGGTAATAAATTGTTTAAATTTTGTTTAAGCATTGAAAATAGAATACTAGTTGTGCAAGATTTACTTGACAGATTCTAGATAGATAGATTTTGAGATATATCTATGATCTAACATCTATCTAGTTTAAATTTTGTAGATCTTGTGGATAAGGAAGAGACTAGATGTGGATCCCTAGTGAAGGGATCACTCCATGATATTATGGATGGGGTGCTAATGCCATATGACCCTACCATATTGGATGATCTCATGGTACCATCGACCCCATCTTAGGTCAGCTGATTTAGACTAGTAGAGGAATCCAAAAGGCATTTACAAGTACATAGAGATGGTCTACAACCACCAATAGGGATGGGAGTGGGAGAGGCACACACATGGAAGGCCTTGGCTTAGGAGAGAGCCATGCATTTAGCTACCACTATTCATCTAGGATAAGTACAAGCACAAGTGGCCAACTTATAGGGATAGGTAGTAGGCTTGAGATCTCAGACATCCTCTTTACAATGTACTATTTAGAGGGGATTATCTGATACACCTATGGTAATCATGGCTAGGCCATGAGATAGACATGATAGATCCAAACCTTAGAATTGGAGTGATGTATTTTTTTTATTTTGTATCAAAAATAAATGATATATATATATATATATATATATATATATATATATATATATATATTTGACAATTGGATGTTAATCTTATTTTTTTATATTATGGTTGTGATTGTGGATGCATGGATATATTTATTTCTAGCACATGTATTTTTCTTTTGTTGTATGTAGGACACATGCATGGTTAAAAAGAAACAAGTGAAAAGACTTGGAAAAGTATTATTAATCAAAAACAAATGTATTACACACTATTTCATGTTGGAAAATGTGTAATATCAATAAATGACTAAGTATAAGAAACCAAGTAATGGTAAACAAGGGGGTAAAAAACTATTTTTAAACGATGAGAAAGAGGCACCAAATTAAAAAAAAGCAAAATCACACTAAATCACATTGGGAAGTATGAAAATAATGTAATAAAATGGAAAGCACATAAAAGAGCAATGGTATAAAAATATATCAATTAAGTCAATCAATCATATTGAATCATGTTGGGAAGTATAAAAGAGAAACAAAATTATCAAAAATGGTCTTAAATTAATCACACTAATTCAAGTTAGGAAGTATGAAAAACTTAAGAAAAATGGTTGAATTCTTACATGCAACTGGAAAATAAGAAGATAAAAGTTAAATATTAATGAAGTAAACATAAAACATACTAAATCAAGATGGGAATCATGCCAATAACATGTAACTCATAATAAATCACATCTTATCTCATATTTGGCACATGTAATTTTCTTGTGACTTAGATATTGGAAAATTTTGTGAGGAAGGCCAGGTCCTATCCATGGTCTTACACTGCAACTCACAAAGGGAACACCAATGAGGTGGAATTAAATTTGAAAATATGGTAAAAATGGATGTTTAGAATTTTAATTTGAAAAATTGGTAATTTATGAAGAAGGCTAGGTCCTATCCATGGTATTACAATGAAACTCACAAATGGAATCCATAGGGAGAGTGATCAATGAATAAAATAATATTTCTCAATGGGAGATATTAAGATTATAGGGAGTGAAAAAATGAATGTACAAATAATAACATAGGTGTATTATGAGAAGACCTTAGGAGACATGAGGTAGACTAAGGACATGAGAAGACACTAAGTGACTAGTGACCATCAATATATAAAGGATACCTATTCATTATAGACACAAAGCTTTATGAGTAAATAAGTGTGATACTAAGATCAAGTCATGTAGGCAGTGTTGTGAAAAATAAAATTAAAATGGACCTACATTCCCATAATATGTTCCCCATTCCTCAATACCCCTTACAGAGCCATCAGTCTACTGCAAAGATTGGGTACTTACATGAGAAAATAGGTAGCACTAAAAGATTTTTTTATTCTCCTTTTTCTAATATACTGGTCTACCGTACCCCAATGGACCTCAGCTGTATTGTGAGGGAAACTATGGAGTTTGAGATTCAATTATAAGAAGGATATGTGCTTAGAATCATGTATTTTAGTATGATTTAACTTTTGAGAATTTTAAATGTTGCCTTTTAGATCATTGCCTTTTGTTAAATGATTTGGATTTGAATATTTTTATGGATTTTAAGATTCCTCCTCTATATAGACTTGGAATGACAAATCATGAGGGATATAATGATGCACACGATTGAGATTTAGGATTTTGCTAAGGAACTTAAGTATCCAGAGACAAGACTGACTAGAACACTTAGGCTTAATGATGAACTAGCATGTTATCTCAAGTCTCAACCATGTATATGCTTAGTTTGTGAAAGGGGATAAAGGGGACTAAAAAGAGATCTAGAGTGGATCAGTAAAAGGAAATTATAATGAGATGAATTATTTTCTAGCTGAGCACATGGTAAATAAGGAATGACTAAAGAAAGCAAGGTTTGTATAACCAAGTAACAATAATTATTAGCCATGTGTATAGAGATAAGAGAGAAAATAATCATGAAAAGTAAAAATGTAATCATGAGAAAATGAATTCAAGACTAAAAGAGAATGCAACAAGGAAAAATAAATACATAAGAGAACATAATGACATCGTAAGCAATATAAAACGTGAAACCAAAGTCACCATGTAAGATAGATAAGAATTTGACAAAATGTCAAATGATATAAAATATATAAATGTAAAGTTGGAGCACATGTCTAATCCAAATGAAAATTTAAGAACAACATGCACGTGTTCATAAATAATCATATATTTGTCCACACACATTATCCATAACATCTGATAAGTCTCTATGAAGTTGAATGTGAATTGCAACTAATGTCTCATCGATCTTCAGTGAAATTTGAGAAAATACTTCACATCAAATCTCCTTGATGGAAAATGTAGGATTTCTTGAAAGATCATGATGATGAGGGATATTATGTAGGGGATGCTTAGGAGAATACATAGGAGATGTTTATATAGGATATGAAGGGGTCACCATTGGGGAAGGTACCATAGGTGAGGGACTCATGGGTGGGGAAGGATCCATGGGTGAGGGAAGGTCCACGAGTGAGCAACTCAAGGGTGGAGGAATAGTAGGTGAAGAAAAGACCATAGGAGGAGATGAAACCACATGAAGTGGAACCATGGGGGAATAAGGGGTAGCCTTCTTTTAAGAATGACCTGTGAGAGGAATGGTAAAAGGTGCAAGAAGGGTTAGGAGGTGATCCTTGAGATGCTATTGAAGGATGCAATAATAATCAATTTGATGTGTGTCATATTGGTGTTAGAGACAATATACCTTTCCATACTTAGGAAAATAATCAGGTAATAATTTTAGGGGAGGTATAGCCTTGTTTGAGGATTGAGGAGTGGTAGGATATAAGGTGTTGATATATTGTTGTAACTTGTGACAATGTATGGATGAATGGTTATCAATGCCATGGAAGTAACATATGCACCTGTCAGTAGTCTTGGTAGGTGTATTCACAAGAGGAGGTGCAATAAAATATGAGGGCTATTGGTATAGGGAATAATCTCTAATATAATAACTTTATTAATATCATAATTAGGCTTATTGGCCCATTTTGTGGATAAATGAATTAGCTATAATAAAGAAAACAAGCCATCACTAAGAGAAGGTGGGATTGGTGGAGAGATTGGACAAGTCTTGATTGAGGGAGTGATAGAATCAAAAATAGAAAGATATTTAATTATAGAGGGAGTAGGAATGTGATTTGAACTAGTCTTTATTAAGGGAAGGGTAGCATTTATATAAGGCTGAAGGACAGTCACATGTATCTCAGGCATAAGTAGGCTATAGGGGTCATGGTATCTAGCAAAGTGATAGGTACTAATCATAACATGATCTACAAGCATACTCCTATAAGGTTATTTATAAATTGAAGGTGTCTACACCATCTCTACCCTATGATAAAGAGGAAAAATTCCAAAATTAGAAAAGTATAGGATGAAACATAGGAAGATATATTAAAAGACTGAAGCAAAGAAGAATGATAATGAATAATCTCAACATCTCATGCCTAAACTAAAACTCCTAAGAATGGATAATCTAAGGTATAAACATCATCATAATTAGGTGTATGAAGATCAATGGCATAGGTAGGTATGACCTCATTATTTGATGTGGTGTGATGAATGAAATGTCAAGTCTTAGTTAAGACAATGGGGATGCCATCACAAGGTGGTTGACAAGAAAGAGGTTGCAAAGAAAAAGGAAGTTGAGAGATGAGATGAGGTGAGAGATCAAAAGTTCTAATCTCAATATTAATATTTTTAGGTGCATCGTCATTAAAATATAGGATTTTAGGGGATATATTCCCAATGAGTTTAGGATAACCATTATAACCTCAAGTGGAATTGAGAGGAAATTTGAACCACTTAGATTCATGAAATGGAATTCTTGGCAAGGGTTCACAGGCAGGAATCTTGAATATGCCATGATCTTGAAATTTTTCAAAATTCCAAGGGTTAGTGTCACCCTAAATCCTATAAATAGCTCCATTGTGAGGAAATTTAATGCAATGGCAAGAAAAAGAGGCAATGGCTCTCATGTAATGAGTCTATGGCTTACCAATAAAAATGTTGTAAGATAGAGGAATGTTGAATATCATCATAGTCACACAAATGGTGATAGGTGGGACAATAATGGGGAGCCACACATAACCTAAAGGAGGCATTTTCCTTTGATCATAGCCTTGACATGTGTTATATGTTGACTTAAAGTTGTAATCAAAATATCCAAGAGTTTTGATAAAATTGAGAGAGGTGACACAAGTGTTGGAACCCTCATCAATCAAGGCACGCTTGACTTAAATATCACCAATTTAAACATTGATAAATAGATGAGGATCATCCACATGAAGCAAAATATCATCGAGAATCATGGAAGCAATGGGGAATTTGAGGGAAAGATAAATGTCCATTGTTTCATCAACTTGTATGGACATCTCTTCATCCTATTGTAAAATTCTATATCTAATCTGGATAAGGTTTCTTCTCATCTTGCTAGGGGAGGATGAGGGATTTTCATTTTAAATAAAAGCTACATAAGATAGTTATGATGATGTGGAGATGTTTGAATAAGTTTGAGAAATGATATTTGGGATGGGATATTAGTGAGTTTCATGATACAATCCCACTCATCATAAACCATAAGGAGATTTTTGGAAATAGGTTCATAGTGTTGAAGGAGGTCCTCAAAAGGAGGAGCTGAAGTACATGTGAATTTATGTTTAATAGGAGGACAAGTTTGTAAATTAAGTTGAGAAGATGGATTAGTTGATGTAGGTTTGGTTTCATAATTGTTAGAATAAGTGTAAATATAAGCTTGAGTATCATTGGTGTTAGGTAAAGAAGATAGAGGAATGGTAAAAATATTATGATAAGTATTATCCAAGGTAGGTGTTCTAAATGGTTCATCAAAAGATATAAGGTCATCTTGTCCCAACTCATTTAAGTGAGTTGGAGAATAATCTTGGATAACATGAAATATGCAAGATAATGGAGGTGTGTAGATGGGTTGAGGATCAATGAAAGCAACCACCCTTTTCATATTAGTCATATTAACCACATTATCTTTAGGAGTTGGGTCAATAAGACTATCAACATTATTGGTTGAAGGGGTGGGCTTGTCTTGGGTATCTTAGGGATTTTGAATAGGATCTTTATATATGTCTAGATGAGCATTATCCTGATTCAAAGCTTTTGATTTAGTATGTGTTTTATGGGATTTGAAAGCAATGTAATAGGCTTGTTGGTGTTGAAAAATGATATAATCATGGTAAAAATTAGGGCCAAGAAGGAAATCCATAGAAAAATTATGAAGTTTCCTACAACTCTCATGAGAATAACCCCAACTAGCATGAAACCCACAAAATTTATTGGGATCATACCAAGATTTCATAAGATAAGTGGGATCAAGTTCTCATGGGAGAGGCCTCAAAAGATGTTTTTATAATTCCATTAGGGATAAAGGTTTGTGAACACTGATGTTTTTGGCTGAAGATAAATAAGGGTTGGTGATGTGGTTGGGAGGGGAAGCTTATTTTGGAGTTTGGTTAGGAACAATAGCTTGAATAGTGTGAATGGTATCATAAGAGTTTATGACACCATCATTAGTAACATGCCGATTATTATTTTTGAGTAAAATGTGAGTATGCATGAAAGGTTGGGATGGCTTGAAATGATGAACAAAGAAATATTGATGCTTACCTTGGTCAATAGCCTCCTCTAAAGTATGTGGAGAGAGAGTCTGAACCTGATATTGTAACTTGGGAAAAAAATAATTATTAAAGAGAAGAAATAGGTTATCATCTACCATATTATGTTCGCATATAATAGACATGGTCTTCCAACATTTAACAAAATCTTGTGTAGTTTCAATTTCAAGTTTCTTACAATTTTTAAATGGGCCAAGGTATTCTCAGGAAGATCACTAGTTTGGAACTCTTGGACTAAAACATTGACTAAATCTTCCAAAATAGTAATAGAAAGAGATTTAAGTTGGTTATACCAATATAAAGTATCACCCATTAGAGTTTTGGTTAATAACTTGGTAGCGGCAAAGGTATTTAGTTTGACCTAGTCTTTATATAGATTTTCAAATGTTTTAAATGAAGATTAGGATCAATTGACCCATTGTAAGAAATGGTAGGGGTGATACCTCCTATATTGATATTATAAATTTGAGATGTAAGAGGCTCATTTTGAAGGAGGTTGAGGGATAATATTACCATGGGAATCCCAAAGAGGAGGTGGGGGAACATTTTTGTTGTGCATGCCCCATGGCATTTGTTGAGGGTGGATTTGAAGATGGATAACATGATTTTGCATTTTTATCATTTGATTTGTATTTTTAAATTGAAAATCATTTATTTTATTAAGATTTTGTAATAGGATTTGATGGGTTTTAGTTACATTAGTGTTTGAAGCATTCAAATTGGTAGCAGTGGCTTGGGTACCACTATGGGTGGTAGTATGAGCTCGAGAAGAACTATTTTTAAGTGAGGCACTAGTGGCATAATTTGCTTGTGTGGAAAAAGATGGAATAGTAGAGGGATGAGAAGGAATAGCACTAGAGGCATGATTACCATGGGTCAAAAATGATGCACAAGTGGAAGAATTTAGAAGAGTGGGTCTTAGAAGAGGCCCACTAGATGTAGAACCTACCATGTTAGTAGAGATACCAGGCATAGAGGTAGAGTAAGTCAAGGAAGAAGAAGTCATGATATGAGAAGGGGTAAAAATAGAGGGAAGAGGTTTAGAAGCAAATAGTCTAGTATCCCCAAATATGTGTGAGAATGTGGGAGAAGGTGAATAAGGCTCTTCAAATTCACCACTTATCATGAGTTGGTAAATAGTAGAAGGATCCTTTCTTTGATGTTAAGGAAACTTAGTGACGAAGAAGAGAATTTTGGGTGTAAACTCTAATTTAGGTTGATATTAAAGTGATAAGAGATTATTTAAAAGTGAAGAGGAATGAGGATGGGTCCCATAGTTTTTTGTGTGAGTGGCTATATGAACATTGGTTTCATCTAGGATAGAAGCCATAAGATGCTTATGGGAGAACCTATTAGGGTTGGTAAGACTCATCATATTTCTTGAATTTAACTCAATGTTGTATTAAAATAGGAAGTTCATGATGAAGGAGAGATATTATGTGAGGAAAATGTGATGCAAAATCCAAAAAATAAGAAGGGGCATATAAGAGTATAGAGTCAATTGGGTTGACCTCGTACTAGAATTAGAGTCTAAAAATTGAGTTAAAAAAGATACAGAGTTGACAAGGTTGACCTAGTACTTTAAATTGAGACATAAAACAAATTGAGAAGGATATAAAGTCAATAGGGTCAACCTAATACTATATCCTGAGAGGTAAAAAATAATACTGGGTCGATCGAGTCAACTCGGTACTACAGGTTGGGGAAATAGATAGTCTATAAGAGACTGTCAAATAGAATGATAGTGTAATAAAAATAGGGTCAATGAAAATGATCCAATTGAGGAACACAACACAAAAACTTGCAACAACATTGGCCAATACATGTTTTTATAATACAACATCTAATGAGCAAAGAAAAAGTAGTCAACTGAAAAGTAAATGCTAACTAAGTGGTCATCTTGAATGTTGTTAGATTATTATAAATTTTTATTTTAAGTGTGATATGGAAGCTAACTAAATATATGGAACTATAAATCAATCTATGGATGGTTTCAAGATGTTTAAGCTAAAAGGGATATGTGTTGGCAAAGGTATTGGCTTGGTATTGGGAACTACCCCCTCACTTCATAATTTCACAATAATAAGGGTGTTGGGTTCTTTTTCAATAAATACCATTAACCACATGTTGATACTTGGATAGAAAACTAAGTCGACTTCTCCCTTGGTGATGAAATCCATGTAGGTAGGCCTTGGGTAGATATATGTTTAAATACATTTTAAAATTATGTGATTTGGTAGTGTGTGTAAGAAAGATAAAAATAGTGAAACTAAATGGTATATTGAAAAACCAAATAAGTAGACTATGTGATCTATTCTAAGCATGCAAATAACTAAAAGTGAAAATGTGAAGTAATTATTAGCATATAGTTTTTAATTCCCAATTTGAAATATAGTACAAAGTTAGTTTAGATGATAATGTATGAAAAAATTTCAAAATAGAGTTGATATTATTGCTAATGTACTAAAAAATAAAGGGTCTTTAAGAACTAATTCAACTAGGTCGACCTATTCTTTTAGATAGAAAATAGACTATAAAACTAGGTTGACCAGGTCGACCTAGTTTGCTATATGATGGTATTTTTAAAAGACTGTAAACTTTATAAAATAGAACTGTAAGGAAGAACTAAAATGAAAGAGAGAGAGAAAGGAACCTTGGTGGGTTGGAAGATTATGAGGAATGTGAAATTCTTGTTGAAGTGTCTTAAATGTTACTTGAAATTTTTTCCAACTATGTTGATTGGGTTGACCTAGTTTTGCAATTACCTGTTTACTAAAACTTGTTAAGATGACTATACTAGCTTGGTCAACCTAGTATGTTTTCTAGAAGCTATCTGGAATACTATATCAACCTATTCAACCTAGTTTTCTATCTGGAAGTGAATAATATTAGTGTTTTGACCAATTCAACTCAATAATCTATATCTGATGAAGACCTACACAAAAAAATAGAGTCATTTTTGATGTGACTATGTGTTAAACCTATGCACAAAATTTAAAAATTATACCGACCATATTGACATAGTATCGTAAATATATATAAATAATAAATAAAATGATAGAAAATGAAAAATGTGAATGATAACCTATAAGGATTAGATTCATGTTGGGTTCACTAGAATGTATTCAATTAAAAAGACATAATATCTATAAATCAATCCTACCTTGGAGAAGATAAATCCTACTTATACTTCTGATTGGGGATACATTCTATATTCATGAACATGACCAATATATAGATTTACTAAACCCAATTAGGGGATATATTATCATAAAAATGTCATTAGGGAGGGTTCTAAAGCCTCCAATCAAGCAAAATAATGTAATAACCCTAACTAAGTCCTATGTTTTCATCATTTTACTATATTAATAACAAGTAATGTAAAATCTAATCTATTACTCACCACAGCTTGTGGCACAAAGTGGGGATAATAAACAACAAAATTAAACATGCATAAAAGACATATGCTAATGTTAATGTATACTAAATCCTAATACATGGAATATAATTGTAAATGCATATCTATATACTCTTATAAAAGAGGAACAACATTAGGAATACTTACCTTTGAAGACAAACCCATCGAGCATCAATCTCTCCCTTGGCCAAGGTGCTTCACAAGAGGTTGTTGTGGTATATAAGGATGATACGGATAAATTAGTTCTAGGATACATAACCTATCAATGCATCCAAAAGAATTATCTACAAGATAAGATCCATATCTCCAAATAAAGTATGAAACCCTAAGCTTGCTCTTCATGTAGAATGGTGGATAAGTAGATGTGAAATAGCTCTTACTTCTTCTCTTCTCTAAATAATGGAAAAATTATCTTTTATATATAAGTGGATTTAACCCTAAGCCCTTTTGAAATTTTTAGTTGACAAGGTCAACCTAATTGATTTAGTATCATTATTGATAAAAACTGACTAGGTCATGGGCTAGGTCAGCCAATAGCCAACCTAGACCCTAAATGAGTTTCACTAATAAGATTACATGTCAACCCATTTGACCTAGTCATGTAAACTATCGAAAGGGTTTTAGGTTAGGAAAATGGGTACAAAAGGTGGTAAAATATTGGAGTGTATAAGAGATAAGAACAAGCTTAAGGGAATGGTTTTTAGGAGAAATGTGTGTAGATAACAAGTGGAAAAAGGGACAATAATCTTATAAAGCACCAATGGTTTTCCCACACCTTTCCTAGTACGCCAATTAAGGCATACACTCAAAGAGATTGAGACTTAATGGGTTTCTGCAAGATAAATAACATCATTAATTATAAAAGTTTGAAAATATTATGTGTACACATCATGCTTTTATGATTTGATGCTTATGTTTGTTACGATGTACATGATTGTTAGATTGGTTCATGTATGATTAAGTGGATTTGAATGAATTTTTTTGAATATTGATTCACCCCCTCTTATTAATTATGCTTCCAATAATTGTTATCATAGCATGATCCTTTGAATCAGGTTTAAAAGCCTAAAGGAGATCCTAAAAAGTAAGGATGACTAGTCAACAAGCTCAAGGTGATTTTTCTACCAATAAGGATTTTTTATTCATGGATCTAAATATGCATTTTGGAATGTTAGAATTAAGATATATGTAATTTCACAAGGACATGATATTTGGTAGTCAGCTGTGGATGGTTATATTTCACATTCAATTCCACCAATAGATGCAATAGGTAAGAAGGCTAGTAAAAATAACTCTAATGTAATGAATGCCATCATGTGTGGCCTATTAGAGGTAGAATTATAAATGTAATGCATTATGTATTAGTGAAATATATATGGGATAAATTGAATACCATCTATAAAGGAGACACCAAGGTGATGTTGGCCAAGTTGTAAGGCCACAGAAGATAGTTTGAAAGTTTGAAAATGAATAAAGATAAAATTATTGCTCCTACCTATTGCATGTTAATGACATTTTCAATATCATTAGAGGATTGGGAGAAGAATTTAAAGAGTCTACTATTGTTCAAAAGGTGTTAAGATCACTAATCCAAAGTTTGACTCTAAGGTGCTTGCAATAGAAGAGATGTAAGATTTGGACAAACTAGAAATGGATGGGCTTCATGGTATGTTTAATACCTATTAGATGAGAAATAATGAAGGAATACCTCCCAAGAAGGAAGCAAATTTCAAATTTAAAAATAATTCAAAGACCAAGAAGGTCAAGGATGACGTATGTTCAAAATTTGATGATGATGAACTCATATCTATGTTTGCTAGAAAGCTAAGGTTTGGCTTAGGTAAGTACAAGGGTAAGTTACCCTTCAAATGTTTCAACTATGGAAAGATTGGTCACTTTGTCACCAAGATTCCTAACAAGGATAAATCTAAGCATAATGTAGAATATGATGAACACCATGGAGATGATAGAAAATCCTATAAGTCTGAAAAGAATAAGAGATGTTTCAAGAATAATGAAGGATAGGATCATTAAAAAATAAGAGTTTATGTACTAAAGAGGATAACTGATCTAATGTAAGTGATTCAAACACATCTAATAATGATGATATTAATAATCAATTTAAAGATGACAATAATGAAACCTTTTTCATAGGCATAGAATCAGACAATGAGGGTTGTTCAAATGGGAAAGGCTTTATGGTTGATATAGAATCAGATGAAGAAGTATACTATGAAAGTGAAGAAAAAGAAGTAAAGTGGATCTTGAAGTTGAGCTGATAAGTGCCTTAGAAGATTTGAATATTAGAAAGAAGAAGAATAATAAATTGAATTCATTAGTCTAGGAATATGAGGAACATATTAGTTTGTTTGAGGAAAGGCTGAGCAACACTTCTATGGAGTATCAAGAGATCATCTAGCAAGTAGAAACTCATATGGAGATTATGTTAGAAAAACTAAAGGCTAAGGAGGAAGAATGAATCAGGGATGAAACTAAAGCATAATCTCTAAAATCTGAGTTGGATCAAACATCTAGAAATATGAAGAGATTTGTGAAGTTTGAAAAGAGCACTGAGGCTCTAGATGATATCTTGAGTAGTCAAAAGTCTGCAAGTGACAAGACAGGTCTTGGTTTCAAAGAAAACTACAAGAAGGCACCTAAATTCAAGGAGAATACTATTGAAGATAAGAAGGTGAACATGAAAAGACCTATCAGATAGCCTAATGATATAAGGTATGATATTTATTTTAATGTTTATTGTTTTATATGTAGTCAGTTTGGTCATAAAGCAAGAGAATGTAGAAGACCCTCCAAGAATGAGTACTCATGAAAATATGGAAGGAGTCACAATTCACATAAATAAAATGGTATGTATAAGGTGGTGTATTATAGCTATCATAATGTAGGACACATTTTAATATTATATCCTAACAAAGTTAGAAAGTCATCAAGTCAAAATAGGAAGTTTGAAGCTCCTAGAGTGCAGGAAAGAAGGCAAATGAATATATGAAAACCAAAGGTAGAAAAGATAAATCATGATTAGTATACGATCTCAAGTGGAATTATTTCTAAGATAGAGCATGAATCAAATTTAAAATGCAATAAGCAATGTCTATTATCATCCCATATTAATGATCAAATGGTTAATGATGAGATCAATCCTAAAGTGCCATCAAGTCTAGAAGGATGTTGAAGAATATTTAGTCTTGTGAAAAGATAGAGATATCGAAATCTCCTACGTTCATTTTTTTTTAGTGCCCTATGAAAATAGGTGGCTCCATTAAGCTTAATGGAGACATTATTATATCAGTAGAAGCATGAGGTTACAGTTAGAGAAGGTTTCTTTTTAAAAAGATTCTAGGTTGTCTATGTTGTAAGCAAAGAGATAGAGGTGGATATTATCCATTCCTTTGTTGATGGTTCTATGGATTTAAGTGTAGAAGGTAGAATGATGAGATATTTAAGGATATTATCAAGTATCTAAATTCAAAGTATAGATAATTGATATATAAGAGGTAATATTTTGATACCTATTTGTTTAAGTAGTTGATCTTGATTTATGAAGATAAAGGGGGAGTCCCTAATTCTAAAGTTGATATCAAGTATGGGATAGACTTGTATGTGGTCAATATTTTTATCTTATTAATTCATATTAAGGAAGGTAAGTGATCTAAGTTTCTATTTCTTTGAAACAATATATTCTTTGTCTAAGGGGGAGCTTGATAAATCTGAGTTCTTTGTCAAGAAAGTGATTGCTTTTTGATATGCATAGAGTTAAGGAGAGATTGCATTTGAGATGATTCATACACTCTATTTATAAATATTTTGATGTATTATATAGGAGAGTGACTTGAACAAGAGAATTTTTTGAGAATGATTATCATATGTGGTTACCATAGTTTCTAAAGATTATGTGCCATCTAGTGTCTTTGAGAGACAGTATCAACTCAAAGGCAGAGTGTATGATTTCAATAGTTATAAATGACTCTTGATGTTTAATATTAATAAAATCATGGTGGATTCTTGGTTTAAGGGGGGTATTTTCAAGTTTTTGACTAATATGGATTTATGTTGAAGTGATCTTATAATTTGAGTTCATTCTGAAAGAGATGATAGTTATGGAAGACCTTTGTCATCAATGTCAAAGGGAGATAAAGATAAGAAAAGATGAGAAAAGTAGAAAGATCATAAAGAGTGAGAAAGATAAGGCAAGTTTAAAAAGGGTGAGAAAAGACAAGAACTAGGTCTAAGATATGTTTGTCATCAAGAGTGGTTGAAATAATTTTGTGAGTGTGTTTATCATCAATGAAAAAGGGGGAGATTGTTAGACATTATCATTAATTAAGGAGGAGATTATTGAGCTTTGTCTTTAATTGTTGAATTTTTGAAATAAGTGGTGTCATTGATGTCAATAAAATGTCATTGATTCAAAGGTTATTATGAATATGCATGATCAATTAAACTTTGAGGTATGTGTATGATGGGTTCTTATGCCATCATAGTGAGTGTTGTTATTGTATGAAAATCAATAATGTGAGAGTACTATTTGACTTGAGAAATATCATTGAGAATAAACATGAGTGAGTATAGGTATGTATGTTAAGTGTCAATCATATTATAATGATTTGTCTAGACCTTGTGAGATGGTATGTGAAGGTAACATGATGAAATGTCTGAGCATTGAAGAAGAAACTATATGCTCTGAAGATCTGTGTAAATAGTTCTAAAGATTTTTTGAATGAACTAAGAATATATGAATGCTCTAAAGAATGATTGATAGTGTTTTAGTATGAGATAGCTCATTTGAGTTTGTACATGAGGTGTTTAGGTTATTTCAATTTATTAAAAGGTTAGTTTCAAAGATCTATGTACACAGCTTTGAAGATGCTACAAAGATCCCTAGTTGAGATCTCAAGATCTATAAGCAACTCCAAAGATGTTATGAGTGAGATAAAAATATGATATATTGAAGCTTATAAGTAGAGTGAGTTTATGAGATTTATTGAGCATACACAAGAGGCTTTGAATTACTGAGGAGAGTTCTAAGATGAAGTATATATGGGTAAGTACTATAATTTAAGTCTATAACTAGACTGGTTCTAGAGCTTGTTTAGATTAATGAGGCATCATGAGTTGTTGGAGAGACATATGAAGGATGTTTGATCGTATTTAAGCATGATAGGATATTTCATGACATATATGTGAAGTGATGAGAGCTTGGACAATGGTTAAAAGGTTAGCTTCAAGACCTAATGAGACTTGCAGATCAAGGCATACAAAGTAAGAAGAGAGATGGTGGCCAAATGGGGTATCAAGATTAGTTTCCATGACATGGGTGAGTAGGTAAACATTAATAGTTATGAATAAAGTTTTATTTAAGTATGTACATGAATTTTTAGGTCATAATTTTCAAGAATATCTTGAAAAAGTGTTTTAAGGTTTATTAACTACACATAATGAAAAGTTGTCTACCCAAGAAGGTTTTTTCAAGTGCTCATTGGCATGTGCAACATCTGAGTGAGAATATAATATATTAATGGTAAATGAGGAAGGGTTATAGATAAAAATTCCAAGCATTAATTTATAAAATTAGGAGCTAAGTTTTATGAATGATCATTAAGATTGGAAGTTGGTCTAAACCCTCAAAGAACCCTAATAATATCCTGATGTTGAAGATCTTATTATAGAGAGAATAAAATGATTTAATATGGATATTTAATTTATTTGAGGTTGAATTCAATTTTCCCAATAATATAAAAGTGTAATTGGTTTCTTAGGTGAGTGAGCAGACCCTTCAGGAAAGTGCTTATCTTTCAAACATTTGATGTAGTAGGCAAAGTTGATCGAGTCAAAGTTACTGAGTGGATCAAGATTAGAGTGTGAGAATTTTAGTCATTATTCATTGAATATTTATATATAGGTTTTAGATCTTATGTGTACAAAAATGATGATCCAAGTTGGTTATTCAGTAATAGACCTAGTAATACAAAGAGTAAGCAAATCAGGCAAAAGTGAGAAGATGTTTCTAGATGTGTTTTCATGTAAGAGTGATGCATTAAAGTTCATGATGATTTATTTGAGAATTTAATGATATATCCATGATTTTTGGAAACCTATAAATTGTGCAATAGGTTGGAACATTGAAGCCAAAAGGGTTTGTCTGATTGAGTGGAGTTTGTGAGAGAGAAGATCAACATATTGGTCTATAAGATCAATAGTTTCCATAAAATATTATGATATATTAAGTTAAGGATGTGTTTCTATCGCTAATTTTGTTTTCAAATTTCAAATGATTAAGAAACTAAAGAAAGAATGGTTAAGGCTAGAAGTACCTGGATAAAGATTGCGCACCGTAATCCAGACGTTTATGGGCACCCCTCTTTGGCTGTGGAGGAATGACACCTGCAAAGAAAAAGACTTGGACAAAAAGGTGTTAGATAGATAGATGGTGGGTTGCCAGGCAAAAGCCTGTTCCCAGAAGTATGAGAGCTTCCTTAAGGGAGGTCAACCCACTATTTGATAAAGATAAGTCTGATAAAAAGACAGAATGCTAAAAAAGACTGAAATGATAGCAAACTGAAAGAGAAAAGGAAGCAAAGGCTTACCTAGAAGAAGTTGTCAAACTGGTTGCAGTCGCTGGCATCGGTGGTCTTACCGGTGTCAGTTGTCGGGTCTGCCGACGTCGGTTAGTTTGTCGATGTCGGTGGGGGTAATGACCGGCATCGGTCGGGGCAATGGCCTCCAGATGGGTCAGGTCAGGTTTCTGGTCAGGGCTTGGTCCAGGGTTGGTCTGTGGATGGTCTGGGTTTGGTCTGTGGTCTGTTTAAGGATGGTCTTAGGCAATTAGAGGGTCTGTGTAGAGGTGTAAGGGAGTCAAGTGGTCAGAAGGGTAGAGGAGGCCAATCAGGGAGATAGGAATCCAGGTCTGCCTGGTCTGGGTAAGCAATTTGGTCTCGGGGGAGAAGTGCTGAATCTAGTTTAGAAATGACTAGAAAGCATAAAGAAAACAAACAGAGTACTTACCTGTGCCCTGCTGAAGAAGGTGTTGATCTTGTGTGCCTGTTACTGATGTTGCCGGATGTGAAGCCCTGTTGCTGATGGAGAATCCCTGTTGTTCACTTGCAGAAGCTTGCTGTGTACCTGAGGGAGATAGTCAAATTGATTGGCAGAGAGGTCAAGTGAAGGGACGGATACAAGGGTCTGATGCCAAGATTTAAAAGTCAGGATCCAGAGCTATCGATGCAGAGAACCAAGAGGAGGAGATAACGGTGCAGAAGCTGTTATGAAAGGTGTCGACGTTGGAAATGTCACTGACGTCGGTCGACAGTTGACCGACGTTAGCGGCTAAAAGGCCGGAGAAAGGCTAAAAATAGCCTTTCATCCGTTTCCCAACCGCCGGGTCAAGCGAGTGAGAGGATGAAACGGTCGACGGGGGTTAAATGAGCGAGAGGAGAGGTTGGAATGGGAGACTTAGGGATTAAATGGCCATGTGGAGAATAGGAGAAATCCAAGGAGGGTATCCTAGGGTGGTGAGGTGGCAAGGAGAGACAAAAGAGACTTATTTAATTAAAAATAGTTGATTATTTCCAATTAATAAGACTTAGGCTAGGAATGGGTTAGGCAAAGTGGCAAGGGACAAAGGGGAGAGAGGATGACTAAGGGTTAGACACTTTTTAGGTGTCTACATTTGCCCCTTTTTGTCTTGTTGGTTTTTCTGAACGAACTGCAAGACAAAAATAGGAGGTAGTTACCCCAGGGGTGGAATGATGTGGATTGCCCTGAGGTATGGATGAGGTATTCCCCCTCAAAGTGGGAGTCGAGGGAAGGGAACCTGATGTCGGGTGCTGATTTGACAAAAGGTGGATGAGAAGAAGGAAGAGTGAGTGAAAATGCTACAAAAGTCGTGATTGTGCGTATACCACGTCACGGGACAGGTAGGTCAAATGGTCGTAGTCAAAAGGTCGAGGAGTGCCAAAATTGAAGTAACCAGGCCCCAGCATTTAGTCGTCTACTGATTGGGTCACTCAATCTAAGCTGAAGCTCCAAATGGTCATAGTGTTCCAGGTATCCCAGGATCAGGAAGTGCTCCCAGAAACATGAAAATGCCATAAGTAGTAGGGATCAACTGGCTTGCGATCCTATACTTGCGAAGGGTCAAAAATAGTCTGCAAATAATTCTGCTAACCAGTCGTGAGGTAGCACACACGCAAAAACAACCAAGGCAACATTGGCTTGGAAGTAGTCGAAGGTCGAAGGAGATACGCATGATCTCCAATGGTCAAGGGGATGGATGGACGAAAGGATGTGGCCGAGATAACCTCAGAATACTGAGTGCTGCCTACATAGCCCTTGTGTGAAGGGCCTCAGGCCAATGTAGTTCTCCCTAAAAGGGAGGAATGGTCAAAGAAAATGATTGGCCTTGGTCAAAGTTGATGGAGTTAGTCGTAATCAAAGTCACAGAAGAGAAGGTTTGTCCATCAAAGAGACGAACAAACGGGGGTGGTCGAGCTAACCTCAGAGGATGTGTTATCTGAGTGCTGCCTACATAGCCCTGGTCATAGGGCCTCAGACCAATGTAGTTCAGACAAATTGAGAAGATTGGTCGATGATTGGGTGTGGTCAAGTGTCAAAATGATGAGGGTAAGATGAGGATAAGATGATGCTACAGATGGTGTATTTTGTAGAATTGGTCGAGAGGCTTTCATCCCTAGCAAGTTTCCATAGTCGTGATGGATGTATGCTAAAAATGAATGGAGGTCTATTTATGCTTCAGCAAGTATTGGTTTATGCTTAACATAAATTGGGTCTGGTCGATAGTTTCCATGTGTACTGGTGTCCATAGAAACTATGTGAAATGGACGAGGATGATGTTTGATGCCATGAGGATGAAAAATAGCTTGGTTTGAGTTGAGTCGACAATTGATGTGGTTAAATGTGACCAAAGTGTAGAGAAAAGGTGAAAGGCGAATCGCTCTTTCATTGACAAGGACCAGAAAGGGAGCATAGATAGGGGTTATTAGAACAAAAGCCCCGTTCATGCATTACGTCATTGACCAGTGTTGTGTTAGAACGGTAATCGAATCACTTTGACATTAAAGTGAGCTCGAAGTCCCTTGAGCAGGTAATAGGAGGAGGATAGGGTAACCCAGTTTAAGAGCAGGGATAACCTTGCCCCTTTTTATAGGAGACCTTGAGACAACTACAAGCCAAGTCCATGACTCATTTTTTTTTTTCGGTGCAAACTGATCGATACGAGAAGTCTACATAGAGATGTCATTTGATTTATGGTCATGTTGCGAAGCTGATCAATGCAGGAAGCTTCTAAGAAAGGTTGCTATTTGTAGCAAGATTTAGTCATAGCCATCCTTTGAGGGAGTGGTCTATATTTTTGCTTTATATAATGTTTGAATAGCTATCCTTCGAGGGATCAGTCTATTAGCTATAGCAATGATAGTACAGCTGTCCTTCGAGGGAGCAGTCTATCTTTTTTGATTTGATTTTGTGACCTTGGATTATGTTTTGACATCTTGATTTTTTTTTTTTTTTGAGTCATGGACAAGACTATAGAAGTTCAAGGACGCCCTTTTATTAGGACAAAGCATCCATGCATCATAAAAGGGTTGTAGAGGACTTGTTAAAGGGGAATAGGGTTGAAAGGAATGAGGATTAAGAGGATGAGGATTGCTCAAGGGATGAGCTCAAGTTAAATGTCAAGTGATGAATACCTGACTAACATAAGAATGGTCGTGGATGCAAGGCAGAAAGGGGGGCTCAAGGTCTGATAAGTCCCTGGGCCATGCTAGTGCGTTAAGGTCTGAGTCAATTAGAAGCAAATTTGCCCCATTTTCCTCTTTTCAGATTGGTCAGGTGTTGATTGATGGATGGACACAAAGTTGGTTGAGATGTTGGTTGATTGGTTGAATGTTGTGATAAAAAGGTTGGTTGAATGTTTGGGTTGAGACTTGTTGAATGATATTTGATTGTTGATTGGTCGAGACCGGTTGAATGTTTGGTCAAAAGGTTTGATTGAATGTTTGGTCGGGGTTATGATGGATGATTGGTCGATGTCTTGTCGATGGTTTGATCAACGGTTTGGTCAATGCCATGGGCAATGTCTGGTCATGGTCAATGTCTGAGTGAATGTCTAGATTGATGATTGGTCGATGTCTGGTTGATATTTGTCGATATTTGACTGGTTGATGTTTGGTCATTGGTCTGGTCAAAGTTAGTTGAATGTTTGGTCGAAGTCAAGATAAGGTTGGATTCCCCCAGTCGCTTAGGGAGAATATTAGACAGATTGGTCAAGGTCGGTTGAGGCTTGGTGGTTAAATGGACCGTGTTGATGTTGAATAATGGGGTCAAAGGCAACAAAGGGGCCATAGTCTAGCGTGGAGATCCTGATTTAGGTGATGCAGTTTGAGAGGCATGGGTCAGTGTTGATAATTTATCGAAGAGGTGGTCAAGAGGATCCTTGATAAGAAGGGTATCCTTTTTCCGGTGTTGACGAGTGACAGCTTTAAGAGCACAACAATGTTCAGTGTCATGTCTTGGAGTGTGATGATAGTTGAAAAATTTAGAGTTGTCGAACCAAGAGGGTCTTGATCTGAGAGTCGATGAGAGAGGCAGTGTTGAGGGTTTATTGATAACGTGGTCAAGAAGAGAGGTGTCATTCGCCAGACATTAGCGAATGGCAACCTTGAGGGCACAACAATGCTCCGTGTCGTGTCCAGGTGTGCGATGATATGCGCAAATGCAAGTGTCATCGAACCAGGGTGGTTTTGGTCTGAGAGATTGATATGATCTAAGAGGTGGGAGGTCGAGGCGAGAGGACTGCAACAATTGCCGTAAAAGCAAGGTATAAGAACCTGCTAATGGGTCTAGATGTCTTATTGTAGTAGGGGTTGATGACTTTGGTTTAAGAGGCATAAGAGGCATTGGTCGATGGTTTGAGGGAGATATATGTTTAATGGGTTGAGGGAGTAATGGAGGCGACGTGCCTCTGTGAAGGATGGGAGTAGGCAGTACTCCTATTAAAGTGGACAGATGCGGGCCCAAGATTGAAGGCAATGATGAAGGTGGGGGAGAAATTTTCCAATGTGGTCTAGTGGCTTTCGTTAGTTTGGGTCGAGGGCCACTATTGTGTGAGGCAAGGTTAGATGTGGGTTTGGGTTTGGATATGGACGAAGGTGAGTGAGATGTAACAATCTCAGGCAAAGGGCAAGAGGAAACCATGACTGGGTCTTCCTCAGTTGAAATGGGTAAAGAGACTGGTTCTTCCCTTGGTGGAGAAGAAATAGGAGAGGGCGGCTCCTCAAGAGGGTAGATGGTAGGGATGATTGTGCCTTCTGCTTGTGCTTGAGGAGTAGGCAAGGTATGGTCATTGGATGAAGGTGGGGCTAATGGCGTAGGTGTGGTCAAGGCATCCTCCAATATAGGAGAAATAGATGGAGGACTAATAGGAGAAGAGGGTTCTTCATCCTATGATAGACGAATAGGAGAAGAAGACTCTTTTACCTGTGAAAGAGATTGGTCAGAGACAAGAGGTAAGATAGTGTTAATCGTGTGAATGTCATGGTCATGAGAATCATTGGTCAAAGTCTAGACATTGTTTTGAGTAGGCGGATGATTTGGAAAAGGGTGTTTGAAGATGTCGATATGTTGATTGGGTGGGACGTTCGGGTTATCTAAAATAAGATCCCCCTTGTCGATCATGTCTTGGATGATGTTTTTGAAGGTTCGGTAATTGTCAATGTGATGGTTGTGGACGCGATGAAAGTGGCAGAAGTCGGACTCTCTATACCATGTAGGGAGGGCTTTAGAGGGGTCAAATTAAGGTGGTTGGATTGTAGGGAGATTGAGGACCCCCTGCTTGAGAATTTTTTCCAAAATGGAAGCGTATGGTTCTCCAAGTGGAGTGTAAGAACGTTGGATATACCGTTGTTGGAATTGTTTGGTAATGCTGGAAGATGTCGAAGGTTAGGAATAATTCGTTGTTGTTGAGGATGGTGATCTAATGACCACAGTGTTGGCCACTCCTTTGGACTTGGAGTTGGCAGAAGAAGAGGATCTGGAAGAAGAATGGTCAGTAGATTTTGCGTTGGTATTACGCAATTTGACCTTATCTTCTTCAAGGGCACAGAGTTCAAGCTTTTGAGCCATGATGAATGCTTCGTCAAAAGTGCAGAATGTCTGAATCCGTAAGGTAGAAGAGATGTGGTTGGCACATGCTCGAGAAAAGAGCTCGATGAGCTCGGGTTGAGGCAAGGAGAAGGAGAGCTGGTTAATCAAGCCTCTCCAATGAGCGACAAAATCGACTACAGATTCGTCGTCAAATTGCCTGATGGAGTAAAGGTCTGTGATAGAGACTTGTTTAGTAATGTTAATAGAGAAATGGTCGAGAAATAATTGGGCAAGTTAGATGAATGAAAAGATAGAATGTCTGGCAAGAGAGCTATACCAGTCAAGGGCAGGGCCAGAAAGTGACATAGGAAACGTGCATAATAATAATGCATCGTTGTGGGCAATAAGGTAACAGGCATGTCTAAATGCCCGTAGATGTTGTTGTGGGTCTTCCTTACTCTGAAAGTGAGTGAATTTAGGAAGCTCCCAATGGTTGGGGTATGGTTGGATAGGGACAGAAGGATGGATGGGCTCGTTGCAAATCTGGTCATAAGATAGGACATTGCTTGAGCCAGAAATGGAGGCTTCGAGACTGGACATTTTATCCATCAGCATTTTAATGAGATCTGCTGACGGATTGGCAGGTTGAGCGCCCCCTAGGTTGTAAGGTGCTTGGAAGAGGTTAGAAGAGGTGTGCGACGTAGTCGGTTGTACAACGTATGGATGACTAGTCGCAGGGGCAGAAGTGGATGCTAAGGGTGGTTGGGTCATGGAGGTAGAAGGCATAAGATGACTAGGTACCGCCAAAGGTGGTTGTGTGGCGGCACTGACAAAGGGCGAGGTAGGCACTCCTACATTTGTGGGTGCAAAAGTGTAAGGAGTCGAGACAATCAAGTTCTGATATGATGTAGAACTTGGTTGAATTGGGTATGGTTGAGGGGGTAATGAAACCTCGGTGGAGGTTGGTCTAAAAATGGACGGGGAGGCCAAACTTTGCGTATTGGCCATGGTCGGGTTAATGGTTGATGTGAAAGGCTGAGTCATAAAGGGCTGGGTGGCAAATGGTGTCGATGTCATCACTACGTCACCTGAGAGATAGTTTGGGTTTCCCACGAGATAGTTATGAAGGGCTGCACTGTTGAGGTCCAAGAATCGTGCGAAGTCTTGGTCCCCTTCAGGAATGATGAGAGTCGGGGTCGGAGTTGGGGTCGGTCCTGTAGGAGTTATTTCAGTCTCCGAGTGAAACTCCATGATAGGACTGGTTAGGGACAAGAGAGTGGTCAAGAAGAGGGTCAGGTTGCAGAAACTTGTTTTTCTGTTTCAGATAACCAGGATGGAGTTTTTGACAGAGAAGGGACAGGTTTTAGGCTGCTGGTTTTGAAAAAAAAGGACAGTGACAGAGACCGATGTCGGTTGAGAAATTGATGTCGATAAGAAATATGGCTGACGTCAGTTAGATAACTGATGCTGGTAAGAGAGGAAAGCCGACATTGGTTGCAAAATCGATGCTAGTGACTGTGTTTTCCAGAGAACCAAAAGATTTTAAGATTCTTGGAAAAACAATGAAGAAAGCATCCTCACTCACTCAAACAAATAGATGAGAAGAGAAGAACTGAGAGAGACAGACAAGCCTAAGCAATAAATCCTAGGAATTAACTTTAGAATCTTGTGGCTTATGCCTTAGATGAATGTTTGGGGAGATTGGCTGTAAGAAGGGTCCTAGAAGAGGCAATCTAGAGCTGGTTTTGGGTCTTGTTTTGGGTGCTCAAAAATTTGTGTTAGGTCTGGTACGTGGCCTAGTGCTAAGGAGCAAGCTCCCCTCACTTCACGATTCCAGTGGTTAGCTGGTCTCGCTTAGCCAAGATATACCTCGCCTAGAGTTTATCCTCCACCAGAGAACGGAGTGGGCTTCCCCCTTGGTGATGAAATCCAAGTAGGGTCACCGGGACGAGTAAGGTATCCACTGGGGGATGAAATCCCAATCGGGCCTTGTCTCAAGTAAGTTTTATGTTCATTTTAGTGCATGTGGTTTGGTAGTGTAACATCAAGTGTCTACGATTTATTCAATATGCGGATTTAAGTTACTAGATGTGGACTAATGCAAGCACAAGTAGAAATGAAAGTGCGATACGTTTTAAGCCCAAGTCGAAATGTGAGATTTGTTATGAAGACAAGTTTGAGAAAAGGGTTTGAGAGTATGATGTTTAGACTAGTCTAGAAATGCAAGGAAGAAAGATTCGTTTTAGTCCTGCTTATAGTGTCATTTGAAATAGAAGAAAGAGACAAGAAGGAAGGAGCCTAAATGCACCTAAATGAATGAAAGGAAGAGGAACTCGAGGAAGAACCTAAGGTCCCACCGGGCATGCCAGAATGTTTCTATCGCTAATTTTGTTTCAGATTTCAAATGATTAAGAAACTAAAGAAAGAATGGTTAAGGCTAGAAGTACCTGGATAAAGATTGCGCACCGTAATCCAGACATTTGTGGGCACCCCTCTTTGGCTATGGAGGAATGACACCTGCAAAGAAAAAGACTTGGACAAAAAGGTGTTAGATAGATAGATGGTGGGTTGCCAGGCAAAAGCCTGTTCCTAGAAGTATGAGAACTTCCTTAAGGGAGGTCAACCCACTATTTGATAAAGATAAGTTTGATAAAAAGACAGAATGCTAAAAAAGACTGAAATGATAGCAAACTAAAAGAGAAAAGGAAGTAAAGGCTTACCTGGAAGAAGTTGTCAAACTGGTTGCAGTCACCGGTGTTAGTGGTCTTACTGGCATCGGTTGTCGGGTCTGCCGACATCGGTTAGTCTGCCGACGTCAGTGGGGGTAATGACCAGCGTCGGTCGGGGCAATGGCCTCTAGATGGGTCAAGTCGGGTTTTTGGTCAGGGCTTGGTCCAGGGTTGGTCTGTGGATGGTCCAGGTTTGGTTTGTGGTCTGTTTAAGGATGGTCTTAGGCAGTTAGAGGGTCTGTGCAGAGGTGCAAGGGAGTTAAGTGGGCAGAAGGGTAGAGGAGGCCAATCAGGGAGATAAGAATCTAGGTCTGCATGGTCTAGGTAAGCAATTTGGTCTCGGGGGAGAAGTGCTGAATCTAGTTTAGAAATGACTAGAAAGCATAAAGAAAACAAACAGAGTACTTACCTGTGCCCTGCTGAAGAAGGTGTTGATCTTGTGTGCCTGTTGCTGATGTTGCCAGATGTGAAGCCCTGTTGCTGATGGAGAATCCCTATTGTTCACTTGCAGAAGCTTGCTGTGTACCTGAGGGAGATAGTCAGATTGATTGGCAGAGAGGTCAAGTGAAGGGACGGATACAAGGGTCTGATGCCAAGATTCAAAAGTCGGGATCCAGAGCTATCGACGCAGAGAACCAAGAGGAGGAGATAACGGTGTAGAAGCCATTATGAAAGGTGCCGATGTCAGAAATGTCGCTGACGTCGGTCGACAGTTGACTGACGTCGGTGGCTAAAAGGCCGGATAAAGGCTAAAAATAGCCTTTCATCCATTTCCCAACCGCCAGGTCAAGCGAGTGAGAGGATGAAACGGTCGACGGGGGTTAAATGAGCGAGAGGAGAGGTTGGAATGGGAGACTTAGGGATTAAATGGCCATGTGGAGAATAGGAGGAATCCAAGGAGGGTATCCTAGGGTGGCGAGGTGGCAAGGAGAGAGAAAAGAGACTTATTTAATTACAAATAGTTGATTATTTCCAATTAATAAGACTTAGGCTAGGAATGGGTTAGGCGAAGTGGCAAGGGACAAAGGGGAGAGAGGATGACCAAGGGTTAGACACTTTTTAGGTGTCTACAGGATGATATAATATATTTTTAATGAATTGAAATCCCTTGAATATTTTCAATTAGGTGACAGAAGTCCATGTTTCCTTGACTATGTTTTAGAGTTAGTTGATAGTTTTGAGAGAGTATCTTGCGAAGAAGAGTTTAAGCATTAAGAATTAAATGAATTTTTTTATAAACATAAGGTCATGATATTTCTGAATATGTAATTTTTTTTCATGGTTTTTTGGAAAAATTGATTATGTATCTTAGTTGTTCAAGACAGATTTTTTGCTTATGCACAGGCCTTTTATAAATAGTGTTTTATGAAAGGGTTCAAGTGGTGGTTTGACCTAAAAAGTGTTATGGACCTAAATTTAATTTGGATAAGGTATATTTTATTTAAATATTATGTTTTCCTATTGTTTAAGTTGTTTGTATATAATTAATGAAATATGAAAGAGTAATGTGTTGTTAAGAAGACGTATTAGGTCTCCACAAAGCCTAAAAGAGGAGTACAGGCTAATTGAGCTATGAATGACCTAATGTATTGATTGATTCATGATAAATGTATGTTATTTTATATTATAAGACCTATTCATGTTGAAAATAAGTGATTTTAATGTGTTTCCAACTAAGAAAGATGTGATCAAGTGACTTGTATAAAAGCAAGGTAGATTAGGCCTATTTGGTATGCTTAGAGGAAGATAGAGTATGGAAAATGAGTGAATGATATAGATCATTGGTAAGTATAATTATGTCATTCAAACCATGAGATAAGTTTCTTGAAGATATAAAAAAGTTTTTTCATATGAAGATCAAGGCTAGAAGACCTAATTAAGCCATGAAGAAGGCTAGTTGAGTAAAGAAGGTTAAAGGCCAGTTTGAGAGGGATATAAGTGAGTGAAGAGTTGAAGAAGAAGATTATCATCTATTTTGTGAGAAAAAAGGTATTATAAATTTTATCAAGTGTATTAGGTGGATGATTTGGTGCTGAGTCATCTAGTGGGTTGGTGCCTCCTTGCAAGTGAGTGCTTGCTAAAGCCTAGCTGAGTTGGTGTTGAGCTAGTTGGGGTTGGTGTTCCATGTGAAGTGGGTGCTTCACTAAAGATTGATGTTTATTTTATATTAATTTATTCCATTTTTTTCATTAGTTTATTTTATTCCCCTTGAAGGTTTCCCACATATATGTTTTGTTTATGTGTTTCATTCTCTTATGATTTGATGCTTATGCTTACTAAGATGTACATGCTTGTTAGAATGGTTCATGTATGATTAAGTGTAATTTAATGAATTTTTTTTAATATTGATTCAACTTTCATAGTAATTATACTTCCAATATTCAACTATAAACAAGAAGATTTTTATGCTTTTGATCAATAGGCTAGTTCTAGCCAAGCAAACATTCTTGTGGTAGCCAACACAAGGTTCAAGAAAAGGAACATGGAGGGAAGCCAAAAAGTAGTTAGAGATTATTCTAATCTTCCTCTAGTGATATCAAAACCAAATGAGACTATTATTTTCACAAAATTTCTAATGACTCAAAAAAAATAGAACCAAGGAAACACATTTGTACCCCAAAACTCACAAGTTTAAAGCACAGTTGTGGCTCCCAAAGCACAAGAAAAGGTTGGTGTTTTACACATCAACATTGTTGAGAAAATTAAGAAGTTAAATGTGAGTGTTAAAATGTGGGAATTGATTTCTATACCTGTTCAATTAGATATCCTTCAAGAGGGCTTCTCAAAGATTAGTGTTTTAGAGAAGCCACTAAACAAAGAGAGTGTAGTTCTCACTAATGCAAACAAAGAAAATGAAGGGAAGTCAAATAAAGTGGTCAAACATCCTCAATTATAAGTTTATTTAATCATTGGTATCTCTTTAGTACATAACTAAATGGTAGATAGTGGATCAAATACTTTAGTGATGCCAAAATCAATAGCAGGTAAGCTTGATTTGAAGTATGAGCCCTAAGTGAAGGGGGTGTTGTAAATTAATAGATCTTATACCAAAATAGATGGTACTATCAAAGGTTGAAACATAACCCTCCATGTTTTTCCTAGTTTTTTAGTGGATCAGGATGTATTGGTTCCAGAGGTGCCTCCCCACTTTACTCTATGCTTATCTAGAGACTTCACAGCAAAAATTGGGGGTTACCTAGTAACGTATTGGTCCTATATGGATTTTAGGACAAGGTATGAGACCAAGGTGTCTATCAAGGCTAAACCTATTACCACATTTCACATTGATCCTTATGGCCAAGTATCCCAAACATCAATTTCACTATTCTAGATGAAGAAGACCACCCTGATGGTCAAGACCTAAGCACTCATTTTGAGGAGATCCCTGATGTATTATTATATGAGTTATGGAGTGAGAATCAACTACTTGAACCTTTTAGAGGTGTTGAAGAAACATACATGGGATTTTATTTCTGGATGTAGTGAATGATATCATGCCATCCCTCACTAGCACATAGGAGGATACTAGTGGATTATGGAAGATGTCCTTTGATGGATCAAGGAGAAATCATGGAGTAGGGGCAGGTGTAATGTTGATATCTCCCTCTAATGAAAAATAATTTTCATCACACAAATTCTAATTTATTTGTTCTTTCAACACAACTAAGTATGAGGGCCTCATCCATGGTCTTCAATAGGCCAATAAGAGGGGGATAAAATAATTATAGGTGTACAGGGATAGTGAGATAATAGTACATCATGTGAGAGGTCAAAATACATCTAAGAAATGCTTAATGAAGTCTTACAAACATAGAGCATGGGACCTCCTTGAAGACTTTGAAGCCTTCAATATCCAATCAATACCAAGAGAACAAAATCAACATGTTGATAGGTTTACAGTAGTGGGGGCTCAGTTTGAAATTCTAAATGATTTGAAGAGGCCTAAAATATAACCACATGTCAAAGTGCTATTGAGACCATTAGCTTTAGATAATCAAGCTCACTAGTGTTGGGTGAATATTTTGTCAATCAACTAACTAATGAGCAAAATTGGTCTCTTCAACCATAGCAAGGGAGATTGGTCAACCAAATGTGCAAGTTTACCACATCAGAGGTGGAAAAATCTCTCCTCCCATCAAGGGGAGGTTCCCTATAAATATAAAGGGGCTATATACTATATATAAGCAAAAAATAACACTCAGGGGTAGGACAACACCATCCATCTCTCTTTTTTCAGAGATGATGTTCACAAACAAAGGAGAAAATCTTGGTGATGATATTGAAGACACTTCTCTTCTTTTAGAAGTGATCTTATAGGAAACAGTAGGAGTTTCTTTTAGGTAGTGATAAATAACTGGTAACATGGCGTAGTAATCAGCAAAATGAGGTGTAACACAAAGGCTTCACCTCAACTGCTCAAAGAGTGAAATATGAAGGATAATGGGGGCACAAAGTCATCCCAAGATCCTTTGCATAGAAAGAAACTAAAAACACACATTAAAAATAACTGTGATAGCACAAAGTCTTTCCATAATTATCTTCGTGACACCTTCCTAATTACTTCCACTAGTTCTACTTATTTCAATAAAATGGACAAGAATGCATTCAAGAAATAGACATAAGAACAATCTCCTAAAATGACACAAGTTATAACAACACAAATTCTGAAAGTAAATTGCTTTCTCATTCAAACAAAGAAATATGATGAACAATCTAAGCTCAAAGTCTTAGTAATCACCTCTCAATTTTGGTAGAGTTTCACTTCTATAATGGAAAAGTCTCCCTTTGCATAAAACAAGAGTTTACAATATATAGCGCTAAGAAAGGCTTAGCACTTTATTCCATGAAACAATCCATGCTATAGTTAATGCCTTGAATGTATTTTCAATCCTGTCAAGGGGCCATGCTTGGAATAGTGCATTCACCTTAACTATGGTGTGCCAATTTATCTAATATGTCTCTTCCAAAGTATAGGCCACCTGGTCCTTTCCTTCTTATTTGTGTAGCTGTCCACTTTTTCCTTTACTTTTTGGAAGAAAAATAGGCTACGTCCTTGATTTGGTGTGCTTAGATGACTACTTGGTGAATTGTTTCACCTACTAGAAATAACTCCCTTGTAGATATTTCTAATCCTTTTGTATTGTTCTCTCTTCACTGTAGTAATTGGAGCTCTCAAGATATCTTCTTCATCTGGTCACTTGGTTCATCCTTTAAGTTTCACACTATATTTGAAAACTAAAAGAGATTCCATTGCCTTAAATTTGACATCTGTGGGGCCATCGATGGTTGCTAGCTATCTGAATCATGTTGAACCATGAACCTTTAAACCTCTAAAAGTTCATTGGTTTAATAGTTCAATGGTTCAAGTGGTCCTTATCAGTTCCCTGGTTCAATTGCTTCCTTGCTTTGTCTGGAGCTTCATTGCTCTTTGGTTGAACCATCCCTTTAAATTGGTCTCTAGAATCATCCGTGTTTTGCCTTTGTCTGGAGCTTCCTTTGAATCGTTGAACCTGTGAACCATTAAACTTTGAACTCTTTTAGTTCAAGGTTCAATCAGTTCATTAGTTCATTCTTTGTTCCATTATTTCCTTTATTTCTCTAAGTCCTTTGAAGCCTTGAAATCCTTTAGCTCTATGTCTTTAGAACACCCTGAAGGGAAGGTGTCCCTTCGGGTCTTTGAGAAAGGTCCATTTCTTGGCGCCGAGATCCCTCCACAAGGGTACTTACACTTCGAGGTCCTTCAAGTAGCCTTCGGGCTTCAATTCCTTTAGAGGGTCTTCAAGTTCTAATTCCTTCAGACAAAATGTCTAAAGGAATTCCTTTAGACAATTTTTCTGAAGAAAATCTTTCCTTGGCTTTGTTTGCTTTCCTTCAGGTTTTTCCTTTCAGGTGAATTCCTTTAGACAAAAGTCTGAAGGAATTCCTTCAGACTTTTTGTCTAAAAGAATTCACCTTGTCTTTGTGGAAATTCTTCTATGGAAAATCTTTCTAAAGGAATTCTAACTTTTTTGCCTTATTCATTTAATTGAAGAAAATCTTTCCAAAGGAATTCTTTCAGTTCCTTTACTTGGTAATTTCCTCAGGCAAAAGTCTGAAGGAAATATTCCCTTTCAGCCTTCTCTTTGCTCTTTAAACCAGTGTTCCCTACCCTCTACAAGGGAACCTACCTTTAGTTTACTACCCTCTGCAAGGGCACTTGTTCCTTCAATTTTAGGACAGTCCTTTGAATCGATCGATTGAACTGACTAATTGAACCAACTTTGGTTCAACAGTTCAATTTTGCATTTGAAGCCTTATTTTTGTCTAAGTCTTTTGATCTCTTTGAACCCATTGAACCCATTAAACCTATTGAACCTGTTGAACCATTTTGTTTCAAGGTTCAACGGTTCATTCCTTTGTTTTTTGTGAAGTCTTTTGAAAGAATTGAACTTATTGAACTTCAAACCTTTGACAAAGCGCTTAACTCTTTAAGCTTGCCAATGTCCTTGAACCTTTAAACTCATTGAATCATTGAACCTTTTTGGAAGCAAGGTTCAATGGTTCAATGGTTCAATCCTTCCTTTGAAGCTTGCCGATGAACATTTTTGGTTGATCCAAGGTGTTGAACCAATCTTGAAATTGTCTAAGTATTGGAAACTTGCTCCTTTGAGAGAGTTCACCTATTGAAGCCTTTGAACCTATTGAACCTATTAATCCCTTACTGAAAAAGCTTTAATAATGAAAAATTTGAATGATTAGAATAATTTTTAAGAAGGGAAGAGAAAATTTTTTGGTCCTGTAGGACCAAAATAGTTCATATGTTGTCCCAAAATGAATGACAGATTTTGGGAACAACAGCTGGTTCCAGTTAGGGAACTTCCTTCAATTAAAAACTTGGAACAGCTGAGGGGAGTAGAAACCAGAATCTCTAGTGCCTTTAAGTATGCCATTGGGCTACGGAGTCATGCTACCCAAAAAGAAAGGTTCCAAAAATAAAATGAAAAGCATAAAATAGAACCAAAGACTATACAAACATACATATGTACAAGTGAACTTATCTGATACTTCAAGAATTGAAGTGATTCAGATGTTGCCCATTGTGAGGTAGAGAAAAAGGTGTGCCATCTTGATACTTTAATAGGAAACTATTTTCACCATTGAGTTGATGGATAGTAAATGGGCCTCTCTAAAAGGAATCGAATTTACCATGCATTCCCTTTGGTTCTCTTCTCTTGTCCCACAACAGGACTTGATCCCCAACTGGAAATCACAATTTTTTGCTTTTTGGTCAAAGAGATTCTTCACCAAACTTTGATGTGCAGCAATTCGGTCCACCACCATAGTTCATTGCTCATCCAGCTCAGTCAGGCACATGATCCTCTTATTGATGGATCTTTCATATGTTTGATCTTCAACTGCCTTAGCCAATTTCAATGCTGGCAGTTCTAAGGTGATTGGTATCTCAACATTGAGACCAGGAGTTGGAAAGTTGACATACCAATTGCCCTCTTGGGTGTAATTCTATCTGCCCATAAAGCATTAATCAATGTTTTATGCTAGGTTTCTTGGTTGTCATCCACTAGCTTTCTAATGATAGTCACCAGGTTCTTGTTACTTGATTCAGCTTAGCCATTCCCTTATGGAAAATAATCAAAAGAGTGGGAGAGGATAATCCTATAGTAAAAGTAGAACTGAGTAATCTCTTGGGAAGAGAAACAAGCTGTGTTATCTGTGATAATCTTGGTTGGGACCCCAAACCTAGAAATCATGTTCTCCTTGAAGAAATTACACACTACTTCTAAAGTGGCCTGCTTGGATGGAATAGCTTCCACCCATTTGGTGAAGTAATCTATGGCTATGAGGACATAATCATGTCCAACACTTGAAGATGGGTTTATAACACCAATGAAATTGATTCCCCATTGCTGAAATGGCTCTTCTATCACCACTAGCTTAAGAGGTAGAGTAGACAATTTGGGTCTTCCAACGAACTGTAGGCATAGTTCACATATTTATACCCATTTATATGCATCTTGAAACAAAGTAGGCCAGTAATACCTAGCTCATAGAATCTTATGTGTAGTTACAGGAGTAGAAAAATGTCTTCCATAGGCTAGATTGTGGAAGGACTTTAAAAGTTGGTTCTGCTGCTCTTTATCCACGCAGCAAAGGAACACTCGATCAAGGCTCCTCTTATATAGGCCATGTCCCAGAGAAAAAAATTGGCAGCTTTCAACTTGACAGTCCTCCTTTCTTTATGAGACAGGTGGGAAGGACACTCACCATAGGTAAGGAAATGAGAAATATTTGAATACCACTCATTTGTGGTGGAGACAAAGAGGACTGTTGGTGTGTCTTCAAATTCTTCTTCTCCATCCTCTATTTCTTCTAGTCTATTATCAGCAATCAATTGGCATAGGCCTCTTCCACACACTAGCTTCATTGGTTTGATGACTAGATCAAACTCCTAGATTTTAGCAATCTAATTCCCTCTTTTGGTTTCAAACTCCTACTGAGTTAATATGGATTTGACTGTGGTGTCAGGAACTAGGGTAGTAGTGTGTGAAGTTAGGATGTAAAAGTAGAAATGCTTCACTAATTTTACCACTGCATAAGCATGCTTCTCCATGTTTGAGTACTTCAACTCATGAGCTTTGAGAGGACATCTCATGAAATAAATAGGAGATTCTACACCTTCTTTGTTCTGTTGAACCAGAATTACTGAAAGTGTGTGCTCAGAAGCATAACTATACATTATGAAATCCTTGGTATAATTTGGACAAACCAAAATTGGGGCGTGAGCAATAGCTGTCTTGATATCTTGAAATGCCAATTTGCCTTCTTCAGTCTAGCTGAAGGTGGCCTTTCACTTCATCATGTTTACAATATGGTGAGTCTTCTCAACAAACTCAGGAATGAACCTTCATAAAAAATTCACCTTTCCAAAGAAAGAGTGAACTGCAGTCTTACTTGTCGGTAGGGTAAGCTCCTGAATAGACTTGACTCTGTCTGAGTCAATCTTTATGCCTTCTCAAGATACAATGTGTTTGAGAATTTTCCCTTTTGTTACTCCAAAAATAGACTTCTTGGGATTTAGTGAAATGCCATTCTGGTGGCATCATTCCAACACTTATTACAAATGGTGCACATGATCAGGACGATGCTTGAAAAAGACTATTAAATCATCCAGGTATACTATAATGAACTTACCCATTTCATATTTGAAAGTAAGGTCCATTGCTCTCTAAAAAGTGGCACCAGTATTTATCAGGCCAAATGGCATTCTCTGATATGTGAAGGTACCCCAAGGTGTGGTGAATGCAATATGATGGTCTGCTTTGCCAACTTCAACTTGATTATATCCTGAGAAGTCGTCCATCATTGATAACATTTTTGAACCAGTCACTATTTGAAGCACTTGGTCCATGATGGGAAGAGGATAATTATCCTTTAAGGATGACTGATTCAAATTCTTGAAATCCACACAGAGGTGAATTTCACCATTCTTCTTCCTCACAGGGACTATGTTTGCAATCCATGTGGAATGATGGATTGAGAAAATTATCCTAGCATTTAGTATTTTTTATATTTTAGATAGAATAGTACATGATATCTTCAGATTGTACTTCCTAGATTTTTATTTGTAAGGCACTGAATCACTTTTGAGAGGAATATCATGGTGGATTTCTTCAGACCTGAGTGACTTTAGATCATCATAGGAGTATGCTAGGACATACATGTACTGGTAGAGTAGGGTAGTGAACTTGAATCCCTACTCAGGAGTGCAACACTTCCCAATGCTCACCATCTTGGGATCTTCCTTCGTACCCAAATTTATCTGAACAAACTCCTGGGAAGAACTTGAATCCATTTGCTACTATTTGATGAATCTATCATGTTTGTCAAATAGATTCTCAAGGGAAACCAAGCCTTTTGGAATTTTATTCCCTTTAAGTTGTAGGAATTCTTCACGTACGTCTCAACTTAATTCATGGACTGGTTCAAGCTTCTGAGGTTCACTACCTTTGAAATGAAGCTGTTCAAAGCTATCTTTTTCCTCCAAGAAGGCAATGATTTGATTATCATTGTTAAACACCTGCCAATGACTAGAATTATCAGGTACACTTGGTTAAAATACCAAATCGATGGTGTACTTGTCTCCATTAAAGTCTGGGTGAGGAACTAAGAGAGTTGCTAAAATAACCAGTGCATCAGCATGGTCATTAAATTCCCTAGGTATGGCAGAGATGCTGAAAGCATCAAAGCTTTCAAGTTGATCCCATACTAGATTGTGATAGTGGTATAATCTCTCATTTTTGGTTTGATACAGGTTCCTCACTTGACAAACCACCAGTTTAACATCTCTATTAGCATGAAGGAGTTTAATGCCTTTGTCTCGAGCAGCCTTCAATCCAAGCAATAGAGATTCATATTCAGCTATATTGTTGGTGTTGTTGAATTGCAACTTGTATGGAGAAGGAAAAATATTTCCTTGAGGAGATATCAACACAATTCTAGCTCCTGAACCCATAGAGGAGTAGCTACCATCAAATTCTAGAATTCATACCTCATCAGACACTAAATTTTCCTTATATTCTTCTTCATTTAGAGGGGGAGATTCTTCTACATTTGCTTTACACTCCACCAATCCTTCTGTTATTACATCTGAACCAATTTTTATGTTGACACATTTAGGAATTTCATTAGATGTCTCATGGAATTCCTTCATGGATAAAAAGTAGTTACCCATTCCTAAAGACTCAAATAGAATTTAAGCTTCAAGTGTTGATGTTTGAGTGACCATGTATTTTGCTTCCTTCTCAGGGAGCAATCTCTATATAACACCTTTGATAGGGATTCTCACCTCAAATAAGTCCATGGTCAAATCACCACTAACATCCTTATAGAAATTCCATCCAAGAAGGATGTCGTATGATGTTGGGACGTCAGCCACCAAGATAGTCATCTTAATTATCTTGTCTGGGAATGTTGTAAATGCAAATTGGGCATCCTTGATTTGTCCTAGTAGGGGCACTTATTTGTTCTCCATGGAGAAATATCTCCCAAATGTCTTGGTCAATGTGAGACCAAGGGATTCTGCCACTTTGGCAGGCTTGACATTGTTAGATGCACTGGAATCAATGATGCAATTTTTCAATTGGTGTCCATTTATCAATAAGGAGACATAAAATGGTTCAATCCTCCCAGGAGCAGCAAGAGGAGTAATGACAATGTTATTCTTGGTGGATGTGTTCTTGGGGGGATCATAAGTTACCTTCAAAATTGCTTGTCCTATAGGGATGGCCTAGTTCTTCACACATTGAACCAACTTATTTAACTACTTAGGATTAGATTGAAGGAATTCAAATTCAGACATTTGAATTTTGGTTTTCTTTATATGGTCAATTATGTCAAATGTTTGAAATGAACTAGGAACAGAGGATGGAAGTTCATCCTTTTGGTTTTTGGGAGGGGGAGGACTGGTTTGTGAATTTGAAGTAGAAGGTGTAGGGGTATTTGATGTACTCACCTTTTTAGTAGTCACCAGGTCCTTTGGCTGGAAGGGTAGAGTGGTTCCCCACTTAGAAATTGAAATTGTAGGTTGAGTTCATTCCTCTATTTTCTTTTTATCAGCTTGCTAGGCTAACTGGTTCTTGGATCAGGTGAATACAATGTAAATTCCCTCAACTACTCCACCTTCACTTCTAGGTTCATCCTAGTAATTTAAGAAACTAATGTTGGAGTCACCAGCTAATTCTTCTTCTCCTTCTATGAAAATATTAGCATCATCTTCTGGGTTCAACTCAAGCTAGAAGGAGAAATTAGATTCTGCTTCAAGATATCCAACTACTGAATTAGTTGGAAGTGCTTTAATGGCCAATTTCCCCTAAGGGGGAGGAAGATGATTTGGCTACCCTTGATCCCTGATAGCATGGCCTTGGTATGACTGATTGGGGAATGCCCTCCTTGGTACATCTCTGTATGAAGGAGTAGATGACATCCCTTGTGCCATTTGTTTTCTAAGAGCTAGCAACTCATTTGTTAGCTTCTGCACCATTGGATCAGTGGTGACTATAGGTGAGTATTCAGAAGATGAAGAGGATTTACCTTTGTTAAGATCTCTCCTTATATTTTCTACCAAGATAAGGTCATCTTCTACCTTAGTAGCCAAATCTTGAGCATCAGCAAGGTCTATGTGGCTAGCCTGCCTCAATAGAAAACTCACTTTAGGTAGCTATGAGTTGATGAAGAAGCATTTAAGGTTCTCAGGTGTTGGCTAAGCAATGATAAGAATCTAGTTCCTTAGCTTGTCAAACTTAGCAATGAAGTCCCTCATAGGTTCATGAGGTTCCTTCTTCATCTATGTGAGCTAGGTCAGTAAGGCATGTGCATCTTTTGTGGGCTTAAACCTGGCTTCAAATTTATCTTTAAGAGTGATTTAGTTAGTCACAGTCTGGGCCTATAGATGGTAGAACCAGTCTGTAGTAGCACCTTGTAATGTTTCCAAAAATAGCCTGAATGCTACATTTTCATACTCCACTCCTATCACACCACAGGCTATGCTGAATGTAGAAATATCTTTGTCAGGATGAACTTTCCCATCACCAAAGAATTTGGGGAAATTATTCCTTGAACTACATGGAAGCTCATGTAGAGGTGGGGTTAGATTGAGTGGGCCAAAAGAGTTACCCCAGGGGCCTTGAACTACCATGATTAGATAATGGAAAGGGGGGATAACAAATTTGGGTGGAGTATGTATAGGCAAATCTCTACTAATAGTAGAAAATGAAGCTCTGCCTTGTGTTGGTGACCTGGTATGTGCAAGAGGAACACTCTTGGATCATTGAACTTGAAGTTGGGGAGGGAACAAATCAAAATTTCCCTACTGCACCAACTCAAAAATAGGGTCAACAACACCTTGGACTCTCTAGTTTCTGGTATAGTGTGGAGTTGCCAGATTGTAGAATAAAAATGGGAAAGAACTGACCCTGCTTCAGCTTGAAGCTTGAGGCTTCAAACTTCACACTTTTCTCTAGTGGAGTCCCAAAAAAAATTTGGCTGAATATTTTGTAAATTAGCTAACTGATGAGAAAAATAGGTCTCTTCAACCACAGCAAGGGAGATTGGTCGAACAAATGTGTAGGCTTACCACATCAGAGGTGGACAAATCTCTCCTCTCATCAAGGGGAGGTTCCCTATAAATATAAAGGGGATATATACTATATATATATATATATATATATATATATATAAGTAGAAAATAACACTCAGGGGTAGGACAACACCATCCATCTCTCTTTTTTCAAAGATGATGTTCACAGACAAAGGAGAAAATCTTGGTGATAATACTAAAGGCACTTCTCTTCTTTTAGAAGTGATCTTATAGGAAACAATAGGATTTCTTTTAGGTAGTGACAAGTAACTGGTAATAGGGCATAGTAATTAATAGAATGAGGTGTAGCACAAAGTCTTCACCTCAGCTGCTCAAAGAGTGAAATACGAAGGATAATGGGGGCACAAAGTCATCCCAAGATCCTTTACATAGAAAGAAACTAAAAACACACACTGAAAATAACTATGATAGCACAAAGTTTTTCCATAATTATCTCAAGACACCTTCTTGATTACTTCCATTAGTTCTACTTATTTCAATAAAATGGACAAGAATGCATTCAAGAAATAGACATTAGAACAATCTCCTAAAATGACACAAGTTATAATAGCACAAAGTCTGAAAGTAACTTGCTTTCTCATTCAAACAAAGAAATATGATGAACAATCTGAGCTTAAAGTCTCTGTAATCACCTCTCAATTTTGGCAGAGTTTCACTTCTATAATGGAAAAGTCTCCCTTTACATAAAACAAGAGTTTACAATATATAGCACTAGGAAAGGCTTGGCACTTTTTTCCATGAAACAGGCCATGCTGTGGTCAATGCCTTGAATGCATTTGCAATCCTGTCAAGGGGCCATGCTTGAAATAATGCATTTGCCTTAACTATGGCATGCCATTTCATCTAATATGTCTCCTCCAAAGTGTAGGTCCCCTAGTCCTTTCCTTCTTATCTGTGCAGTTGTCCACTTTTGCCTTTACTTCCTAGAAGAAAAATAGGCTGTGTCCTTGATTTGGCATGCTTAGATGACTACTTGGTGAACTGTTTCACCTACTAGAAATAACTCCCTTGTAGATATTTCTAATCCTTTTGTATTGTTCTCTCTTCCCTATATCAATTGGAGCTCTTGGACTATCTTCTTTAGTTGGTTGCTTGGTTCATCCTTTAAGTTTCACGCTATATTTGAAAACTAACGAATATTCCATTACCTTAAATTTGATGTTTGTGGGGCCATCAATGATTGCTGGCTTTATAAATCATGTTGAACCATGAACCTTTAAACCTCTGAAAGTTCATAGGTTTAATAGTTTAATGGTTCAGGTGGTCTTTATCATTTCCCTGGTTCAATCGCTTCCTTGCTTTGTCTGGAGCTTCCTTATTCTTTGGTTGAACCATCCCTTTGAACCGGTCTCTAGAATCATCTGTGTTCTACCTTTGCCTGGAGATTCCTTTAAATTGTTGAACCTATGAACCATTAAACTTTGAACTCTTTCGGTTCAAGGTTCAATCGGTTCATTGGTTCATTCTTTGTTCCATTATTTCCTTTATTTCTCTAAGTCCCTTGAAGCCTTGAAATCCTTTAGCTCTATGTCTTTGGAACACCCTGAAGGGAAGGTGTCCCTTCAGGTTTTCGAGAAAGGTCCATTTCTTGGCACTGAGAGCCCCCCATAAGGGTACCTACCTTTCAGGGTCCTTCAAGCGGCCTTCAGGCTTCAATTCCTTTAAAGGGTCTTCAGGTTCTAATTCCTTCAGACAAAATGTATGAAGGAATTGCTTCAGACAATTTGTCTGGAGGAATTCTTTCCTTGGCTTTATCTGCTTTCCTTTAGGTTTTTCCTTTTGGGCGAATTCCTTTAGGCTTTTTATCTGAAAGAATTTGCCTTGTCTTTGTGGAAATTCTTTCATGGAAAATATTTCTGAAGGAATTCCAACTTTTCTGCCTTGTTCATTTCTTCGAAGAAAATCTTTTTGAAGGAATTCTTTTGGTTCCTTTGCTTGGTAATTTCCTTAGGCAAAAGTTTGAAGGAAATATTCCCTTTCAACCTTCTCTTTGCTCTTTGAACCAATGTTCCCTACCCTCCACAAGGGTACCTACCTTTAGTTTATTGCCCTCTGCAAGGGCACTTGTTCCTTCAGCTTTGGGGCAATCCTTTGAACTAACTGATTGAACCAACTGATTGAACCAACTTTGGTTCAATGGTTCAACAGTTCAATCTTGTGTTTGAAGCCTTCTTTTTATCTAAGTCTCTTGATCTCTTTGAACCCATTGAACCCATTGAACCTATTGAACCATTTTGGTTCAAGGTTCAATGGTTCAATGGTTCATTCCTTTGTTTTTCGCTAAGTCTTTTGAAATAATTGAACTAACTAAAATGATTAAAATTTGAACCTTTGACAAAGCACTTAACTCTTTAAGCTTGCTAATGTCCTTGAACCTTTGAACCTATTGAACCTTTTTGGAAGTCGGGTTCAATGGTTCAATGGTTCAATCCTTCCTTCAAAGCTTGTTGATGAACATTTTTGGTTGAACCAAGGCATTGAACCAATCTTGAAATTGCCTAAGTGTTAGAAACTTGCTCCTTTGAGAGAGTTCACCTGTTGAAGCCTTTGAACCTATTGAACTTGCTAATCCCTTAATTTGAAAAGCTTGAATAATGAAGAATTTGAATGCTCAAAATAATTTTTAAGAAGGGAAGAGATAATTTTTTGGTCCTACAGGACCAAAATAGTTTATATGTTGTCCCAAAATGAATGACAAATTTTGGGAACAATAACTAGCAAGTCTTTGATAGTGATAAGTAGATTTCTTGTTTCCTATAACAAGAGGTGGAATTATCCTCTACAAACCAAAGTAGAATTTAACATTAGTATGAGGACCAGATTTTTCAACTAAAGTCAAATAAAATTTCTAAAGGGTTGGTCACCCTTGAGGGTATTTTCCATGAAGGAGATCACATGAGGAAGTACAAGGCAGTTATGTCTATTGATGAATAAAACTATGAGAGAGTCCTCATCTTTAAAGACAAGATTATCAAGCTTGGAAAGGTGAGTAATGAGAAAAAAACATGCATTTATTAAGATTTGTAAGGAATACTCCAATATCTTCACTTGGGAAGATAAATATCTAAGAGGTTTTGACCCAAGCTAGCCCAACACACCATAGAGTTTGAGGCCAATGCCAAACCTGTTAGGTAGAAATAAAGACTAATCAACCCAAATATTGAAGAGCTAATGATAAAGGAGTTAACCAAGTTGATTGAGTCTAATATCATTTTCTTTATCAAGCACTTCTCATGGGTGGCTAACTTGGTGCCTTTGATCAAGAAGAATGGTGAGATCTAGTTATGTGTGGAATTTAGAGACTTGAGTAGGGTCTCTTTTAAAGGCCATTGCCACTTGACATCCATGGATAAATTCCTTCAAATGGTTGTTGGTTTATAACATTTATCTCTATTGGATGTATACTTAGGGTATAATCAGGAGCTAGTTAGGGATGGATACCAATACAAGACTACCTTCACCATAAAGTAGGGAACTTATGGTTACAATAAGATTACTTTTGGCCTCTCAAATGCTAGAGATACTTTTCAAATAGACATGGACTTGGATTTCTAATGTTTTCTTAATTAAATGGTGCTTGTGTACCTGGATGACATAACGATCTTCTATAAGAAGGATAGTGAACACTTTGACCACTTGAGGCTAATATTTGAAAGGTATAGAGAGTATGGGATCTATTTCAATCCCAAAAAGTGTGTGTTTTCTATCTATGAGGGCAAAATATTGGGGCATATTATCTCAAAGTAGAGACTACCCATTGATCCTGATAGATTAAGTGAAATATTGGTCTTATCCTTACCCAAGCATAAGAAGGGACTTCAAATTTTCCTTGGAAAGATAAACTTTGTAAGAAGGTTCATACCTAGTTTTTCAAGCTTGGTTAAACCTATCACTACTATATTGAATAAGAATCAGGTGTTTACTTGGATAAGAGAAGGCAAAGCAAGATTTGAACCTATCAAATAGGCTATTATTCAAGCACCTAGCCTAATGAATCCTAACTTCTCAAGATATTTCATATTATATGAATTTTCCAACATTGATAACATATTATATATGCTAATGTAAAGGAATGGATAAGGTCTTGAATAATCAATTGCACTTTTCAATTAAGGTCTTGAAGGGTATGAGTAAAGGTACACTTTCACAGAGAAATAAGTCTTTATAGATATGAAAAGTTTTAAAATGATTAGGACTATCCTATCCAACAATAAAATACACCTTATGGTGTCTCATCCTAGAGTGAGAGACTTCCTTCTTAATAAGGACATGAATGAGAAGAGGGTTGTTTGGATTACAAGAGTCATGGAATATGACATACAAATAAAAGTAATTAAGCTAGTAAGAGTCAAAGGATTATGTGAACACATGGTTGTTGACCTTCATGAAGATAACGAGGTTTTTTTTGTTATGCAAGATAACCTACAGATAGTTTCACCTCCACCTCACACTGGCTAGGTTCAAGAAATGGAAAATTTCTTGGTAATAGGTGAGTGTCCTCAATGAATGAATAGGACAAAGAGAAGATACTTCAGACTTTAGTCCATACCTTATTCTTTGATCAATAAGGTTGTCTTCAAAAAATACCTCAATGGGGTACTACTTAGATGCATAGATGATGATCAAGTGACTATACTCTTGGATCAATTCTATGATGGGACTATAGGAGGTTATTTTTCCCCAAGTAATACACCTAAAAAATTAATGAGGGATAGTTATTATTGTCCTAGTCTCTTCAAAGGTGCATATGTCTGGGTGAAGAAGTGCCAAAAGTGTGCTCTATATGTAGGCAAGTAAAGGTTGGCAGCCCTTCCTCTTAATACCATTCATGTAGAGAAGCCATTCATGTAGTGGGGCCTAAAACTTATAGGAATGATCAATCCACCTTCCATTGGAGGACACAATTTGGTACTCATTGACATTGATTACTTCACTAGGTGGGTAGAGGCAATTGTTTGAAAAGAGGCCAATGAAATAATAGTATTAGACTTCTATGATAGTATAGTGACAAGGTTTGGTGTACTAGTAACCATAATTTTAGATAATGCCTTAGAATTTATTAGCATGAATATGATTAAATGGTAAATTTAGTTTGGTATCTACTTTAGCACATCCTTCAATTACTTCCCCCAAGGCAATGGACTTATAGAGTCGATGAATGAAAACTTAATTAGAATAATTGAGAGGACTATGGAGGAGAACCAGAGAGTGTGGCATTCAAAGTTAAGGACAACCTTATGGGATAATAGAGTGATCCCCAAGCTTGCCTTTGGAAACTCACCATTTTTCCTAGTGTATGGTAGAGAAGACAAGTTTCCCATCTCTCTTGAGTTACCTACCTTGGATCTAGCCCATTAGCTTGAGTTGATGGAGAGTGAACCTATGAGTGTGAGGATGACAAATCTCATGGATCTTGAAGTAATGAGGGATATTTAAATGAAGAAAATGGAATCACATCATGCTCAAGTCAAGAAAGCCTTTGACAAGATATCTATAGAAAGAGACTTCAAAGTGGGTGATCTAGTCCTTAGGTGGGATTCAAATAAGTCTAAGCCAAGCAACCATATTAAGTTTGATAGTTTGTAGAGTGGACCTTACTTGATCCATGGATGAAAATAACATAATGCCTTTTATATTTATAAGATAGATTGAGGAGTATTACCCATCACAATCAATGGGATTAATCTAAAGCCTTGTTACTAAACTAAAGTTTCAGCCTTGTATAAATTATAGTAGATTTTATTGTTTTTCTCTAAGTATCTTGTGAACATTTCCCTTTTGTTATGTGTTTCCATTCCCTAAGTGATTTGAGCACATTGTTATTTTGTTTTAGGCTATCCATTCTATTTTGAGAGTTCTAATCAAAAGATTTGTATCCTTGTGATTAGTTAAAAAATAATTTTAGAAAGACTTTTGTGACCCCATAATCCCAATGGATAGACTAAAGAAACTAGTCTTTTGCATAGATAGGCATGCAATCCTAGGAGGTCAATAGAAATATTTTCCAAAATTGGCTTACATATGAAACTCTCCTAGACCATTCAGTGACCTCTTTCCTTCATGACTAGTCTCTTTCTAGTCTTGAGTTGATGATGCAGTGTAGTATCTTAGAAGGTCTTGGTGTGGTGTTGGGAGTTGTATAGAGTCCTAGTGTATAATCTAATGGTGGAATGAGAATATGAGATTCATGGCCCTACCTCATGTTATTTACTTCTTGAGAAGATTTTAGCAAATGTTAAGGTATTTTTGGAGATTTTAAGGTAAAGGCCTAAAAATGGGTTTTGAGCTGCAAGTGAAAGACCTAGATGGTTTTCAAGGTGTTTGAGGATTAAAGGGTAGGAAAGAAGTTTTTAAAAAGTTTCAAAGGTTATAATAAGTCAAAAATGATGTCTAATGAAGCCAATTTTCCCAAAAGACCCTCAAAAGTGCATTAGATGACTTGAGGGGCTTTTAAAAAGAGTGTTTAAGTGAAAAAGGTGCTTTTTGAAGATGTCAAATATGTTTTGAATTACTTCCACCTCCTCATGTAATTTTTTACTCATTTAGGCATGTTCAAGACCATTTCATGTCAATTGGAGTGGATAAGAGCAATTTGGGTGAAAGAAGATGTATTTTTTGGCTTTTTGGAGCCATAGTTGAGCAAGTTTTTGAGGGGTTTAATAAGTAAAAAATAAAAAATATCATATAAATGAATCCATGGTATCCATAAAATCCCATTTTAGGCCTCTGTAACTAGATCCAAGCATAAAAACCAACATAGGTAAGGAAAACCTATTGGCTACAAATTAGGCATGAAACGTGTTTCCTACCATTACGGAGCTTCAAAGCATATCATAAGGTTTATATAAGGAAGGAAAGGTCAATTTAATCATTATAAATATTATCCATGTGTTGGATTCAGAAGGCATGCCTATGGTTATTCATGCTAAAAGAAAATTGTTTTAGTGTAGTCTTGAACAACTCATCAAGGGGGCAGTTTTTATCTTATACTTCTCTATCCTAAAAAATTAGCTCTCTCAGATCTTGGATCAGGTAAAGGGGTCTCCAAAACACTTTATTAAATTGGTTTTATTTCAATAAATCTCTATATCTTCACACACCACCAAGAAACCATTGACTAGATCCTGAGTGCCTTCAAAATTGAAGAGGCGAGTTTTGTTTGGTTTTGTCCCTTCAGAGCATAAATAGTAATGCAATAAAATTTGAGAGGGTTTTAGAGGCCCTCTAAAATAATTAAAACCATTTTTATCATTTGTTTCACATGTGTTATCCCTAAGAGGAAAAAAATCTTCATGGTGAAGTAATCTGTAGGTTACTAGTAAGCATTTTCTTGAGGTTTTTTGGGAATTTTCCATATAAGAAACATGGAAAGAATTAGGTTAGATGAAAAGGTGATAAGATTTTTATTTAGGAATATTTCCAATGTTTTTCACTAAGTGGATAGGGTATTTTGGATAAATATAAGCCTCTTTAGGACTAATTATGCTTATTAGGCATGTATATGTTCTCAGGCATGAGTGTAACACTTTGTAGAGAAATTAACAGATGAAAACATAAGTGAGTAGAGGTTTACCACCCTTATTAATTCAAATATGGCTCATTCAAACTAGTGGATCAGTCATATTTTTGAGCATGAGAAATATTGAATTTATATTATTGCTTAAGAACCTTGGCAGCCTTTAGAAGTCAATGGGGAGGTAGGTTGCTTGGAAGCATAGAGAAACCATGATGGAGGAACTCAGTCATGAGGTAAAAACTCGGCCTAAAACCTTCTCAAGACAAGTTTATCTACAAATTGAAAAGAGGATGAGATAAAAATTTATATGGAAGGTTAACATGATCAAACGGAGGATTGACAAAGATAATGAAATAAGGAATAGGTTAGGGTGTGAAGAAGTTTACCCAAGTAAGGTACACTCCAAGGACAACTTTGAAATGACCACCTATTAAAATAGGAATTTTGGTGTGTTAATGAAGTGAATTTAATTTTAATATGGTACCTCAAGGTATTAAAACCTATATAACATTCACACACCTCTTCTACAAACATGAAATGATCAGAGAACATAGCTTGAATGGTTCAAACTAAGGAAAATGTAGTCATAGTCAACCCCTATGGATAATTTTGAGGGATTTTGTGAATTTACAACATATATAGGTAGAATTAGGTCCCAATTTTTGGTAAAAATGATCATTATAACTAAATTAATCTTCTTATGCCATCCTATAGGTCACACTAATAGTGGAAATGGTCACTATTTTATCACAGACCTCATACAATCAATTGACAGTCATAATTGAGACCATGAGGCCTATTTAAGATTTTATGAGTATGACAAAGGGTTTTAACCTCACGAGAGGAGGTTTATAAATGAATTTTTAGGTCTCAAGGTTCCAAATTATTTTTTAATTAATTTTAATCACTTCTAATTCTTTAATCAACACCTACCGTAGTGTTAGTAAGATAGTTACTTTGAGGTATTTGAAGATATATGGTGTTTAATGAGGTATATAAGATTAATTTTGACTAATTAATGATAAATTATATTTAAATTAGGTCCCTAAAATATCTAAAAATTATTTTTGACATTCTCAAACATAGTGACAAGACTCAAAAAATCAAACTCAGTCATGAACCTTTGAAACATTAAAAACTCAGGCAACCCACTAGTTATTCTTGGGAAAAATGCATCTACAAGCCTCTAGAGGAAAGATCAAACTATAAAAATTGGTATGTGTGGTGATAATGAGTGTTTATATCTTACCATGTTATGTTTTATGTCATAATAATATTTTAATAATCCACTATTTTGTCATAGTCACATGCTTGTTTATTGACAGTCACCAATGGAGTTTAGAGGGCTTTCTAAAGAGTTACAAGTATGACATAGGGTTTTGAATTAATGATATGGTTTATAAGTAAATTTAAGGTTATTTTAAGTCTTTAAACACCTGGTTATAGTGATCATATTTATAATTTCAAGGCAAAACATGGAGAAGTGCAAATTTGCAAAATTTAGGGTTTTGGCATGCAAGTGAAGACAATAAAAAAGACATATTAAGAGGTTTAAAGGGTTGGATGATGAAATTTAATGATTGGGGATAATTTTTTATATCTATTAAATGTTCCAATTAAAAATTAATTAGGTCTTGAGACCTTATAGATCTCAAGATACACCTTTTTCTCTCTTCCTAGGTTTCTTGGTTCTTACTTTTTGAGTGTAGTGTAGGTCTAAATTGGTGTTTCCAGTTGATTTTCATGGTTTAAAATGTAAAAAAATGACTTTAATATTTTTGGGATATATTAAGGTCCTAATTAAAAGAATAATTAGGTCTTTATACCTTATAAATCTCAATATATGCCTATTTCTCTCTTCCTAGGTTTTTTTGTTCTCATTTTTTGAGTGTGTAGTAAGTTTAAATTGGTGATTCCAGATGTATTTATCAATTTAAATAGTTGTGGGGGTCCTATTGGTCATAATTAAAAAATAATAATTTTTGGGACCTCATAAAAATCAATAAAATGGAAAAATGGAGAGCTACACATGCTCAAAATTTTGACAAGGCAAGTTGAGGCAACCCGAAAAGATGCATTTTTGAGTTATACTCAATTAAATGACTTGAAATTTGATATGGATATATTTTTTTGTGTCCTTAAAGTTTTAAAAGTGTTTAATTCCCATAAAATACTTGATAAGAGAGAAAATTTCAGATTACAGATTTGCTAAAGAAGCATGTCAAGAATTCTCACTTCACTACTCACACCTTGGAGTGAGAAACTAAGTGACTACTTGAAGTTTTTTAAGAGGATAATATAAATAAATATAGGTGAATTGGTATGTAACTATGGCCAATTAATATATAACTAAATACTAAAATGGAGAAAATCCTAGTAGGCCTAATTAGCATACTCAGGCCTAGAAGTGAAAACTGAGTATTTGACCCTTTTAGGGTGTTTTAGGAGGTTGTAATGCCTAAATAGGGTCAAATTTATAATAATAATAATAATAATAATAATAATAATAATAATAATAATAATAATAATAATAATAATAATAATAATAATAATTAAAGTGGAGCTATAATAAGGATCTCAAGTAGGTCGTTAGGCCTATTTGGACATAGGCAGACCTAGAATGAGATAGAGGAGAAAATGGTAGTTGAGGGATGATTGAGAGATTAGAAGGATTTATAATAATATAATATGATGTTATAAGGTGAATACAAGATTTTTAAAACCTGAGAAGATGGGAAAATGACAAAATTAGACCTCTAGGGTCAAATCGACCTAAGAAGACAAGAACCTTAGTCAAAGGAATGAAGGTGAAAAAGATGTTTGGAAGGTTATAAAAAGAAATAAAACCATATAAATAGGTTTTTATCCTCACAAAAGACATCTCACAAGTGATTTTAATAATAAATTTGCATTTTTTCTCACTCTACTTCATTTTTGTCCTACTCGACATCCTAGAATGCATATTCTCAAGCTTAGAGGCACTTTCACACACTTGGAATGGTACAAAGGAGATGCATGGGTGGATAATATGTTATGGAGGGTTAATTATGGGTGTATGATATATTTTAAAATCAATGGTTCTCAGATTCAATCCCTAGTATTTATGAACAATCGTTAAGAAGGTAAGCCAGTCTAAGCTACCAAAAGTGCATGTTTTGACTAGTTTTGAGTTTTTGAGCTCATAAGCCCATTAAATGACCTATAATAACTTGTAAAACACATATATCTTATATGTGAATCTATAATTCTCATTTTTAACCTATTTTAAGAAGTAATTGGCATGTGTGGGTACTTAGGAGGCCCAAAATGGCCTTAAAATGTCCATTTTATAGGAATTCAAAAGATAAAATTGTATAAATACATGGAGGAAGCCTAATGGGACTTGAATAATCATTATATGGAAATATGGTCCATCACCATGGGTTTATAGGGTTATTTTTTGAGGTAAAAGGTGAAAAACCCAAGTTTTCTAATGATTTATGAATGGTTATAGGTTAATGGAGATTTCCACTAGTGTTGAAGGTCTTGAAGGTGGCATAAAACTTCATTTTATTCCTCATAGGAATGATATGGATGACTTAAATCCATATATAGGTCCAAAAATGGCTCTCATGGTGAAAAAATGGCCTTGAAAGCAAGTTTTAGGATAGCTAGTTGAAGATGGCTTGAGCTTGAAGACTTCCATTAATGGAGTCCAAGGGATTTTTAGGTCCCATGGTGAATTTTGAAATTTTTAGGAGAAAATATGAGTTGGGAACAATAAATAAAGAACTCAAATTTATCCCTTAAAGTTAGTGTAAGCATAAAATGTCAAGATGACTAGCCATATTGCCAAGTTACTTCTACAAGCCAAGTGGAGATGGGGCATAAAAGTCAAGTGGAGGAGTTTTAGGGAGTTGAGGATCAAGTTAGAGTATTTAATGAAGCTTCTAGATGTTTGGATACCTTTCTAAAGTTATTGGATCATGATGTCATCTTCCTTAAAGTAAATTTTTCCCTCTAGTGCCTTTTTAGGCCAACGAGAGAGTTTGAAGCCCTGTTTTGACCTTGGAGGGTTAATTTTCTCAGTGAGATTAGTGCCTAAGTGGTTTGGAGGTTATTGAGACTTGTCTAACTCTTCTTATTCTTTGTTGGATCTCCATGGGGGGTGGTTGAGTGTAATTTATTAATTTTTGAAAGCTTTCTTCTCCTCTCCCTTCCCTTTTCTCTTATATATACCTCTTCCTATCTAGTGTAAAAATATAATCTCATTTAAAAAGGAAAAAACCTATCAAAATTTGTAATAACAACCTCTTGAATCAATAAGACAACTTATTTTACCTATCTCTTTACCTACATCTAGTATTCTAGTTAGCTTGTGCATGATTACTTTGTGGAGGATTATTCTTCTTTGGTGATTGCCCTTCTTTATTGCCTTTTTGTAGGTGTTTTAAGGTGTTTGTAGGTCTGAGTTTGTGCTCTTTTGACAACTAATGAAGGTACAATGTGAGTTTTGATACTTCTCTATGATTCATCTCTTGTCTAGGGAGATTAGTTTAGAAATATTGATGAAAAATAACCAGTTTGAGAGATTGTGTGAGTGAGGGTTATCTTTGAGATTCCTTAGTGTTAATTTTAATCAATTTAGAGTATATTTTAGTTTTGTGTATCACCCTTTTTATGATTTTAGTTATCCCTTGTAGCCCTTTTTCCCTTTTCCATGTCAAAACTAGTAGTTTAGGTGATCTACCAAGAGGAACTAGTATTCTCTAGAGGTTTAACCCCATCACAAGATACCCACATCCTAGGGTTGATTTTATTTTATATCTAGGAGTGAGAGATCCTGAAGAACCCTCTCACAGGGTGTAAGTTTGTGCAACAAAAGTTATCAATGATGTTATTTTTGACCTTGAAAATGATTATGAAGATGATATTAAATATAATGATGAATATCATGGTATAATACATCATGATGAACTGAATGATATATTTATTGAGCAATTATTTGTAGTTTCAATTTTATAAAAATAAATAGTAAGCAAGGTAAAGATATCAATACTATCTTAAACCTTATACTAGAGGTTAAGAATGAAAATATTTATAAGGAAAAAAAATTTGAGTAAAAACAAGATTTTTTTTAATGAAGCTAATCCATATTTTAGAGACATAGATCCCATAATAGGTATTCATACAATTATTCCAACTGCTACTATTCATGTGTCCACACATATAGCTACACAAGTGATGCTTACATCTAGTGTGGGGGTAACACAAGTTACTTCATATATTTTAGTGGCTATCCATATGAAAAATACTTTTTTACCTCTTATGATTACAACTTGATGACACCACCTATTTTTAATCAATCTAATATACCTACAAACCAAGTGCTTATACAAACAGTGTTAGATATTCAAACTAGTGTTTCTCAACTGTAAAAAGGTTCTCATAGAATGGGCCATTTGAAAAAATCTCAAGAAATATTAAAAAATAATTTGGACCTAGATTTTTATATTTATCCCTTACCTACATTATTTTTTGAAACTTAGTTGACACCATTCCATGGTAAAGGTGATTGCGAACAATATTTTTAGGGCCTTCCATGTAGCATGTTTAGACTATACATCCAATTATAAGTTATTGACACATATTTTTCATATGAGCATTAAATAATATTCCTTGCAATGGTTTTATGACTTTTATCTCTAATTGGTATATGCTTTAAATCCTTTGGTTGACCAATTCCCATCTCACTTATATATAAACATTTATGAGAAGGTCTTCTATGCTCAAATTACAAAACTGAATCAAGGACCTAATGAACCCTTTAGTGACTATGTGATTAGATATAATAATATGATTTTAAAAATTAAAAATTATATGACTAATAATGAATTGTAATACATATTTAAAAAAATCCTACTTTCACCTATCTCTGAGTTTATTATGTTAAAATACTTCCTATCTTTCGATTATATTTTCCATATGGTTAAAGACCATAAGGTTAAACTACTTCCCATGTAAAACTAAGGTATGAGACAAATCTTACCATATATTTTACTCAAAAATATAAATGCAATCCACCTTTAAAATCCAAATATAATAATACTAATATAATGGTCAATGCAGTTTCATAATCTATTGATAGGCTTGTCCTTTTGGCTCCTCAAAGAAGGTAGTTTGTATGATTATCTAAACCTCCTCATAAGGTGTTATAAAATTTACTTGAATGAAATCTAATATCTAGTCCTTTACCAATATAGGTTGATATGAAAAAGGCACAACCTAGGTGATATCAATGCCTAATGATATTGGCATAGTTGTAAAGGGCATTCGACTAAAAAATGCTTTGGATTAAAAAATAAGATACAATAATTAATTGATAATAAAAATATTGATATCAATGATCATATTACACCTAAAAATTATTTTGTTTCATAACCTAATGAAAATATTAAGATATTATTAAATCCATTTATGAAACCTACAATGCAATAAATAAAGACTAATCCTTAGGTACATATGACTTGTAATGCACATCCTCCTCTAAATTCTTATGCTTCTATAATTGAGGAGGCTCATTCTATAGATGGTCTTATTGGTACACTTGAAAACACACATGTATAATGACTTTAAATCATTTTTGAGGATCATTGTTGAAGATGACTATATCAATTCACTTTTGTTCATGCATGCTTTCATTAACTCACATCATATAGAAAGGGTTATGGTGGATAATGGGTCAAGTGAAAACATATGTAGTATGATATTATTAATTTTTTTTGGGTACACAAATTTAGATTTTATTGATATGAAAAAAAATTAAATTATTTTTATGGATAATGACAAAACCCTCTTGGGGAAATTTTGTTACCACTTATGGTATGGCCTATAGCTATAGCTACTTCATTCTCAGGTTTGCCTAACATTAGTGCATTTGATATGCTATTAGGATGTTCATGGATATATAATATATGTACAATCTCATCTTTGGTAAATTTATGTTTGAAGTATATCTATAGCATTATATTGGTTAAAATTTTAGTTATTCTAATGAATACCCCATTTAGATTAGACATTCTCTCATCCATCTCTATAACAAATTTTCATCCTATGATAGTAAATTAGAGGAAAGTGATTAAATTTACGTAAACATTGATCCTATAATGTCCATTACATAAAAAAAATATTCAAGTACAATACATGTTACCTAATTTATCATGTGTTAAAACATTTTTACATATACCTTATGAGCATGTTTCACAACAAGCATTAATGCATTCTATTAACATATAATGAATTACACTAGTTACTATGGATACTAGAATTATGCAACACATACATGATCATGTTGACTATGATAATGATGTTGGATATTTTATAGTGCATTCTCATTTATTCGATTCAAATAATGATATACATGTTACTCCTTGGAAATGATGTGTGACATTCACACTAATTGATCCATCACCTTCACATGAACATCCCATTAATTGGATCATATGTTATCTATAAAAAAAATTCAAAATTCAAAAATAAATAAATAAGATTTGAAAAATACAAAAAAAAATCTTGTGGAAGGAGGAAAATGGTGCACTCACACGAGAAGTGGAAGAATCATGCAAATTATGCTACAGTAAAATCTATCTATCTAGCCAAGATCTCAAATCAATAGCTTAGGGAGGAGATCTAGGAAGCATAATTATGGAGGGAAGATGAAGAATGTGTGGAAAGTGATGAAGAGTGTCAATTAAAAATAAGATCCTTAGAGAAATACTCAGCTACGGTTGCATCTAGTACCAATTTGAGTAATAAGCTTATTCTCCCCATGAACAGGGGTAAGGGGTCACCCTTGGAGCTTCCTTAAAAAAAAAATTTGGAGAAATATTTATAAGTGTGCCTCCCTCTTCCCTAAAAATATGGTCATATTTAATAGTGTAATATTCTGGGAAAATATAAAATCACTAAAGTTCAAGGGTTTAATTGGGAATTTCACAAGGAAGTGGATTGCAGTCAACATTGGTAATGTTGGGTGGCCTCTACTTGGGGATTGAAACTCACCCTTAGATTAATCCCAAAGGGTTTTATTATGATCTTGTCCCTATGTATAGAAAATAAGCATGAAATTATGGATGGAGGACCTTAGATGCTAAAGGATGCCTATTTCTAGATTCCTGAGTGGTGCCCTAATTTTGATCCACTTATGACTAAATGAGGCACTTTTTAGTATGCACTCACTTGTATTTCCCCCCATTAGAGTATTTGAATGAATCATGTCTATGAAATATTGGATTAATGATTAGAAATTTTATCCACATCGACTCAATTACCATTGAAGGATTCCTCAATTTGTATGACCGCATTTATGTCTTCCTCAACTTGGAATAAAGAATTATAGAAATAATTATTCCCCAATCTTTAGGTGGGCATAGGGCTCAAAAAATTTATGTTCATATGTTTCAATTATTGAAAGGTTAGGCACATCCATAGACTTTTCCCACTTAAAGGCTCCCCCAAAAAGTTTACTCAAGCATGGAAGCATAAGCTGGTCCCTAGTCTGATTTGTTTTTACACTTCAATACTAAGAAAAAACCTCCCCCTTAAATGGCTTTAGCAAAAATTCCTTCCATATAAACCATTAACTATGAAGCCACAACTTCCCCTAAAAGACAAATTAAAGAGTGGTTAGGCTATATCTAAATTAGACATGTTAAAATAAATTCACTTTTTTTTAATGAGGCTTAGAAATTCAAAGCTTGTATGGAACTGAGCTTCCATGTAGACATAGTAGGTGATCCTTTAGAGGATGTGTTGTAAACCCAAGTGGAATATTTGGATTGGTTTGGTGATTTGTAGCTATCACCCATTATAAATGACCTGAGTAATGATGAATATTTGAAATCCATAGAGGTCCTTACCCTCTCTCAAAAATATTTCCTTATTTCACACCAAAATTATGGATCTCATAGTAGAAAAAGACAAAAGCTGGGAAAGGACATCACAACAACTAAAGTTTCAAAAGGCAAGCAATCCACCATTGAATAATTCATTTTTTATGATAAGGAAGGGGTGAAATTCTCCTCTAAAGAAACATGAATATTTTTTCATGGAATGTTAGGGGACTGAATGCCCATATCAAAAGACACCAGGTGTGGTGTTAATTACATAAGACTAGATTTGACATTTTTATGCTGCAATAAACCAAACTAAAAAAGTGTAAGTGGAGGATGTGTTTTAAAAAAATTGGAATTGATAAAACGAGTTATTTATGGACTCCATTAGATCCTTGAATGGTTTGGAAACCCTTTGGTCCCCTTTAAGGGTGAAGGTAGAATATTATGGCTCAAGGGCTAACTAGCATCTCTTTAAAGTGTTGGGTTTTACCTTTGACATTTATTTATACTTGTGTAATGTGTATAGACCTAACTCAGTCACCTTGAAATCTCAATGTTGGAAATAAATACTCACTCAATGGGCATCTCTCCTTAGCTAGAAATGCATAATTGGTGTGTATTTCAATGCCATTTTATCCATCTCTAAAAAAAGAGGGGGGATTCAATAGATCACTCAATCTTAAAAGGATCTTTATAGGTTTGTTATGTATGCCAAGTTGGTTGATATAGTCTCAAAATTTGGTTCTTTATCTTGGAACAATTATTAGGAATGCTTCTATAACATAGTTGAAAGACTGGATAGGTTTCTAACTACCTCCAACTACTTGCACATTGATTGTATCATCGAGAGAAATATACTCCCCATCTACAAAGTGTATCATGCCCCAATAAAACTAAATATTTATGAATATGGTACCTCCTATGTCCCTTAAAATTTGAGGTGATGTGGTTATAATACCCTCAATTCATGATTTGATTAAGGACTAGTGGGATGAGTCCCCTCATGTCTCTAGCACCTTGATGTTCAAGATGAGTAAAAAACTTATTCACATTAATATTTACTTTGTTCTGGGAATTAATCTTGCTTAAAAATATATTTTTAGAAAATATCAAGAGTGGAAGCTAAGCTAGGGGATATGAATTAGATTATGCTCACCATAGGTATAAATCCTAATTTGTATCATAAAGAGAAATCCCTAATGGTTGAACTAGCAGAATTACACATCAGAGAAGAGGTTTTATGGAAAAATAAGTTGAGAGAACAATGGCTTAAGGAGGGAGACAAAAATAAAAAATTATTCCACAACTCTACTTGAGCAATAAGGTTGGTTAATAACATTTAATACATCCAAAAATGTGAGGGTCATGTTCTTAAGACTAATTATTCCATATAAAAGGAGGTTGTTGAGGTCGGTTAATGGCTCTTTTTTCATCAAAATAAATTAGGTTAGTGGTTTTATATATGACAAAAGACAAGGATATAGGCTTGAAAGGCTTCGCAATAGTTTTTTTTATAGATTCTAGAACACTTTTGGTGAGGAAGTGTTCAACATGGTGAAAAAATCCTAATATACTAAAAAATTGGCCCTAGACATCAACTATACATTCATCACTTTAGCCCTCAAAGGTGAGTCCCAAGCTTCTTTTAGTGAATTTAGACATATATCTCTTTGTAATACGGTGTATAAGATAATTTCTAAATCCATTTGTTTTCACCTCAAACCCATTTTGGATAACCTCATCTCCTATGAGCAAGGGGGTTTGTTTTAGGCTATCAAATCCAAAATGGGATCATTATCACTCATGAAATTAAATCTCTTATTATAAACCATAGGAAAGGGATGATCTTAAAATTAGACATCAATAAAGTTTATGATCAGGTTAACCAACACTTTTTGATTCAAGTGTTGTAAAAAATTGCCTTTCATAAAAGTAGTGTAGTTGGATCTTTAGTTGTATTAAAAGCCTAAGGTTTTCAAATTTGGTCAATTGTGAGTTGATTGGGTTCCTTGAATCATCTAGGGGATTTAGGTATGGGGACCCCATATCCACTTTTCTCTTCATCCTCATGTCTTAATCCTTGGGTTTTTCAATCTTAGGAGCTCACTTTAAAGGTAAATTGAAAGGTGTACACATGTTAGTATGGATAGAGAAGTTCACACATCAATAATTTGTTGATCACACCATCTTATTTGGGGAAGCCACTGGCTGTGAGGCCCACTCTTGTAGACATATTATGTTAATCTATGAGTTGCATCAGGCTAGCTGATCAATGATATGAAATCTAAGATATTCTTTCTAAATGTGGATAAACTTTATAAACTCCACATTGCTGATATATTAAGGTTTATGATTTTTCACCCTTTAGCTAAGTACCTTGGGGTTCCCCTTTTCAAGGGTGTAGGTAATGATGATCTTTGGGATAATATGATCAACTAATTTCATAACAGATTGGATGCTTGGATTGGAAAGTGGTTATCTCTTACTAGAAAATCACCCTCTTTAAATCAATTTTGAGTGCCCTCTTGATCTACATTATGTTATTTTTTCACTCTCCAAAAAAGGTCATCAAGGAACTTAATAAAATTATGAAATACTTTATGTGGCAAGGCATGATGGAAAAAATAAGGCTCCATTACTAAAATGGGATAAAGTGTGTATGGCCCAGGATGGGAGTGGTGTCAAATCAAAAGACTTGTAGGTCAAAATTTGGCTTTCAAGGCAAAGCTAGTTGGGGTGTGGTTTCCCACCATCATGCCCTATGGTATTGATTGTTGTAGTGTTAATACTTTGGTGACTTTAAAGCTACCAATATTTTAACTATATTCAATTCCTCTAAGGGTTCCCATCTATGAAACTTCCTTCTAAAATGTTAATTCATAATCAAAGATAATGTATCTTAGATTGTTAATAATTGTCACAAAATAGAATTTTAGGGGGATTTTTGAAATAACCACAAACCAATTTAGGATGTTTAATCACTAGAGGAGGCCAAGGAATACCTATAAAATACTTGGGATTAGCATGTATGTGATTATTTAACTCCAAGGCTATGGGTGGGGATGATAAAATGGAAATGGAATGACCTAAGGGACTTGTTAATCCCATACAACTATAAATACATTATCAATGGCATTATTTAAAAAAGAAAAGGTTTTTATAAACTCTAAATAAGATTCCATTCAGTGGGGGGGGCACCAAATCTAGGAGATACTCTATCAACCTGGGCTAAAAAATTATATACTATGTGGAACCTTTCTTTTCTTAGTCAAAATTATTGTGTTGGAATCAAATTGGTATGCCTAAGGCTAGGGATTTTTTGGTTGGTAATACAAATTTTAATTCTCACTTTTTATAGACTTCACAAAATTGGGATGGAAGGGCCCTCCTACTATTATTTCTTCTTTACCTAGGAAGAGGATGCTAACCACCTACTATTATCCTACCCCTTTACATCTTAGTGCTATAACTAGTTGTGTGCCAAGATTAGGTTGAGATGGGTCCACTTATGTTCGGTCCTCTCATACTTTAACTCTTAGCTACCTGGGCCTACCAAGGCCACCTTCATGAGTGTTTAGTTGGACTGTTTGGACATCTTGATTTGGACATTATTAAAAGAACAAAATGAGAGGATTTTTAAAAACAAATCTAGTTGTGTAGAGGAATTTATCCATAAAGCTAAGGTGTCCATGTCTAAAATTTGAACTACTCATGATAAAATAAGTAATGGGTCATTATATAGCTAGGATAATCAAATAATTTCAAGTTGGAAGTTATTTTATTCCCCCCTCATTAATGGGCCAAGAGTACTAGTGCATTCATCCCACAAGGTAAGAAACTTGATCTAGACTCCCTCACCCTTAGGATTATTTAAGATCATTTTTTATGGCATTATGTAGGGAAACCTTGGTGCCTTAGGGGAAAGCTACATTATCAAATATTATTTTGGCTCTCTGATTAAGGCAACCTATCTAAAATTGAGTGATGGGATAAATAATGAAGTTAAAGCTTAAGCTTTAGCTCTAGCTATATACTTGATCATCCATTATGGTGTGGAGGTGATCTTGGAAGGTGAATCAATGTTTCTAATCAAGGAACTCCACAATCATGGGGTTTGTGCTTCAAATACTAAAAATATTTGGGTTAGGTTTGGGGCATTATTAATTCACTCAACTCTTGGGAGGAATCTCACTACTACCAAGAGGTTAATGTGGTGGTAGACTTCTTAGCTAATTAAGGTATCTCAAAATCTACTAAAATCATCATGAATAACTTTTGGGAAGCACGGACATAGGCCAATTAGATGATATATTAACATTTCTATCTCACCATCCCAATGTTTCCTCATGGACATCATATCGATTAATGGCATTAGGGGGAGCTTCACTCCAATCATTACTCAATATCAATATGTGCATCCTACATGTGTGGGAGGTGAAGAGAGGTGGTCTACCATTTATGAGGAATGCATTTCCTTCTTCCCATAGGTTTGTCTTTTGATTTACATGGTTTTATGTAGGTTATAGTTTAGGGTATTTTATGTGACCATTGTGATGGAGCATCTAGTACAAATTTAAATTAGTGAGCCTTTACTTCATGTTTTGATGAGATGAGGGAAATGTAATTTTAAGGTAGCATCAATGAGGCTAGGCTAAAAGAGGTTTTCATGCTTCAATCTAGGATAATTATGGAGGTGTTCAAAGAATTAATGGGTCTAGTTTTCCTAGATACCCCTTATAGGGTCAAGGTGAATGCAAACATTTATTCTCTATTCATAAAGAATATGTTCCTAACTATGGAAGACAAGGAAATGGTCAGGGTGGTGGTGGAGCAGCTGATTAAGCCTCACTTTAGGACTGACTGGAAAGAGGCAATTAAAACTTTCCAAACCAAGATCATGATAGAGTTACCCCTCTCAAGGAGGTAGGTCTATGGTATTATTCCCCTATCCATATTATGAGAGCTTGAGCAAAGGCTCTGTGTGGATGTCTTATGTGAATAAATTATAGGTATTTCTATGCTCACTAGTTTCTTTAGGCTAAATATTCATACCCCTAAACAAGATGATTTACAGACCCCCTTACCTTCTCTCTCAACCATCCTTGGAATGTGCTAGTCTTTGCATGTTATTATTATACTTTGGCTTCTAAAACATATGTATGGGGGATCTTCCCATGTCAACTCTAAAATTATTTGAGGTTGCAAGGCACAATGGAATGGCCTTAGCCTACACTCAATTTGATTCCTCTTCATCAATGCATGTTAAAATAAATTTTAACCTAAAGTATCCTAGAGGGGGTGTTTATATACTACCCTCTAATGTGAATGACCTAAATTCAGCCACCCAATATAAATCAACTCAGCTAGACATTGGTGAGCATTTGAGCGCAGGCATATAGGTGGGTTAATTCCTCTTTGGATTAATGACACCTCAACCTTGTGCCCATTTTTTTAGATATGGTTCTACTCTTATGGTCTTGGGTGGTAACTTTTACTAGTTAGTCTAATCTTATTTCATGACAGTTCTTTGTAATATGTTATAGTTAGTTTGTTATTGGTCATTTTTTTGTAAACTCCCCCTCTCATGGATCTTATTTAATTATTTGTTTTTTGTGTAATTGGTTAATATTTTAATATAATGTGTTAGGTACCCTTAACCCTCAATTATCAATTAAAAAATGGGACTTGTACATGACATGGCTTTATAATACACATAATTGATTAATTTTATTCATCATATAAATGGTGAATTACATATCCATTTCCTAGGCACATGATCTTCATGACATACATGAGTGGGATGCATGACATATATGTCTCATATAATACATGGACATAAAAATGTGTGACATTATTTACATGTAGGGGAAATAATTATACATTAGGGTCATGCCTATATCGGGGGTATTTTCATACACTTATCATGTTATATCTTTTTATAATAATCAATTTATCATAGTAGACTATTATACATGACTTATTATTGCTCATAAATTCTAGAATTATATTTATTATGGCTATTATGATTTGATATACTTGATGATGGCATTGATTAATTATGTAAACAAATATTTCTTTCTCTGTGCATACTTGATACTGATGATTTTGACATTATATGATCATTGATGTGTGTTATATAATATGCTTTATGCCTACATTGATTGTGTTTTGTTAGTCATGTATCAATTGTGTTAGGGGATCCTATACTTTGAGTCATAGCCATGTCATGTCCATGCCAAGTTAGATTTATGTCATGTTTTATGTGCTTGTGTTATCTTTGATCATTATACCATGTGAATGTATATGGTTACATATATGGTTGTTATTATGATCCCAATGTCATGATTTCTATCACACATACTTATATTATGTGTAATTCCATGATTGATTTAATGCATCTATTGTAATTATTATCACTATGCTTAATTGATATATCGACTAGTCATTAACATTTGTATGCTCATTCAATTGAATTAATTATTTAATGCATGATTGAATGATAAAATATATATATATATATATATATGATGACATGTATTATTATGTTATATACATAAGTAACACAATTATATTTTATATATAACACATGATGTGCATAATTATTTATTTTAAAATAAGTGATTCATAGGATTCATTCTTCATATCAAAAGGGTGGCATACAATGGACTTGTCTTAGAGATTCAAGCATTGATAGATAAATTGTTCACATTATGGGACAAATTATGTAATAAATATGGGATAGAATGATAAGATTGGGTCAGTTTCTATGATTCATATAGGTCAAATTGAGCATATATGAGTCATATGTGGTGTATCATGATTATGAGGAATAATTGTGGCATTCTATGACAATATGAAAGACAAATGATGGAATTATATATCATTTTGAGATATAAGTGGGTCAATATTGGGGCATAAAATTGATTCATGTAAACACTTTTCTATTTTTGTATTGAGGATCAATGGTTCTACATAAGCACTTTAGATCTATAATTCAGCTATAACAGTTGATACTTTACATATGAGCTTGGTTTTGGGGTTCCAATTTTACATTAAAAAATGTTTTGGGTTCCAATTTTACATACAAACATGTTTCAGGGTTCTAGCATTATATATGAACCTAGTTTCAAGGTTCCACAAAAGAATTATTTTGATAGTTAGGGCACTGAGCTTGATGTTTCTATAATAGTCAAAATTTAGTTCTCCTTATCCAATGGTGGTTGAGCCATTAACACTCTTAACCTCATGGTTTTAGTGTTTACATATTTTTGGATCATAATCACTTGATGACATTCTTCAAACAAGCTTAATAAGTGGCATCATGCTTCATGTACCCTCAAGTGTATTCTTTCCTTAGATTTTCAATTTCAAAAAGTTGAATAATCTATATTATTTTATATTTATTATATTGAGAATACATTGATATATACATTTTTTATTGTCGATTTCACATAGATAAAATGGGACATTGGGTCATATCTCTCAACATCAAGTGCATCTAGCATATGTACACAATTTATTCTTTATCATTTTCATTTATATATTAAAAGGGGGACATATGTAGATACCAAAAATTTGTATTAGACACTTTAGAAACATCAACCTTGGCACATTTTGACATACTTAGACATTTCATACACATCTAAATATTTTACACACTTTGTCCTATGACTCTACCCACCTATTATCTTTCCCAACCCTGTTTAAAGGATATACATATTTAGGATCAACTTAGTTTGTATAGAAACATTCTATAATCTAAAATAGACTATCTCCATATCTAATATTACTGATTTTCACTCTTAGGATAGTCTCAACAATAATGATTTATTGTAGGTGCCCACCTTTACTTATAATGTCTAGAAACACTCAATGACTATTTATAAATTTTGAAAGTATATATTAGGTCAGTTTAGACATGTTTCATGCACTTGTCATAGAAATAAATATAAAAAGGAAACTATAAATAGAAATCAACCCTAAGGTTATACTCACTTGGCCATCACATTAAAAATTACATGAACACTTTGAGAAATCAATTAACACTCTCCTGAGATATTATCACAAAATCATAAAAATATGAAACCTTGTCAAAGGATTAGTCCTATATCCAAGTTTGAATACCCATGCATGTTAAATTTGCATGGTGCCAAGTGTTGAAAGCCAAACATTGCATTGTATTTTAGATTAACCATGATGATCCACACATACACATAGGTGGGAAAATTACATGCAATTTTATCCCTTTCCAAAGTATTTAAACGTAGGAAATTATGGATCACTCAATAGGGAGTGATTGGAGTTATCCAACACAACACAATAAACCTTTTTTAAGGGTCCTATTATGGTTTAAAATGTGATTAAAGTTTCAAAAAAGAAGGAAAACATGTATTAGTGCATAGGGCCAAAGGTGAGATCATGCACATGAATAATATATAGGTGTAAGTGTAGTTTTTTGAGTAATTATAGACCTACATAGTTTACATGTACACTTTCTAGTCACCATAGGCATCACATTTTCACAAGTAGCATCCAGGCAAAGTTTGAGGGATTATTTTCTTATTTAAGCAGTGATATAACATACACAAAGTATTTTTATACTTAATGATTGATTTTTTTAAAAAATAATAGAAGTGCATATCCTCTCTTTTATTTTTTCAATTTCAAATATTCTAAGTGTAATATCAATCTATTACATTTATCAAGTGAAATTAGGGTATTATTTCTATATCTCATATAATCTACATTATCCCAATTATACATTATTTAAATCCCACTAATCTAGATAAGTAAAACATATACCACCAATTATCTTTCAAAATCTGAAATAAACATTCTTAGGAAAAACTTATGTGATGTTCAACAAGTAAAATTACTTTCTCAAGGGTCTCAAAAGCCAAGTACTAAGGTCACTGCACATGATATTTTACTCAACCCCTTAACTTATGATGTTATTTATTACCCTTTTTCTATAGTTTTTTTGGAACCAAAGATTGAACTTTTAAATGGAAAATGAGATAATTATAATCATATTAAATCTTTATATCCTCTAAATTTTTGGGTAGAATGATAAATTGTTGACTAAGCTATTTCCTATAAGTCTTAAAGATTATGATCTTGATTTGGTTTGTCTTGCCATATGGATCGGTGCATTCTTTCACCGATTTATCAAATTATTTCTAAGCTCATTTATAGATAAATATTAGAATAAAATTTAGTTTTTCATAAATTAATCAACTCAACAAGTACCTAATGAGAAAATTATTATGTTCTTAGATTTCAAGATAATGGTTACTAAAATTACTCAATAATTATTTGATAGTAATTTAAAAATTATATTTTCACAAATTTTTATTTTACACATGAAATAAAAAATGTTCTTAAATACTTATACATCTTTTGATGATATTTATTATGTAATTAGAAACTATGAGATTATTATTTTGGAGGTCAACATTTTTAAATATGGGACTAGTCCTACCTCTAGTGGAACCAAATTCTATTGTAAATAAAACTTCAAGACTATGAGTAGTGACAATGTTTTTCAACCTAATAATGAAGCCAATAATGTAGTTAATGTGGTAGACCAACCACCTAATAGGCTAGTCTTATCATAACAAAAATAACTGAGACAATTTACAATATTTATTGAAAGCCCTTGAAATGTGCTTAAATGATTAATTGATATCAATATTCTTTCTTTACCTCCTATTAGAGAAATGGATCAATCAAGGAGCTTTACTAATAACTATGAAGCTATCATATACTATGATTATCATAGTATCTAGACATACTTCAAACAAATTAATTAATTTAAAAATGTAGACATATAAATTGATCATAAGGGAATATTTATTGTTGAATTACATTGATTTATCATCTTTTGGATTATGTTTCATATTTGGTTTAATTTGAGAATCATGGGCCCTCATATTTAATTCCATTGGTAAAATACCCCTTTCATTAAGATCTTACAATTCACATTGGCTTACTTTAAATTTTTCCTCTCATCTTCACATTATCATATACTCTAACCCCATCTAATTTATGTGCATATGCATTCCCACTTTCCCTTAACTTTAGGTCCTTAGATTGTATAATTCATATTGCATGTGCATGGTGTCTAATTTAAATTTAAGTATTTTTTTATAAATAAATATTCCTAGTAGTTAATTTATACAAGATATATATAAGAGAGATACATAAGAGAAATAGTGAAACAGAATATAAAATCTAGTACTTTTTTGCATCTCATACAAAGAGATAAGAGTTGGGATCTCAATAAAAATTAGATAGCTTACAAATTTGTATTAGTATTTATTTCCAACTTATCATTGAAATTTTTTTTATTGAAGATTACATTTTATACAAAAAGATAAGGGTTGGTATTTTCATACAAATTAGATTTCTTGACAACGTGTATGAGTATTGATTTCCAACTTGTCATTGACCAAATGTTTGATTGAGTTAGACTCCTCATAACTACCCATATTTCTATGTTCTTTCAAGGTATCTTGGAGTGGATTGGGGCTTGGATTAAAGAGAAACACTTCTAGAATTTTTGTAAATATATTCAAGAATCTAAATGAGATTTGTAATAAGATAAAAAATAAATGCACTTATAAAATTTTAGTAGGATCTAATAATGTTAAAGTAAAGAAGATTTTTTTTAGATAGATCCAAATAAATTTTTAGAAACTAGGTTATATTTTTATTAACACCACTAGATGAACAAACCTTATAAATTATTTTATAAAAATAATTGACTAATGTTTTAATTTCGATTATGGTGTGTACAAATGAGGAGTGAGTTTGGAGAATTCATAGTGAATTTTGAGATAATGAGAGAGGTTTTTCATCATATCGAGCAAAAGAATGAAAAGATAAAATAGTTTCATAAATGGAATTTTTTATCCATCTCTAACATTAGATTTTAATATTTTATTATGGTAAATATGATTATATTTAAATTTCATATGTTTATGGGATATATGTATATGTAGACATCCAATTCCTAACACCATTTGTGTTAAAGTTGTCAATCTTACTTGAATTGCACTCAAATTGCCATTTAGTGTTATGGATCACTCTTTTCTTCTAATTCATTGGTGCACATCATGAACCTTTTTTTATTTGGTGTTGGCAACATCCTAAATGGGAATACAACTCCAACGCATCTAACATTGCCTTCTAGTTCTTCTCCAATCAAGCTATGACCCAGTAATATGACTTTTTGACCATTTTGATTAATTATGCACCAATTTCCAAAGAATTGTACTAAACTTGATTAAACTTAATTAATATAATTAATACAATTTAAGATCTTAAGTAAGAATTCCATATATATTTTTGAATATCTAATTATTAGAAATTTATTTTGATTAACTGCATCATTAGGTGACATCATTTCTTAGGAAGACATCCATAGGCCATAAATGCCACAAATATCAAGATTATGGGCCACCCATGCCTAGTTAATGCCTCCCATGCCTCTTCAATGCCCCTTATTCCAAGGTCATGATGAAGATAATTATGGATTTAATTCCAAATATTAGGATTATCCATGGCCACACATCTCAATCTTGAGATGGATGATCATGGGACCAATCTCCATGGATATGAATTTAAATATATTTTGGTGCAATTTTATTATTCTTAAATATCTTCAAAAAGCTATTTTGGTGAAAATTTATTATGTTAAATTGTTTCCACAAGGTTTTGCATTTGATCATAGATTTTGCTTACAAGCTTCATTGATAGGCTAGTTTAGTGATTTGGAATCAAGAGCCTAGGTTTTATGGAGTGTTATTGAGGCATTCGAGGGGCTTCCCACCATTTTTGACAAATAAAAAGATGCTTGATCAAGGGAGAACATGTTTTGAGCCACATATATATGGTGAATCCATATGGGAAGGTAATATGGTGTTGTTTTTTTTCATTTGTTTCTTGTTATCTTTTGTAATTCCTATAAGAATAGATAGGCTTGGTTAGTTAGTTAGTTATTTATGCATGTTTCATTATTTATGGACTAATGCTTGACTAACTTGATTTGTAATCCTTTCTACATCTTGGCATGCCCGTTGGGACAAGATTCATCTCACACCTAAAGAAGATCACTTTGCAACTCTAAAATATCCATTTAGACCGTTAAAAATCATGCAAATTGATTTTCTAACTTTATTTTGCCATTTTTTGTTTGCCATGGTTTTACACAGTAACTAACATCAGCAAGTAATACTGACATCGATTACCTGGCTTAACCAATGTTGGTTAGTAAAACTGACATTGATTAGATCTCAGTTAGACAAAGTAACTATCGTCAGTTGTAATAACCTACGTTGATCACTGTGTTTTTATTAAAACACAATCCCGAGAGTTATTTTTCTAAAGTTCATTATTTCAAGCTAAAAAGAGCTTCAAAGCTAAAGGACATGTTAACATTTCTGCTATAGGACCAAGATAGATATTTACTCAAAACATGTTTAAATCACCTTTTTCATACTTAAAACTCAATTAGGTACTTTGTTTTGGTGTTTAGAAAAGAATTTAGGTGTTTTGGTGAATGTTTTCAAAGTTTGCAACTAAGACCAAGGGGTCAAATGAACACCAACAAATATTTCATTTGGGCTTAAAATTGAAGACACTGGTCAATTCTTATTTGCAATAGTTGTTTACTTGGGTTTTGTTTGGCAAAAAGAGGAATGGTGCTTTTATGCTCTTCCATTTGTCCCCTTTAGGGAACCCTTGGAATAAAAAACACCATTCCTATTAAAAATAGCCTAGTCTAAGGATTAGAAAGAATGCCACCTAAAACACTCCCTAAAAACTTTCCAAAGTTTGGGTGATCTTGAAAATGACCCTAAAGTCTTTTTATTTTATGCTTTCTTTATTTTCATGCAAACTTGGCTTGTGAGGGGGACGCCATTACCTTCCATGAGTTCTTTAGGGAAGCTTTGACCTAGGGTTTCACCTCCCAACATTGACTTCATTTGACTCCTTTAGATTTGCACATGGGATGTATCTACATTTAGACAATGCACTATACTGAGTGAACAACAAGATGTATTGGTTTTAAAAAGGACTAGACCTTTTTACAATTAGCCAATACCACAATCACCCAATTTACATGCTTTTTTTTAAATCATTTGATGTGACAGTCATTATGCAATTGATTCCCCTAAAATGATCAAAACCTTGCTAGTTTAGTAGACCCCACTTTACCATACCTTGTTAGTTTAGACTTAAGACATTTGTTTTTTGTCATTAGCTTACTTGGTCTTTATTTGTGTCTAAAACTACTTGTTAACTCAATGAACATAACCAAATCACATTATCCTCAATTTTCTTGAGCAATGGAAGTGTTATGTTTTCCAAATGGAAAATTCATCTTTTCCTTGTTCAAATTGTTACCAAAAGCTTTGTGTCATATCATCTAATTTAGAACAGTCATGCTACACAATTGAGTCTATATATTTTACCCAATTTGTTTAAATCCTTCATTTATAATCCACATTCAAAATTGAACCTTTTTGAGTTCTAAGGGTTGGTGTGTCAAAATGGGTTCACCATTTACACACTAGGCGTGTTTTAACTCGGGTTTAATTTTTTATTTGGATTTAAGGTCATTTATTAAGACTCAAAATCATATATCATCTTGGTGGACTCAAGTCATCTTGTGTATCTCTCAAGATTTGAGTCTTAGAACATATTTTATCCTACTAGAATCATGTGGTGATGTTGTACCACCTATTTGGTCTTAGCTTTATACTTAGTGATTCACGTATGTTTTTACATCTTGAGTTACTTAGTTCATTTTGTCTTCTTCGTAATCTAGAGAGATTTCCTATAAACTTCTAGGGTCAACTTGTCAAAGTTGAAACTGACTTTTATAGTGTGGGTGTATCACAAAGATCTAGTCTTTGGTGTACTAGTTTTCACCTTGGGTATTTGAGTTACCTTACTCTCTTCCGATCTATATGATTTCAAATTTACGAAAGGTTGATAAAATCATGAACTGAATCTTATAAATTTTGCATGGTTTCAAACCACCCTCCCTTTTAGTCTCATTGGTACCTTGGTTATTTATTTAAGAGAGAGCCAAAACATACTTTGGTTGTTAGGCATTGGTATAAAGATTAGTTAAACACATAGAGAAACTCTTTTTAAGCATGACTCAAAGGTTCACTCATAGTGGGGCCTCTTATGGCCTTAGTTATGAAGATGAGCAATTTTATGATGGTCAAGGTAACCTCATTGTTTTTGATGATATCCCCATAACAATAGGATTTGAAGATGATTACAATGGATATCAACCCCAAGAAGAGCAAGATGAAGCCCTTCTTAGATTGATAGAATTAGGTGTTAGACCAACTTCTAACTTTCCTATAGAATATTTTCATACCTTAGTTAGAGAAGGATAAAAATGATGGCAAGAGAAATATTTTGTAAAAATGAGCATACCTTATTCCTCTAATAAAGGAAAGGAAATACAAACAGAGTCAAAACCCACAAATCCAGATCTTCTAGCTAAGATCAAGATAATAAGTCAATGATATGTAGATCAACTTATCATAGACTTAACTAACTCCCTAGTTGCCACTTCAATTCATAATAATGCTTCAAAAGAATAAGGAAATGTGATTGAAATTACACCACAAATATTGGATGAGGACATTACCATAGTGGATCAAGGCAATCTAAATGAACAATTAAAGTCACAAGAGACCTTACAAAGTGTTCCATTTGATATAGAACATAAATTCTTTAATCATCAAGAACCTCTTGTTACTTTACAAACTTAGAAACCCAAACATTCAGTTTGAATTGAGGAAATCCCTCAAGACAATTTGTCTAGTTCTTTTCAACCAACTCAAAGATTGGTAAATAAACATAGAAATTTACAAAATCAATAAAGTGCAAAACAACCAAATTCAAGGAATGTTTTACAATCCAAGAATCAACAGCCTATGTTCTCAACTCAAGTGGAAAATCAGAACCAAGTCATGGATCAAAAGGTATACACTCCCTATAGATCCACACAAAACTAGGGGCACATTCCACCCTAATAACAATAAAACCAGGGGCACATTCCACCCCAAAAACAACAAAACTAGGGGCACATTCCACCCCAACAACAACAAAAGTAGGGGTACATTCCAACCCAGCAAAAAAAAAACTAGGGGCACATTCCACCCCAAAAACAATAAAACTAGGGGCACATTCCACCCCAACAACAACAAAACTAGGGGTGCATTCCACCCCAACAGCAACAAAACTAGGGGCACATTCCACCCCAACAACAACAAAATTAGGGTCACATTCCACCCCATAAGCAATGAAACTAGGGGAAATTTTCACCCCAACAACATCTTATCCAATCCACAAATGCACCAAATATGTAAAAATGGAATTCTATGAAGGAAATTGTCCAAAGATTGGAGGTGAATAATAGAGTCAAAAAGTACAAATTCGATGAGATATGCCCATATCCATTTGACTTATCTATTCTCCAAAACCCCTTTTTACCTCATTTTGAGGCACCCAAATTTGACAAATACAAAGGAAAAGGAGATCCACGTGAACACATACAAGAATTCTTCATCTTGTGTCAAGAGGTCACTTATAGTAGCGAGTACATACTATGACTATTTCCACAAATTTTAGTGAGACAAGCTCTTGATTGGATACTTAAACTACCCAAGGGATCAGTTGCAGATTCGAATGAATTATCAAAAAAAATTGTTAACCATTTCTCATATAACATAGAACATTAATTGACCATTGTTGACTTATGCAAAGCCAAGCAAGGTGATGGTGAAAATTTCATTACATATCTGCAAAGGTGGAGAGCATTGGCAGGCCACTTTCAACATAATTTGCCAGACAAATAGCTGGTTGATATCTTTGCACAAAATTTGCATCTTGAAGTTGTGCATAATTTATGATTAGCTTGTGCTAACTCAGTTGAATAAATTATTGACAAAGAAGTGTAGAATGAGAAGGCTCTTATTGTTAAGGGCCTTGTTAAGATTTTTACACAAGGTTAAGCATCTAATCAGGCTAAATCACTAGCTCAAATAGTTATGTAGGATAAGCCTAAGGGATTTAACAAAAAATAAGAACATGGTTGGAAATGGGGTGATAGAAAGAAGACATGTACAAATGGTACAGGCTATGCCTCCTCCAAATGTATAATTAACTTCCTCAAATCCACTACCTAATTTGCAGAGACAACCTCTATGAAGGACATTTCATAACAATTTTAGAGCCTTTAGCAAGTTAGGAGAATTGGTTGAAATAGTGTTACAAAAGCTCATTGTAGCTAATTTAAATATATGGCCAGTATCAAGGCCATTTCCTCAAGATCAGACAAAACCAGATTGGTACAAAGAGAATGAATGGTGTAACTTTCATCATGTTTCTAGTCATGATGCATATCATTGCATTTAATTATGACACATTATTGAGGAATTTATTGAAAATGGTGAATTAGAAATTAAGTTGGCCCCTAATCAAGACACAAATTAGGATATGGGAATATACAAAGACCCCTTTCCTCGACATGATCCACCACCACCAAGAAACAATCAAAATGGTCACAATCAAGGACAAAGGTAGAATCAAAACCAACAACAAGGTCATAATATTGATGAGCATAGTCAAGATCATAATGACCACACTAATAATGTGGCTTATAATAATCTACCTTATGACTATAACAACACTATGGGATGCATTTCTACAACCCACATTACCACTATTACTATGAAGCCACATGGATAATCTTGTGTTCCTCATAACATGGGACCCATAATTATAGGGTTTGCACCCTCTCCCCCTAGTAATACCATGTCAGGTTTTCATCATCATGTTACTACTCTATTTGTATGGGTTACTAATCCTGAATAATAGTACATTTCTTATGAAGGAACCTTGCTAACCCAAATTTGTCAAAATATAGTTAATCACTTATGAGTCACCATCCAAGGCCCTTTGCCTCCCTCTTCTAAATATAATAACTCCTTACCACCTCTAGGTTATGCAGTTGCAACTAGACACCTATGAATTACCATCTAGGGCCCTTCACCCACTTTTTTAGAAAAAAACCAATGAGAACATTGTTCTAATGGTTCTAAAGATGATTATTATCCCAACAAAGACTAAACTAGTTCAATCCATAGTTTAAAGGCCTTATAGTCTAATGGATCAATTAGATAAAACCCCTACACAAATTTCCATATTAAAACTCTTGTAGACATCTAATTTACATAGAACCATCTTCAACAAACTTTTATAAGAGTCTATTATGCCTAATGATATAAACCTTGATTAGTTTCATAACCTAGTTGGACATTTGTCTTCATTTAAGAAAATCACATTTGATCAAAATGACATGTCCACCCTTAACCTAAACCATAATAACCCACTATACATTGAGATAATCATTATGGATCACAAGATCAAGTGGGTTTTTATAGATAATGGTTCAAGGCTGAACATCATATCTCTTAAATTGGTGTGATGATTGGGATACATGGATAAAGACATTCAACTAGAAACTATTACAATCAATGCTTATGATAATGCCAAGAGGGAGTCATCTAGTATAATTTGGTTACCAATCATGGTTGGGTCTATTTCTCATCACACATTATTCCATATTATGGATATTGATATTCTTTATAACATACTTCTTGGTTGTCTTTGGATCCATGAAGTATATTCAGTTCCATCTACTCTTCATCAATGCCTTAAATTTCCCTATGATGGGATTGAGGTTATTATTCCCACTGATCAACAGCTATACCAATACCGCAAACATATTGAAGTAGAGTTTCATAATTATAACTATTTCCCAAGTTTTGAATTCATTACAAAGAAGAACAAAGCCATCATTTCTCATCCTTCTCCATCTAATTATATAGACCCTGGTGATCTATCCTCCACTTTGACTGATCCATTTCCTGTAGCTCTAGCTAAATAGGTTATTATTAAAGACAAGCATTTCCATGTACCATCTAAAGGATGTCCTCCATATTGAAAAATTACCAAAATTCCCTAAAACATTTGGTAAACCTAAAACTTGTCAGAATACTGATAGACCCAATCAAATTTGACAACCAAAGAGGAAGCAACTAAAACTTCCTATGGTTTTTGTACTAGTAATTGCACCAAAGAAAGATCAAGAGGCTTTTACTAAGGGAGATTGGCTATATTCTAAAGGCCTTGATGATTGTTTTTAGAATCCAAAGTATCCTATCCATAACAGGAAAATGGATCATCTTGACTATACAGGGAAAAGCCTTGGCCCATAGGCACAAGGAATTTTAGAGCCCTTATCAGCTAGAGTCATCAATTAGAATCATGGTCTCAAATTTAAACCACTAAAGAATGACCTCAAAACATTTGGTAGTGACTCTTCTGAAGCAACTAGTAATGAGACTCCTATCAGTGACACAATGTCCCATTATAGCCTTTTTGATTAGCTTACTGATTCAAATTTGTTTGATTCAAACACCATATTAACCATAACACCTATTGGAGCTTCCTATCCTGAAGTAAAAACCCATCCTAGTGGTGCTTCCCTTCTTGAAGTAGGAAATTATATCTTTACCATTGGTACTTCCCATCTTGAAGTAAACCCTCAATGTAACCTATGCCTTTAACATCCTAAACTCATAGATTGGGATAAAAAGATTTGGCCATATGCCTCAACAAGTTTTAAAATGAATAATTAATTACATAATACATGGGCCTACGAGATGCATTCCCCATTGGTGATCATAAGCAGGGCTTTGATCTTTCCTTGAATTCCTTGATTTCTTGGTCATAATAAAGAACAAACATCGATATATTTAGGTGAAAACCTATTTGAAGTACTTATTGATCAGGGCAAAAGTAAAGAAAAAGATAAACCTTTGAGTGAAAACCTATTTTAGGCGCTCCCAGGTAGGAAAGTTTACTCATCCCCTCAGACGCAGAAAGTCCATCTAGCCCAAGTTCCATAACTAGTGCAAGCATCTCTTGGAACAACATCAAATATTTGAGCATCTTGCTCTTGAGTTTCTAGAGGTTTTTGCTAATTGGCCTTTACTTGAGAAGGAAAATTATGATTTTTCATATTATCTAGATCTTTGGGAGGAACAACAAAAAGATATAGTAGAAGAAAATTATCATGACCACACTCTACCTACCATTCTAGAAGATACATCCACACTCCTTATGGAGATCACAACAAAAGTGAATTTGGGAACCCATGAGGATATAAAATTATTTATCTTGGAGCTTCTCTTACTGATTCAAAATGTGAACATATTATATCCATTCTTAAAGATTATATAGACATCTTTTCATGGGCATACTTTGACATGCTAGGATTGGACCCAGATTTAGTTGTGCATCATCTTGTTGTTCACCTTGATGCTAAACCAGTCAAGCAAAAGTTGAGAAAGATGCATCCATACATCACCCTTTTGGTTAAGGCTGAGTTAGAAAAGTTTTTAGGAGCCAATTTTATCAAACCATTGGACTAATCTAAATAGATTTCTAACATAGTGCAAGTAAGTAAAAAGGCCCTAGGCATACATGATTTTACTAATTTTTATGATATCAACAAAACATGCCCCAAAATTGACATGATTATTGAATCAACTACAATTTAAGAGATGATATCCTTAATGGATGGATTTTCTAGTTATAATTAGATCAAGATAGCCCCTGAAGATCAACATAAAACCACGTTCACCACTTCATGGGGGATATTCTATTACCAAGCCATGCCATTTGGTTTGAAGAATGTTGGAGCCACATATTAGCATGAAATGACTATCATATTCCATGACATGATAGATGACATTGTCATGGACTATATTGATGATATACTAGCTAAATAAAAAACAAGAGCTAAACACCCTGCCATTCTATGAAGAATATTTGAGAGGATTCATGCATATAAAGTCTACTTAAATCCTAAGAAATGTGTCTTTGGAGTCACATCAAGAAAATTTATAGGGTTCATTATATCATAATAAGGGATTGAAGTTGACCCTGAAAATGTCAATGTTATTATGGAAATGCCTCCAAATAATTTTAAACAATTATGATGTCTACAAGGAAAGGTCCAATCTATACACAGGTTCATTTCTTATTTGGTAGATAAGTTCCACCCATTTACCCACCTCTTAAATAAAGAGGTAATGTTTCAGTGGGATGAAGATTGTCAGATAGCATTTGCAAAGCTTAAAACATACTTGGCCAATCCACCAGTCTTATGACCTCCAACATAAGGAAAACTACTGCTTCTTTATATATTAGACATGAAACATGCACTGGGGGCACTTTTGGCTTAGCATGATGATCATGGTAAGGAACACAATTTATTATTTAAGCTACATATTGGTAGCCTATGAGCATAATTATATGCCTATTGAGAAGGCAATTTTAGATATGGTGTTCACCACTAAAAAATTGTGACATTATATGATAAATAACAAAATTAGTGTTATCACCAAGGTAGATCCTCTCAAGTTCCTCTTATCTAAATTAGTTCTTCAAGGATGCATGGCTAAATGGATTATTCTCCTTAGTGAGTTTGACATTGAGTACTAGAATCAAAAATCAATGAAAGGACAAGTTCCTATGGACCAACTTGTAGAAGCTCCTATTACGGCTACTCAACCTCTCAACTTTGACCTTCCAGATGATTCTATCATGACGATAGAACAAGCATCACAAGAACCCAAATAGTGGATTCTCTATTTTGATGGATCCTTTACATCTTAAGGGTCTGGAGTAGGCATATTTTTTATCACACCATAGGGGGATTTGATCCCCAAAGCATTCCATATACAATTTTAGTGTACAAACAATATGGTCAAATATGAGGCATTGGTTGTAGGGCTTCATCTTGCCATACAATGGGATATTCAAATTTTAAAGGTCTATGGAGATTCATAGATAACCATAAATTATATAATTGATTAATATCAAATAAGAGTGATAAGCTTGTTCCTTACAAGCAAATTATTGATGACCTCAAAACACATTTTAAATCTCTACAGTTTGAGCAAGTTTCATGAGTTAATAATAGATCTACCAATGCCATGGAAATAATTGGTTCCATGATTCAAATGCACGACAGTGCTAAAGAGTATTAGTTCCTAATTGAAAATCTTCTTCAGCTAGCACATAGTCTATCAGATTTAGAGAGGATATGCACCATTTTTAATCCTAATCCCTCACCTGAGCTACCATGGTACCAAGATTTTTATAACTATTTTCACAGTCATATATTTCCTACCAACCTTTCCAATAACTAAAAAAAACTATTCCTTCATTAATTGACATGTTATATCATCCTTGGAAACATGCTTTATAGAAAAGGCTATGATGGAATGCTTCTTCATTGTTTATCTTTAGGAGAATCCACGCTAGCACTAAAGGAAGTTCATGAAGGAATGTGTGGGTCACATACCAATGGTGTAGTCCTAACAAAAAAACTTCTCAAAATAGGCTATTATTGGCCCAAAATAGAGACAGATGCTTGTAATTATGTAAAGAAGTGTGTTTCTTTTTAGTAGCATGGCAACTTGATATATGCACCTTCCTTACCATTGCAGTCGATTATAACACCATGACCATTCTCAACATGGGGTCTTGATCTCATTAGAAAAATTAACCTAACATATTCAGATGGTCATAAGCACATTTTTACTACAACCAAGTACTTTACAAGTGAATTGAGGCCATTCCTCTCACTTATGTTACCAAGAAACAAATAACTAAATTCATTCATTACCATATCATCTATCGATATGATATTCCAGCCTGTATTATATCTGATAATGGTGGATCCTTTGTGAACCAAGATGTGAAATCTCTTTGTGAAAAATTTAAGATCAAGCACAAGAAATCCACTCCATATAACTCACAAGACGACAAATAAGCTGAGGCATAAAATAAAACCATTCTATCCATCTTAAAGAAGATTGTTAATGATGCTATCCATAATTGGCACTTACAACTCTTTCCTACCCTTTGGGCTTATAGAAACAATCATCACACGCCCACTGGAGCTATTCCATACTCCCTTGTTTTTGACATTGAAGCTATCATCTCGGTTGAGATTGAGATCCCATCATTAAGAATATCACTAGAGCACATTGAATATAATGAAGACTATAAAGCCTCACACCTACAAGAACTATAAATTCTTGATGGTAAGCATTTGGCTGCCATAGAAAACGTATAGGCCTATCAGAATATATTATAGAGAAGCTACAATAAATGTATTCTCCCTCAAGAATTTGAGATTAGTGACTTAGTTTTGAAAGACAACCAGAAGAACATGAATGTTAAACCCAAAAATAAAGGAAATTTTTAGCTTAATTCATTAGAACCATATATTGTCACAATAAACTATGGATCAGAAGCATATCGATTGGCTAAACCTAATGGTGAAGAAATTTCAGAGCCAATGAACATCATAAACCTTAAGAGGTTCTATGCATGAATAACTTTGAACCATTGTCTATAAGACCCCTAAATTGGGGGAAACTTGTGTTGTAATTTTATACCACCCTTTTATCTTACCTTGAACACATTTTATACTACCTTGATCCACTTTTCATGAATCCTAATTGTAAAGGCTTTGAACCCTTAGCACATTGAACATATCATTCATCTCATTATGGATTGATCTCTTTGAGAATCATATTATTTTTTTTGTCTAAAGATATGTTATAAGCTTGAACATTTTTTGTCCCTTAACCAATTTTGATCTTGATTATGTCTCATGAACATTATGAACATCTTCAGTAGCAGTTCTACAAAGTAGTTCCACCAGGATAGTTTTTTGTAGTTTCAAACAAGTGAACAATTACATCTTTTTAGTTTAAGTATTTTATACTCTTTATTGTTTTATCAAAAACCTTGGTCTCATCGATTTGTGAGCATGGTTTGTTGCAGTCAGCTTAGCTATCTTATTGGAACCTCTACTCTTAGGACGTGCATCTCCTTGACTAGATGGTCCCACTTTATACATATTTTATCCCAAAAACACCAAAAACATTAGAAATACTTTGAAAATACCAAAAAAATCAGAACATGATCCATAAAAGAATAAAAACATTGTCTCACACTTTTATACATTTATACATTCATGTTCCACCATCCCATTCTCTCACCATTTTGTGAGCAACTGTTAAGTTTGAATGCTCTCACTATTTTGTGAACAACTATTAAATTTAAATTCTCTTACCATTTTTAAATCATAGAAACACTATTTCATTTCATCTTGTCCCATGTATTTGTCATTTTTCAAGATCATTCTTTCTCATCTCATCAGCTTCTTGTTTACCAGACCATTCTCATTTGTTTATCGTATCTTCCATTTCTTCTATAACATTAATCATGTTGGTCTAATCATTATTTTTCTTCTATCCCATTTCTTGGGATAACTAAATTTGGCTTGAAGTTAATGTTATAACATGCATCCATGGAACTATGTAGGCAACATCCACTTGTCTTATACATCTAGAGTCAGCTCGGCCAACCCCTTCCTTTTCTTCTCTTCCCTCATTTCTTCTATCATTATTCCTCTTTAATTAGGGAATAATTTTCATGTCATTATTCTTTGTTATAATGTGGTGGAAAGTAACACCTCTATTGCACATGCATGAACATTTATCTTTAAATTTCCTTATCTTAGTTTTTTGTTTGTGTGTGTTTATTTGAGTTTTCTTGGTGTTTTTTCACCTCTCCTTTTATTTCTTCTCCTTTTCTATTTTTATTACTTCTTGTCTCATCTTGGTTTTTTGTTTCCTTGATTATTTTTTGCTTATCTCTTTTGTGTTTCAGAACATCTTGATGATTCACATGGATCTCAATTATTTATATCTTTATCCTATATTATTACGTTATTCTTAGACCTTTATGTTCATTTGATTATTGTTGGTGTCTTATTTTTCTATTTGATTTTGCTTTTATCTTTTGTGTTCATAAATGCCTTGATGGTCCACATGGATCTTGATTATTCATATCTTGGTCTCATGTCATTAAGATGTTCTTGCCTTTTATTTTTAAACATTTTGTTCCTAATTAAGATCATATCTTGATTTCAAGTTAGGTTCATTAATGTTTATCTTTTTCTTTGTTTTTGCATTTTTGTTTAAATGTAAATCATTGTAACTCTAGTTTTGGTCATTGTCGTATCATTATCCTTAGTTATAGATATTCACATTCTAACTAGCTCAGTGCAATTTGAATTTTATGTCATTCTAAATTATTCATACTTATGATGCCTAATTTATTTTGTTATAGCAAGCACCTTGTACTCAAGTCTCAATGTCTTAACATCAACATCAGCTCCAATGAATGATTCTCAAGAACACTTTATAAAACCTAGGCTCATGATATGGAATTAGGCTTCTAAGTAAATGTATTTTAGTACTCAACTCTATGCTTAGATGTGCATCTCTTGACATATATTATGAGTCTAATCAATTCTTGGTCATTTTTCATCATTCCTCCTTCCATTCTCTCCCAAACTTGGGTGAACTACATTGGCCTAAAGTTAATGTTAGAACATGAGTCCATGGAACTATGTAGGCATTTCTCAATTTTTATTGAGGTTAGCTCAGATATCTCTATTCTTCTTTTCATCTCTCTCATCACTTTGTGGATTCTCATATGCTTGGTTTTATATGGATTTCTAAGCCATTACACCATCACATGTATGTTTACACCCGCTCGCTTTAACCTATCTTTTTGGTTATATCCTTGACCTATTTTGCTTGCCAAGTTCCCATGATGGGGTACCACATCTAAACGATGTCCGAATCAAATCAGCTCTACAGGGGCAAATCATTATTTATTCTTTGTCAATGATCAAGATTCTCCCTACAAGGGCAAAACTATTTCATCACGATCAAATCTACTCTACTAGAGTACTTCTTATTATATTCTCTTTGAAGACCCCATTCTAGTGGTCTTTCCTTTCCTAAATTAGAATGTTCTCTCTTTTCCTCTAATTTAAAGCTCTCCACATTAAATCCCATGATGGTAATATTTTAGTGTGTAACTTGTGTCGAGATTGATCAATGTCATAAGCATGCAACTTTTACTCTCAAATTGGGTATGTTTAAAGTGTGTCCCTTACATTTATGGATTATATATTTCCCATTCCCCCCATCTCTGGAGCCTATTATACCTCTCATTATATTTTGATTATTGATAGTAATCACATGTGTAAGAATTAGCTCATCTGGATGTGATCTATTCCATGGATTAATTTCTCACTTTCTCTCTCTTTTCAAGAGTCCATCCTTCTCTTTCATCCTAGTATGTCTTCTCGAGTGGGCATCATAGGTCTATTCCAATTTATTATTGACAACTCTTTTCTTTGAAAAGACATTGCTTCACCTGAATGTCTTGCTATGCCTTCTCAAATAGGGGGGAAATGTAGACATCCAATTCCTAACACCAGTTGTGTTGAAATTGGAAATATTACTTGAATTGCACTCAAATTGCCATTTAGTGCTCTAGATCACTCTTTTTTTATCTAATTCATTAGTACAAATCAGTTACCTTTGTTATTTGGTGTTGGCAACATCCTAAATGGGAATATAGCTCCAACACATCTAACATCACCTTCTAGTTCCTCTCCAATCAAATTATGACCTAGTAATATGTGTTTCTAACCATTTTAATTAATTATGCACCAATTTCCAAATAATTGTACTAAGATTGATTAAACTTAATCTAATTAATCCAATTTAAGACTTAAGTAAGAATTACATTGATCTTTTTAAATATCTAATTATTGGAAATTGATTTTGATTAACTGCATCATTAGGTGACATCATTTCTTGGGAAGACATCCCTAGGCCATAAATGCCATAAATATTAGGATTATGGGTCACTCATGCCTAGTTAATGCCTCCCATGCCTTTTCAATTCCCCTTATTCCAAGGTCATGATGAAGATAATTATGGATTTAATTCCAAATATTAGGATTATCCATGGCCACACATCTCAATCTTGAGATGGACAATCATGGTTGATCCTGACCAATCTCAAAAATATATAAATAGAGAGGCCATGGATATGAATTTCAATCTATTTTGGTGTAAATTTTTTATGCTTAAATATCTTCAAAAAGCTATTTTGGTGCAAAGTTATTATGTTAAATTGTTTCCACAAGGTTTTGCATTTGATCATAGATTTTGCTTGCAAGATTAATTGATAGGCTAGTTTAGTGATTTGGAATCAAGAGCCTAGGTTTTATGGAATGTTCTTGAGGCATTGGAGGAGCTTACCACCATTGTTGACAAAGACAATGATGCTTGATCAAGGGAGAACATGCTTTTGAGCCACATAGGTATGGTGAATCCATTTGGGAAGGTAATATGGTGTTGCTTTCTTTCCTTTATTTCTTGCTATCTTTTGTAATTCCCATATGAATATATAGGCTTAGTTAGTTAGTTATTTATGCATGTTTCATTATTTATGGACTAATGCTTGACTAAATTGCTTTGTAATCATCTCTACAATATATACTACATTTTTATGTAAAATTGCTTTCCCATAAAACATTTTTGTAAACACATGCCCTCTTACACCCATTTAGGTTTAAATATTTTTTCAATTATGCAAAATATATTTTCTCTAGGGATTATCCTATTTGTTTCAATCATTATCCATAACCATTATGTGTGGTTTCTAAACCCTAGTTTTTTTTGCTTGCATTATCATTCAAATACTAGGCTATCTTTCATGTTATATATGTTTCCATGTTATTCCACCTAATATGATTAGATATAATACCCATACTAGATGAATTGATAAATTAAATTGTAAACATGTTGATTTTGTTGAAATTCCTTTGGTTAACACTCATGATTATTTGAAAAATAAAATAGTTTATCTCATTAATGTTAATGTTCCTTTGACTATACATGTCATGTTACAAATGATGTTGAAATGAATATGAATGATGATGTTGTTAATGAATCTCAAAATGATAATGCTTCTAATGTTAATCACCATGCTGAGAAAGAGATAAGAGACTTGTTATGTTTAGAAAACACATTAAAGTTTTTCCTAAATACATATATGTAATTTTTTATGTATTGAAATATGTCCAAAGCTAAATCTTATGTCAAAATCCTCAAGTTGAATATATACGAGTATATATAGTGAAAATTAGATATTCGAGTGAAAATAATGTATATAAAACTGTAAGAGGATTCCCTTCCATGTTTGAGGATCTGATTGTTTCCAAACTTATTTCTACTTCTATTACAACTCTAATTTCTTACATCTATGTTGATGTTACTTTTCCTTCTGAAAATGGTTTCAATTATTCACTTGTTTATTCTTAAATTCATCAATCATCTTAGCATGTTTCTAAGTTTTTATCTCTTCTTTGTAGTTCCACTCAATTATCCAATGCTTCCATTCTCACCTATTATACCACAACTTATCTTTCAAACCCTAAAATAACCATTCTTAGGAAAACCTTATCTGATGTTCAAAAAGTGAAATTAGTTTCTCAAGGCTCTCAAAATCCAAGTTCTAGTGTAACTATAGCTTAATATTTCACTTAACCTCATGGCTTATGATGTTATTTCTTTTACCCTTTTCCTATAGATTTTTTGGCTTCAATGTTTAATTTTTTTAATGGTAAAGCAGATCATTCTCACCATGTTAAATATTTCTATGTTTCTTGTCTAGATTTTGTGTATAATGATACATTTTTTACTAAGCCATTTCTTATAAGTCTTAAGGATTATTCTCTTGATTGGTTTTACACATTTACATGTATATCTATGCATTATTTAACTTATTTAGATATTTTTTTATAAATATTATAATGACAGTTATGTTTTCATAAATTGATAAACTCAAACAAGGACCTAATAAGAATATTAGTATGTGTTTTGATTTAAAACAATGGCTACAAAAATTACCTATCAATTACCTAATAGTGAATTACATTTTATATTTTCTCAAATTTTGCTTTTACATATTAAAGTGAAGTTCTCTTCAATACTTATGCATATTTTTATCATGGCCCAACCTTGTGGCCCATTACAAACACTGGATTATAGCTTGATTTAGCATGTATTGATAGCACTTAGACTAATGACTATTGGTGTTGGTTCTATTTTAGATGGTTGAGATACGAGATATCTCAAGTACCTATTATGATTATGCCATGTCATGGTTGACACTCACACTAGATTCATTTTATCTTGATATGCATACTGCTTATACTAGATTCACTTTATCCTATTATATATATGTTGCTTTAGCTTAGTTATGTTATTGATTTAGCATGTCTCACTGATGTAAATTGACATTGGTTACTCTTATAGCTATTGGTTATGTCCACAGGGCATGCTCAGTGTCATGGTCATCAATATTGACTCTGATCCCTTTACAACTATAAATATCTATACTTGATTTATCATTTCATGTTTAATGATCTGTCTTGAATTCATTATTGTTTATTATTATATCATCAATGTTTAGGTACTATTGATATCTTATTTGGTGGGTGCATGAACCATGTCATGATCTAAGCTTGATGGTAGGTTTGGACATCTTGAGTATAATCAAGGGGTGATTGAGTAGTCAAAAGTCACTCTATCAGGTATAACATGTATGATATGGTAATGATCCAACATCATTTATATTTCCATTGTGTTTTTACTTTTCATCTTTTATTGGTCTCACCCTATTTTGAGAGTGTATGTTTTGTTTTTGTTTCCTATTGGGATTATCAATTTTTAGCATCGTTGTTTTCTCTTACCTATCCTTGTATGCTTGATGTTATTTTTTGTGTTTTGGTTATCTTCCTTAGGTGATGTGGACACTTAATTGTTAAGCCATGTGGAGTGTCTTGCATCTAAACTTGTTAAGGTTTTGGCATGCCTAGACCATTTGGGTCTCTGGACTTGGAAATGCCATCATGGAACTTCCCTTCATGTAATTTGACATAATGACTTACTAATTTTTATAATTATGGGTCAATTTTATGATTTATTATTATTTTGATTGACTTAAGTGCTTTATTGTGCATTATTATTAATAATTTATTTAATAATTCTATCGATTATGATTACTTGTTGATCATTCGAAGGACTTTAATATCAATATTATTTTATAGATTTTATTGTTTATTTTTATTAATAATCAATTTATGAATTTGTTGTTATTATTGATTTTAATGTTTTTTATTATTTCAATGATTTTATTATTATTTTTATTATTAATAATCTAATTACTAATTTTGATAACATATATTATTTTATGATTTTGTTGACTTCAGGGATCAATGGAAGATTTGGGAGGAGGATTGTTATTTTTATTTCTAATGTTTTCAAGCTTATGGAAGAAGTTATTGGGGGGTTGACTCATGCCCCTAGGGGAAAAGGACTTCACCCTATTTCTAGGATGAGCATTGTGTTGGGTGAAAAGGAAGGAGGGTAATGGAGTTGGAGATTCTTTGAATGCTTATGCAGGAAAGTAAGTTAAAATGAAGGAAACATTGTATTCACCCCTTAATCCATAAGCAATGGAGGAATGCTCCATATACTCAAGTTTGGAAACAAATAGTAAATGTATGAATGAGACTATGTTTTCCTCTTTAATACATGAATAATTATTGGCTCAAACTTTGTTTTTTCTTTGGATTTTTGTATGATGGTTTTTTGATTCAGATCTCTTATTAGTTATGTAGAACCCTATTTTTTCCTAGGATATCCTATATTAAATTTTGTTTATTTAGTTTTCTTATTACTCTGTGAAGAGTGGAAAAGGGTCAAAGCCTTGGGGGGAGGAGCAATTGGCATGGGGGAAAGAATAAGGTTATTGGAAGCCATGAGAAGTATACTCCTAGCTAGGTGGGGTGATATGGCATGAGTTGTAAGCTGCCAGAAAAAGTAAAGACCATGGCTCTTATCCTAAAAACCCATGATTTTACCATAATGGTATGCAACTCTCTGTGTATGATTATAATTAATTTCATAATGAAAAATGGATTTTTTTTGCATTAATTTCCCAATGAATTTTTTTTGAATCATTCCAAATTCATGGGGAAGGTGTGAGACTTCCATATGAATCTGTAATGGCCAAATTCAATTTAAAATCAATTTTTTTCCTTATTGGGAACTATAAGAATTACCCTAAGCCTTTGATTTTATGTTACATTTAAATTTTAAAAATGGGATAATTAAAATGAGGGTTTTTAAAATTTGGTCATTTTCTCTAAGATCAAGTATTAACCAAAATAATTGTGTTGCCCCCAAAATGGCTTAATTAACATCTTAATCATCATGCTTCATTTGGGTTTGTTAATATGGGCTTGTTTTCTATTGATAATGTTTTTTCAGATATCATATGTAAAGTGGGTAGATTTATTTAAAGCTTGACACCCTCTATTTATATGATCATGATCATGCTTCCCTTATATGCTATGCTATTAAGCTTTTTTTGCTAAATTTCTTACGTAAATGAGAGTATGTTTTTTGGGAACTTGATGTCTTCTGGATTTATGTTATGTTCATGCTTCAAAATCCTTGGCTATCACTTAACACCATACCATCTACTATGCATATCTCTTTTCTAGATTTTTCGTTTGATTTATAATTGTAATTACCAGTCTTGGACTACTAATTATGTTATTTTGATTTGATTGAATGAGGTCACATTATTATTCACTTTTGGATTTGTTGAATTACTTGAAGGAATTAATGTTGGCCATACATGGCCATTTCTAAGCTAACCTAAGTTTATTTTCTATTAATGAATGTTATGTTTTCCCTTTTTTGACTCAATTGAGTTAATTTGGTTATTATGGGTTGTTCCCATTATATTTAATTAATTACACTTGGATAAGCCTCTTAGGCTAAGTAATGGACTTTGTCTAGACCTTTTAGTTTTGCTAATTAGATATACTAGATACTAATTTATAGTGTAAATCATCTTCCATAAAGATCCAGTGTATGCCTTGGGCATTATTCAAGCCAACTAGTTTGATGGTTTTATGTTGACTGCATTATTTCTCTCATCTTTTATTGACTATTTTTATAAGTCTTTATTGGTGGCTCAATATCTTATGTATACCTATTTCCTTGCTCGAGTGCCTAGTTATTGAAACCCTCTACCAAGCTGATGGTTGGGGTGGTAAAGGCCACCGATGGTTGGGCTCATGGGTCTAGTTTTGAGGGGTATTCTCTTCATTGTATTCATCCTCTTCTTTGGATGAATCTAGACTTGCATGTAGTGGCATGTTTCTGGGCTATGTCAGTTTGTACATGATTATTGGTTGTAATGTTGGATTGGACTTGGCTACCCACTTTATGTTTTGGTTCTATCTCCTTACTGCATGTAGTCTTGTAACTTTTATTATGTGTCAAGGAAAAATATTGCATATGATGATGTTATTGGAGGCAGTATTGATGATGGTAACTTGGTCTTGTATATTTAACCAACTATATTTATTTATTTGGCATGTAATTATAGTGGGTTCTATTTACCACATGGGTGATAGTTGCATTTAGAATGCAATATGTTATACTTTATCTTTATATGTTTTTGTATGTATATGGTGATAACTTATTGATGTACTTGTTGATGTGAAGTATGCACAAAGTTTTAAAAAGTTACTTTGGAGTAGAAATATCTATATTGTCTTTAGCCCTTGAAATTCATATGACAGTAAGCTAGTATCATTTTATGGTATGCTAAAAACATTAAGAAGTTTTGAATTCCCTTGATGGAGTTGTGTATATATATTAGTTTTCATGATAAATATTATCTGGTGGCATTTTTACGGTAGGGAATGCAAATTTAGAATATAGACTTGCCTTTGGTTTATGACCATAACATGATGTTATCTAACTATATTATGAGATATTGTTATTTTAAAACATGTTCAATAATGTGTTAGACTTGATCTTAAATCAATATCCATAACAAAGTATTTTGTTTGTTATGTGATTAACACATACTCCCTATAATTATTATTAATATGTTGTTTAAAGCTCATGGTTTCATGGTTAATATGTTAAGGTACAACTATACAAAGTTGGGGTCATGTCTGAATATATGGAGGTTATGTGGTGTATGTTGCACTTGAAAATCATGACTAACATAATGGTTTACCCTTCGGATAATAAATGTTTACTTCCTTATTATGTTTCAATGTTGTTCTTAGTTCATTTTGATTAAATTATAGCACTAATGTGAGGTCTTGTTAATTGAATTCATGGCCGTAGCATGTTCATAACCTTGGTTGAAACAAATTATTGTTGTTGGTTTATGTAAATAATTTCCCTTGATGATAAAAGAAAGGTAAAATTATTATGGTAATGGATGTTTTGTGGGTTATGGTATCATTTTTAGTGAACTTTTTCTATTGCATAAGCAATGAATTAAATCCTGATTAATGACCTTATCCCTATGGGTCTATATTATTGGTTTTGATTCTTATTAATAAGGATAAGTCAACATAATAAACTATTTTCAAGTTTTCAGTAATTTTATTATTTTAGCTGGTTAAAATTCATCCCTTGATGAATGGAAGGACAATTACATTGTTACTAATATATTCATGAGACATATAATTATTGGTTTATAATGGGTGTGTGCTTAAATTTCATAAGCTTACCTTGGGCATGGAATATCTTGGTATGAATTATATTGTGGTTATGAAACCATGGAATAATCATTGTAAATGACCATAAATCCTAGAGTTGGGATGAGGATTAAATGTATGTTATATGGAACTATAATGTCACACTTTGATCCATGTCTTAATGTTCTTCCTTGGTTATGAGATATTAAATCATAATTTTCCTTATTTATCACTCATCTATTGCATGGGCATACACATATTAATTGGATGACAGGAATGCCTATCTTTTATCCAATAATATGACATTATAACTAAAGGTCAAAGTAAGTGGCATATGGCTACAAGACTCCTATGGATAGTAAGATAAACTTAGATATTCTTAATTCCATACTTAATGTTCTTAGCATTGCCTATTGGAATAATAGTATGTTGGTTACAATTTTATTGGCATCGTAGGCATGTATGTAGTATGCAATCTCTTACACTATCAAACCATGACTGCATGGATAACTAGTCACTTAGGTAGGGATAAAGGTCCCTAGGTGGTTCTATAGATATGATGAGTGTCTTTGAAAGATTTGGAGGTTACCAATATGGATACGCATACTAATACCCTCTCAAAAATCATTTCATTCTAAGGCAAACATACTTCTCTATGGCATTTCCTAGAGGTGTTATCCCTAGGTGAGCATCCAAGTTGAACTGATCAAATTATTAGTTATTTATAAATTTTGGTATTGTTTGTTGAGATACATTGTGCTTCATTAAAGATGTGCATTGGACCTTAAACGCCATTTCATTATGTACTCTAAAAGGCAATTCCAATTTTTTTGGGGGCTTGTTTCAATTTTAATGATTTTTTCATGTAATTAGAAAATATGAGTTCAAGATTTTAGAGGTTAGCATGATTAAATATAAGAATAACTATCCTACCTCTAATGCACATCAAATTTTAAGTCTAAGAGTAGTGACACTGTTTTAAAAATAACCTAATAATGAGGTAAATAATGTAGAGAATATGTTGGACCAACCACCTAACATGATAGTATTATCACAAAATAAAGAACATAGATGATTTACAAGATTTAATGGAATTCCTAAAATTGTACTTAGATGACTACTTTATTACAATATGTTTTCTATCTTTAATTAGAGAAATGGATCCATTAAGGCACTTGACTAAGAACTATGATAGTAGCGTATAATGTGATTATTATAGTATCTAGACATTCTTCAAGAAAATGCATTACTTTAAAATTGTAGACACCTAAAAATATTTGTATGGCACTATTTAGTGTTGAAATATATTAATTTATCATGTCTAGGTTTATGTTGTATAACTGAGTTAAATTGAGCTTTATGGGCCCTCTTATTGAATTATATTGGGTAAAATCCCTATTTCATTAGGAATATTATAGTTCACATTAACTTACTTTAAATTTTCCCTCTCATCCTCACATTATCCAATGCCTTATCCCCTATAAGTCATGTACACATGTATTCCCACTTTCCCTCCTTTTTAGGTCAATACCTTATGGAATTCGGCTTGGGTGTGAATAATGTCTAATTTAATTTCAAATATTTAATATACATAAATATGCCTAGGAAATAACTTGCATAATAGATATACAAGAGAGATACTCAAGAGAAATGGTGAAAGAGTCTATAAAATTTACTACTTGCTTGAATCTCATACAAAACTATAAGTGATGGGATATTCATACACATTGAATTATTTATCAACTTGCATGAGTACTAATTTAACCTTGTCATCAAAAAAGGGTATGAATAAGTTATAAAAATAATAACTACCCCCATTTTTATGCTATTTTAAGGTATCCTAGAGTGTATTAGGACTTGGATAAAGGAAAAATATTTCTCAAAGTTTTGCACATCAATTCAAGAATCTAAGAGAGATTTTTTATTAAAATACAGAGATAATGTTGCTTGTAGAATTTTTAGATGATATAATATTGTAAAGATAAATAAGAAAAAAATTCAAGAATGTAATAGTGGAATTTGAAAAATTGAGATAGTTTTTTTTATCAATAGGATCATATAAACAAAACCCACAAATTATTTCAGAAATAGAGTTGACCTATGATTTTTATATCGACTATGGTGTGGAAAATGGGAAGCAATTTTTGGGAATTCATAGTGAATTTTTAGAAACTAATATATTTTTTTGATCAACTTGATTAAAACTAAAAAATGAAATTATTTTAGAAATAGGTATATTTTGGTCATCTCTAACCTTCGATAATGCAAAAGTTATTCAAAATCAAGGTATCGACTCTAATCTCTTTGTCAATTTAAAGAATTTAAATTCCCTATTATTACACATTTCAATTCTAACTACCCTTGTGTTATTGTATTTTTTTCATATTTGTCTTGCACATATGTTTGCATTAATTTATTGTAATTTTTTTAGTTTAACATTACATTATGCACTTTTCATTAAAACATTTTGCTGAACCCATATCCTTTTACACTTGTTAGGGTTAGATTATTTCTCCTATCATATATTGGACTTTATTTTACTTAGGGTTCCAATCACCCTTTCCTTGCATGCTTCTTTCCATCTTAGGGTTAACCCTTTCTTTGTTATTTTATGTTTAGGGTAACCCATTTAATGTGTCTAGTGTTACCCTCATTATTTTGCATGCTCTCTTTCCTTCTAGGGTTAGATTTTTTTGTTATTTTCATAGATCTTATTTTTCTAGATTTGCACTTAGATTTGTTTCTACATTATTAACCGTAGTTATTTGTTTTTATATTATATTATATTCATATATTTCCATTATGTTGGGTCCTCTTATTAAGGTTATTCTTAATTTTCATTACCTTTAGGATGTGTTAGACCATGTTATATTTTATAATCCCTAGTTCTCTATCATATTGTAGATCTTATATATTGTTGTCCTCCTTAGCCTTTCCCATGGGTAGAAGTGATGCATTATGATAAATTATTCTATGGTAATCTATAAATGGTATATTACAAACTTTATGTGTTGTTTTGCATGATGATAATGTTGATATACAAATATTTATCAATGATTGAATATTTCTTTCGATTGATATATTATAAAATAATAGCATATAGTTCTAAACATGTAAATATTATACATATACTAATGATGTTTTATGTGATGATATTCTTTCGATTAATAGATTTTTTCTAGCCCCTTAAAGAAATATATCTTGTATTATTCATTGTATGATGACGAATTATGAGGTATGTATCATAACAAATTAGACGGGTAGGGTAGATGATGGTGTAGACCTTATTATATATTATCAATCTCAATGATGGGTTAATCAAAATACCCCTCTTAGCCTTCCTCAATCCTTGAGGCTTAGAGTGCATGTCGCTAAGGATTATGATATTCTAGATCAAATTTAGAACATTCGTGCTAAGATATCTATCTTATAATTGCTTGTAAGGTATAATATTTATCAATGCATACTTTATGAGGATTTTCATGACAATACTTTACCACATGACACGAAATAGTTTTTCTTTGCTTCTATTATTAAAACCTTGATGGATAGTGAGAATCTCATCTCTTTCTAGCCAAAGGACTTACCTCTAAGGATATTGTGGATCAATATTTATCCTTGTCTATTCAAGTTATCATAAAAACAAAGGGTTTAAAATATTCCTTGGGACAATGGTTCATGGATAAACATTTACAATGAAGCCTTTATTAGTGCATTATAAATTAAAAAACATGCTCTTAAAAATCAATAGGATAACAAAAGGATTTAACAATAAATCAAGAAAGGATCTTGTAAAAATTACATTGAACATTATTTCTGGACCAAAAACCATACTTATAAATGTCAAATAATATGTAATGATGTGACCTATAATATGTTTCTTGATAAGTCATGGTCATGTCATGTATGTAATCCCCTATACATTATATAAATTCTTAAAATTCATACACGAGTGGCTTGTCTACATTTGTCATGTAGATGATGTGCCTTTCCAATTTTAAAAACTATTAAAAGTCATAGAGAGAATCATACTACATCTAAATATTCCATGAATTTTCATTATGACACCTAAGTAAATTATTCCAATAGATCAAGTCCACATATTCCAATTTTGTAACTATAATTGTTATGAAATGTTTTACTTATTGAAAGAATATAAGGATTGAGTATTTGTTAATGTATATAAAAGTAGGTTAAAAAAAGTGCAAACTAAAATGCAAAAGAATATTATAATGATGTAAAGGGGGTGTAATAAAAAGTTAAATATTGTATAAACAAAGAGATTGGTGTATGTACTTAATTATTTTTATGGTAGACTGTATCCAAGCAAAGATATACAATATTAATTAATTATTTTTCCTCTTTATGACCATTGGTTTAAGAATATATGAATTTTTAGTATACAAGAATTTTAAGATTGTATTGTATTATATAAAATCTATTAAATCTTAAAACATTAAATATAAAATATAATATATACTTAGTATATTTATATTTGGGAAAATTGATTATAACATTTTAGAACAGAGCTAATTTATTTATGTGATTGATACAAAATCCTTTATGTAATGGAAATTGATTGCATTAAAAGTTTATAATAAAATTGAGTTTCCTATTTTTACCATGTCCCTATAACATATGTCACCAAATTGATGCTTACCTTATTACTACATACTAGAGGTACTATTATTTTTGCCTCCAACAAATAATTCCACTTGCTTGTTGTTGACACCTAATCACATTATGTGATTGACAAAAAATTAAAACCATTTTTGAAATTCCACAGAAGAATATAAATATTTTATTAGTTTTTATCAATTACTACTAAAGTAATAATAGTTTGGCTTACCTATGGAGAATGATAGGGGTATATTTTGTCAATTTTCCTATGGAAGCCTTTAGCAAAATCATGAATGTGATGGATATTTACTACATAGGGATAGAGAACATGGATTTAGTGAGATAATATGGATAAGAGTCACTACCAGATGCATGCGGTGAGGTGTAAGTTGGATTTTGTTTTACTGGAAAATCTATTGTGCACTAGATACAACTCTTTTACTATTAATGGGTTTTATATGCAAGGATTTAGTTTGAAATTTTGTACATTTATGGTTGGTACTTTTATGGAGAAGATGGTAATTATTCTTTTGTGTTTATTTAGTGGATTCATTTATCACAATATTTTTTCTAAAAAGTTAATCCCTGAATTTATTCCACATGTATCTATCAGAGGTACTATTATTTTCACCTTTGATAAATAATTACACCTGATTGTTGTTGACACCCAATCACATTATGTGGTTGAAAAAAAATCAAAAACATTTTTGAAAGTCTGTAGGAGAATATATATATATATATTATTGGTTTTATCAGTTGTTGCTAAAGTAATAATAGTTTGGCTTGCCTACAACGAATGGCACGGGTTTAATTTATCCATTTTCCTATAGAAGCCTTTAGTAAAATCATGAACATGATGGATATTTATTGCATGGGGATGGAGGATGTGGCTTGATGTAAGATCATCAAGAGGAAAATTTGCAAATCTTGTAAATAAACCAACGTATGATGTAAAGAGTCTTTTAATATTCTTAGAAGTGACTTATAATATTAGGAATCTATATTTGTTTGTATTGGAATGGGAGAGATAGTGCCCATATCTAAAGGGCATGAACCTTATGGAGAAGTTTCACAAATGTAAAAACATGTTATAAATGTTAGTCTATTTTTAACCTATGTAATTATATCTACAGACTTATCTAGAAGACTACATCTCTATGTTGGATAAAGGCCTAAGAAAATAGGGTTAAGATTGGGATGAAAAAATCTTGGAGGCATTATCATCTAAACTTAAATGAGATAAATCATATACCATGTAGGTAGGGGTTAAATAAAGTCAATAGGCAAGTATAAGGGTCAAATGATGAGTAGGTATGAGTAGTTAGAGAGAAAGGAGGTGGTGGTTGGTTGGCAGAGAGGGGGTAAAGAATATTTTTATATCTGTATATGTTTGTAGTAAAGACAAACTAATAAAATGAATGATTTTGAGCATTGAAGGTATTTTCATGTATGAGTTATTGGATCTAGTCAAATGGGAGCTATGCATAGTCATTTTTGTTGGGCATGACAAGTAAAGAGTTACAAACCTTTAGGTATGTATAGAGAATGAATGGTAGTTTGGTAGGATGAATAAAGTTTAATCACAAGTTTTTTAGATAAGAATGAAGATCTATATGTGAATACAATCTGTAGAAATGTAAAGGCATATTTTATGACCATATAAATAAAAGGAGCATATTTATGATTTGTGATGGAATCCCCAACTTTGCCCACATTGGTATTCAGAAATGGAGATTGATCGAGTCTATATATTATTTAATTAAATTTTGCACCTAAGTGAGTCTCCCGAGTGAGAGAGTTTGTTAACACTTGATAAACTTTGAAGATTTATATTCTCCTATTTACAAAATACATAGTCAAAATATAGTTATTGTGTTACACACAGATAATATAAATATTCTTTAGCTATGGATGTTTTACTATTATTTTGGTTTGCTTGGTAGAATTTTCAATGATGATATGTGTGTTATTTAACACTGGTGAAGATCTACAAATCATTTATATCAATTATGCATAAGGAGAAAATATGTGGTACTAATTTGAGGAAATTCTCTATTGACTGGGATTTGAATTATCTATTGGTAATATTATGCATTGTATGTCTTCCAAATTGGTCATAGTATTTATGATCTTAGTGTGGTCAATATAAATGTACACCATAGATTTGATTTCAAATATACACATAATTAGAGTTATCCATATGATTCTTGATCCAGATAAACATTTGATGTCTTTGATTTAAGTATTTTTTCTGGTAATCTAAGTCATATGATTAAATTTCACATACTATGGTACAACAAAGAGAAAGTGAATGGAATTCTCAACTTTAAATATTCAACCTATTTATGATAATTATCTAATAGTGAATATGCATGATAAGGATGATGAGGATATGAAGAAAGTGATAGAATATAATTGGAGAGAAGCATAGTCTGGGAAGTAAGCTGATCATTGAATTTAGAGCATTACAAGTTTGTATCAATGAATGGGTTGTAATAAAAGTGATCTCTTTAATTATTCATGCACCAAAAAGGACGTTGATATCTATTGTGAGCTACATTCTAAAACTCAAATTTGCCTAGATCTTTTATTACCACTCAAAGGAACTTAGATTCATCTTGTATAGGACCAATACACCATTCTATATATGTAGAATTCATAAGTATTTCTAGTTGGGATGAGGTTTAATAATATATGAGATAATTCAAGTATTGTCTCATTTATGTGGGGTTGTATATGTAACTCTAGCATTGAATATCTACTAGGTATGGATCTTATTTTGATAATAGTGATGCATTGAAGTCTATCAAGTGGAAAAAGTAATAAGTAATTTTGAAACCAAACAAATTCTCTTGTAAATATATATGTTTGGGTCTAGCCGGTAACAACTTAAATTGGTAGTATATGATCATATTATAAGGTGACCTTATTCTAAAGTATCCAATAAAATTTATAAGTGAGTTGTTTCATTTTGGATAGTCACAGTCAGCTTGATTGATCAGTATAAAGATGATTGAATGAACATACCATTAAAGAATTGATTATAACCTATTAATTTTTTTATTGAACATAGTGGCTATATGAGTTTTGGGTCAATCAAAGATAGTATATGTCTAATATGATTGAGGTGATTCTAATTAATGGTAAATTGATGTATATTGCCATCAATTTTTGGTATTAGAGCATAGACAAAACTCTTTAAAATTTAATTAATTTGTATAAGGTGTATTTTGTAATGAATTTACAGATTGTAGGTTGCAGTGATTGAATTTTTGTAGGTAAATTGAGAAGTTTGAAAATTTTGAGGTGATTGAGAGAAGAAGATAGAAAGAAAAGAAAAATGAAAAGGTTGAATAATTCATAAGCCTAGTAACGCTTAAGAAACAAAGAGGAGAGATTAGAGAAGCTCTAAAATAATCTAAGGCACAAAAAGACTTAGATGTAAAATTCAAAAGACCAGGGTGTAAAAGACAAGGGTGAGGCTTGGGTAAGTATCAAAAGACCAAAGAAGAGTTTTGGTTGAGATAAAAATGGAAGATAAGATAGATAGGGAAGATGGAAATATTGACAGGAAGGAAGTTAGTGAGGCATAACCCAAGGAAAGAAGGTTTAGTTGATGAAAAAGAGATGAGAGAGATTAGACAAAGGATAGAAGAGCTATAGCTTATGGTGGAGATCTGGCAAGAAAGTGAAGGTAAATGATTGATATTTGAGATAAAGAGAAAGGTAAAGTGGCCTATTGAGAGAGAGAGAGAGAGAGGAGAGAGAGAGAGAGAGAGAGAGAGAGAGAGAGAGGAGAGAGAGAGAGAGAGAGAGAGAGGAGAGAGAGAGAGAGAGAGAGAGAGGAGAGAGAGAGAGAGAGGAGAGAGAGTAGAGAGAGAGAGAGAGAGAGAGAGAGAGAGAGAGAGAGAGAATATAGTTGTGCAAAGAATTCAAGAAATAAATTAGAAATTATAGGATAAGTATACAATTGGGAGAAAAAGAAGAAATAAAGAAAGTGGTGTTTGAAGAAAAGACACATCAAGGGGATAAATGGCCTAAATTATTTTATATCTAATATTGATTTTGATGTTGTGAATGCAAGAATAGAGATTGATAAATGAGAATCCTACTCTAAGGGCATGAAGCAAAGCAATCATGAGCAACATGCTTATGAATAAATTGATTGGGAAGCAAAATTTGAGGGTGCAAAGATATGCTACCTAGAGAAAAGATAAATTATTGAAGAGATGATTGAAAAATAAGGTCTTCAAGAAAATCAATGCCTCATTAAAGGCATGCAAATATCAGAATAGACCCATAAGAACCTAAATTTTTTGCATCTAATATCATTATTGATATAATGCATAATTATAAGGTTTTGATGGTACATTGCAAGAAGAAGAAGATGAGTTCTTATGTGAGCTCATGAAATATGAAAGAGGAGGTGAGTCAATGTGTATACTCAAGGAAAATGAAGATGAAGTTATAAAAATACTTTTAACTTCAAATGGAATAATAGACAATAATGAAAAACTTGATAAATTGCATATGAAATTTGAGTTACAGCAAGATAAGGTGTCTCAAGATGAAGCCAAATAAGTTTTTGACCAAAGCATGGCAGAGTATACTGAAGAGGAGAATTTGATTTGGAATCAAATCATGGAAGAGTCAAAAGATTTGAACCGGATTGGAAATGAAATAGAAATTAAGGAAATTAAGTTAGAGTTCCTAAAGATTATGAGCAAGGAAGATGAATTATCAATTGAAGCAACATCTACAAGGAAGATACCAACAAGTGGAGAGATAATAATGTCTCAAATTTTTAAATCTGATTTTGGTTTTAGTTTTGTGTGTGTATGTATGAATTTTTTTGTTGATCAAGAGATGGAGTCCTATATACTAGATTTCATTAAAGAATTTGAAACAAAGACTAAGCCACTTGGGCTCATACACTATGAAGAACTAAAGAAGAAGAAAATCTAGAAGAATTGGAAAAGACAAAAGAAGAAGAGGAGTAGGAGATCAAATAATTTCCCTCCTAGGGAGTCAGATGTAGGAGCATCAAGAGGACAATTTTTAAATCTTGTAAATAGACCAATATATGATGTAAAAAGTATTTTAATAGTCTTAGAAGTGACTTAGAATATTAGGAAGCTTCATTTGTTTGTATTGGAATGGGATAGATAGTGCCCATATCTAAAGGGCATGAACCTGATAGAATATTAAGAAGCCTCATTTGTTTGTATTGGAATGGGATAGATAGTGCCCAAATCTAAAGGGCATGAACCTTATGGAAAAGTTTCACAAATTTAAAAACATGTTGTAAATGTTAGTCTATTTCTAACCTATGTATTTCTATCTAAAGATTTATCTAGAAGACTACATCTCTATGTGTGATAAAGGCCTAAGAAAGGAAAGTTAAGATTGGGATGAGAAAATATTTGAGCCATTCTCATCCAAACATAAATTAGATTAGTCTTATACCATGTAGATAGGGTTTAAATAAAGTCAATAGACAAGTATAAGGTCAAATGATGTGTAGTATGAGTAGTTAGATAGAAAGGAGGTGGTGGTTGGTTGGCAGAGAAGAAGTAAAGAAGATTTTTGCATTTGTATATTTTTATATGATTGTAGTAAAGACAAATAAATAAAATGAATGATTTTAAGCATTGAAGGTATTCTCATCTATGACATGTTGGGTCTGCTCAAATGGGAATTGTGCATAATCATTTTTATTGGGCATGAAAAGTAAAGAGTCACAAACCTTTAGGTTTTTATAGAGAATGAATGGTAGTTTTTTAGGATGAATAAAGTTTATTCATAGGCTTTTTAGTCAAGAATGAAGATCTGTATGTGAATATGGTCTGTAGAAATGTAAAGTCATATTTGATGACCATATAAATAAAAGGAACACATTTATTATTTATGATGGAATTCTTAACTCTGCCCACATTGGTAAGTGGAAATGGAGATTGTTCAAGTCTATATATTATTGAATTAACTTTTTCACTAGTTGCCTAGGTGAGAAAGTTTATTAACACTCATTAAACTTTGAAGATTTATATTCTCCTATTTACAAAATACATAGTCAGAATATAGTCCTTGCATTACACATAGATAATGCAAATCTCCTTTAATTATGGATGTTTTTACTATTATTTTGTTTTTCCTAGTGGAATTTTCAATGATGATATGCATGTTATTTAACATTGGTGAAGATCTATGAAACATACTAATCAGTTATGCATGAGGAGAAAATGCGTGGTAATAATTTGAGGACATTTTCTATTGACTGGGATTTGAATTATCCATTAGTAATATTATGCATTATATGTCATCCAAATTGGTTAGAATATTTGTGATCTTAATGTGGTCAATATAATTGTACAACATAGATTTGATTTTATATCTACACATAATTAGAGGTGTCCATATAATTCTTGATCTAGATAAACATTTGATGTCTTTGATTTAAGTATAATTTTTGGTAATCTGAGTCATACGATTACATTTCACATAGTATGGTGCAAAGAAGAGAAAGTGAATTGAAGTCTCAAATTTAAATCTTTAGCCTATTTGTGATAATAATTTGATGGAAAATATGCATGATAAGGATGATGAGGATATGAATAAAGTGATAAATAAGAAGTAGAGGGAAGCACAGTCTAGGAAGTAAGTTGATCATTGAATTTAGATCATTATAAGTTTGTATCAATGAATGGGTTTTAATAAAAGTGATCTCTTTAATTATTCATGCACCAAAAAGGATGTCTATATCTATTATGAGTTGCATTCTAAAACTCAAATTTACCCAGATCTTTTATTGCCACTCAAAGGAACTTGAATTGGTCTTGTAGAAGACCAATAAACCATTCTATATACTCAAAATTCACAAGGATTTCTAGCTAGGATGAGGTTTAATAGTATATGGGATAATTCAAGTATTATCTCATTTTTGTGAGGCCGTATATATAATTCTGGCATTGAAGATCTACCAGGTATGGATCTTATTTTGATAATAGTGATGCAATAAATTCTATCAAGTGGAAAAAGTAATACATATGTTTAAAACCAAAAAAAAACTCTTATAAATATATATGATTGAGTCTAGATGGTAACAACTTAAATTGGTAGTATATGATTAGATTATAAGGTGAATTATTGTAAAGTATCCAATAAAATTTATAAGTGAGTTGTTTCATTTTGGATTAATGTTGATTGAATGAATAGACCATTAAATAAGTGATTACAAACCTATTGAATTTTATATTGAACATAGTGGCTATATGGGTTTTAGGTCAATTAGAGATAGTATATGTCTAATATAATTGAGGTGATTCAAATTGATGGTAAATTGATGTATATTGCCATCAATTTTTGGTATTAGAGTATAGGCAAAGCTCTTTGAAAGTTAATGAATTTGTATAAGGTGTATTTTTTAATGAATTTGTAGATTGTAGGTTGGAGTGATTGAACTTTTGTAGGTAAATTGAGAAGCTTAAAAAGTTTGAGGTGATTGAGAGAAGAAGATAGCAAGAAAAGAAAAGTGAAAAGGTTCAAGCAGTCATAAGCCTAGTAAGGCTTAAGAAACAAAGATGGGAGCTTAGAGAAGCTCTAAAATAATCTAAGGCACAAAAATACTTAGATGTAAAATTTAAAATACGAGTGTAAAAGACTTGGGTGAGGCTTGGGTAAGTATCAAAAAACCAAAGAAGAGTTTTTGTTGAGATACAAGTGGAAGATAAGAGAGATAAGGAAAGAAGGGTTAGTTGATGAAAAAGAGATGAGAGAGATTAGACAAAGGATGCAAGAGCTACAACTCATAGTGGAGATCCTACAAGAAAGTGAAGGTAAATGATTGATATTTGAGATAAAGAGAAAGGTAAAATGGCCTATAAAATGGATTATAGTAAAGAGGAAAAGTATTGCTACAAGAGAGAGAGAAAAATAAAAGAGATTATTGTGTAAATAATTCAAGAAAGAAATTGAAATGTACATGATAAGTATATAGTTGGGAGAAAAAGAAGAAATAAAGAAAGTGGTGTTTGAAGAAAAGATAAGTCAAGTGGATAAATGGCCTCAATTTTTTAATTTAATATTGCTTTTGTTGTTTTGAATGCAATAATAGATATTGATGAAGAAGAAGCCCACTATAAGGGCATGAAAGTTGAAATCATGAAGCAAAGCAAGCATGAGCAACATGCTTATGAAGAAATTAACTGGGAAGCAGAATTTGAGGGTGTAAAGATATGCTACCTAGAGCAAGAACAAATTATTGAAGAGATGATTGAAAAATAATATCTTCAAGAAAATAAATGCCTCATTCAAGGGATGAAAATATCATAATTAGACCCAGAAGAACATAAATTTTTGCATCTAATATCATTATTGACATAAATGTAGAATTGTAAGGTGTTGATGTAAAATATGAAAGAGGAGGTGAGTCAATGTGTAGACTCAAGGAAAATGAAGATGAACTTATAAAAATATTTTTAACTTCAATTGGAATAATAGACAATAATGAAACACTTGATCAAGTGCCTATGAAATTTGAGTTGCAGCAAGATAAGGTGTCTCAAGATGAAGACAAACAAGTTTTTTACCAAAGGATGGCAGAGTATACTATAGAGGAGAATTTGATTTGGAATCAAATCATAAAAGGGTCAGAATAGTTGAACCAAATTGGAAATGAAACAAAAATTAAGGTAATTAAGTTAGAGTTCCCGAAGATTCTGAGCATGGAAGATGGGATTAGAAATTAAAGCAGCATCTCTAAGGAAGATAACAATAAGTGGAGAAACAACAGTGTCTCAAATTTTGAAATCTGATTTTATTTTTAGTTTTATGTGTGTAGGTGTGAAAAATTTTGTTGATCAAGAGATGGAGTCCTATATACTAGACTTCATTGAATAAGTTGAAACAAAGACTGAACCACTTGGGCTGTTACATTATGAAGAACTAAAGAAGAAGAAAATCTAAAAGAACTAGAAAAGATGAAAGAAGAAGACATCTCCTTTGAGTAAGAGCTCAAATAAGTTGCCTCTTGTGGAGTCTGATGTAGGAGCATCAGGAGGATAATTTACAAATATTGTAAATAAACCAACCTATGATTTAAAGAGTATTTTAATGGTCTTAGAAGTGACTTAGAATATTAAGAATCTTCATTTGTTTGAATTGGAATGGGAGAGATAGTGACCATATATAAAGGGATGAAACTTATGGAGAAGTTTCACAAATGTAAAGACATAATGTAAATGTTAGTCTATTTCTAACCTATGTAATTCTATCTAAAGACTTATCTAGAAGACTACATCTCTACATTAGATAAAGGCCTAAGAAAGAAAGGTTAAGATTGGGATGGGATAATATTGGAGGCATTCTCATCCAAACTTAAATGAGATAAGTCCTATACCACATAGATAGGGGTTAAATAAAGTCAATAGGCAAGTATAATGTCGAATGATGAGTAGATATGAGTAGTTAGAGATAAAGGAGGTGGTGTTTCATTAGTAGAGAGGGAGTAAATAAGATTTTTTGATTTTTATATTTGTATATGTTTGTAGTAAATACAAATCAATAAAATGAATGATTTTGAGAATTGAAGGTATTCTCATGTATAAGCTATATGGTCTACTCAGATGGAAGCTATGCATAGTCATTTCTTTTGGGCATGAAAAGTAAAGAGTTACAAACCTTTAGGTTTGTATAGAGAATGAATGGTAGTTCTATAAGATGAATAAAGTTTAATCATAGGTTTTTTAGTCAAGAATGAAGATCTGTATGTAAAGGTGGTCTAGAAAAATGTAAAGTCATATTTAATGACAATATAAATAAAAGGAGTATATTTATTATTTGTGATGGAATTCCCAACTCTACCCACATTGGTATTCAAAAATGGAGATTGATCAAGTCTATGTATTATTTAATTTAATTTTGTGCCTAGGTGAATCTCCTGGGTGAGAGAGTTTGTTAACACTTCATAAACTTTGAAGATTTATATTCTCCTATTTACAAAGTACACAATTAGAATACAATCATTGTGTTACACATAGATAATGGAAATATTATTTAGTTATGGATGTTTTACTATTATTTTGGTGTACTTGGTGGAATTTTCAATGATGATTGCATGTTGTTAAACATTGGTGAAGATCTGTGAATCATTCTAATCATTTATGAATAAGGAGAAAATGTGCAATAATAATTTGAGGAAATTTTCTATTGACTGGGATTTGAATTATCCATTGGCAATATTATACATTATATGTCTTCCAAACTTGTCAGAATATTTATGATCTTAACACGGTCAATATAATTATACAACATAGATTTGATTTTAGATCTACACATAATTAGAATTATCCATATGATTCCTGATCCATATTAACATTTTATGTCTTTGATTTGAGTATTATTTATGGTAATATGAGTCATATGATTACATTTCACATAGTATGGTGTAGCAAAGAGAAAGTGAACAAAATTATTAACTTTAAATCTTCAGCCTATTTATGATAATTATCTGATGGTGAATATGCATGATAAGGATGATGAGGATATGAATAAATTTATAGCAAAGAATTATAGGGAAGCACAATCTGGGAAGTAAGTCAATCATTGAATTTAGAGAATTACAAGTCTATAACAATGATGTATTGTAATAAAAGTGATCTCTTTAATTATTTATGCGCCAATTAAGACGTTGATATCTATTGCAAGCTACATTCTAAAACTCAAATTTTCCTAGATCTTCTATTAACACTCAAAGGAACTTGGATTGGTCTTATAAAACACCAATACACCATTCTATATCCTCAAAATTCACAAGGATTTCTAGCTAGGATGAGGTTTAATACTATATGGGATAATTCAAGTATTGTCTCATTTCTATGGGGTTGTATATGTAATTATGACATTGAAGATCTACTAGGTATGGATCTTATTTTGATAATAGTTATGCATTAAAGTCTATCAAGTGGAAAAAGTAATAAGTAATTTTGAAACCAAACAAATTCTCTTGTAAATATATTTGTTTGAGTATAGATGGTAACAACTTAAATTGGTAGTAAATGATCAGATTATAAGGTGAAATTATTCTAAAGTATCCAATACAATTTATAAGTGAGTTGTTTCATTTTGGATAGTCATTGTTAGTTTGATTGATCATTATAAATATGATTGAATGAATAGACCATTAAATAAGTGATTATAAACCTATTGAATTTTATATTGAACATAGTGGCTATATCAGTTTTGGGTCAATCAGAGATAGTATATGTCTAATATAATTGAGGTGATTCTAATTGATGTATATTTCCATCAATTTTTGGTATCAGAGCATATGAAAAGATATTTGGAAGTTAATGAATTTGTGTAAGATGTAGTTTGTAATGAATTTGTAGATTGCAGGTTGCGGTGGTTGAATTTTTTTTAGGTAAATTGAGAAACTTGAAAAATTTGAGGTGATTGAGAGAAGAAGATAACAAGAAAATAAAAGTGAAAAGGTTTAGGAATTCATAAGCCTAGTAAGGCTTAATAAACAAAGAGGAGATCTTAGAGAAGCTCTAAAATAATCTAAGGCACAAAAATACTTAGATGTAAAAGTCAAAAGACTAGGGTTTAAAATACCTAGGTGAGGCTTGGGTAAGTATCAAAAGACCAAAGAAGAGTTTTAAATGAGATACAAGTGGAAGATAAGAAAGATGGAAAGACTTCCAAGAAGGAATTTATTGAGGAACAACCCAAGGAAAGAAGGGTTATTTGATGAAAGAGAGATGAGAGAGATTAGACAAAGGATAGAAGAGCTACAGCTCATGGTGGAGATTCTGCAAGAAAGTGAAGGTAAAGGATTTATATTTGAGATAAAGAGAAAGGAAAAGTGGCCTATAAAATGGCTTATATAAAATATAAAAAGGATTGATATGAGAGGGATAAAAACAAAAGAGATTGTTGTTAAATAATTCAAGAAATAAATTGAAAAGTATAGGATAAGTATACGGTTGGGAGAAAAAGAAGAAATAAAGAAAGTGGTGTTTGAAGAAAAGATAAGTCAAGGGGTTAAATGTATTCAAATATTTGTTTATTTAATATTGCTTTTGATTTTGTGAATACAAGAATAGAGATTGATGAAGGAGAAGTCCACTCTAAGGGTATAAAACTTGAAAGCATGAAGCAAATCAAGAATGAGTAGAATGCTTATGAAGAAATTGATTAGGAAGAAAAATTTGAGGGTGCAGAGATATGCTACCTAGAACAAGGAGAAATTCTTGAAGAGATGATTGAAAAATAAGGTCTTTAAGCAAATCAATGCCTCATTCAAGGCATGCAAATATCAGAATTAGACCAAGAAGAACCTAAAAGTTTTGCATTTGATATCATTATTGACATGAATGTAGAATTGCAAGATGTTGATGGTATATTGTAGGAATAAGATGATAAGTTCTTATGTGAACTCATAAAATATGAGCGAAGAGGTGAGTCAATGTGTAGACTCAAGGAAAATGAATGTGAAGTTATAAAATATTTTTAACTTCATTTGGCATAATATACAATAATGAAAAACTTGATAAAGTGCCTATGAAATTTGAGTTGCATCAAGATAAGGTATCTTAAGATGAAGACAAACAAGTTTTTGACCAAAGCATGGTAGAGTATATTGAAGAAGAGAATTTAATTTGGAATTAAATCATGGAAGGGTTAGAAGATTTGAACCAGATTGGAAATCAAATAGAAATTAAGGTAGTTGAGTTAGAGTTCCTAAATATTCAAAGAAAGGAAGATGAATTAGCAATTGAAGCAGCATCTCCAAGGAAGATAACAACAAGTGGAGAGACAATAATATCTCAAATTTTGAAATCTGATTTTGTTTTTAGCTTTGTGTGTGTAGGTTTAAAAAAAATTGTTGATCAAAAGATGGATTCCTATATACTAGACTTCATTGAAGAAGATGAAATAAAGACTGAGCCACTTGGGCTCATACACTATGAAGAACTAAAGAAGAAGAAAATATAGAAGAACTAAAAAAGATCAAAGAAGAAGACATCTGCTTTGAGCAGGAGCTCAAATAATTTCCCTTCTAGGGATTTTGATGCAGGAGCATCAAGAGGACAATTTGTAAATCTTGTAGATAAACCAAATTAGGATGTAAAGAGTCCTTTAATAGTATTAGAAGTGAATTATAATATTAGGAAGCTTCATTTGTTTGTATTGGAATGGGAGAGATAGTGACCATATCTAAAAGGCATGAACCTTATGGAGAAGTTTGAAAAATGTAAAAACATGTTATAAATGTTAGTCTATTTATAACCTATGTAATTCTATATAAAGACTTATCTAGAAGACTACATCTCTACATTGGATAAAGGCCTAAGAAAGTAAGGTTAAGATTGGGATGAGAGAATCTTGGAGGCATTCTCATCCAAACTTAAATGAGATAAGTCTTATACCACATAGATAGGGGTTAAATAAAGTCAATAGGTAATTATTAGGTCAAACGATGAGTAGGTATGAGTAGTTAGAGAGAGAGAAAGGAGGTGGTGGTTGGTCGGTAAAGAGGGCGTAAAGAAGAATTTTAGATTTGTATATGTTTGTAGTAAAGACAAATCAATAAAATGAATGATTTTGAGCATTGAAGGTATTCTCATGTACGAGCTATCAAGTTTGCTTAGATGGGAGCTATGCATAGTCATTTTTATTGGGCATGAAAAGTAAAGAGTTATAAACCTTTAGGTCTATATAGAGAATGAATGGCAATTTTTTAGGATGAATAAAGTTTAATCATAGGTTTTTTAGTCAAGAATAAAGATATATATGCAAAGACAATCTACAAAAATGTAAAGTCATATTTGATGACCATATAAATAAAAGGAGCATATTTATTATTTGTGATGGAATTCCTAACTCTACCCACATTGGTATTTAAAAATGGAGATTGATCGAGTCTATGTATTATTTAATTAAATTTTGCACCCAGGTGAGTCACCTAGGTGAGAGAGTTTGTTAACGCTTGATAAACTTTGAAGATTTATATTCTCCTATTTAAAAAGTACACAATTAGAATACAATTATTGCATTACATAGAGATAATGGAAATCTTCTTTATTTATGGATGTTTTACTATTATTTTGATTTGCCTGGTGTAATTTTCAATGTTGATATGCATGTTATTTAACACTAGTGAAGATCTGTGAATCATTCTAATTAGTTATGCATAAGGAGAAAATGTGCATAATAATTTGAGGAAATTTTCTATTGACTGGGATTTGAATTAACCATTAGTAATATTATGCATTTTATGTCTTCCAAATTGGTTAGAGTATTTATGATCTTAGTGTGGTCAATATAATTGTACAACATAGATTTGATTTCAAATCTACACACAATTAGAGTTCTCCATATAATTCTTGATCCAAATAAACATTTGATGTCTTTGATTTGAGTATTATTTCTATTAATTTGAGTCATTTAATTACATTTCACATAGTATGGTGTAGCAAAGAGAAAGTGAATGGAATTCTCAACTTTAAATCTTCAGCCTATTTGTGATAATTATCTAATGGTGAATATGTATGATAAGGATGATGAAGATATGAAGAAAGTGATAGAAAAGAATTGGAGGCAAGCATGGTCTGAGAAGTAAGCTGATCATTGAATTCAGAACATTATAGGTTTGTATCAATGAATGGGTTTTAATAAAAGTGATCTCTTTAATTATTCATGTGCCAACAAGGACATCGAAAGCTATTGTGAGCTACATTCCAAAGCTCAAACTTTCCCATATCTTCTACTTCCACTAAAAGGAACTTGGATTGGTCTTGTATAAGATCAATACACCATTCTATATACTCAGAATTCACAAGTTTTCCCAGCTAGGATGAGGTTTAATAGTATATGGGATAATTCAAGTATTGTCTCATTTCTGTGGGGTTGTATATGTAATTATGGCATTGAAGATCTACTAGGTATGGATCTTATTTTGATAATAGTGATGCATTGAATTCTATTAGGTGGAAAAAGTAATAAGTACTTTTGAAACTAAACAAATTCTCTTGTAAATATATATATTTGAGTCTAGTTGGTAACAACTTAAATTGGTAGTATATGATCAGATTATAATGTCAAATTATTCTAAAGTATCCAATATAATTTATAAGTGAGTTATTTCATTTTGGATAGTCATAGTCATTTTGATTGATTGGTATAAAGATGATTAAATGAACAGACCATAAAGAAGTGATTATAAACCTAATGAATTATGTATTGAACATAGTGTCTATATAAGTTTTGGGTCAATCAGAGATAGTATATGTCTAATATAATTGAGGTGATTCTAATTGATGGTAAATTGATGTATATTTCCATCATGGCTTTAGTGAGAGACTAGAGATAAGAGTTGTTTCCAGATACATGTGGTGAAGTGTAAGTTGGATTTTTTTACTAGCAAAGCTATAGGGCACTAGATACAACGCTTTTATTATTATCAATGGTTTATATGAAAGGATTTTGTTCATAATTTTTCCCTATATGGATGGTGCTTTTCTAGATCTGATGGTAATTATTCTTTTGTGTTTTTTCAGTGGATCTATTTATCATAATATTTTTTTGCAAAGATGATTCCTAAACTTATTCCATAGGTTATTGTCATTATTTCTCTTGCAGAATTGCCCCTATCATTTTTATTCACATACAAAGACTTTTATTTTATATTGCCACCTCTAGCACCTACACTTAAAACCACCTACCTGTTTAATGTACATATTTAATTATTGGTTCAATTGATGTTTGCAACATCTGAGTTGATTTGTAGTGCATTTCATTTTCTGATTTTTTTTAATGAATTGTTATTTAACCTGGTGTTATATTTAATTACAGAGTAATGAGGGAGACATCTAAATCAAATACTTGGGGTTTTTGTAAATATCGTTGTGAAGATAAGGGCTAATTTGTCTTGATTTTATGAAAATACAAAAGAAAAATCAAGTTATATGAAAGAAGAGGTGGATGTAGTGGAGGGAAACATGAAGGCCATAATTATACCCCTCTACTAAAAAATCGAGGGCAAACCTTACATGTTGCTCCAATTTATGGATAAAAAGGTAAACAATTTTCTATTCATCCTCTTTTAATGGTTGTCAAGTTCAATTGACCTTAAAATTAATTCATGCAATGTAAAATTTGTTTCATGTTTAGGGTTAAGGTTTTTATTTATATGTAATGCCCAAAATTTTAGGTCAATTTCAATTGTCCTTAAGTTTTACCCATGTAAATACAACTTGTGCGACTGTTAGCATTAGGGTTTCATTTTTTTAATTAAACTCAATGCCCTAAATTTTAGGCCAATTTTAATTTCCTTTAAAATTTATGCCTCTACATGCAGTAATTTTTGCTAGGTTGAGGTTTAGAATTTTATTTAAATGTAATGCTTGGAATATAGGCCAATTTTTTGAAACACTAAACATAATTGTCCTATTGAATATTCACGTAGTTGTACTTAGCTTGATAGGTAATTTGGTATATGCACTGGTAATCATACTACAAGTAAATTAGTAATTTATACAGTTAATATGTTGTAAAAGGTCATAAAAACCTCCCAAGGTCAAACCTCCTTATGTCAAAAATAGAATGTGTATTCAAGATTATTATATATATTTATTATGGTCATATTTATATTTTTATCCTTAAAATATAATCAGTTTTTTAAAAGACTATTATATATAGAGTAATTTTTTTAGGAGATAATTAAAATAAATATATATATATATATATATATATATATATATATATATATTCTAATATTCCCTTATTTTATCATGAATTATATAAATATTTAAAGGATAATGTTTAGTAAATAATTGTCATAATTTTTTTATAACAAGTAAGGTTGACCGTCAAATTTAGACCTTGATCAATACAATATGAGAGGTAGCTCTCTCTCTAAAATATATATTATTTAGAAAATTTAAAATAGAAAAAAATAGAAAATAGAAATTTTATGATTTGACACTTTATAAAAGTTAGATTAAAGTTTTTGGAAATAATGCATGTCTAATATTCTTGTTTAATAGCTTTATGTAATTAACTTTTAAAATCTAATCAAATTTATAAATTTTGTCACTTGGTCTACTTGTTAGAGTCTTATAATTTTATAGTTCATGATATTTACATGATATTTTTTGAAAAATTATATGTTAGATTTATATTTTTGTTTAGTATCTTTATGTAAATAAATTTCAAATTCTAATCAAATATATAAAAAAAAATATCACTTAGTTTACTTATTAGAAATCTTATACTTTTATAGTTTATGATATTTACATAATATTTTTTGAAAATTTGTATGTGAGATTTTTATATCAATATATTAAGATCACACTTTATAATTTATTATAAAAAATAATAAAAATGATAAAGAAGACTTAATTTAAAATAATAATGATTATTGATTTGTTAGGCATCATATTACATTCATACTTATTTTTATTTCAAAACAAGTGATAAATACAAAAACACTATAGATCCCTAAGAAATAAATTTATGCTAAGATGAAGAGTGTAATGTCCCCATTTAAACAGGTATTGAAGACCTTTAGTCTATTTTTTCCAAGAGACTAAGAGATAACTTTTGGGAATTTGACCATATAAGGTATTTTTAGTTAGTTAATATAATATTATTAAATAGTGGCTTTTACCACTAAAGCATTTTATAAAAGTGGTTTTAACCACTATTGCACTTGAGAGTTTGAATAGTAATTCAAGAAGATATTTTAATTAATTGTTTGCCCAAAAGTGATTTAATCACTCTTGTAAATTAGATAAATTAATTAATTATTTATTAAATTATTACCTTAGAGTAATTTTAATTTCTAATTCTATTTTGGAAATTAATTTAATAGTATAAGTGGAAAAAGAGTAAATGTTAGTTTGAAGGGAAAATAAAAGAAGAAAAAGTATTTTGAAAAGGGGTTAAGTGATTTTAAAAGATATTTTGCCTCCAAAAGTGGTCCGCCCCATTTTGAAGACCATATATGGACATGAGGGCTTCTATTTTAGATATACTAAAATTATATATTGAATTTTCATGCTTTAAGATTGATTGGGATGTATGCCCAATAATTGTTATTGTAGTTTGAACTAAATTATATTCAAAAAGGTGTTTTGGAACACCACATTTTCACAAAGGAATATTTTGTCTTACTTAGAGTGGGGTGATTTGCTTTGGGATTCTTTCAAGAGTGTTTTGAGGTCAATTAGAGGTCTAATTGATCAAATCAATATTGTGTAATTTATTTTTATTTTTCTAAATTATGGCATTCAGATTTATGAAGGCTTGGTGAGCATTTTAAGGCCCTAATTTAGTAGAAAAATAAATAATACTTTTTTGAATTATTATTTAATTTTTTGATAGGGTTTATGGTCAATTTTTACTATTGAAGTGTTTATTTATGCCAAATAAATATTATATAATTTTTTCTAACATTGACGACATGTGTATATGAGTTTTGGAGGTCATTGAGGGTGCCTTAGGCCCTAGTTTGGGAACTATATTTTTTGTAAAATTATTTTAGTCTTGTTTGACTTGGGCAACTTCTCTTAGAAGACATTTTGATCACTTTGGATGTCTTAAATGGTTGCTATAATTATTCCTATATTTTTGGCATATTTTATATGGTGTTTACTAGGGTTTGAAGAAGTATTTGAAGAAGGAATAACTATTGTTTTTTGAAATAAAAATTAGATATTTTTAGCAAGTCTAAATCAGAATTCAATCCTCCTACATTGGTAAAATGGTAAATTTTTCTTATTTTTAGTTTGTTGCTCATATTTGCCCACATTGTGGTGATTATTGGTTGAAGTGATTACTGGAAATTGCCTACATATTTCTTGCACTTTGGTGCCAAGGGTTTGATGGTGTTTGGAGCATTTATTTCAGCTAGGTCTTATTGGTGTTTTTTTTTAAATTTAGAATTCAAAAATTATTTTTAAACATTGTGTATTTTAGGGAAAACCCTTATTTAGTCTTTTGGCTCAAAAGGGGGACATTACAGTGGTATTAGAGCACCGATATCATGCACCTGTGAGATATTATATGTGCATATTTAGATGAAAGTAGATAAAAATATTTTGTGTTATCAGAGAAGAGGAAAATCCATGGGTGATCAAGGGTTTAATTTAGAACAAGTAAAAATTTTACAAGGTTTGATCAAAGAGAGCCAAGGTGATCTTTAGCATACATTGAGTACACAATTTGTAGCCATGTTGAATGTTACACTAAATCTAAGTATGGGCCATCACCCCAATGGATAAGAAATCTTAATTAGTGGTGAGAAGGTTTCTACCAACCCCCATCAAAAATTCTTCAAGGGCACATTTTTGCATAAGGAACTAGTAGTTGAGATTGAGACACCAATGTGTGATTCACTTGGTAGATGTCAACAAGAGTATGCAGCCCTAAGCTTTGACATGAAATCACTCTTGTAATTTCTTGATTTCATGATTATTATGAGATGAAGGATGGATCAAAACCAATAGTACCAAGCATGCAGCCCCGTATAAACTTGTAACAAAGGTTGGGCAAGATTTCTCTTCCTATTTTTGATGGTACTGATAAACTTCTAGTGAGATCATGGTTGCAAAAACTAGAGACTTAATTATCACTCAACCCCATATTTGAGAATGAGGCTCTCAAGTTTCTCACACTACATTTGGAGGGTGTTACTCATGATTATTGGTTTAATGGCTTAATCACACAAGGCCATAAATCTATTACTAACTTGGAGGAATTAAGTAAGAGGGTAATGGAAAGATTTTATAGGAGAGATCTAGAGATCCACTTTCATGAGTTAGCACAACTCAAACAAATCCATGATGTAGAGAGGTATGTGGTAGATTTTTAGAAGATTTCAATCATGGTACTAGATGTAAGTGAAATAAGGTTGGTTGTTCTATTTATTGAGGGTTTGATTGAGCCTTTGATAGGCTTGGAAAAATATTTTAATCCACTTTCCTTACAATATTATATTACTAAAGCATTGTATCTAGAGTGTTTATCTTATAGGGGAAATATGTGGCTAAAAAGACAAGGGGAAGCCACTCATTCACTACTAAAAGTGGAAAAAAATGACCAACCAAGGTCTGATTTTAGTGGGCAGCCAAAAGCACCAAGTAGGAATCTTAGGGCGGCACCTAGTGAGCCACCATTTAAGCCTTTTCAACCCTATGTTCCACCACATATAGTGTTTACCTATAGAAGAAACATGAAGGATTCAAGAGATGAGTTGAGGAGGAGAAGTTTGTGCTATACTTGCAAAGATCCATGGACTATAGGCCATCATTTCATGGTCAAATGACAAGTCCATTACATTGAGGTAATTGATGATCATATTTTGATGTTGGTTATATCAATGTTGAGAAAAATGAAAATGGTGTTTATTAGGATGTGCATGAATAAGACACAAAATAAGTGGGAAACACACTTGTTTCTCTTTCAGGAGATCTCAAGTATCATGCATTCAAAGTTAAGGGCACATTAAGAGGACAAAGAATGACTACCATGGTTGATAGTGCAACCACTCATGACTTCATTTATGAGGACTTGGTAAAAAATATGGTACTAGAAATCAAAGATTGTAAGGGATTCAATGTGACTATGGTAGATGGTTTCACCATTCTTTATTCCAAAAAGATTCAACAACTTCAGTTCACTCTTAAGAAGCACAAGGTAATTGATGTTTTTATGTTGTTGGTATTGGTGAGATTGATGTTGTGTTAGGTGTTTAATGGTTACATTAATTAGGTGAATTCACTCAAAATTATAATAATATGTAGCCAAAATTCTTCAAAGAAGGCAAGGAAATGGGCCTCAAAGGGTCTAGCTAATGATGTTCCACAAGAAGTGTCCATGAAGAGGATAGAAAGAGCTTTTAAGAGAGGTCAGATTGCATGGGAATCAAGCTATATTATCATATTAAATCAAAAAATATATAATATTAGCCCCCTCATGGTGAGTATTAAGCTATTTTAGACAACCCTATTCATGTTTTTAATAATTTTCCTTGATGTCACTAGATAGAGGGTTTGAGCATAATATTTAGCTATAATTAGGTGTCAAACTAGTTATTTTCACTCCATACCATCATCCAAGATCATTTAAAAATGAATTGAATGACCAACAATAAAGGTGGGTAAGTAAAGTGCAAACTTATGATTTTGACATTGTATATGTGAAAGGTAAAAACAATGTGATAATGGATGCACTATCAAGGAAGATAAATAGTTATGTGGAAGAGAAGGATCACCCATATTTGAAATTACTTGAGGGCAAGAAATTTTGGGAAGAGAGGACTATAATTTCCCCATTTCCAATTCACAAGTACATAGGTATTGAAGAACTTTAGTCTACTTTTCCCCATAGACAACGAGATAAATTTTGAGGATTTTATTTTATTAATTATTCAAGCTTGTCTGAATAGTGATTTCGATCATTTGACCATATAAATAAATTTTAGTTAGTTAATAAAATATTATTAAATAGTTATTTTTACCACTAAAGCATTTTATAATAGTGGTTTTAATCACTATTGCACTTGAGAGTTTGAATAATAATTGGAGAAGGTATTTTAATTAATTTTATGCCCAAAAGTGTTTTAATCACTCTTATAAATTATGTAAATTAATTAATTATTTATTAAATTATTACTTTAAAGTAATTTAATTATTAATTCCACTTTGATAATAAATTTAATATTATAAGTGGGGAAAGAGTAAATGTCAGCTTGGAGGGAAAATAAAAAATATTTTGAAAAGTGGTAAAGTGATTTTACAAAGATATTTTGCCTTCAAAAGTGGTTTGCCCCACTTTAAAGCCTATATATGGACATGAGAGACTCTATTTTGGATATGCTAAATTTATATATTGAATCTTCATGCTTGGATAATGATTGGGATCTATGCCCAATAATTACTACCATAGTTTGAGTTGAATTATCTTCAAAAAGGTATTTTGGAACACCACCTTTGCACAAATGAATATTTTATCATTCCTTTAGAGTGGGACAGTTTTATTTAGGAGTCTTTGGAGAATGTTTTGAGGTCAATTGGAGGTCCAATTGATCAAATCAATATTATGGAATTTATTTCTAATTTTCCAAATTATGGCATTAAGATTTGCGAAGGCTTGGTGAGGGTTTTAAGTCCCTAATTTGTTAAAAAAAATAATAATTTTTTGAATTATTATGTAATTATTTGGCAAGGTTAATGGTCAATTTTGACTCTTAAAGTGTTTATTTATGCCAAATAAATATTCTACAATATTTTCTAACATTGACAACTTGTGTATGTGAGCTTTGGAGGTCATTGAGAATGCCCTAGGCCCTAGTTTAGGAATTGTATTTTTCCTAAATTTATTGTAGCCTTGTTTGACTTGGGTGACTTATCTTGGATTAAATTTTGATCACCTTGGATGCCCTAAATGGTTTCTAGAATTATTCATGTATTTTTGGCATATTTCATATGGTGTTTACTAGGGTTTGAAAAAGTATTTAAGGAAAAAATGATGTTTTTTGAAATAAAATTCATATATTTTCAGCAAGTCTAAATCAGAATTTAATCATCTTACCATGGTAAAAAGGTACATTTTTATTATTTTTAGTTTGTTGCTCATATTTTCCCACATTTTGGTGATTATTGGTTGAAGTGATTGCTATAAATTTCCTACATATTTCTTTCACTTTGGTGCCAAGGGTTTGGTATGTGTTTGGAGCATTTATTTCAGCTAGGGTTTGTTGGTTTTTTTTAAAATTCAAAATTTAGAAATTATTTGAAAATATTGTGGATTTTAGGGAAAACCCTTATTTTGTCTTTTGTCTCAAAAGAGGGGACATTACAAAGAGACATTATGATTCATTCCATCAAATATTACATTACACCCATCATGGAAGGAAATAATGAATTAGTTCAATATCTTCCATATAAAATTCAAAATCATCTTATTTGAACTCTATATGTGTGTGTGGTTGGGGGTAGGAGAGATATAGGGAAAGGTGAGAGTTTTAAAAGGATCCCACAACATGATATAAAGATAAATGTGATCATTGAGAAGATTAAAACAAACAATGACTTAATAATGTTAGAGACAACCATCAATAATAGAATAGATAACCAAAATTTAGCCTAACATTAATAAAATGATCACCAACAATCATCAATCAGGTTGAAATCTATCCTCCAAACCTCAAAGAGAAACTAAAAGATACTAAACACAACAAAAAAATAGTGTCTAGCTAAACCCAACAAGGAAGAAGTAAAAATGGGAAGAAATTAACCATTGACTGATGCTAATCTTCTTTCTTGTCAGGGAAGGATGCCATCTATAGTCCATTGATACCTAACTTTCACCATTTCCTCTACATCCAATCTCAGTGTTTGAGCTTCTAATCTTCAACCTTTATTTTTGGTTGTTGAGTCTAGGAATTTAGGTCTCACTATTATAGAACAAGGGGAGGGGGAAAGGTAAGGATTTATATTTCATACACTTTATAGTAAGATTTTGAGCACACTATGAACTGAAAAAGATAATTAAAACTCAAAAATTAAACTACTTATTAGGAAGAATTCATGAAACAAATTAGAATGATATAGACCTTACCAAATTCCTTGCTTCATATCACCCTCCTTCTAGGATGATCTAATAGATTTGTGATTGCATTGTAGACTCAAAATTTTGATGGCATGATGAAGGATTATTAATTCTATATTTAATGGCTAATTTGACATGGATTGGGCATGAGAATACTTGTTGAAGGATTCGATTGGCATGATGATGTTATGGTAATTCTAGTTAGTTTGCCATTGCCCAAGTATGGCTTTTTATAGGATAATGGAGGTAGATTTTACAAAATTTAAAACTATTTAGAAGTACTTGGAGGAGATTCTCCAATTCTATAGACTTCTCCATTATTTTAGGGATAATGGAGGATTAGGTGGGGGTTAGATAGGGATTAGGTCGGTAATTAAGGACTAGGGATGTAGGAAAGGCTAGGGTGTAGGTTAGTAGGTGGTTAGGTGGGGTTATGGGAATTTAAAATTTCCATATAATGGATAAATAAGATTAGATTATGATATAATTAATGAAGGAATGGGATGAATAAGGTTAGTGAATGTAAGATAATGGAAGGGGATATTAGATAAATGGCTAGGGAAGGGGGATATATTAACATAATAAAATAGGTTAAGTGGAATTAAAGTCAACTAATAGGAATATTAGTGACATTAATGAAGAAAGTGATTTTAGGTATATATATATTTTCCCCTCTTTGAAATGGAATTTAAAGTGAATCGAAGTGGAAGGAGTAATGGTCTTTCAAATAAAAATCATGTCATGGATGAATGTTAGTAGACTATGTTAGGGGATATGATGTCCCCTCGAGGGGACATACGGGGAAGAATGAGATAGATGGCCACTTGAAATAATAAATGAGGGGTGGGATAAAATATAGATATGAGAGGATGGGATGGAAAATGTGAGATAGAAGATGAGGAAGATAAATTCAACTTGAACAATGAGATACAAATTGATGATGATTCCCCTGGCAAGGACACATGCATAGGGAGTAGAGATGATGGGTGTCATGGTTTTTGAAAAATCACAAGAGGGAATCAACCATAACATGATGATGATAATATTAAAAGGATGAAATATTTAGAAGTATTCCAAGAAAGGATGCATGCAAGGGATAGTTGTTGGCTAGGATAACACTGATTTGATAAGATTAATGATGGGTATAGCTCAAAGCTAGATCAATCAATATGATGATGATGATAAAAGAGAATATATTATGTGTTCAAGTGACCAAAATACTTGGGGATGAATATGGATGATATGGATATTGGATGAGCTATCCTTGGGCATTAAAACATGGCCAAGTGTCACCCACATAGTTTGGAAAGACCTTAAAGTTGATGTAGTTTTGACTCAAGGATGATGATGAAGATGAGGATTAATGATTAAAAAGTGATGAATATGTGGATGATTAGACTTGTTAGTGATTTAAGGATATGATTCAAATGATGAGATGCAGATGATAAAGATAAAATATGGGATGTTAGTTAGATAAGTCAAGAGTATTAGAGTAGTGATGGGAATAAGGGTGATGAGATGATTAGAATAATGATGAGGTTGGGTGTGATTAAACCATCATAAATTTCATAAAAATAATCATAGTTTGATTAATCCATTAAATATATCAATTGGCAATATGCCCCATGATATAGACATGACCAAGAGGACATTGTGCCAAAGTGCATGGGCAAGTAGTGAACTCTACATCCTCAAGGGCACTTTTAGTGTCCTCATAGCATCCCTGATCATTGACCAATATAAAAAAATACATATGGTGCAAATGAAACATAATATAAAAAAGATATATACATGATAAAATACATGCAAACAATTCAAATAATAGACAAGAAACACACATAATTATCTACATGCATTGCCACAATGTCTTGTTTAATGATGGGATGAGTGATTGGGTGATGGGTTAGATTAAGATCATGATGTAATTATGGAATTATATTAAGATGATCATGATTAAGATTAGGATAAGGTGTTCCCTTATTTTAGGATAGAAGGATGGATAATGTGATAAGGTATTTGATTACTGATTTGATCTTGAAATCAAATCAAAAAAGTGGTCAAGGATGGTGATGTATAAAAGTGATGACCAAGGATTACCAAAAAACAAGGCCCTAAAAGAGTTTAATCTAGCAAGGGGACTAGGGGATGATGGGATCAAATACCTTTTATACTAGAAAAATAGTGATTGGATGGGTGCTAGGTATGAAGAGGGAATGATAAAGAAGGTGATGGGATCAATTACCTTTCATACTAGCAAAGAAGTGAGTTGATGGGTGCTAGATATGAAAAAGAAACTGATAGAGAAATGATGGGTGCCATATTAAAATCCTTAACAAGATTATGTGTGTTAATGATACCTAGGCCAAGATTATGATGAAGATATAGGGTGATGGGTGACCACTCTAATTTGGTTCCAAGATGGAATGTGGTATCCAAAGATGGGAAAATATGAGATGGCTAGATATGTATATGACTAGGGGATTAGGTATAAGACAAGACACCATGAACTATATTTATATTTTTCAAATTTTATGATTTTTTTGGGTTTTTGACATATTTCAAATTTTAGGGCTTTTTTTTGGAATATGTATGTACACTATACAAAGGGTTTACTATACCAAGCCTATCAACCAAGATGAGGATGGATATAATGATGGATGAGTGACAAGAGGATGAATTTGATGCAGACAAGGGGATGAGTAATAAGGAATAAGTGATTAGGGATTGATAATGACCAAATCATGAAGGAACCAAATGTTTATTTATCTGAGTGTTCAATAGGAGGATATGCCAAGATGATTTTGGGACATGTCTCAAGACACCTTCTGCTTATTTATGAAGGTTAAAACAAGGAGTGGGAGATAGGGTGGATGACATGATGTAAAATGATGGATGGGTGATTGATAAAGTTGATAATATATGTGATACGGGATGGATGGATTTTATGCCCCACATTTTGAGGTACAATGTAATAAATTAATTATTCTACCATGATGCCAGGAATCATTTTTCATCATGGTACTTGCCCAAGTTTCTAGAAGACTGGTTTTCACCATTGGATGAATGATTTTTTTAGATGGCATCTTGATCTATTAGATGATGGGTGAGATGTAAAGTGTGGATACTTATGGACTATTTAGCCAACACGTATTCTATGATATATTCTAGATGCTTGGATGTCCTAGTGGTTTTTATTGATTTTTGATTCAACATCCTTTGAATGTTTTAACCAGGTGTCTTGGTAACCCTTACGAGGGACAATGTTGCCCAAGGATATGAGAGGGGGTATACCATGAAGGTGATGATGGGATATAAGATGTGAATGAAGAATATTATTACGATGAATGATATGATAGGATGAGGAATGGAGACGGGGTTTGACAATCACATACACCATTGGATATGGTGGAGGGGATTCTTTAGATTGGTGCCATGAGACTATGGGATTAAAGACCTTTTGATTTATTGTTTCTTTGACCTAAGCATTAAGAGGATGGTTAGCCTTATAATTTTTTACTTTATTTACTGATTGGATTTGATATTGATTTCCCCTAGTGCTTGATTTTGGGCTTCACTAGGGGAGATTGATGTTTGACTTGATATGTAATGCTTATTTTGACTTTGATATTCCCCTAGTGCCTAATTTTAGGCTTCACTAGGTGAATATATTTTTTGATTAGGCTGATGATTTGAATTTCCTTAACTTTGATGGGTAGGATCAAAGATGGTTTGATCTTGATTTATTACTTTTAGAATAGGGTCTTAAATCTTTGGATGTATGGCACATGATGTTGAATGCTGAGGGGAATCCAACGATGGATGTTCTTGTTTATTCCCTTCATGAAGTGGGATGTAGGGATTATAGAGGTGAGGTGGATGAGTAATTTTGGGTGAGGGAGTAAGGGGATAATGGGCAGCATATTCCTTACAAATGTCACTAGGAGCCTTAGCCTCAACATTAGAAAAAGTGTCCTCAAGGATCTCCAAAGGATTTCTAATGCATGCCTCTAAGGTAGGATTAGATCCACTCTAAAAATTAGATAAATCATTCAAAAACTCAATTATGACATCAACATCCTAAGTGGGATATTCAAAGTAGTAGGAATTATCACCATTTGTTGTAATATCAATAAGGGATTATGATTTTAAAGAGGAATCTAATGTAGATGTTGGTGTTGCACAAGATCCTAAGGTGGATAAAACTTGTTCTGACTCTGATGTTGACTTTGATGTACATGATGCAATGTTATGAATAAAGGAGTGACTCTCCATGATTGTCCTTTCAATTTGGGGTTTTTGGTATGATGGGTGAGAGGAAGATGATGGAGGGACCATATATTGAGCAAAGATAGGTTCATGAAAGGAATAATGGGATATGGTAGGATCAGGCTTGTGGGGAATAAACTTGTTTTGAATGGATGGGGGGTCAAAGACAAGGGGGTCATAGAGGATGGATAGGATGTCTTGACCTTGGCTTAGAAGGGGAAGGGTTTGATCATGATAAGGAATGGAATCTTGGAATTCCTCTTCTTTATCCACCTAAGGATTTCAATTCATCTGATTCATCTTTGATTACTATGTCACCAATTTTGATGAGGTCTTGGACATAGTCTTAGAAGTTTTAACATCATTTAATGAAATTACCCAAGTTTGATGATATAGACAATATTAGTTTGATTTATAACAAGAGGGCTTAGGATTAGTTAGATCAATATGTCATATGGGTAGATAAACCATCATGTTAGTGATGACAAGTTGTTAGAAAAGGGCTTCCAAGGACATAAGAAGGGGAGTATAAGGACTTGATTTGCTTTGTGACTTTGATGTGGAAGCATTGGAATTTAGATCATATGGTGTTTGATGTAGCTAGGTGGATGGACTGGTGGACAATATTGGATTCCTTTTGCTAGTATGAGAAGGGGTAGATGATTGGCTATGATTAGTGGATGGGGGATTGTAAGGAGACTTACACGAAGGGGTTTATAATTAAGGTACAATAAATTGAAGGGGGTAAAAAACTTTAGGAAGTAGAACACCCATCATAATGAATTGCAAGAGGATTTCATCCTTGTTGATAGCTATGTATTGGTCTATAAAATTAGGGTTGAGGTTCATGGTGGTGGATGATAAAGGATGAGGGATCGGTGATGGATTATAATTAGTAGATGGAGGATTTGACTATGGACAAGTATGAATTAGGGCCAAAGGGTTTTGAATAGGGATAGTTGATGGAGGGGAATGGGATAAATGTTGATGGTGGATTGGTTTGGGAGGTGATTTGAGGCTCATGGGGTCAAAATAATCTAGAAAGTGAGCACCCATCTTCGATAGCCATAAAAGGAAATCATCTTTATTTTTTGTAATGTATTGATTGATTAAGGTGAATGAATCAAGGAAGACTGAGACTAATTTTATGGGGCTATGTGTTTATTTAGGGAAAATGGGATCTAGGTTAGAAGGTAGGTAAGCACCTAACTCTATTTCCCACAAAATGACTTCATACTTGTTGGCTAGGATGTGTTGGTCTATGAGAACTAGGTCCAAATCCATGGAGATAGGTGATAAAGGATGGATGATTATGGGGCGTTGATGAGGTCAGATTAAGGATTAGAGAAGGCTTCTTGAGATAAGTAGGTCTAAAGGACCAAGCTAGTGTGATAGATGATAAAGATGAGAGGTGATAAAAGATGATATAAGACTAGAGTCAAATTTTAGACTGATAGTGCAATAGGTTCTATTGACCTATCAATAAGGCCTAGTTATCAATTTAGCAAAAGAATTAGGGATTTAATGGGTGCCTAAATTCAAACTAGAAAGAGGATGATGTGATGGGTGTTACTTAGGAATGACAAGATGATTAGACTATATATGATTAGATTGATTGATGGGTTGCTAGATTGAAACTGACAAGGAGATAGGATGTTATTAGAATACTAACTAGGGTATGAGATATAACCAAATGATGAATGAAAGTGGACTAGGATGATAAGGTGTTGTGGATGATAAGACTAGCTCAAGACCTTAGACCAATTTGCTCAAGATGGGAAAGGATTAGGATTATGTGATAAAGATGGCAAAGCTAATGGGGGTAAGAGAAATATAGATAGGTGGTAATGAAATGATAAAGGGTAATATGAATGAGATGTGAATGATATGGACATGGGTGTGACCTAGGAAGCCAACTAAGGGAAGATAGGATGAGGTGAAATTAGATGGTTGATAAAGACAAGGTCAAAACATGTGAGGGGGTATGGACGTAAAACAAGATGTGTATAAGAAATAAAGTTGATGGGGGATTTAGTCAGACTAGGAAGGGATGAGGGATGTACAAAAGAACAAAAAGGTATGTATAAAAGATGAGATAAGAATGTATAAGATAATATGTATGTGATGGGGATGTGGTCAATGATGAGTGGATGGGATGAAAAGGATAACAAAGGGATGATTACAAGGGTATACAAACTAAAGGAAATTTGATACAAAATGATATGGGGATGATGGTGAAACAAAGATGGATGAGGTCAAGTTTGGAAGATGTGATTAGGATACGTATGTGATGGAGGGGGGATGATAGGTGGATATAGTTATACTAAGAAAAGAATAAGGAAAAAAGGATTTATAAAAGGAAAATATGTACAAGATGATGTTAAGAATGTACAAGATAAGATATTGATGATTGGTGATGTGACCTAGGATGTAATGGAGACAAGATGGGAGATGGGATATAGAATAATAGGTATAAGGGGGTGATGATAAGGATGATGATACTTAGGATAGTAGGTGGGTGAGGTGATATCTAATGATGAGTGGGTATGGTTAGACTAGGATGGGATGATAAACAAGATGAGGGATGGGGATAAGGATATAGGATGACAAGGATGTAAAGACAAGATGTGGGTGATGGGAATGTGGTTAATAATTGGTGGGAGATGAGATGGGATAAAGACAATATGTACAATGATAAGATGATAAGGATGATGACTAGGATATATACAAAGTGTGATGGGATAGGATGATGCGGCAAGGATATAAAAGATGGTATATGCATTTTGAACGCACTATGAATTAAACAAGCTAATTCAAACTCAAAAATAAAACTACCTATTAGGGAGGATTCATAAAATAAATTAGAATGATATAGACTTTACCAAATTCCTTACTTTTATCACCTCCTTCTAGGATGTTCTAGTGGATTTGTGATTGCATTGTAGACTCAAATTTTTGGCATAGTGATGGCATGATGAAGGGTTATTGATGAGAGATTCAATGGATAATTTTGCATGGATTTAATATGAGAATATTTGTTGAAGGATTAGATTGGCATGATGATGTTATGTGAATTCTAGTTAGTTTGTCATTTCCCAAGCATGGATTTTTATAGGATAATGGAAGGAGGTTTTAGAGAATTTTAAATTATTTAGAAGTCTCTAGTTTAGAGACTTATAGAGACTTGGAGGAGCTTATCCAATTATAGATACTTCTCCATTAGTTTATGGATAATGGAGGATTAGGTGGGGGTTAAATAGGGATTAGGTTGGTGATTAGGGACTAGGGGTGTAGGAAAGGCTAGGGTGTAGGTTAGTAGGTGGTTAGGTGGGGTTATGGGAATTTAAAATTCCCATATAATGGATAACTAGGATTAAGGATTAGGATAGAATTAATGAAGGAATGGGATGAATAAGGTTAGTGAATGTAGGATAATGGAAGGGGATAGTAGATAAATGGCTAGGGAAGGGGGATATATTAGTGGAATAAAATAGGTTAAGCAGAGTTAGTGTCAATTAATAAGAATATTAATGACATTAATGAAGCAAGTAATTTTAGGTGTATACATGCTTAATCCACAAACCATGAGAAGAGACCAAATTAATGGAATGAAAAAGAGACTTGAAGAGGTCCAAAATAATACAAGCTCTCATAAATATTCTTCCCAGAGAGTTCTCATTGACTCTCATGAAAGGTCTAACACTATGGATCAACAAATTGATATGCTCCTTTCTTCTCATGACAAGGAGAACATTGTATAACCTAATATAGAGGGGAGAAATGAATATAATCACCTTTGATGGGTCAAAAAAGGGAGACCAAGGAGAGAAAAAGAATCCAAAGTTACCAAAGAACCATGGTTCTTATGTCCAAACAAAGTTCCCATCCTAAGAGCTTTAAAAGATAGTTTGGAAAAACCCATGACTAAGCATTAAGAAGGAAGGCACTTCTATGGAGACCCATTTAGACAAGGCCTAGCTAAAAATACCCACAAATGAAAGAGGATAACCCACACATTTTCCAAACAAACATCAGCTACCAAAATCCAACTCCCTACTCTGAATACTTGGATCCGAGATTAAGTTTCATATATTCCTTCAAGAAAAGCACTAGAACATCCCCAATTAAGAAGGAAGGATAATACGACACAGGGGATGGAAAAATAGAATCTATATTACTCATAAAAAAGAGTAAAGGGGTCTAAAAACATGATTAAAAAAACCAAATATGAGGATGTTGCATTAGAGGTAAAGGACAATAATACCCTAAAAAAGCCTCCACAATTATGGAAGGGATTTCTAACGTTCTTATAGTCCTTAAAAATCCACATTTTCTTAGAGGACTTTTCTTTCATACCAACCAAGAGGGAACCCTATTGGGGAAAAGGTAGAGTCAAAGCTACAAATCTACAACATGTTTCTGATGACTGCTCAACACCTGCTATGAATGCCATTAAGCCTCCAAGCTTACTCACAATGATAATTTCCTTGCTAATAGCAACATTCTACTCCTTCCAAAACTCTGCATCTAAAGATTGACCATCTAATGACTGAGGATACCAAGCAAAGATGGGAGTGAGATCTGAGGATCCACCACTAGTATGAACTTTTGAGCCAGTCATAAGAGAGTAACTCTTAACAGCTTCCTTCTTTTTGGAAAAAATTAAAAATCCTCTTTATAGGCCACTATTACTACTTGCATTAAACTTGGGAGTTGAGACATCTCTGAAATTATTATCTTTGTAAACTAAAAACTACATTATATGAATATCCTCTTGTACCAAACCCTCCCTCAAATATTCAAATTCTAAGTCGAGGTTGAAGCAAGAGGTTGAAGATCCTGATAGTTTATGCAGGTGATCATTGTAAAAGTGGGTCGAGCTTTTAATTTTGAAATAGATTTTCACTCTCAATAAAACATATGTATTTATATTTCATCCATTAAAATATTTGATTGGAGACATTTATTATTTTTTTATTTTTTTAATATTTATGTTCAAGTGAAATGTTTTAAAAGATTAAATAAAATACTTTAAGGCTATATATATATATATATATATATATATATATATATATATATATATATATATTTCTTATTAAATGTAAAATATATAAAAAGTTTTTTTTAATATTATCATAATATTTTATTATGAATATTATCAATCAAATAATAATATACAAAAGGTTGCATAATAAAATAATTTATTGGTGTGTATGGCTCATAAATTATATTAACTTAAAACATGACAATAAAAAATAAAAATCACAAAGTAATGTCAAACAAAACACGATACTAAAATAACATTACATCAAAACAACTTTAACAGATTATATCATATAATTATAAAATTTTATTGATAAATTAAAAGTCTTTAATTTATTTTGTACACTTAAAATTAGTCTTGAACATTTATTTAAGATTAAATTATGTAACTTTATAATATTTATGTATTTATCAATAATTATTCTATTTCAAATTTGAATTATTATTCATGTCATTTTAATATATGGTATGTTAAAATATAATGTCATAAACAAATGTTTTATTGATATTAAATGATTTTGAAATATAATCTTTCCCATTTGACTCCATAACATAATATCATAATCATAAATGTTATATTGGTATAGGTCAAATGGGATGCACTCAATTTGAACTTCCAAAGAAGAGTCATAGGTAGAAGAATATTATAATGATATAAAGTGAGTATAATAAAGATTTAAAAATTGTATAAAATGGGGGATTAGTTGATGTAATTATTAGTACATGCTTGGTATTATTATAAAGGTTTTTATATATTAATATTTTATGACCTTCATTGATTGTCAATCAAAATCTATTGCTTGATATAATTGTAAATGATTTTACAATGTTTATGGAATGCTACCAATAAATTATTATTTTTTCTAATTAATGTTAATTAGTGAATAATTTTAGGATTGGAAATGAGTCAAAGGCCACAATATAGACATTTACATAGAGTAATGACAATGTCAAATGCAAACATTTAACAAGGACTATGAAACCTATTTTGTGCAGGTATCCTCTCTTCCAGAATAGTGTTTGTCATTCTCCTTCACATCGTAGACACTTTGTATCCTATTACTACCTCCAGAACCTACACTCAATTGCCTGATTTTTGTTTAATGTTTAAGTTGAATATTGTTAAGTATTGTTGATTCAATTATTTTAATGAATACTTTCACAATAAAACTTTTAACTCAGTGTAGACCCAACCTATCTATAGGCTAATTATTTTTTTGAATAGAGAATCCAAGGCATGGATGTATCCAATATGGGCATGGAGGTTGGTTCCTATTATTTTGATTGTGTTTTCCCTTTGTGTTGCTTCATTTTATCTGGGTAGCATATTTGTCTCCCAAAAAGATAAAAAATTAATTTTTTTAGAAAATAGAACCTCACATCCATAGGTAGATGCATGATAATGGGAGACAAAAGGGGGGTATAAAGCGACATTATATATATATATATATATATATATATATATATATATATATATATATATATATATATATATTTGAACTTGGAGAAAATGCTAGAGATGTTTCAGAAAAGAATTTGATAATGACATAAGAATATGAATTGTAGTATTTTGAATGTAGTTTTTAAATATATAGATTTTTTAAATACCTAGATGATAAAAGTGTGTGAAATATATGAATTTATGACAATATGTTGGTCATTTTTTGTAGAAAAATAAGGAGATTACATGTGTATGAAAATATTTTTTGAGTAAATGAATGAATTTCTATATGAAACTTCATATATTGATAGGTGAAATGTCGAAGATTGTTGGGAATTTTTTTAAATATTATTTTATTATATATATGATTTTTAAATAATTTTGTAAGTCAAGAAAACTGAAAAATTAAAACTGCAAGTGTATGAACACAACTTTTTGACGTTAACTTCATGATTTTTAAAAAAAAACATAGTTGACAATGTGTATATTGTTGAGATATAAGTTTTATAAATGTTTGATTACTATTCAAAACGTTATAGGGTAATTTATGATGATATGTATATAGTCCACAATGAGGTATGTTATGTATAAATTAAGTAATAATTATAAATAATATTCTAACATTAATATATATATATATATATATATATATATATTCTAAAAATATGCTTTCCTCTCTATAAACCCTTATAATTTTTTTTAAATAGTAAAATCTACCTAATTAGACATGTTGATAAATACAAAAAAACCCTAAATTTCTTAAAAATATTTGTGGCTTGTTCATGAGATTTTGGACCAGGTTCAAGACCCTCCAAGCCTAAAACCAAGGCAATTTTTAAGGGAAAGTGGCCAAAAAGAATTCATAAACTTGCAAAGGGTGTACACCCTATGTAAACCAACTTTTTGCACATTTATTATTTTTACCCATTTTTTTGTGGATCAAAAAGGGCATGTGCATGCTTTCAAAATCATGCACACCCTTTGTGATTCATGAATTTCTCTTGGCTTTCCCAAAAAAGTTGCTCATTTTTTTTGTTCTTTACTAGTTATAAACTACTTTTTTCTACTATAACTATGTGAATATGGTAAATTCTACATTCACTTTGTTTAGATCACTACAAATTATTTAAGTTTAAATATACAATATCTTATTATGGTAAAGATAAATAATGGGGTCAGGAAGTCATCACAAAATACCAATCAAAGAGCTAACAAATGAAGAAATTAAAGAGAAGAGAAAAAAAAGAAAGAAAAATATAAGCAAATAGAAGAGCATCCATAAGGGCTTCTAATCAAGGTGAAGGTGCTTCCTTCACACCAGATAATATTTAAAATATAAATAACATGTCTAATTTTATAATTTAATTTAGATATGTCTTCAAATAAGATAAAATAACTTAATCAATCTTTGTTGCATGATAAAATTTAGAGCATGTAAGTAATGAATTTGTAATGAGTGATGAAACATATGAACAGACACAATATAATGAAACATCTATTCATAATAAAAATTTTGAGTATGATAATAATCAACATCAAGTAGTGACCCCAAATCATGTGTCTCCTAATGAAGAGGAATTCACTTTGCCTATAGGTTCTAATGTAGATATTCAACCCTCTACTATCCCAACAATAGTTGAAGTGGTAACACCACCCAATTTAATACAAAATATAGCTCCTACACCCACACCTACAAGTATAATAAGATGAATACCAAGGTATTTGGTTAAAATAGATGAGAAAATAATAGAACCTATAGAAGGTAAAATGTCAAAAAGATTAGTTCAACATCATTCTCAATGTGTATGGGACTATGCATTTGAGAATAAAATCCATACAAAATGATGTCAACTATTTTTTCAATTAATAAAAATGTAAAAAAGTGCCCTGTGATGCATAATTTGGGGTTAATAACCTTTAACATGGTGGAAAGAAATAGTACAATAGTAAAGAATCAATTTAATGCATTTAAGGTAATAGGTAATAAAAGTCAAAAAATAGATAGTAATGTGGCAAGATGAGTAATAATGGAATCTGTAGTAAGTCAACATCTAAAGCTTGAATTCTTAATGAAATAAGTAAATCCTTGAATTTAAATAGAAAAACTCTAATAAATGTCATAAAAATAAGAACAAGCCTTGATGGTCCTTCACTCACAGATTGTTGGACACTTAGTGGTAGACTCCCATAAAAAGATAAGGTATTAGTTAAAGGAACAAGACATTTGATTGAGTTTTTTTGGCACAACAACATAAGGGTCTTATCTAATGTAAAATATGATAAAATAAGAAAATACTCAAAAAACCATGAGCCACATGCAAAATATTTCTTAGACTTGACCCAAATAGAATTTTATAAAAAATTTATTGAAAAATTTAATGGCCAATTGATAATTAGCCAAAGGTAATTTGAGATATGCAAACCTTTCTATATTAAAATCAACCAAGCATGCACCACATGTTTTTTTAGGGTACATATTGAATTTTCTATACATTTTGATGTTTTTCATCATATACATTGTGCTTTGTATACTAATGAGATTTTGTAGGAATATATGGTGTCTTTCCCACCTAAGACATCAAGAGAATTAATTTAAAGTCTTTTCTGTCAAATCCCCGAGGGACATTTTTTTTGATAAATAATGTTTAGATGGAATATGTAACATTTATGGTGGTTTGTCAAATTGATGAGTTCTATACATGAATAAATTTCACATGAATTTGGAAAGTAACTAGTTGATTATGAGTACAAATTTGTAAAGTATGTGTTAAAAAATGGAAAAGAGTCATCAAGATGTGAATTGGTTATGGCCAAATTTTCTATATTTGATTTCATGTTTGAATTCAAGAACAATATTATCTACCAATATGTAAGACACACACATAAATAAAAATGATTAGATAATCAATTCAAGGTATGCAAGGACAACTTCTTAGTTGGCACCATTATTTTGGTTTTAGACTTTGCTAAGAACTACACACTAGAACCAAAAAATGAGGTTCAATCTCAATACTATAATTCAGTTCAAGTTTTTTTTTCTTCATATTACATTCAAACATGCACCTGATAACATAGATGAAAATATAAATATTTTGAGGGAGTAACAATTTTATATGAATGAGGATAGATTGCATTCTCCAGAGTTTGTCCAAGGTTATTTTGAGATATTTTATATACATATGAATGCAAAAGAAATCATGTTTGATACACATTACATTTGGTTAAACAATTGTACAGGGCAATTTAATAATTCTTGAATGTTTTACTAGTTAAACAAAATGCATCAAAAGAATGGCGTTTAACATTTTTGGATATTCTTTGATGTTGGGCATGGAAAATGGGAACATGATGGTGTAGGTGCATGTGTAAAAAGAAAACATAAAAGAGAGCAAGCAAAGCACAAGGATGGTGTTATTTTGATCGATTATGAAAGTATTGTGACTTGGTGTAGTAAAAATATTTTTCATGGTCTAGATAAACATTCTTATATGCGAAGATTATTTTGGTTAATAGAATAACAACACAAGGCAATGTATGAAGATTATAGTACAATACCTAGATCGAGTGTTTTTCACTCCATTCAAATCTCAAATTCAATTTCATGGATTATTTATACTAGGGATATGACATGTTTTTGTTTCGCATGTATGGAATGTAATTGGAATGAATATGAGTCAAAATAATGGGTTGATAAATGGTATTATAGATCTATATCACTTGTAGAGAGTATCCATTTACTCCAAAAATTGATGGATCATGAAATGGCATCATCATTTGACTTTGACCACATATCAAATCTTGTACAATTAAGTATAATTTATTCTTCAATTAAATATATAACCTTAGTTAGATATTAGTGATATTTTTTATTTTTTCCTAAATGTGCTTAAAATTTGATTAAATTTTAAATGCAGGGCATGTTTTTGCATTATTTATACTTGAGTATAATGATGAGGGAGAAAACTACTAGTTGTGTCATTGTGTAAAGGCCAAAAACAATTAACCACAAATTTTATGTATGGAGAAGAGCTAATTTATTCCATTGGATCTGTAGTAGTTACAAGAACCTAGCTTCATAGGTACTATCATAAAAAAATAAAACAATTATGATTTGATAACTTTGAAACACATAGGGTGGTGCTTCATTATTCAAATTTGGTTATTACTACAACTATTCAAATGATCAAATATCATGGCAAGCCGCACAATAAAAAATTTGTGAAAAGTGCATGAAACTGACCATGAAGTGATTATTGAAACACTTACAAATAGAGCTAATCTTAAAGGTAGATTGAATTGGTAAGTTTATATTATGTTTCAAATTAATATAGTTACCTTATTTGATTTAATGTATTTTAATTTTTAATTATTTTATCATTATGTGTTTATTTCTGTTTTAAAATTTTACTAACAATTTTAATATAGGTTAGTGACACTAGATGAGCTTCCACCTTCATGTGGTTGGTTTCATGATTAGAGAATATTATCTTCTTGAAATGAATAAAACCCAAAAAATAATACATGTTAATGTTATTTACCTTAAGCAATCAAATTTTCATCTTCTCTTTATTTGTCCTTTCAAGAAAATAAGAAAACAATCTTATCCATGCCTTAATTATGGTCTAAAGTTAGAGAGAATCCTCTCAATATTTCTTGTATGACTTGTCCATGCATGTGTAGGAGCTAATAGTTCATATTTATCCCTCATGATTCTCCTATAATGTGTAATGAAAATTTGTTCAGTTTGCACACTCAGGGATGAGTGGATTCTTTTAAGGGACATGTCTGATCAACTACAACTTTTACTCCTAGGGTGCGATCGATATTGGAAAATAACCATTCTATCCTTAAAATTCATATCTAGATGTGTCCATGTAGATGGTTTATCTATTAGGCTAATGAGTCAAAAATTATGGCCCTCACTAACCAAAATTTGGCCCATTGTAAGAGATTTGGCCATGAGAAAAAACCTATTGTTGCATTTTGCCTAGCTTGAGTTAGAGAAAAACCTATTGGTTTTTCTTGAAGGATTCATCTATGAACATGTAGGATATGATGATTCATCTCTAGCCCTCACAGTTCTCTTACAATACACGATGGAAGTTCTCTTAGTTTTCACACTCAAGGACGAGTGGATTCTCTTAAGGGATACATCCAATAAAATACAATATTCACTCTTAGGTCCTAATCAAGACCATAAAATAGCCATTCTAACCTTAAAATTCCTATCCAAATGTGTCCACATAGATAGTTTGTTGATTAGGCTAACTAGTTAGAATATTTGGCCCCCACTGATCAACTTTTGGCCCATTAAGAGAGATTTAGATGTGAGAGAACCCTCATTTCTACATCTCACCTAACTCAAGTTGAAAATAATCCTCTTGAGATTTATTATAGAACTCATCCATACATGTGTAGGATCTGGTGGTTCATCTCTACCCCTCATGGTTATCCTACAACATGCAATGAAATTTCACTTAGTTTGAACACTCAAGGATGAGTGGATTATTTTAAGGGATGCATCCGATCAACTATAAACTTTACTCTTGAGACATGACCAAGACTAGATAACAACTATTCTAGCCTTAAAATTCTTATTTAGATGTGTTCACATAGATGGTTTATTGATTAGGATAATGAATCAAAATATACAGCCCCCACTGACCAACATTTGGTTCATTCTAAGAGATTTAGTTGCAATAAAAACCTCATTACCACATCTCTCCCATCTTAAGTTAGAGATAATCCTCATGAGATTTCTTAGAGAAATTTTTCATGCATGTGTAATAACTGATGGTTCATCTTTAGCCCTTACAGTTCTCCTATAATGCATGATGAAAGTTCACTCAATTTTCACACTTAGCAGGGAGTGGATTCTCTTAAGGGATGTGTCTGATCAACTAAAACCTTTACTCTTAAGGCATGACAAATACTACAAAATAGTTATTCTATCCTTAAAATTTCCATCTAGATGTATTTGCATAGGTAATTCATCAATTGGGCTAATGAGTCAGAATATACGGCCCCACTAACCAAATTTTGGCCCATTTTGAGAGATTTGGCCTTAAGAGAAACCTTATTGCCACATTTCACCTAGCTTGATTTAGAGATAACCCTCTTGGAATTTATTATAGGACTCATACATACATGTGTAGGAGATGATGGTTAGGCTCTATCCCTCATGGTTCTCCTACAATGTGTGATAGAAGTTTACTCAGTTTTCACACTGAGAGATGAGTGGATTCTCTTAAGGAATACATCTGATCAACTGTAGCCTTTGCTCCCAGGTTATGACCAAGAATAGACAACAACTATTATAGCCTTAAAATATCTATCTATATGTGTCCACATAGATGGTTCATTAATTGGGCTAATGAGTCAGAATATACAGGCCCCACTAACTAACTTTTAGCCCATTCTAAGAGATTTGGCTATGAGAGAAACCTCATTATCGTATATTTTTTGGCTCAAGTTAGAGATAATCCTCCCAATATTTCTTAGATAACTTTTTCATTCATGTGTATGAGCTGATTATTCATTTTTATCCCTCATAAGTCTCCTATAATATGAAATAAAAGTTCACTCAATTTTCACACTAGGGATGAGGGGATTCTCTTAAGGGATGCATCCGATTAACTACAACCATCACTCTCAGGGCATGACTAAGACTAGATAATAATTTTTCTATCCTTAAAACACCCATTCAGATGTGTTTATATAGATGGCTCATTGATTAGGCTAACAAGTTAGAATATATGGCCCTCTCTGACCAAATTTTGACCCATTCTAAGAGATTGGTTGTGAAAAAAACCTCATTATTGCATATTACCTAGTTCAAATTAGAGAGAATCCTTTTGAGATTTCTTAGGGGACTCATCCATGCATGTGTAAAATTTGATATTTCATCTCAAACCCTCACAATTCTTCTATAATGCATGATATAATTTTGCTTAGTTTGCACACTCAGGGACAAGTGGATTCTCTTAAGGGATGCATTTGATCAACTACAACCTTCACTCTTGGGACACAAAAAAGACTATATAATGGCCATTCTAGCCTTAAAATTCCCATCTAGACATGTCTGCATATATGGTTCATCAACTGGGCTAATAAGTCATAATATATGGCCCATACTAACTCACTTTTGGCCCTTTTTAATAGATTTAGCTATGAGAGAAACCTTATTGTCATGTTTTTCCCATCTCAAGTTAGAGATAATCCTCTTGGTATTTCTTATAGGACTCATCCATGAATGTGTAGCAGCTGATGGTTCATATATATCCTTCACAGTTCTCCTTCAATGCATGATAAAAGTTCACTCAATTTGCACACTTAGGGATGAGTGGATTCTCTTAAGGGATGCATTCGATCAATTACAACCTTCATTCTTGAGGCCCAATTGAGACCAAAAAATGATCATTCTAGCCTTAAAATTCCCATCTAGATGTGCTCATACCTATAGTTCATCAATTGGGCTAAATGAGTCAGAATATACGACCCCCGCTTACAAAATTTGGGCCCATTTTGAGAGATTTAGCCATGAGAGAAACCTCATTGCCATGTCTCACCCAGTTTGAGTTAGAGCTAATCATCCAAAAAATCTCATAAGACTCATCATGCATGTGTAGAAGCTAACAATTTTTATTTATCCCTCACAGTTCTCCTACAATGCACAATAGAAGTTCACCCAATTTTCACACTCAAGGATGAGTGGTTTCTCTTAAGAGATGCATTTGATCAACTTTAACCTTCATTCTAGAGTTCCAACCCAGATCAAACAATGATTGTTCTAACCTTAAAATGCCCATTTGGACATATCCACATAGATAATTTATCGATTGGGATAATGATTCAAATATATGGCCCCCACTGGCCAACTTTGGGCCCATTTCGAGAGATTTGGCTGTGATAAAAACTTTATTAGAATTTTTCACCCATATTGAGTTATATAAAATCATCCCAGGATTTTTTATAGGAATTATCCATGTATGTGTAGGATTTTATGGCATTGTCATCCTAAAATGTGGGACCAAAGTTTGCTCATTTTACACACTCAAGGATGAGTGGCTTCTCTTAAAGGATACATCTGATCAACTAAAAGATTCACTCCTAGGGCCTGATCAAGATTGGACAACAACTGTTCTAAACTTAAAATTCCCATTTAGACATGTCCACATAGATAATTCATCGATTAGGATGACAAGTCATAATATACGGCCTCCACTAATCAATTTTAGGTTCATTATAAGAGATTTAGCTACAAGAGAAACCTTATTTCCACATCTCTCTCATCTTGATTTAGATGAAATACTCCAAGACTTTCTTAGAGGACTCATCCATGCACATGTAGGAGCTAACAGTTTATCTTTATCCCCAATGGTTCTCCTGTAATGTACAATGGAAGTTCACTCATTTTTCACACTCAAGGACAAGTGGATTATCTTAAGGGATGCATCCGATCAACTACAACCTTCACACCTAGGGCCCAATCATGACTGGATAATAACTATTCTAGCCTTAAAATACCTATCTAGATGTGTCCACATAGATGGTTGATTAATTGGGATAATGAGTCACAATATACTGTCTCTACTATCCAACTTTTTGCTCATTTTAAGAGATTTAGCTACGAGAGAAACCTCATTATCGCATCTTGCCCATCTCAAGTTAAATAAAATACTCTCAAGATTTCTTAGATAAGTCATTCATGCAAGTGTAGGAGTTGACATCTCATCTCTAGCCCTCATGGTTATCCTGTAACGTGAGACCAAAGTTTACTTATTTTACACACTTAGAGATGAGTGGATTCTCTTAAGGGATGCATCCGATCAACTACAACCTTTGCTCCTAGGGCATAATTGAGATTGAAAAATAACCATTCTAGCCTTAAAATGCCTATCTAGATGTGCTCACATAGATGGTTTGTTAATTGGGATAACGATTCACAATATATGACCCCCATTGACCAACTTTTGGCCTGTTCTAAGAGATTTCATCACGAGACAAACCTCATTGCCATGTCTCACCCATCTTAAGTTAGATAAAATATTCCTAGAAATTTTTTTAGGAATCATTCATGTATGTGTAGGAGCTGACAATTCATCTTTATCCCTCATAATTATCCTACAACATGTGACCAAAGTTGGAGGAGGATCTTAACTAAAATTAGGCATTGTAAGCTTGTTAAAGCTTTGAACTCCCTGATGTGCATTAAATTCATTAAGAGGGAGATGTTGAAGACATTAAACAAACATAAAAGGATAATTATAAGGGGTTATTATAGACCTTGTGTAAAATAATGAGGGTTTATAATGTTTCCAACTTCAAATAAGACTTTTTTAGGTGCTCTCACCCTGCAGGTTACCATGAAACCCTAGGCCATTCTAAAATCCTTGTATATTATGATTTATCTAGTAAAATTCTCTCAAATTTAGAGTATAGATATGAGATGATGTAAATAAACATTTCAATAAGGTTATAAGTGATTTGGAGGTCTGAGGAGTGAGTATTAGGAGTTGTGGGATTGTTTATCTTAAATAACCCTATTATTCTTGTCAAAAGAAAATTGTCAAGTAAGATTTTAGTAGTTTTGGAGACCTAGAAAAGAAATAAAACTTTTGAAATATGAAAGGTAAGGTGTATAGGTATTAATGGTAATTTGAGAAGGAAAAAAAAATGTTTTCAAGATGAGGATGGTGTCTACATTAGCATAAAACTTTGTAAATATGCCTTGGATGGATGTTTGGTGTTGAATCAAGGATTAAAAACTTTTGAATGAGTTGAAGAAAACATAATCAAACCTTAAACATGACTCAAAGGTGAGTGAAGTGTTTTTAAAAATAAACTATCTAATTTTCTAGCCTCTTGGCCTTGCACAGGCCTATCTAAGGTCAACCTAGGTTTTCCAAATTGTAACTAGAATATCTTTTGTTTTAACCCTTCAAAATTCTTAAAATCTTGGAATCTAGTGTAACCTATCAATTTATTCAATATTAATAAGGTTTTGGACTAGTACAAGTCCATATTGTATAATTTTCTAAATCATGTCATTTTATTAGACCTAAAGAGGCCTAATTTGCAAACGAGTGAGTTGAGTTAGTTGGGTTGCATGGAGATTTGGATCATAAAACTTTGCATGGAGTTGAATAAGTATAAAGAGTACTTTAAAATGTCTTTTATTTGATCATAAGCTTTATTTCTTATCCATACCTTCTAGGTTTACATATTTTGAGGGCTATTAGAGAAGGAGCTTGAAGAAAGAAGGTGTAGTTGAGTTGGGAGTTCTGAATTGAGTATTGTGTTGTTTAATTAGATGTATGTAAGAGATCTAATGAGTAGGTATATGTCCCTATATGCACTAGAAGGATGTCTAGATTCATTGAACTATGAATGATATCTTTAGGTCTTGAAACTATGACAAATAATAAGGAAGATTAGGGAGTACAGTTAGGAGAGTAGATTATGAGATTATGGGGATGATGATAAGAAGGAGAGAATGTAGAGGAAGGTAAAGAGTGACATATATTGAAAGAGAGAGTGATAATTATATGCATTATATGCATGAAGGAAGCTATTGAGTTCACTATGTGTGTGAGAGGATGATATTTGCATTGAAGAGGATGAGATTCAAAGAAGGGATGATAGGTTTCATGATAAAGGAGGTTAAGGTAGAAGTAAAAGACCTGATATCCATGCAAAGGATCAGACTAAGTAGGGAGGAGATTCAAATCAGAAATCAAAGCTATGTAAATGTCTAACGTAAGTGTATGTTTTATTTACATCATGTATTTGTTTTTCATTTACATCTTAAGACCTTAAACATAATCAATTCAATGCTAAGTCATGCATTACAATACACTGATATGAATTTTTAGACAAAACTATTTTTGGGGGATTGACACCAATTTTAACACTTGCATTAATCAACCTACAAGATACATACCAAAATTGAGGGAATTTCATTGGTTACAAATAAAATTAAATATCTTTTTTATAAACGAAACCCTATTTGACACCTAGTAGGCCTAATGGCTACTAATAGATCAAAACACAAATCACTCCTTTATAGGCATAACAAAGGTGTTCCAAACTTTAATTCACCTTTCTAGGCTTGAATTTGAAATTTTTGAGGCAAAATTCCCTTCTTGTTGCCAAAAACACTGAGATGTCAGGGTTTTCATAAACTCAGCCAGTCATAAATGCTATTTTATGTTCTCATTTAACCTAAAACCACTTGTATACTTCTCTAAACCCATTTAGCTGGCTATCCACCAGTTTTGGTGATTTATCAAGGGTTAAATTGATATTTATTGACTTTTTTGTCTTTTCAACCTTAGAACTAGGGTTTCTTAGTCTTCTCAGAAGTTGAGAGCTTCTAAACAACGATTCATGAATATTAACACATTTTGGATCAATATAACACCTATAATAGATTATTGGGGTACCCCTTTAACCATTCCAATCCTCAATTTTGATGCATGCACGAATTTATATGAGTCTCAAGTAGCTATAGAGACTGTATACACATAGAAAACATGGTATACAAGGTTTTTAATGAAACAACTTCAACCCAAGCACAAAACCAATCCAAAATTTGGAAAATAACCTTAATTCATGCAATGAAAAATATGATTACAAAAGATTCAATAAATATATGTCTTTTAATAACAATAAATAAATTTTGCATTACAATAGTATACAAACCCTATTCAGAACTAGCAAATTATGGATCACTCTCTTTAACCCTATTAATGATCATTCTTATCCTTATTAAGTTTACATTCATCCTTGTATGTCTCCTCTTAGTTAGTAAGTATGTCCATCTCTTCATTGTAACCCAACTAAACTCAATAATTTGCTAAACTTGTCTCAAATTCTTCTTTATTTGCTTGGGTTTTCTTTAGCAGATTGACTAACAAACAATTTTTAGACCCTATGGACAACTATGATCTTCAAGATAGTTAAAACCCTTTATAGACATGTATAAAACCATTCTAAACCTAATAGACTCTTAATAATTTACAAAACATTACAATTTATCCATAACCTTACATATGCATATTTGAAAATTAAATTTGAACTTTTGGTGGGAAAACACCAAATTACCATCTAGGATCTATATTTCACTCTTTGAATGCTAAGTGAGGCCTCTTATTGACTAAATACAACCCATGGAACCTCTAATACACTTAAACAAGGACTTTATTACATGTTGACAAGATGCTCTTGCATCATCACTAGACCTCCTAATGATTATGATCAATTACAACTTATAATATTCACATCCCTAAAATTGATCATAAGTCCACTTACATCACAATTACAAATTGATAAATAATTAAATGTAAATGAAACAAGTAAATAGTAAATTTCTCCTGCACAACTATGATCAAGTACAACTTATAATCTTGACATCCTTGAAATTGATCACAAGTCCACTTACATCACAATTGCAAATTGATATGTAATTAAATGTAAATAAAACAAATAAATAGTAAATTGCTCCTGCATCACTAGACCTCCTAACAACTATGATCAAGTACAACTTATAATATTTATATCCATGAAATTTATCACAAGTCCACTTACATCACAATTGCAAATTGATATGTAATTAAATGTAAACGAAATAAGTAAATAGTAAATATTACATGTAAATGTAAAATATACATAATGATGAAACACCTAACTTAGAGAATAATGTGGATTTTTTAACCCATATGAAGTAATAATAATCATTAATCAATGATATGTGTAAACATGAAATGATAAAAATAAAAAATATGCATAGATAAAGGAATCATATTGCCGAATAGTATATATGTGTATATGCAAAGTTCTATGTCATAATTTAACATAAAAAATATGACATATATTAAGAAAAAATATAGACCATAACATGTACATAGACAAAATGAACCATATAGACATACAATATGGGTCATATCGACACGCAAAATCGATTGTGCCTACAACTACACCCCTAACACAACAACTAGTTCTCTTGCTCCTCATTGCCTCCAAATAAATTGCACTTTGTTGACATAGACGTAGAGTCGAGGGTGTTGGATGCCTCACTACAAGGAGAGACTCTCCTCTTAGCATGTGAGTCATCCATTATTTCATTCACAACCTCTAAAATTGTTATGTTTTCACAATATATGAAATACAAAAAATAATGCATTGAAATTGTATATTGAAAATGATAAATTTTTCAAGAACAAAATTTTGTAAAATGATTCTACAGTCACCGTATTCCATTGAAATAGTTGTCTAGGGATATGAGACTGCATATACACCTGTGATGGGGAATCCTATAGATCATACATATATCTTTAGATCTAGATGTGTACATAATTATGTAAATATGACATAGAATATCATTACTTAAAGCTAAAAACAATTTTACTATGTGTTCTCACCAGTCCCTATCCCTGAATCATGACCTACTGTAGAGATAGTGGATCCTCTGATGTAGTTTTAACATCAACAAAACCTTCTTCTCATCCATTAGGGATGCCCATAGCATCCCTCATCATCTATAAAACTAATAAATGATAATGTGTGAATCCAATGAACATGATAAAAATCTATGACTATAATATATATATATATATATATATATATATATATATATATATATATATATATATATATATATATATATATATTAAAACATAGTTTTTTGTTCAAAAGACAATACACATACATGAATAAATATGTAATTTAAAAGTTTTCAAAACTGTGTATAAGGTACACTTGTGCCAATTATGATATCTATAATAGATTCAAGGTCTGATGAGCTATTCAGAATATCACCAATCAAAAATAACAAGTTCAGTCAAATAAACTTGTTAATTAAGTAAACACATACTAGAAAATAAACTTAATATTATTTTATAAACATAAACAAACTATAATTAAAATTAAATCTATGTATCAAATACAGATAGTGAAGTTGATAACTCCTACACAACAAGCTGAGGTATCCTAATCAGAGTCAGTGAAGCTAGTATATTTGGCATAGTGTCTGGCATGCTAGTGTCATGTGATGCTAAAGCATATATAAGTGGCACATGCTCTAGCATGCTAGTCTCTTGAGATCCTGAAGAATCTATAGGTGACATGGCTCTAGCATGCTAGTCTCCATAAATGTACTTTGTGTATGCCATACCTGAACAGGAAGTTCCATACACTTCCACATGATGTGCAACAATACACATGAGCTATAACATGAGTATGATGAGGGGCACTGGCACCTATACCAAAACCACTACCACTGCCACCAATACCACTACCACCAACACCACTAGTGCCACTACCACTAGCACCACCTGTAAGTTGAGTAGAAGTCTTCAATGTACGCATATCATGCTCAATCATAACTTATGTCAAACTCACAACCACTTCAAGGATGTTCATCTTCATGTTACAGTGCAAAATTTTAGGAATAGAGGCATGTGATATTGTCCTTATATTTCTCTAAGTTTGATTATTATCGTTTTGGTCTCATCTAACACTAGGTCTATCAAATGAAGACCCACCTCTCCTACCTTGGTAGGCCTTCATGTCAAAATAGTTTAGAGTTTCTTGCAGCACAGACTCATAATATATTTTTTTCAAAAAGTATAATAAAATGTCATTATTGTTGCATGCAGGCTCATCAAACACTATCCACCACCTATCCCAAAATTTATTTTTCATCTCCTCATGAACACACTAATAAATACTAATATGTTTACAATTCATTGATAAAGGTTGGTTGGTTCATGGCCTCTTTTCAATGCAAGATTACATCAAGTTGGGAAGTTACATTTTCCACTTCATTAAAAATAGTCTCTAGTGTATTGACAAGTGAAATATATGTACTACCAGTTGAATAGTGATGCAAATCATTGATGATTATTTGTAATTATTGACATTTTGAATTATACTATTCATAAAATTGAACTTCTTATGCAAAATCAAATTATTCGGGGTTTTGTCTAACATTTTCTTCATGCAATGGATCCATCAAACTTGTGTATCTAGATTTAAAAAGAAATACATGTTTTTTAGGAAATGCAAGAGAATCTAATGCAAACCTAAACTCAAAACCTTATTTGCATAAATAAATATAAATTTAAATTTAAATGGAAAAATTAAAATCTAAAAATCAACATACCTGACCTATAACAACCCAAATGTCAAATCTCGTTTGTGGGATGCAAATAAAAAACATGCACGTGAATCTACAAAACAAATGTGAAGAGAAAAAAAAAATTGTCAAGAGCCATGAGTTTGAGCTACATACACAAAATGAAATGAAAAAAATAGAAGGGTGTATACTCTTTATGCTTTACAAATGGTGTAGGCCCTTGAGGCTCGAGCACAAGCTTGAGCCTCAAAATTTTTAAAAAGAGAATACGTCTTTTATAAAAAAAAAAGTTGGAAGAATGTTATACTTTTTGTCCCCCAAATTTGTACATTGATCCCCATCTTTCACAGCCGAGTGTTCAATTGTAATGGCTAAATTCAAAATTGTAACGTCCAATGAATGCAACATCCAATATCAATATTATACTCCATGCATGAACCGAGAAGTATATAATATGAAATGAATAATTGATATGCATAGTGATAGAATATTGAAGTGCTTCTCTTCAAATTAGTTTCAATCAAATTTTAGGCTGTGTTTTAGCTTCAAAATGATGAAAGTTATGGTTTTGTTTCCTTAGTTTGAAGTTGAACCATCACTGGGATTAAAGCTATATTACTTTCCTCAATAATCATAGATCTAAATTTTCTTAACTCATGTACTTGATTAATTTTAATATACAATTCCATTAATATATGTGTAGCCCAAGTGTCTATAATCATGTTACAATACTATTCTTTCCATCATGTTTTAATTCAAATAAATTTGTTAATTTGAAATAACAATATACAAATTTGTTAATTTAGATGTCAATGATGGGGATTTGTTCCTACATCTCATATATCCTAAGAAAATAACAGTTCCTCTAAAATGTTCCTCTTGGTTGATAGCTCTATTAGCTTAAGAATAATAGACCTGCTAATGAATATGCACAAGCTACCTCAGTTTTGGAACATACTTCTATATGATATTCTCACTAGCGACCAATGTCTACTATTTTTTGGCAGTATGACATATAAGATGTAAGAGCTGTGTGGATTTACTGGTGTGACAACCAGGCTTAGATATTTTTGAAGGCCTGCACATTACATGCCAATGGGTATACTTGTGGTGAGCATCCACGAGTTTAAGAGCCATGTCACAGAGTCTTGTCGCTTTCACATGTTTCTTGTTCTCGAAATGTATATTGATATTATCCCTTTTGACCCTTGTTTGGCAAATGTACAATGCCACCAGGAAATATATATTTTGAAAGCAATGCTGGTCACAGTTCTCTACCTATACGCTATATGATTGCCTAAAATTAAACTCCATCGTTAAACACAGAGCAATTCCAAATCGTGGAAACATTAAATGTCATTTTTTCCCAAGGAAAAGGACTTTCAGACATTTGACTTTACCTATGTTATGTGTTGGCAATCTATTTCAATGGTAAGTTCCAGTTGCGCGGCACTGCGTGGGAGTGGTTTCATCTTATATTATGTGGAAACGTTAATTGATTTCTATAAATATCCACATTTGTACATTAATCTTTACAGATAGCACTTTGTGATAAAAAGGAGTTAGTATTTTTCAATTTGTTTTCACATGAATGCATTATAAATTGATTGGTCAAAGATGGCGAAAAAAACTTTTGACGAAGGCCAATTTGAAGAAAGTGGTTATTGTAAGAGTAAATTGCATGATTTTTCTGACAAATAGATATTTTCAGTTTTGTCGTAATTAGCCAGGTGTTGTGATGTGGACTCGGCTCTTTTGTGTCAAAGAAAAGCCGAAGGTATGCGAAGACAAGTTAATACAGTTGGAGTCATTTGTAAAAACTTATAATTAATATATTTTTATTTTAAAATGACATTATTATAATACCTTATATTTATTACCAGGCTTGTTCTTTTTTATGAATGAGTATGTTAGTTAAATTTCAAGGACTTTGAGAACCTATTTAATATATATTGTAGTTTTGGATATTAAGCATTTGAAAATATCTCAAAAGTGTTGTTTAGCTATCTATCAAAGTATAAATCTTAAGAAATATAAAAAAAGGATGAATTTGGTGAAATAGACACCCCTCAATCTTTGGTACCAAGCCAAAACACATTATGTACACCTACTCTGTATAAAAATAATGTTTCAATAAAATCTGTATAAAATACACCGATAGATATGTATGCTAGTTATAATTTATGTGAAAAAACACATTATAAATGATTTAAAACTCATAATCTTAATATAAAATTAATGAAATATTTAAATAGCATATTTTAAAAAACAAAACTTATATATATATATATATATATATATATATATATATATATATATATATATATATATATATATCCTTAAATTATAAATAATGTTAGGGTAATAATAATTTATAAGGTAATATATAATCTTAAAATAAATTATTACTTATCTGTATATAAATTTTAAGATAAATTATTTACCCTTAAATTTATTGATAATAATTTATAGGGTAATTTATAATCTTAAAGTAATAACTTATAGGCTAAATAATTATTATAGAGTAAATTATTTACTTTAAATTCATTATAAGGTAATAATTTATAGGGTAATTCATAATTTTTTTATTTTTATTTTTTTATTAAATCATTTCAATTAATTAATTGTCAACCAACTTACGTCATTACACCCTTTTATCTCATTATAGAGAATACTTATAAATGTGGTAAATAGTGAATATTAAAAACCATGTAAAAGGTTTCCACCCAAAAATATGAAATATACTTTAAATGTTTTTGATTAACTTAAAATATATTATTTAATATATTTTTCTTCCATGCGATCATTAATCTAAGCCCTTTAATATTTGGACATTAGAGAAGAATACATATTTTTCTTTCAAGATCTTACCAAACATATACTGCATTTTCAATTAATAAAAGATGTTTGTTTTTTATATATTATTTTATTTTAAAAATTTAAAACTGCATGTTGTAGCATTTAAAAAAAAAATCGAAACCTTGAAATAAAAAACATAATATTTAATTAGTGGATACAAGTATGGTAAAATTTCTCATGACAGTATTAATGCTTAGGAAAATAATGATGACGACTACGAACCTATCAAAATTGATGAACAATTACCCCGTCTAAAATTTAAACTAAATAGCCCTATGAAGTATAGAGCGGATAAGAATGCATTTGACATTGGACAAATTTATTTTACCCCATAACATTATGGAAGACCTAGCCATTCATTTGTGCCTATTGATAATCCATGTTACAATGATGAGGGTATAGGTCTTAAGATAAATAACTATTGTAATAGTATTAAACCAACAAAAGCCCTATTTTCAAGGAAACACCATTTAAAAAAAATATGGATATGGATTTTGACTCAGTGTGAATATAAAATGGGATATAGAGGACATAGTCTAGGTAAACATGAGCAAGGAATGACAAAGTTTATTATTCAAAAATACATATAGCTTAAAATAAGGTCTTTGATGAGTGAAGGAAGTCGTATAGAGTGTTAGGCTTTTAGGGTTTTCTCCTAATCTATCATACTATCAATTTATCATTGATCTATGTGAGATTAATTTGGTTTTAATAGTACATTTATTATGCTAAGTTTGGTTGGCATTCCATCCTTTGAGTGGTGCTACTTTCCCTTTATTAAATGTCCACCATCACCATACCTGCACCGTTTGATGTAAGGATCGCTGCTGGGAGCCTCATAAGCGATGGCGTTAAAACAAGATCAGAAATTTGTTCTAAAAGTCTACAATGAGGTATTAGTTCTGACTCAGATACCCTTGTACCTAATGTTGTTTTGGATTTACCAAAGTTTGATAAAGCCTATAATTATTTTAAAAACTTTACCTTGGTTGCTTATTTTATGGGTTGAATCCCTTCGAAGAACCTGTTAAGGTAATGGTTTCATAACCATTGGTAAGGCCATGGTGTGAAACTGGAAGGGGTCTAAAACCTTATCATGGTTTTCTTCCTATTTCATTTCACTAACCCTGAGCATTGCAGAGCTATTGTTATCCATGACCCATAGTTTATCCATAACACACTAGTTGTTTTCTCATATTGGACTTAAGACTTTCAAGTCTTTGAACAAGATAAACTTAAAACCCTGGTTTGGATAGAATTTTCAAGTTTACCTCTTCCTTTGAGGAATTTTGTTGACCATATTGTTAAGCCTCTAGGGTAGTTTATCTACCATGAACAACTGAAGTTCTATACAACACATCCTCAAAGAAGAGTTTATGTGGAAATAGACCTAGCCAAAGACCTCTTTAAGGAGTCCATTGAGATATAAGTGGGTAATAATCCCTTCATGCAATGTATGTTGTATATTAACCTTTCAAACACTTGTTTTTGGTGTCAGGCTTTAGACCTTCTGAAAAGAGAATGCCCTTTAATGGTCCCCATTTCTTTTGTTCCTTAAGAAAAAAGTGGGTCCGACTCAAAACCCCATAATGGGAATTTTGATAGGTGGATGACAATAATTAATAGGAAAAATAATTCAACCCATGGTAATTCTAAACCCTAATTAGCTATTTACTGACCCATAAGAGGTCCGAGCTCATCTATCTCTATTGGTAAGGACCTATGCCTTCATAAGTTAAACCCCTACCTCCTATCTCCCGTTCACCTCAAGCGATCACCCGTCTTGTATCATTTCCTACTCCTAGAGGTCCATCTTCACAACCCCCTTCAAGGATGAAATTTTCAAACTCTAAGCTTAGTATTGTGACTCTCAATTGCAAGGCTATTTTATGGCACTCTTGTATCCCTTCACCTTCTGTGGATGAGGACTATGTGCCAAACAAGAGGCAAACCTTCAATCTTGGATCTTTTTCCTTTCCTAGTTCAACTTTTAATTAGTTTGCAGCCCTCCCAGACCTCATAGAGGGAAATGATATGAATCTTGATGGTTCTCAATAAATATTTACTCATGGAATGTTAGAGGTTTCACTAATACAGCATGTAAGTATATTGTTAGGAACAATTGTCATAATTTATACAAAATGAATTTTTTACATGCAACAAGTCAAAATCTTTAACTTCCTCCTTCAATGTGTTGCTCACACTATTTGGCCTAGGGCCCTTTATCAGTCCACTTGTCATGAGCCTGGTTTTGGTAGTATTGTCACCCTTTTGGCACCTGACCTTTATCAATTTATTATTTCTTGGAGTTACGACCCCACTCATTGGGTGGTATAGTCTTTTTTTTACTTTGATAGTTGCATCATTGGGCTTGCTAACCTATATGCATCTATCCTTGACCCCCTCTATACATATGAGAGTAATCTCTATATCTCGAATGAGTTTATTTCCCTATCTATTCTATATAGGATAATGGGATGAGGATATTGATGATGGGGTAGCTCCAATAAATATATATTGTAGACACCTAAATCTAGTCAGTAATGACCTCCATCCAGACTTTTGACCAATTTCCACCAAAATGCACAATTTGGCTTTAAAACACTAAAATGTGCTAAAAGCTTTGAACCTAACATATTAAAGTGCCAATTTTGGCCAGGGTATCCCTAAATGGGGAAATACAATTTTTGAGCTAGCTAACTTTGATCAGATCATTTCGAGTCAAAATGTCAATTTTGCACCTAGGTGCTCTAGATTGCTCTTTCCTATCAAATCTCTTGCATAAGATGCATACCTTTGTTATTTGGTGTTGGTGACATCCTAAATGGGATAACAGATCCAACGCCTTTGACATTGCCTTCCAATTCCAATCTAGTCAAATTTTGGACCAATAATAAGGCATTCTGATCAATTTGAGTAATTTATGCACAAAGTGCTTAATCATGCTTAAGAGCTAATTAATCTAAATCAAGGCCTAATTAAAAATTTCATGGAAACTTGTTGAATAATTTGTTTTGAAAATAAATATTTAATATTTGCATCAACAAGTGACCTCATTTCTTGGGAAGACATCCTTAGGCCATAAATGCCATAAATATAAAGATTCATGCCCTCCATGCCTTATCAATACCTTCCATGATGCCCTCCATGCCTCTTAATTGCCCCTTCTTCCAATGTCATGATGAGGATAATTATAAACTTAATTCCAAATATTGAATCAATCCTCAACCACACATCTCAATCTCAAGATGGGCGGTTCAGGTTGATTCTAGATATTCTCAAAAATATATAAATAGGAGGCCTTACTACATCATTTCTAGAGACTTAATAATGCAAATTTTACAATGCAAGCCAAGCCACAAGTCAAAGGTGCCAAGGAGAGATGGAGGTATCCAAACTTCCATTGCCAAGGACTTCATGAGCACAAGCTGAGCAAGCCACTACAACAAGCATTTTGGAGCATCCAAGGGAGGCAAAACAAGGTTTATTTTGCATTCTAGTTGTGTGTTTTATTCATCTTTGTTAACTAAGCTCTCCCTAGTGTCTAGGCCTAGAGATGTTATGATAGTGTGTTTCTTTCATTTTTTTTAATTTTAGAATTAACATGATACTAACCATCCTCTCTTGAGTCAAATTCCTAGATCAAATATACCATGCCTCCTTTAGCTTGGAGAAATAGGAAAATGGGTTCCAACAACTCTATGCTCAAGACGAACTCCTTAATAAATTGGGGAGGGTAGTGTCTAACCACCTGGGATCCAAAATCAATTTATCATTATCTCTAGTTTCCCAGAGAATTTTCTTTGGTTCCAATGATGTTGTGGAATGTACCATGATCTAGAGATGGTTGGTAGATTCCCTTTCGAATGCACATTGGATCCTCTATAGATATTTCAACATGGTTGAGTTCCCTGAATATAGATAAGCATGCCTCCCCATGTGGTGGTTTTCATGAGAATGGGAGGCATGGTTTCACATGCATAATAAACTTGGGGTTAATTCCACTTACTATAAAAGGAGAGATTCAAATTCTCCCTAGTTCACCTAGTCTAATTTTCATCAGGGAGAAGATAAAGTGCTTAAGCATTTTGACCATGTTTGGCTAGCAAAATATGACCTTTTGTATTTTATCCTATACATAATCAAATTGTATTTGTGATCCCAGACATCTTGTCTAACCATCACCCTATATGACTCTATTTTGAATGGACCACCCCCAGGTTAAACCCCCAAAATTTCAATTTTACCTCAACACTTCCCATCTCAATCATGAGCAGACTATTGGGCATATCATTTGAATTTGAAACCTAACTCCCACACCCACTGGTGATTTTAGCTGGATTGATTGGTGGGTTGATGCCATACTCACACCAAAGCTTTTCTTCAAATATATGGTAATCAAGTTGAAATCTTTCAACAATGTATACATCAGGTTACAAACCATGGATACCTTAGGGTTTCATAGGATTTGGAAACCTTACCTTTTATCCCTCTTCTTCAAGCTCAAGTAGCCATGTGGAGACATAAACTCCAAGTGGCCGAGGCTTACAAGACTATAGGAGCACAAATTAGAGCATAAATGCATTGGAAATTTGGAAATAAAATGACCAAAGAATTATTTGCTCTCCTCTAGTCCAGATAAGTTGTAGACAAAATCAAATACATTAGATGTGATTTAGCTAGATTTTCCAAATTACATAACATATGGAAAACTTGTATACATCACTATCATGGGATTTTTATTTCTCAACCCACTTCTCTTACTCGTGAAGCTGTTCTTTCTCAATGCCTTGGAGTTATCCCATGTAATCTCTCTGAAGCTCAGAGAATTGACTGCAATATACCTATCATCTTGAGTGATCTTAAGGAATATGTTATATATATGGTCATTGAAAAAGCCTTAGGAATTGATGGGTTTCCTTGTGAGTTATACCAAACCCTTTGGGATACTATTGGACCTAATCTTCATAAAGTCTATTATGAAGTTGTTTTGTCTAGCTCTTTGGGTCCTCTCATTAATCAATGTAACATCAAATTCATTCCTAAATATGGATACCGTGAGGTTAACACCAACTACAGGCTTATCACTCTTCTTAATGTATCTTATAAAATTATAGCTAAATTTCTTTCTCTCATAATAAAACACCTTCTCCCCTTAATTGTGAGAAGTGAGCAAACTGGGTTTATTCAACACAAATATATTTTGGACAATGTCATTATTATTTGGGAAGGTATGGAATAGGCCAGAATGTCCAACTAGAATGTGTTATTCATTAACATTAATTTTGAAAAACATTATGATCAAATTTAATGGCCTTTCATTATAGTTATAATTCAAACTCTTGGTTTTGGCCCCAGGTTTGTGTAAACTATTTATATGTTTTTTTAGGATGTTGGTGCTTGCACTACTATCAATGGTTCTCACTCTTAGTGCTTTGAGATTTACAGATCTATCAAACAAAGGTGACCTCTAAATCCTTCTCTTTTTATTTTGATTGATGAGGGTTTCAATTATCTTTTGGCTAATTATGCTTCCAGGAGTTTGGTGAAGGGTATTTATCTCCTTGATTTAGACGTTCAGTTGATTAATGGTCACTTTGCCAAAAACTCATTCCTCACTCTTTAGGAGGAAGAGGTCTCTATTAAACATTCCATGGATTACCTAAACACTTTCTACCTCACTTATAGGTATTCCATCCAATGGCAAAAGTCTCAGTGTTATCGCCATTGCCTTTTTTCCAAACCCCCTTGGTTGGAGGGATATAAATGGAAATGGATTATTCCTAGAATCTAGTTTAAGTTCTTAGGCATTCCCTTTGATTTTATAGCCTCACCCATTTATTTTTGGTTCTATATGGTTCAAAGGATTGATAAGAAAATTTATTTCTAGATCAACAAACCCGGGACTCTAGCTAGGAATTCCATATGTGTTCTAAGGTGTTCAATGATACTTGTGTTTACTACTCATCATGTTGGGCCCATTCCAATACTTCTTATGCCAATATTAATAAAATCCTAAGAGATTTGATATGGTCCAATTATATGGGCCATCATGGTTTTCATAGAATCTCTTGGACCATTTTTTATTGACCTAAAGAAACTAGTCAGCTTGGGCTCATTGACATTAAACTCCAAGGTCTTGCTCTCAGTGTCAAATGGATTATTAGAAGCCTGGAAAGGGATCAATCCTAGAAAATTTTGTTATTTTATTGCATCTATCAAGGCTTCCCTCTTGGATGAAAGGCCTATCAAGGGGTTAGTCTTCACAACATCTTCATCACCCCTATTTCTATTAAAATATGGGGCACTTTTGTTGCTCAAAGCATCTGAAAGGCTTGGGAGAATTTCAAACTGCACCTCATTTGGGTGGGAGAAGGGTTTTGAAGCATTCTCTCACTTAATGATAAATATCTTTAGTGGTCTCCCATATTGAATTTCCATAATGTTCCTTTTGCCATGGTCCCTCAGATCAAAGGTTTGAGTTTTTTTTTAAATATATCTGCACAATTGGGGATATTTTCTATAAGACCATTCAAGACTGGCTTCCATGGAATATTATGAATTTTAAGTTTAAGCTTAATAATGAAGATGCATAATCCATTTTTGAGTTGCAGAGTTCCATACCTGATGAGTATCTATTTAAAATTGGTGTTACCTCTCTCACACCATGGTGGAGAGACTAGTCTTGGCCTACAACTCCACCATTTCAACACTATTTCCCTCAGTTTGGGTATAATCTTTTATCCCCTCAACATATTGACATTGAAACCCTCAATCATAAATATAATATTAGATCCCTTCACCATGTTTGGGATAAAAAGTTTGAGAACATCTTAACAACTTTCATTAAACCTTAAAAATCCCATTTTATTTGGTGTATTAGTTACCAAGGTCTGTCTGTGGGTGATCGGCTCAAGCACTTGGGGGTCTCAAATCCCACCTACTCTGCGTGTCACTACCCAGAATACCTTAAACACCTCTTTTGGTTTTGTCTTGATGCTCAGTCTACCTGGAGATGTATTCATACCCTGTTCAAACCCTTTAGGCTTGAAATGTTCATGTGGAAGATGCCTCTTTTAGGGGACTCTATCTTACTCCCTACAAGATATAATAGATTTTGGTATTAATATTATTTTTTAAATTCAAAAATCTATAAATAAAACATGTTTAAATCATGAAGATATGGAAAAAATATTTTATGTAACTAAAAAATTATTGTGATATCTAATGTTACCCTCCAAATTTAGATTTAGATGGATAAAGTTAGGCTTAAGCTCCACCATCTATAGATTCTCCTAGACCATTAGGGGAATGTTCCTTCTGTGGTTAGTCATGAGCCTCCAGATACCCCCTGCCACCATGCCCCCAGGTCATAGTTATTGGGGTAGATGTAAATGTTTTCATAGTCAGTGGTATAGGATTTGGAGGAATTCCTCTCCTCACCCTCGCTATCCATCTCCACATTTTAGATCTGATAGGGCTACCAGAAATAGTGGTGGTGGGGGGAGGGGGACTCGGGTATTCCTCTACAAGACAAGTTCATGTAGCTAGATCTCACCATTTCACCCTCGAAGATGGACTCTACTATTAAGAAGTAGGATGTTACTGAAGATAATCAACACACTGATGGTTGGGATCCCACATTGGTTATTGAAGACCCCCTACTTAATGGGGGTGGTGAGCAAATCTTTAGGATCCTTTGCCTCTACTTTTTTCCATGTTTATTGTTGCTTAATGTGTTGTTTGTGGTTTGTATTTTTGTTTATCTTTTTTTTTGTTGATATGATCTTAAGTTAATTTAACCTTGGTTATTCTAGTTGTGTGGTGGTATTTCATGGATTACGCTTTCTTCTTGAGCCTTGTTTTATCTCAGTTTGGATATGATCTTGGGGTGTGACTTTTTCTATATCATTAATGGTGTACTATATCTTGTTTTATTAATGAAAGTGCACTTTTCAATCAAGAAAAAAGGTCTTGGATACAATTAATATTCTAGAGTTAATTATAATTTTTTCAAGTGAATCATGGATATTTTGGAGCTCATAATTATGAGAGTGCTATAAACGATGAATCTTTGTACAAATAATTTTACATATCTAATAAGAATCAGACACAATAAGCGAATAAATTATTGACCCTTAGCTTACCTTCGTAAATAATAATAATAATAATAATAATAATAATAATATATTTATTTAATACTTATCAATGTTATTAAATGACTTTCAAGATTATTGGATCCATTGGTTGCAACGGTCACCTCCCTTCACATTTTACTATAAGTAGGGTTTTACCTCTATTGTGAAATATCATGAATTTGAAATTTGATATTTATGTGTGGAAAATATTTTTAAAGGCTTTGTGAGGATTGTTTGAAAGGAAGTGAGAAGAGGAAAGTTGTGTATTATGGTTCATAAGTTTATCAATTATATGAATATCAACATTTGTAGATTTTTTTAACTTACGAGGTTTTTCCACCAAAATTCTATGTTATTTGTACAATTGATCTGGTTATTATTCATATGCTTTGCTATTGAAATTAATCTCTAGATCTTCTATGACATTCAATATATTTTGTATATCGGTTTTTGATCATGATATTAGAGCCTATGGGGGAGATTTGATTGGCAAGCCATTATCAATTAATTTATAAAAAATTCAATATTTTAAAAGATTTCTTCATAGCCTAGGATGGCTCTTTGTGGCATATGGAAGCTTGATTTTTTTCATTGACTCCTTGAAAGCTTGATTTAACCTTATTTGCATTGAATCTTCATTCAAGTAGAAAAAAGTGAATTCAAGCAAGGAAACAACCCTTCAAACCACTTGGGACTCCATTACTACATTTTTATGACCCATGTATGACTTGAACAAGCCAAAAACTTTGAAAATTTATTTTTATTGACATGGATTGTATTAATATACCATTTTTAGCTAAATCTCATTCATTTATGCTTGTTATACCTAACACAAATCTATTGAAGCCTTCTATTATAAATTATGGGAGATCCACTTAGCCAAAAGTGTCATTATATAGCATAGTGGAGTGAAAATATTGATTTCTACATCAACAAAAATAATTTGATGGTTCAACGTAATTCATCTCAAGATTTTAGGAGGATTACCAAAGTTTCAAATTCTCTAGTGGTCTAAACAAGCTTCTATGCATTCCCTTGCTGCTACTACTACACCATTTTTTTCCTAGAGCCTGCCAAAGATATGTAATAGTTTTTTAGAAATATTTAACAAATATTTGATTTTATTAAATCTTCAAATTTTCATGCAAGCCACCTAGGTGCCACCCCAACCCCCCCCCCCAACACAAACACACACACACACACACACACACACACACACACACACACACACACACACACACACACATTAGAAAAGGTATAGATATTAGTTTGTGCATATACATTTTTCAACTAAGCTCCTAGAAGGGCTGGTGGCTTTTTTTTTTACTAAAAGCTTGTAATTAGGGTGGTCTAGTGTTCAAACCCCCTTAAAAATAAATTTTTTGATTTAATTTTCATTTTTTTCAAATTTAATTTAATTTGAATTTTATTTTTAGTTTACGTGCAAACCCTTCTCTATTATTGATTTTTTTGTTTTGTGACATTTGACCTAGTCAAAACGTTGTCAACCATAGTCATGTAACCAGTCGATTTATAAGTTTTGGAACCTTATGGATGCATTTACATGGTCCATTTTATGTTTTATAACTTTATATTATAGTTTTATACCCTTTTTATTTCTAGTGTTTTGATAGTTGTTATGTGTGCGACACTTGCGACCCATAAATTAGTAATTTTTGCTTCATTTTTTTCATATTATTTAACATATATTTGAACAAAGATTTTTCGTTTACACATATAATTTACTTTACTATCAAATAAAATTAAAATTTACATTAAAAAGTGTTTAATTTTAAGCATTGTCTAATGTTATTCTATCATTCTTAAAGAGAAACTATGGCTTCACTTAACTTTGTATTAGATAAATCTCAAATGCTTAGTGGATCAAACTATAATATATTAAAAATTCATATTAAAGTGTAATTTATGACTTGAAAGCTATGAAATATTATTTTTGGGACTAAAAAGGTCCTATCAAGATGACATGCAACACTTGAGCTTTCAAATATATTTTAATAGAAATTATAATAAGTCATGTCGATTATCTTGAAAAATGTTAAGTATGAATTCTTACTCCATATCGACAATCAGAAGTCTACTAGCGATTCTTGAAAACTCTTTGAGTCCATGCATGAGGGCACTCGTCTCTCTAAAATAATTAAATTGATTATTAAATTATTAACTATACCTATGAAAGGTGATGAAAAAAATGTTAATTTTCTTGCTAAAATTAAGAATATTAAAAATCAAATAGATTTAACTATAATTTAACTCAAGATCCATTACTTTATTTCATTATTTAGTTGAATATTCATGAAAAAGTTCACAATTTTATCTCTATTTTAAATTTAAAATATCAAATAGAGCAAGATATCCTTGACCTTACTAACCTATCACCTCTTATAATTTAAAAATATTAAGTTATAACTAATTTTGATTCTAAAGAGAATTCCACTCAAACACTTCTCATTCTCAATCCTATTTCTAAGAACAATAGGAACTAAAAATCTAATCCTAATTGTACCAATGATCAAATAAGAATACAAAATCCAGTAATACGAAGCATAAAATTAAGTTAAATAAGAGTTGCAATCTATGTGGAAAATCTAGTCATAGAAGGGAAACTTGTTATAAAAACAAAGATATAGTTAACAATAAATATTCTAAAATTAACAAAAGGAATAAATCTAATCAAAACAATAAAAAAATCAAAACCTTAATCAGAATAACAATCAAGATCAGAATATAGATGTTATTACTTTACATATTTTATTTTTTTCAAATGAGAATGAATGGATTCTAGATAGTGGTGCATCACACCATATGACTTTCTTATGTAATATTTTGTATTATTCTAGATATATCTTTGAATATATTTACTTAGGAGATAATTTTTTTTAGAAGCAACTAAATAAGAAGTAAAATTTGTAAATACTATTATTAATGATATTTTTTGTACTTAAATTTAAGATTTTTTTTTAATTTTGTTTTCAACTTACGAATGATAATTTCATTGTATCTTTACTTAAAGATCACTGGTCAATTATAAATCAATATGTTTTTCTGATGAATGAAGGTGTTCAAAAGAATGGTTTATACATTTTTCTACTTCTTCTTCATGTTTTATTTCATCACATAGTAATAATGAATCTTAATTATGGCATGAAAGAATAATAAATATTAATCTTAAAAGTTTACATGATATGTTTGCTCATAATCTTGTTGTTGGACTTACTTCTATATCTTCTCATCATGAAACTTGTGAGGCTTGTGTACATGGTAAACAATATACTAATGTTAGGATTGAATAATGTTCACATGGGTAAATTATTGTAGTAATTAGTAATTTACTAATTACCTTTGGTGATTATATTGTTATATAGTTGTAAAAATATTATTTGTTATTATTGGGAATTGTATTCCCATATGTTTAAATGACTATTTCAGGTTATTCAAATCTATTTACTAGGAGGTTATTTTTCTACATCCATGGCTATATAATAGCTAATGTACTATTCATATAATATGTTGAATAGAATTTATGTTGTTGGTTATTATTTTGTGTGTTTGGCTCTATCACTAACATAAATATCCTCCGATTTATATTAGTGGTATCAGAGCAATTTTGATTCCATGATGAATGTGTAATGGACTTGCAAGAGGCTATCATATTTTTTGTTGCTCCGTAGGATGATAAAATAAATTATTTTGTGATGATTTTATAGTGATAGTTTAATTTTATTACAACATAGGTTCAAGTTATGTTTTAATAGTTTTTATGTAGTTTCTTTTTAGGTTGTATATATCATTTGATTTGTACAAGTTTACATTGAGTATGGATCAGATTTCAAAGCTTGGCATTGATTTGTGTTTAGTCTACCCACGTGCATCATATTCATCAGAACATTCACATTGGTATCTATTTTGTATTATGTGCAATACTATGTTTGTTGGGTCTTAAAATTGATTCATTTGGGTAACTTGAGATCTTCCATCACTATATTGCCTTGTGTTCAAAGATTCCAAGAAGGAGAAAATAAAATCAATTATTATATCATCATTGCTTAGTTGTTACAGCATCAAAAATATGAGGGGAATCATTGATCTTCATTCATCTTTATAGGTCCCATATCGGTGATGCCTATCCCTTAACATTCATTTCATGTTGCCTCAAACTTTCCATTTTTCATTGCTTGAGCTATAGACTTTACTGAGCTTGAACTTCATCAAGATCAACACATCAAACTAAATTATCTTTAGCTCCTACCATTACATATTCAATAATTGTAACTTGATTATCACATCCTCCAACTTCTTCATTGTTTAAAGTCATGCTTGAAGACTTCTCTTTATTTCAAAACTATTTATTTTAGTATAACATGTGGTTTTAGGGTTAAAAACCATGGTATTTGGGTAGTTAAGATTTTTTTTAAGATTTAAAAGTTATTTCAAAAAAAATTGTATTAAGTTTTAATATTGTCTTGTTGTTTTAACTTTTAGGGTTTAACTTATGTAAGTCCTGTGTTTGATTAAAGAGTTGAGTATACTAAATCAGATAAATAATATGAATAAAATAACCATTGATTTGTTACAAAATTGACTAGTTTTAACTTTCTAAAAATAGTAATATATAGTGCAAATAAAGACTTATCTACAAAACACATGATACAAATGACTAAGTGTTGGAAACTGAGATGAAAATAGTCTACGTGTCATCAACTGGGTCCCTATATCAAAACCTCTCCTAGACATTAGCTCTACATTTAGACAGTAATACCATGTGGTTTTAGTGTTTTGATATTATCACTAATGTCATTTGTGTAGGACTATCCCAAACTTCTAAGCGCACCTATGTCTAGATTTTTGGGGTCTTTTCATACATGCATAAATTATGGAACTCTATATTATGTCTGCAATAATTGATTTATAATGTAAACCCTAATCCTCCTTGTAAGTAAGGTATGAGATGAAAAGTGTGTTTGTTAGTAGGATAAGTCAAACATCCTCAACACTCTATTGTGAAGAGAGTTGGCTACATACCAATACTCTAAGGGGAATCAAGCCTGATGTAGTTCTCCCCACCTAAGTGTTGGTTCAAGTGCAATTGATGCTATTATGATAGTGTCCTTGAGTACCTTACATGTGCTTGAGATTAGAAATCTAAAAAATCTAATCTTAAGGCTATTATAGATGTTAGTATGCAGAAGTATGATATAATAGGGATTGATAACTTTGATTCTACTCAAATTGTTTCATGTTTAAATATGTATATTAATCTAATTTTCCATCTCCTAGATAAAGGGATAAAATTCATGTATTTATAGTGTTATGTTGTTTGTGTAGATAATGAAATCTATCTAGGCTAACCTTAGGAGGATTTTAATTTTGAAATTATATTCATTTGGGAAAGCTAGGTTAAAAGACATAGGCACCATTTTAGGGACACTAGTGCCATGTGGCTCTAATGTCCTTAATGTGGTGCTAATGTCTACCTGGTAGAACACTAGGCATAAAGGGCTAGGATTGGGAAATAAAGGTCTAAGACTACATTTGAGCTAACTAAGGATGCATGTGGCTCACACAAAGGTTGGATAAGTGTGATAATAGGCTATAGAATAGGTTTAAGGATAAGAGAGGGATAGGTAGTCTCAAGTAGCACTCCTAGCATACAAATACTACTTTTAGGTGATTACATTTCCCCCCATTTATGTTATAAATACAGCAAAGTAAAATGACTAATATAAAGGAAAATGAAGTGTACCTCGACTTACCTAGGAAGTGAACCTATAGAGCTAAATCTGAGTAAGTGAAGCTATGTTTGTGTATGTGGAACATGATCTAAAGTATGTCCTAAAAATTAAGCATGCATAAATTAGTCCTTACTTAAAAGATATCAAAATAAAATGACTATGCTAATTAAAGAAGTAAAACTAAGTAAAGCTAAGTAGACAAATGGGAAAGAGGAAATGAATTAATACACTTCATTGGGTATGTGTATCAATGCATGAACCTTGTGACAACATATGTGTGTGCATCTATATAGTGATAAATTAGTGAATAACTTGGACTGAGCTATTAGCTTTCTTAATCCTCATGTGTGGGTAACTCAGTAACTCAATCTAGTTTTGAATCCATCATTGCCCACCCCTACTTGGTGGATCATGACCTATGAATAGCTTGGATTGCACTAATAGTGTATCTAACCATCTTATGTGGGTGGATCAATAACTCAAGTAGGCTATGACTCCATAATTTCCCACCCATGTTTATTAGATACATCTGAAACTAAACTATGTGAAATAATGAAAATGTCTAACTATGTATGTCAGCTTTGCATCTACTCAGGTACATTAGGTGGCTCTAGGCCACCCAGGAATGCCAATCAATATAGATGAAGTAATTCATGAAACTCATGATAACCTAGAATATGATGTCAAGTGAATACAATGTAGAGAATAACATGGAATTTGTCATTCCATTTGATCAACTGATTTGTAACTGAGCATACAAAAATAATGTGTCATGCACATGCCCCTAATATGGTATCTAATTATGTTGATTTTGGATTGAGTTTTAATAACTATATTTGAGTATCTGAACTAAATATGGGAATGGTCATGCCATACATGATGCCCCTAATATAAGCAACTAATATGAATCTAAGCTAAGCTCGTATGAATCTGAGTATAATTGATAAACCTTTAATTAAATTTATATACACCTATATTATACCTTCTATATTATGCAACTTAATCAAAGTTGTTCTAAAATTGAGGATAATGGATAGTAGTACCATGTCTTACATATTACTTCTATATGGCACTAGTGTCATTATTCTAGTCTAAATTTTGTGTCATTGTACTACTTTTTGAGTCACTATTTTACCACTATGTTTACCTATGTCTGATTTTCTATAACTAAAGCTATTTGTTAAAAATGTAATGTGAATACAACATAGGATCATGATCTCTATGATAAACATCTGTGAATACCCCTCTTTTGATGGGAGTTTTTGAACCTGCGCAAGAACTATCCTCAAAAGAAAAAGATTTGCAAAATATGTTTTAGCTAAAGCATTTATGATAACTACATGTTAATTCAATACAATGTGCATACATAACATTAGAATGTAATAGAATCTAATCATAACTATGTAATTTAAGATGTATGTCATGTCTAGTATTGCATAAGATGTCAAGATATATGTAATCAATATATGTAGCAATAAATCTGAGTAGAACTAAGTAGCTAGCTAGGGGGATGGGGCATGATTATTGAGAAGTATTGTTATTGATGTCAATTTTGATGTCATTTGATACCAAGGTTGATGTCATTGATGTCAATATGCATTTGGTGAAGATGCATAGTGACTGGTCTGGGAGATATGAGCTTGTGTGCTTGATGTGACAAGGAAGCCATTTGACAAAATAGAATTTGAAGGTAATCTAATTTCTCTTCTATTAAAGAGAAAATTTAAAGGCAACATAATGATTATTCTATTGGTTTTTGTCAAGATTATTGTATTAGTGTGAGAATATTATTTGATTAATTTTCTTGTTTTATATCATCATCGAGGTAAGAATGTTTGAGTACTAGTCCTTGAGTACAAGGTGTCTTAAGAAGCCTAGTCATATCATGAACATGTGCATGATGAGCATTAAGAGGAATATGTAGAGGTCTGACATATTTTGAGTAGAATTTAAGGAATGTTATCAAGTTGTAGAATCATCAAGGAATGTTTTAAATTTAGTTGTCAATATTTAAGTGCTTCAAAAGCCTAGTCATGGCACCAATAATGGCATGTAAAGTCCTAGTGAGATGGTTTGAGCATGGTGGCTTGGTGAGATAGATGCACATAGGTATAATAGGTTGTATGAGGTTGATTTAAAATATATTTAAGGCATTGGAGAACTCATTAGAGTCTCAGGGTGAGCCTACAGGGGTAGGACCTTTAGATCTAGTCTGCACCTAGACCATCTCTAGACTTTACCTGACCTAATGAGACATCATGAGCTATAGTCAAGAGATATGAAAGATGTTTTAATATGTTTAAGCATGAGATAGGTTTTATGGAATGAGATTGAGTTTTTTATCATGACACTAAGGTATTGATATCATATAATAAGGCATGAAGGATAGTTCAAGGCCTAGTAAGGTATGAAGACTATGGTGTAGAGACATAATGTAAGCTTAATGGGGTATGAGGTTATATTTCAAAGGAAATTATTGATAGGTGAGTATTTTCATAAGTATTTCATATTATTTCAATCATATTCAAAAAAATTTAGGCCATGGTTTGCAATAAAAGGCATGAAAAATGTTTTTGAGGTCTCTCAAGTTTATAGAATCAAGGGTTCTCAACACAAGAAGTACTTTCATGTGTTCATTAGCATGTGTAACCTCTACATGGAAACCTAAGATATTCATGGTAGATAGGTAAAGGTCCTAGCTCAAATTTCCATGCATTATTTTTTGGAATGAGGGGATAAGCTTTATGAATGATTGCTAACAGTGGAAGATGGTTTAAACCCTCAAAGAACCCTAATAGTGACCCGATATGAAAGAAGTTGTTATAAATTGATCAGAATGGATATTTTAGTGATTATAGGTTTTATTCAACTCTCCTAAGTATATTTAGGTGTGATTGGGTTTTTAGGTGTGTGAGTGGACCCTACAGGAAAGGCCTTGTTTCTTAGAGATTTGATGTTGTAGTTAGAGTTGACCAAGTCAAAGTTTATAAATGGATGGAGGAAAAAGTTTGAGATTTTTAATTTTTGTCAATAAATTTTTATAGATAGGTTATATCCCTCAAGTGTGTTAAACCAGTCATCTAATTTGACCAATTGCTAGCAGGGCTAATAGTGAAAATAATGAGAAACCCAGGCAGTAACTAAAAGATGACTAGGAATGTGTTATCATGGAATAGGGATGAAAACAAGTACATGGAGACATTGTTAAATAATTTTAATACATGTTCATGTTGGATATAATTTTTGGTGGTTAGTGAATATAATTAAAAAGTTGCTCACAAGTTGATCTATCTGGTTCAGATGAGATAGTGAGATACAAGGTCATGAGATTGGTCTACAAGACCAATATTGACATTTGACCATATTATATTTTTATTTGAGAATGGTAAAATTATCTCATAATATAATTTAAATTCATTATGATTATTTTTAAATGGTCATACAGGTGATTGAAGGTCATTATCACCATGATTGTACTGTAAGGTAAACTGGCAGTTCTAGGTAAGCAAGTTGTAGTGATGAGTTTGAGAATCTATGCCCAAAGTTGAAGCATATAATGTACATGGTGTCCTTATTTTTTAATTTTATTTCCTATCCATTCTTTTTATAAGTTTTGGTAGTCAGTAAAAGTAGTGAAAATGTTGAATCCAAAATGGCTTGGCTGGCTGAGCGAGGTCTATGAGAAAGAAGGTCAACAAATTGGTCTGCAAGACCAATAATTGTCATTAGATATTATGATATTTTTATTGTATTTTTTTATAATTATGTTTTAGGATCATTTTAATTCATTTTAATTCCTTATTTGTGTTTTTTTAGGTGTCATAAGTTCAAGTTTCCATGACTATGTTTTTAGGCTAGTTGGTAGTTCAGAGTGAACATTTTGTAGAGAAGAGTTTGAATCTGTATACCCTTAGTTGAAGTATATAATAAATTTTTTGATGACATTAAGATAATAAAGTTTCTAAATATGTGATTTATTTCCATGGTTTTTTATATAATTTGTGTTTTATCTTCAGTAATTCAAGACAGACTTTCTGGGTATGCACATGCCTAATTGTGAATAGTACTAATGGCATGATTCAAGTGGTGGTTGGATTTAAAAAGTGTCATGGACCTAATATGAGATTATTATATGTTTATTTTAGTGTCATATGAATTTTTAATTTTGTGTGTTTATTTTTAAAGTTTTCCAAAGAGATCAAAGGGTAACGTGTGCTAATGAAGGCCTAATTGAATTAGGTCTCCTCAAGGCCTAAAAGAGGTTTTGGTCCTATATGATGTGAATGACATATTTAAATGTTTGATTTATGTATGAAACATGTTATATGACCTATTTAAATTTTAATCCAAGTATGCAATATTATATGTCCAACCAAGAGGTGTATGAACAAAAGGGTTTTATATATACAAGGTAGTTTTAGGCCTATGTGTGTGTGTAGAGAACAAGTGAATAAAATAACATATTATAAAATAGAATGAGGTATTATAGACCATCAAAAGATTATAAAGGATCTGTGATGAATATTTTACAGAGTTTGTGTGTATGAGGATCAAGGTCATATAACCTAATCAGTCTTGAAGAGACCTAATTGAGCGAAGAGACCTAGAAGGTAGTTTGAGAGCGCTAAGAGTGTGAAGAGCTGAAGAGGTGGTAATCATTAGTTGGTTGAGAAACAAGGTGTTATGAATATGATAAAATCAATAAAGTGTCTGATTTAGTGTTGAATAGTCGAGGGGGTTGGTGCCTCTTTTCAAGTTGGTACTATCTAAAGCCTAGCTGAGTTGGTGCTTAACTAGTTGGGGTTGGTGCTCCATGTGAATTGGTGCTTCACTAAATTTGGTGTTTGTCTTATATGACTATAGTCCATTTTCATATACCAGTGGTTTTCCTTCCCCTTGAGTTTTTTCCATATATGTGATGTGTTCTTGTGTTTCATGATTATATGGATAGGTGTTTATGCTTGCAAGATCTTTAAGCTTGTTTAAATGTTTCATGATTGATTAAGTGAGATTGATATTAAAAAAATTAAGATTGATTCAGCCCCCCCCTCTCTTAGTCATTTTGATTCTAATAATTATGTCCATCATGAAACCTAAGTAAGAAGGGTAGATGTATGAGGTCCTTCATGGCATAAAAAATTGGTGTGTGTAACAAGTAAAAACAAGAGTCATGGCCATGACATATAAAATAAAGCATACATACAAAACACATAAGGCACCCAAATTAGGCAAAGGGACCATAATACAAGGGACATGGGAACATGTCACTAAATCTGAGAAAACAATACATACAAGGACATGTTTAAATGTCCATATACGTAATCAACAAGTAAGTTGGCTAACATCAACTTAGAAGGACATGTTAAAATGTTTGAATACATAATCAAGAAAGACACACACAAGGATATGTGCACATATATAAAGCATACATAATGAAAATAGAGGTGGCATAGAGCAGACAAAAAATGGAATATTCAAATACCCTTGAATAGAAGAAGCAAAGAAATGCAATCAAGGCTAAACTAAGTAAACTAAAAAGGAAAACATGCATGAGTATGTAGTAAAAATATGTGTAAGAGTTAGGATGTACATATTTCGAGTCTAAAATAGTATTAATATGTAAAAATTTGAGTATGAGTATAAATGATCAATATTAAAATATAACAATTCTAAAGATGGAATGTAAAGTATGTAAGAATAGAACTTGGTGATCGATATTATGTCTAAGATGCCCGTAAATGGGTGAATGTGTCAAGTGAAGAACTAATGAATTGGTGTATATGCCCCCAGTTAGTAGATAATAACAAGTTTAAATCAATGTAGTGGACCTGGCTCTTGTAGTAATCTACAAGAACTCAACAAGAACAAGTGAAGCATGTAGTATGATAAAACTGACTATACTAAGATAGCTAGCATATGTAGTGTCTAGTAAATATAAGAAATGTAAATTGCATACAATCTATAAATTTTGTGTTTTTTGAGTAATATTTGAATGTTTTTGTGTTTTATAAAAATAAGATATGTATAAGCAATATGAAAATGAACTATGTACAAGGATAAAAAAGAAGCAAAGTGTATCCAAGTAAATGTTGGAAATGTAAATGATATGGTATACAAGTAGAGAGCAATGTCTCTATAAGCCCAAGAGCACATCCATGAGATGTGGATAATCAAATGGTGGATCCGATGGAAGATCATCTAGTGTCAGATACTAAATCTATCTAAACTCAAATAAGTCTTCATCGTCACATTCATTATACCAATTTGTATGTATCAATGGAGCCTTATCCTTGGCATTAGTCTAGAGTCTATGCATCTAAATAGCATGTTGATCAACTATGTAAGATACCTCTTGCATGGTCCAAGGGTAAAACACATTAGACCATGGAGTATATGTATGAAACCTATGGTTCTCATCTATGTCATTGTGTAAGATGAGAACCATGTGCCCCTCATGAGTGAATGTTAAACATCTATCTAATTGATCAACTATCGTATCCATCACCTCTAACCATGTACTGCCAAGTGCAACCTATAGATGAGTGCCCATGTTCATAATAAATAATAATGTATTGGCCACCTTGGGGCCACATGCAAATGGTAGTGTAGTATGTCCAATATAATCTTGACAATGTACATCATGTTATAACTTGCTTTCATGATAGCTTATTTGTTGTAAGAATTTCAAAGTGCAAGTGTTAGGATCAGAATCCTCATCCATAGCCACATGGGGAATGTATTTGTTTAATAAAAAAATATGAGTAGTCTTAGGATCAGAATCCTCATCTATAGCCACATGGGGAATGTATCTGTCTACTACAAAAATATGAATAGTCAATGGATCATTCTATGAATATTTGTGTCGATGATGAATATATTGTGGTGCTTGTATCTTTGAAAGTGATCATATTTTTGGATATTACCATGCATGTGGACGTGCTTGTGCCTATGGAGGTGGAGGTTGTATGATTTAAATAGTGTCCTTAGCCTTAAATTTATTTAATTTATGTTGTAATGTTGAACATGTGTCGGTATTATGTCCTATAATTCTGTGAAAGTGGAAAAAGTAGTGACCTTCCTATGATGACAATTTGTTGAATGATCTATGTCAGACTATGGGTAATATCATCAATCCTCTATTAACTAGCATCTATAATATTTGGTGTGGTCTGTCTTATGAACTCCTTGCCTAAATATGTATGACTAAGTCATGAATCAAAGGATCTACCACTGATTGTAATTGATTATGATAACTTGTAGCTATAATATCTTGAACAAGTGGTGATACTAGGGTAGGGAGAGGTATAAGTGCCTCAAAATTATCTTTGTACTCTCTTAGGCCCACTGGTGTGAAACTTAATCCACATAAATAGTTATCATTATCAATAGGTGTTGGATCATCCTCTATGGTGGCTTGAGAATTTATATTAGAGTTACGAATGTAAACCTCTTTTGAATTAACAAGTAGTGGTAACTGTACTATAATAATCTCATCATCTACCCTAGGTGAGGATGTTTGTATTATGGGAGGCTATTCCTCTATCATCGGTGAGGGTAACTATGTTGTATAAATATTTGTAGGAGGTGTAGGAATAATCTTTTTAGACTCCCCCACCTCATATGTATGCATCTTCTCAATCAAAATCTTATGAGGTGGGGATTCTATGAGAATATGAGGTGTGCCATCTGAAGATGTACTCGGGGTAGGAGGCTTGGTGAGGTTTTAATATCTAAATTGTTGATTATCTGTTAGACACATGTATAGGTACTCATCATATAAAAAATTGACAAATCTATGCAAAGTAGAGGTTAAATCCTCCATTTCATGTATCTAAGGTCTCCCAAGTAGCAAGTTATAGTGAAAATGATTAGGCATCACCTAAAAGTGTGTAGGTAAGGTTATCATCCCCACCATAATGTCCAATATAATAAAACCCAATGTTTATCTAGGAATGTCATCAAACCCTCATATATGTTTATGTCTTTTGAATAAATGTTATATCAACCCCCATGGTCTCTATAAATGTGAGGTTACATATGTTAAGTCTTGAACCAATATTGATTAGAACTCATTTAATAGCGGTGGTGTTGATTTATGCTTGAATAAAAAGTGGTAATTAAGAGCAATTACTGACTATAAAGGCAATTCTTCATTGGAAAAATATATCACATCCTTAACATCCTTGATAGTGTTTATGATAAATGTAAAATAAGTTGGATCTATGTCATGAGACATGGATTTATGATTAAGTATTTGAAAAATAATATCCTTGAAAATTATTTCCTTTTAAAGTAATTCCAATGTGGATATCTTGGTTGGTGTATTTCATAATTGATCCACAATATCAAATTATCTTTGTTGGTCTCAGGGTCTCGATGTAGTGTGTTGGGGATGAGGAGGTATAGCAAGGTTGTAATCCTCCTATATAGGCTGAGGAGGCACCGTATTCTACCTAGTAATAGATTAAATCATATGATCTACTATTTGTCGAGGGTGAGTAGTAAAGGCAGGATGGGAGCATAAATAATTAACTGGTCTAGGTGTAGGTGGAAAAAATGGAGTTCTCTGAGCCCTCTATCATCTAGTAGTAACTGTAGGTGAATCAAAGTGAGCCATGTAAAAATTACCCTCATAAAAATGGGACTCACATGAGGGAGTACCAATGTGTAAAATAAGCGTAGCTCTAACATAATCCATGATAGGAGTGACATACATGTGTACTTTTCTACTAATGGCTGGTAATAAACATGCTAAGCAAAGTACAAGGCTTTGTATCATGAAGTATAAAATGGAATATGGCATGATAATAATGATAATAGGATGTAAATTAAAACTAAGTATATGCTATAAATGTGAACCCTATGGTTATCTAGGGTTATGGTTTGGAGCAATGTTCAAACTAGGTCAAGTTCACCAAATGTTGTAACCATTTAGAGTTTAGCTTATGTAAATTCTATGTTTGATTAAAGGTTTGATTTGACTAAATTAGGTAAATAATATGCATAAAATAACCATTGATTTGTTATAGAATTGACTAGTTTTGACTTTCTAAAAATAGTAATAAATAATATAAATAAATACTTATCTAGAAAACACCTAATATAAATAATTTGAGTATTGGAAATTGAGATAAAAGTAAGTATGAGTGTCATCAACTAGATCCCTATTTTATAATCTCTCCTAGATATTAGTACCATATTTGGATAGAAGTGCCATGTGGATCTAGTGTTTTGATATTAGTGCTAATGTCCTTTGTGCATGACTATTCTAAAGTTCTAGGTGCACATGTGTCTAAATTTTTGGGGTTTATTCCTACGTACATGAATTATACAACTCTGTATTATGTCTATAATGACTAATTTATAATGTAATCCCTAATCCTCCTTACAAGTAGGGTATGAGCTGAAAAGTGTGTTCATTAGTAGGAAAGATTGAATATCCTCAACACCTTGTTATGAAGAGAGTTACCTACATACCAATACTCTAAGAAGGGATTAATCTTGATGTAATTCTCTCCACATAATTGTTATTTCAAGTGATGATAGTATGATAGTGGCCTTGAGTGTGCTTGAGATTAAAAATCTAAAAAATCTAAGCTTAAGGCTACTGTAGATAGTTGTATACAAAAGTAGGGTAGAATAGGGATTGATAACCTTGATTTTACTCAATTTATTTCATGTTTGAATATGTATTTTTCATCTAATTTTATATCTCCTGGATAAAGGGCTAAAAGTCATGTATTTATAGTGTATTGTTGATTGTGCAAATAATAAAAGATGTCTAGGCCAACCTTATGAGGCTTTTAATTTTAAAAATATATTTGTTCATTAAAGTTAAGGTAAAGAACGTAGGTTCCATTTTTGAGACAATAGTACCATGTGGATCTAGTGTCCTTAATGTGGCACTAATGCCTAGCTAGCAAAACACTAGGCATGATGAGTCAAGATTGGGAAATAAGGGTCTAGGACTATGTTTTAGCTAACTAGGGATGCCTATGGCCCACACGAAGGCTTGATAAGTGTGATAATAGGTTTTAGGATAGGTCCAAGACTAAGCTAGGGATAGATAGTCTCAATTAGTACTCTTAGCACCCAAATACCACTTTTAGGTGATTTCACTTGTTTAGGATTTTATATTAATTTTCTTAGGTATTTAGTTCATGCCAATTGTAGGTTATAAGGTATATCTTTAAAGTCAAGGCTCTTAATTTTTTATAGTCTATAATATTTTACTTATAAAAATTTATATAGTCATTATTGTTCAAATCAATTGTGTCAAATAATTTTACTGTTAAGAGTCAAGTTTATGTCAAAAAAAATTTAAATAAAAAATGAATCAAAATTTAAAAGTTTTTTTTTGCATCAATAAAGAATAAAGAATCATTGTCAAAATTTGTCATTATATGCCAGTTTTTTATTATTGAAGTCAATAACCAAGTCATCAATGTTAAATTTTGTCATTGTATTGGATGCATTTTTGATAGAAATCGACATCTAAATTGTTTCACATTACGAGAGAGAAGCTATACAAATAAACCTAATATGAAAATTTTTGCATTTAAAATCTTCATTGACTAAGTAAGTAACTTCTTATGTAGGAGGTCAAAGGTAACAGAGGAAGAAAGTTTTCAGAGCCTCTCGTCAATCCCCAATAATAAGACCCATATGCTTTGGTGGCACATTTGATTTTCAACTTTTTTATGGTGTGAAATAAGAATATAAATACATTCATATTCATATAAGTAATAAATTGAGAAGAAATCCCATGTAATCTCATAATGAGGAAATGTTGAAGAGAGCTAATAGTAGCATTATAAAATTATGATATTATGGTTGTTGGTTAACCATTTAAAAAACCATCTTCTATGGTTACTGATTAACCACTTGTAAAAATATTTTGATGTGGTTATTGGTAATACACATGAAAAACCATTTTGGAGGTTTTTGGTTTTCCTAAAAAAATAAAATCATCCAAATCATGAGCACACAGAGGGGACAATTACAGTATTAATTTATGTTCTCTCCATGTTTACATTAAGGGGTGAATGTTAAGATTGAGTAACGTTTACATAGGTAAATTACCTTAGTAATTAGTAATTTACTAATTACCTTTAGTGATTATATTGTTATATAATTATAACAATATTGTTTTTTATTATTGAGAATTATATTTTTGTATGTTTATTATTACTTGTGACTATTCTGAATTATTTGATACTTTTTACTAAGAGGTTGTTTTGCTAGTTTTGCTACCTTTATGGCTATATAATAGCCAATGTACTATTCATATAATATGTTAAATAGAATTTATACTATTGGTCATTATTTTGTGTATTCTACTCTGTCACTAACATAAATCTCTTAGGATTTTTATCAACTAACCCCTTTCACAAAAATCATGATGTGAATTCCTCACATCCTTTAGAATTAATTCATAGTGATGTTGCAAGACCTCTTGAATTTGTATTTCTTAATGGTTCTTTGTATGTTAAATTTATAAATTATTGTATTAGAATGATCTGGTCACATTTTATTAAAAATAAATCTGAAGTGGTCCAAATCCAAGTAATTTAAAGTTATTGTTGAAGATATTTCTATTTTTTCTATTAAGAGATTAAGATCTAATAATGGTGATAAATACATTAGTAAATAATTTGATTATTTTTACATTAGTTGTGGTGTTCAAAATAAACTAACAACTCCCTATTCCCCTTATTAAAATGATATTATTGAAAGGAAAAATCACACCATTATATAAATAACTAGAACAATGTCGCATTCTACAAATGTTTCTAAGTTTTTATGAATTGAAGTCATAAATACTGCTATGCATATTCTGAATAGAGTCCCTAATAAACATTTATATTTTTTACACCAAAATTCATGTATGTTCATGGCATATCACTTACCATTATAATAGTTTTATTGTACTAACTAAACTGATATTTTTTCAACTACATTTTATATTTTTTAGTAAAATTATTTAGTTTTATCCTTGTTAAATCCTAATTATAATTATATTGTAATAGATATATCAGTTTTAGATAAGAAAGCAAAGAAAATATATTTACATTATATTTTCAATTCATATCAGAGTTAGTATTGAAATAAATTATATGCATAACATCGTGCTTAGTTTGACAAGATGATCATGTTTAGTTATTGCATTTGGTAAGAAGATCATACTTAGTAAAGTTTGGATCTTTTGTGTTTCAATTGTTAAAATGATTTTATTTTATTAATGGGACAAATTCATGCAAGCATGCTTAGATGTTGAATTTTATAATAAGAAATGTTATGAAATGTAAAGTGTAAATGGAGTTTGTATTATTAATTAGCTCCTCATCATTTTATGTACTAAGTATTATGTTCATGTATGCCTAAAATTATTTATTTTAATCTCATATTTTTTTGATTGAATGATTGCATATCATGTTAAAATTATTCATATTTGATGTATGATATGTTACATACTTTAATATTCAAATAGATCTAATTTTAGATCATTTAAAAATGGTCAAAAACATATTAACCTTGCAATTTTTTTAAAAGACTCAAATTGTAAAAAGATTTATTTCTTATAAGATATATAATGTTTGGTTAACTTAGTATCACATTTAAATTTTATTATGTGAATCAAATGATAGTTTGGGATGCTCATTTTTTCAATATTAGAGATGTTTAATAATGAATTGCATACAATAATTTATGTGTGTCAATAAATTAGTAACCAAAGTAGTGAATTGGTTTACTTAAAACATAACTTGATTGCTTAAAATGTGTTTTATGATAGATAAACATGTATTAATTTATTTTTATGTATTATTTATTGTGATTATAGCCACACTATGATATCATATATATAATTCTGGATATGTGTTTAAATTTGGTGTAGGTGCTATCACTTGGAGTAGTAAAAAGCAACCTATTATCTCTATCTCTTCTACTGAAGTAGAGTACAAAAGTGTTATAGAAGCTGCTAAAGAATCCATGTGGTTGTGAAGATTTCTAGGATAACTTCATTTGGATGTTTCTCATAGTACTATCCTTCATTATGATAACCAAAGTTGTATAGTTCTAGTAAAAAAACTAGTGCATCACCTACTAAATAAACATATTGAAGTTCATGTGTATTTTATCCAAGAAAAAGTCCTCAATGGTGATATTAATTTTGTCCTACAAATGAATAAGTGGAAAATATATTCATAAAACCACTTGGTGTTACTAGGTTTTGTTAGTTTTGTATAATGTTGGACCTCTCAAAGTTATCATTGATGGGGAGTGTGCATGAGAACCATGTGTTCCTTCTTTTTCTTTATACTTGTTTTTATTGTAAAGCATTATAAAATTCATGTGGAAGTTATGTGATAGTAAAATTCATGTGTAATTTTTAATTTTTTACCACAATACATTAAATCATACTTTGTAATGGATGCCCTTATGTTATAAAAGACTCTAAATATGCTTAGTTGATTATTCATGACAAACTATGAGATGTAGTCTCACTGTCATGCTAGACTAAATATACTTTTGAATCATTTATGGATTATAATTCCTTTTATTTCAAAAGGTGATGTTTGAGATGATGAAGGTTTTAAAATTTTTAAATTATGTACACAGTATAATTTATTTTTTAAGATGACTATGACTTTTATCCCCACTTAGCATTAAGGGAAAGTGTTAGAACATTTAATATCTAAGTGGGATTAATTGACCTTTAATTTATCTTAGTATTTAATTAAATAATAATAATATATTATTTATTAATACAAGGTGAAAACTTCATGTAAATAAATAATAAAATTATATTTATTTATACTTACCAATTTTATTAAATGACTTTCAAGATGGTTGGACCCATTGGTTACAACGGTCACCTCCATTTACATTTTACTGTAAATAGGGTTTTAACACTATTGTGAATATTGTGAATTGAAAATTTGATATTTGTGTGTGGTAAATATTTGTAAAGGCTATGTGAATATTGGTTGAGAAAAAGTGAGAAGAAGAAGGCTATGAATTGGGGTTCATAAGTTTTTCAATTATATGAATATAACCATTTGTGGATTTTTTACCTTTCAATATTTTCCCACATAAATTATGTGGTATGTGTACAATTAATATAATTATTATTCATATGATTTAATATTAAATTTCATCTATAGATCTTTTATGACATTCAATATATTTTACATATTGGTTTCTAGTCAGATATGCACTTGAGTTAATTTAACTTTGGTTGTTTTGGCCATGTGGTGGCCTATGCTCTCTTCTTGAGGCTTGTTTTATCTCAATTTGGATATGTTTTTGGGGTGTGAATTTTACACTCATCTTTTTTGTATGATTAATGATGTTCTATATCATGTTTTATTAATGAAAGTGTTCTTTTCAATAAAAAAAACAAGGTCTTGGATACAATGAAGATTATAGAGTTAATTATAAATATTTTCAATTGAATAATGGATATTTGGAGATCATAATTATGATAACTCTATAGAATATGAATCTTTGTCCAAATAATTTTACATATCCAATAAGAATCACACACAAAAAGCGAATAAAGTAATGAATATATATGATGCAGGAGCATCACTACCTTGATTATACATATGATCTATTTTGAAATTCTAGAGTCATTATCAAGTTTTTTTGGTCATTTTAGTGTGTTAGGTCTCATTAAAAATAATTATTAAGTTTAAAATTTGAATTAAGGACCTTTTCATATTTTCCTGCCAAAATCTTGATTTGAATTTTCAAATTTGAATGTGAAGTCTAGGAGGCTTCAACCTTATCAAAATAAGTCTCCATGTCATGGTTTGTGCGAGTAGGTTTAAATAAGGGGTAGAGAATGTTTAATCCCCACATGACTCACATAATGATTCATCCTGGTGAACAGGCTTGTAGTTAGGTAGTTTGCAACATACAAAATGAAGTTAGGAGTTAGTTATGGGAGTTTTTAAGTCTTTTTAAATAGATAGGTGTTTTGTCAATGAGTAATTAAAGGTAGGAGATTTTTATGGGGTTTAATCAAAAAGTAAAATGTTCTTAACCCCTGATAAAATGATGAAAAGATTCTTGTTTGGATAACAAAGAGTATAAACCCTGTATTTCTTGTGAAAATGTAATGTAATTGACTGTGAAAGAATGAAAGAATATTAAATGACAATAAGTTTATTTTTATTATTATGTTTTGGTAATTAAACATTAATTTTATTTTGGTGTTTCAAATATTTATCATAATAGCTTCAAATTCTTTGATTTGGTGCAAGGAAACATGCCTGCATATCCCTGTTTGTTTGCATACCCCTGTTTGTTTGTGTTCTGTAAAGAGGACTAAGAAAGAAGCTTGGTGAAAAGAACTATTGGTGAGTTGAATTAAAATATAGAGATCAATTATGAATAAATTTTTCTTTCTTATTTAAGGATTGGAAGAGACACAGGCATTTGAATACATACAAATCTCCTAGGTAAAATAATCAATTTTGTATATGACTGTGTAACAGGACACAATTTATAAGAAATCTAATGCAAAGTAAGTTACACAACCTTAAAGAATGGATTTAATGCTTGAAAAAGGTTTTTGGTGTTAATTCAATCATAATTAAATTATAATATTCTTGATAAATCATGTATAAAGCCTAACCAACACTCTGTTTCCTTCTTGGACAAACACAGTCCTTCAGACCAATACATAATTATGTTAAAATGTGTGCCAAAAGTATCAAAGTGGGTAGATACTGATTTATAAAGGTTAAAAATATTGTACACAAAATATACAACCATAAGGTTGGTTTAAGACATCATTTTTAAGGTAATATAAGAAAGAACCCCTTCTTTGGCTAGTGTAGGTCTGTGTCTATATGCACAATTGTTCCAAAGTGTGAATTTAACTACCTCCAAGAGTCTCTAGGAGAACTTATTGATTAGATATGATGTTTAGATATGAACATACCTCAAAAAATGATTAGAATTATTTTAAATGGCTTATAAGGTTTGTTATCTCCAACTAAAGCCTCTCAGGTCATATAGTGGGAAAATAACCCAATTTCTAGGGTTTCAAGATCAAAATTGAGTTTTTAGGAGAATCCACCAGTGAACTATGCCCAAAATTTTACATTTGTTGCATGATGATATTTTTAAATGATTTGAGGAGTTTCAAGTTGATCATGCATATAATAGTACTTTTTAGGAGGACTGAGTGTAAGATAGGGCTAATTAGACCTAAAGACCTAATTTGAGAGCAAAATGTGTCTCAAAAAGTGATCAAATGGAGGATTTAGGTCATGATACTTTGTGAAATGTGATAATATAATAGAGGGTATTATAAAAGGTGGCTATATTTTAAAAATTTAATTATACTCATTCGTACAAGGTAGAAAACCTTAAAAAAGGCTAGTGGAAACTATGCTTTAAAGAGAGAGTTGACTATATGTTAGAAGAGTTGTCAAGAAAGGGTTTGTGGGCTGAGTTGGAAGTCAAATAGGATATATTGAGAATTAAAATAACCTATATATAGACAAAGTGAACCAAGAATGAGCCTTAATCCTAGTTGCTAAGTCATAGTGACAAAGAAGGGTGATATAAAGACTAAGTATATGAAAAGGCAAGTAAGAGTGAGTGAATAAGAAATGGATTGAGATGAAGGTAGCCAAAGAGTTTGTTGATAGGAACACTTTAATTCTTTGAAAATGATAGATAAATTATAAGGGAGACATAGAGACTTTGAACCAAAGAAGGACAAACAAAGAGTCAGAGCCAAGAGAGCATAATAGAGGTAAGAGTTGGTGTGTGAATGAATTCTTATTTTCATGAAAATAATATAAATGTATGAAGCCATCTACATAAATATATAACTTGAAAATTTATAATTAATTGGCAAGGCTGCTTCATTGGAGAAATCCCCTTAAATGCATTATGTAATGGTGAATCCCTTCAACAATATTTAGGAACTACTATTTATTTATCAACTTAAAACTATACAAAAATAAATCCATTTTACATATAAATTATCCTAAGAAATAAATTAATAATATATATATATATATATATATATATATATAACATGAGTGAACCAAGTGAGTTTTCATAAGAAACACATACAATTTACTATATGTCTTGATAGCCCACCTATTATTTTGAATAATCCACTTGATTCCAAAATTCATTAGTTTACCACCTACTAAGAATCGAGAATTTTATTATAAGTATCATAAATTTAAAGATCATTCAACAAATATTTTTTTATTTAAAGAATAAATTTCAAAATCTTATCAACTATGATGATATTGAAAACATGGATACACCTATTCAAATGGCAAGTCATAAGTGTCAATTTACCAATACACATTGGAAGTCAAAATGAAAACATCAACATGAAATCAAATGAATACTTGGTGAACAATTTTTGGTTCAATTGATGAAGATGTTTGGCTCACAAAGAACCTAATAGGGATCAATTCTTGTTGTTAGTAAAACCTACCATAATATAAGGGATGAGGATGGGATCGTGCCTTAGGAAAATTTTATAGAATGGATGCCCATAAAACCTTGGTTTTTAGTCTAAGATCACTATGTAAAGTAGTGGACAAAAAGTGAACTACTTGTGAACATGATTTTCCTAAAATTTTAGAAATCTGAACTTCTGTAGATAATTTGAGATATCTACACTCCAAATTTAAAGATGGTGTAAGAACATGAAATGTATAATTTCGAGTCTAGTTTTCAAAACACTATTTTTTTAAAAAAATGGTTAAGTATAACTAGGTCAAACATATAAAATGTGAATACAAACTCCTATTTTTACAAAAAACATAGTAGATAGACAGTCGTGTGGTGCACCATTTTTTTATCAACATTTAATTTATTTGAAACCCTTTAAGGACAATTTAGATAATATATTCTAGTTTGTGACCTATATTTATTTATATTTTTTTAATGAATACTTTTTTTATGAATTTTTCAAGTAAATAGATCCTAAGATTGATAAAAAAATGGATAGTCATCTATGCGGTGCACCTAACTACCTCAAAAAAATGTTTTTTTATTTTTTTTTGAATGTGTGTATAATTAGGCCAAGTTTGTGACCATATAATTTGTTTTTCACTTGCATAAATGAAAGACAAATTACATGAACATGTATAGGCATGTATGTTTGCGGCATGTAGTGGCCTAAAAAAGGTATAGTTAGAAATGAACATAGTTTTAAACATTAAATTAGTCCAAAAATTATATTTTTGGAAAGAGGAGAGCGTGCTCATCATGATGGTATTAAGTTTTTGAATTTTTACATTGAAATTCTTAGTGTATTTTAAAATCAAATTTGAATTTTGTTTTTTTTTATCATAACTTTCAAAACTCCGCTATACATTGATAGTCCAAGCCTTTGGCTTGGGAATCCAAGCCATTCCTGAGCCAAAAGGCACATGAATTGAATTCAAATTAAAATAACACAATCACATAAAACATGATCATGTTATTACCATTATTGCATTATTATCTATGTTAATAACATGATTTCATTACTTAATAATACAATCATGTTAGTAATGTGATCACATTATATATTCTCAACACCCTAAAACCTAAATTTGCATTTTAACCTACTAAAGGAGCCATTAGGCCTAGTAGTCTTAAGATCAAAGTTTGGTTGATTAATATTTTTGTTTGGGACCAATGTTCTTGTCAAGATTTGATAGCATTAAATGATAATTGGAGCTGTATTAACCTATGAATCAATTTATTATTTATTTGATCCCAATATGGTGTGCAATCGGGTGAACATATCCCAAATTGACATTAGATAGACATATTTCCTTAGATGGAGCTTGGTTGGCCCAAATTACATATCAAACTAAACTAAATACTTGGTTTTTTATAATATGGTGTGTAATTAGAGACCCAATTGACATCATATAGACATAATTCCTTCTTCAAGGCTCATTTAACCCTGATTGTGTATTAGATTGAACTAAATATTCAGTTAGTTTAATATGGTGTGCTATCAAATCCCTAATTGGAATTATATTGAAATAATGCCTTGCATGGAGACTTATTACTCTTAATTACAATTTATATTGAAGAAAATACTTGAATGGTTAAATATGATGCACAATTAGGGAAACATATTCAAAATGGACGTTAGATCGACACAATTCCTTGCATGGGGTGAAAAATGCCTCGATTGATATTAGGTGGAAGAAATTAATTATATAGGACTTGATTGTCCCCAATTGTGTATGGTATTTTAAAAATATCAATTGATTTAACATGGTGTGATTAGAGCCCCAAATGACATTAGATGGATGTAATTCCTTGCTTGGGGATTGAGTGGCCCCAATTGCATATCATATTGAACCTAGATACTCAATTGGTTCAATACGGTGTGCAATCAGGGATAATGGAACCCAACCAAAATTATATGGACAAATTTACTTTCATGGGACTCAATTGGCTGCAATTATGTATAAGATAAAATCAAATACATGATTAGCTAAATATAGTTTACAATCGGGGATAACAAAGTTGTAATTGACATTAGATGTATTTAGTTACTTGTATGAGCCTTGGTTGGCCATAATTGCATATTTAAATGAACTAAATAGTTGGTTGATTCAATATGTTATGTATTTGGGACCAACAAAGCCCCCTGTTGATAGTGGAAGGATGAAATTTCTTACACAAGGCTTGTTTGGACTAAATTTCATATCATATTGAACCAAATATTCTTTAAAATGAATTTGGTGCACAATCAAACTCCCAATTATTATTATATGCATGTAATTCCTTATAAAGGATTTATTTTATCCTATTTTCATATAATATTTAATCAAACACTCAATTATTTGAATAAGTTGTGTAATTAGGGCCCTAATTAAAATTATGTTGACACAATTCCTTGGGCAAGTCTTGATTGGCCCCAATTATGTATCATCTGGAACCAAATACTTGATTGGTTTAATATGATATGCAATCATATCTAAGTAAGCCCCAATTTCCATTATATGAATGTAATTCCTTGCACATAGCTCCTTTGGACCGAATTTCATATCAAATTGAAAAAATACTTATTTTTTTAATATGGTGAGCACTTGGATCCCCAATTGATATCATATGAATGAAATTCCTTACATTGAGGCTTAGTAGGCCCCTAGGATCAATTTATCCCTGATTAACATCTTTTATATCTATTAAGAATTAGGTTCACTGGGATGAACTTGGTTAAAATTTCATCACTCATTACTACAATTGACTTCATAGGCTCAATCTATGATGATGTGGGGGATAATTAATCTCAAATTCACATTCTTTACTCATAGATCTAGGTTCAAGGATCTCAAATTTACCCAATCACCATCATGATTGTACCTTATATACCCTAAAACCTATACCCTAAGCCCTAATCCCTAAATTTCATAATAACTAAACTCTAAACCATAAATATAAACTCTTTAAACCTTGAACCAATCATTTTAGCCCAAATTAACATTATTTAGACTAATAATTAAGTTCACAAGGCTTAGTTTGGCTTAAATCACACGACTAATTACCCCATTTGTATAATTCACTCAATTTGTGAGATGACATATAGGGTATAATGACAACCTAAAAACACATTCTATAGTCACAAATGGGTCCAAGTGATTCAAATTATCCTCAATTATCTTTGCAATTCACCCTGTGTACCCTAAACCATATTTACAGCTAAGCCCTAAACCATAAACCCTAAACACTATACCCTAAATTCTAAACCATAAACTTTCCCTATTTACCAATTGATTTAGTCCCAATAAACATCCTTTGTAGTAATAATTGGGTTTGAACATGGCATAGAGTGATTAGACATTATATACAGGTCCTTAAACCTAAACCCTATACCTTAATCCCTAATCCCTAAAACATAAATTGTAAACCCTATGCCCTAATGCCCACTACATGATGACAACATTCATGCCTTATGATATAAATTATTTTATCGTGAAATGTCACAAAATTAACTTTTTAAACCTATGGCCAAAATTTAGCCTTTGGAGTACTAATCTAGATGTGCATCTGAAGTAAATTAGGGCTACTTTAAACCCCTTCAACCTAATTAACCAAAGAGGAGGCTAGTTAATTATTTTAATTAAGGAGGCATTTGAGGCCATTTTTAACCCCTTCAAGAGAAAGATATGATTTGGGGTAAAATAAAATGATCGATTCCATCATGAATTGATCCAATTAGTCAATTTGTGCAATCAGGGGCATGATTTGGGTAAAATTGAGCCCCTAAACCAAATTTATGGCTCAATCGATTATATAACATGTATGAAACATGTACATGGCATAATTTACCCTAGTTTTATCAAAAATGCAAACATGAAGGTAATTATCATAAATAGGTGAACAAGTAACTCAAATGTCTTTCAATTACCTTAGTGATTGGACCCTATATCTGATATCTTAAACCCTAAACCTTATACCATTTAAATTTAAACCTAAACCCTATACCATTTACATTAAACCCTAAGACATAAGCCCTAAAACCCAAACCCTTTAAATTATAGACCCTAAACCCTAAACCAATAAATCTATCCCTAATTAACATCCTTGATATATATAGTAAGAATTAGGTTCATAGGGATGAACTTGGTCAAAATTGCATCACTCATTAGACCATAATTAACTTAATTGGCTCAATATATGATGATGTGGGGGCTAATTGAGCTCAAAATCATATTCTTTACTCATAGATATATATTTAAGGAGTTCAAAATTTCCCCAATTACCTTGACAATTGTACCTTATATACCCTAAAACCTATACCTTAAGCCCTAATCCATAAATTTTCTAATTTCTAAACTCTAAACCATAAATATAAACTCTTTAAACCTCAAACCAATCATTTTATCCCAAATTAACATCATTTAGACTAATAATTAAGGTCATAGGGCTCAGTTTGGCCTAAATCACACGAATGCTTGCCCCATTTGACTAATTCACTCAATCTACATGATGACATCTAGGGTATAATGACAACCCAAAAACACATTCTATAGTCACAAATGGGTCCAATTGATTCAAACTATCCTTAATTATCTTTGTGATTGACCCTATGTACCCTAAACCATATATACATTAAAACCTAAGCCCTAAACCATAAACCTTAAACACTATACCCTAAATTCTAAATCATAAGCTTTCCCTATTTACCAATCAATTTATTCCCAATTAACATCCTTTGTAGTAAGAATTAGGTTCACATGGCATAGAGTGATTAGACATTATATATAGGTCCTTTTACCTAAATTATTTGCCCTATTCCCTACCCTAAAACATAAATTTTAATCCCTATGCCCTCATGCCCACTACATGCCACAAACATGCATGCTTTATGATATAAATGATGTTATCATGAGATGGACCATAAAATGCATTTTTTAAACATATGGCTAAAACTTAGCCTTTGGATTACTAATCTAGTTATGCATCTGAAGTAAATTGGGATTATTTTGAGCCCATTCAACCTAATTACATGACTATAAATGTGCTTTTGGGGTTGATCAGCTCCAATTTTCTCCAATTGCCATCATGATTGTACTTTATATACCCTAAAACCTATACCCTAAGCCCTAATGCTTAAAATTAATAATCCTTAAACTCTAAAATATAAATATAAACTCGTTAAACTATAAACCAATCATTTTATCCCAAATTAACATAATTTAGACTAAGAATTATCTTTACGATTGATCTTGTGTACCCTAAACCTAAGCCTTAAACATTATACCCTAAATTGTAAACCAAAAACTTTCCCTATTTACCAATCAATTTAGTCCCAATTAACATCCTTTGTAGTAAAAATTAGGTTCACACATGACAGAGTGATTAGACCTTATATGCACCCTTAAACCTAAACCCTACATGCCCTAATCCCTAAAACTTAAAACATAAACTGTAATACCTAAAACATAAATCATAATCCCTAATCCCTAAACCCTAAGAACTAATGCCTTAATCCCCAATCCATAATCCCTAATCTATATTAAGTATAACACGATTGCATTATTTAATAATGTGATCATGTTATTCTTAATATAGATAACATTCAGTTCTCAATGTCAATTGCTAACCCTAAATGAGTATTAATAATAATGTGATCGTGTTATTACATAACACGATCATGTTATTATTAATATATGCTTCCCAATATTTTAGATGAAGAAGAACCTTGTATAATAAATAACATGATTATGTTATGATTATTATAGACTAAGCTTACTTTTCAACATCTATTTTTAACCCAAATCAAGAATTTTTTCCCCACAAATATTCTCTACATACTTCTACGAGATCTATGGTACCTGTGTACTTGACCCCACCTTTGAAAAGTTGCCAATTATCCTTGATGGTTGATGGATCATGTTCAAGGAAGAGGAAGATGTTGAAGAATGAAACACTAGAGGAATTAGAGTATTTGAGAGAGAAACACAAGATACAAATGCAAAAACTTCTTGGTAGACAAGGTACAAACCCTAATCTTGATAAACCAAATGCCATAAATAATGATGAAATTGAAAATAATGAATTAAATAATGATGAAATTGACCATAATGAATTGAATAATGATGAAATTGACCATAATTAAATTGAAAATAATGAATTAGTTAATTTTGGAAGTTTACATTCAAAGTTCCAAATTTTTAATTTTGTTGATGATGAGTCTATGTATGATGCTTCACCCCCCATGAATGAAGAAAATTTAATGGAAAAAAATAATGATGAAATTAACCATCAATAAAATTTCATGAAGAAATAAACAATAAATAAAATGTCATCCCACTTCTAAAAAATAAAAGTAATAATGATTTTGAAACACCCTCCCAACAAGTTCCACCATTACCAATACCTCCAAGAATTGTGCATAGACAAGATAAGTACTTAATTGAAGTTAATGAAAATATTTTAGAACCAATGCATAAAAAAATATCTAATCACCATTAAATAAGATTAGCTCAACAAATTTGTCATACTTTGTTTCATAATTTAAATTATGATAGCCAAAAATGTCAATTATTTATTTCATTGATAAAATTGATTAAGATGAGAACTATAATGTACACATTAGGACTAAGAACATCTAACATGGATGATGAAAATAATGATTTAGTTTAAAATCTACATGGTGCATATCATATGGTAGGCCCAAAATCACACATCAAAGATTGTAATGCTACCCAGTGTATACTTACAATTTGTGCAGTAAGTGACAAAATAGGGAAAAAAAATTAATGGTTTTAAAAACAAGCTAAACACTTAACATAAATAGAAAAATAATAATGAAATCAACTGAAAGACATGAAATACTTAATGAAACTAATACCAATGAGCTCTGAGCATTCTTTGGTAGACTTCCACAAAAGGATAAGGCTATAGCCAATACTCTTAAAAAGTTACTTGCTAAATTTTGGAAAGAGAATACAAGAGTTTCACCCAATGCAAGAGATGTTATGAAAATAAGAGTTGGTTCTCGTAACCATGAACCATATCTACAATATTTATTGGATATGAATCAAATACAATTTTAATTTAAATTTTTGGAAAAACATTCATAAATTTCTATTTTTCAAAGATAGTTTGAAATGGCCAAACCTTTTTATGTAAAAATAAATCACACATGCACCACTTGTTATAGGCAATATGTTAAGTTTTCAATTCACTATGATGTTTTTCACCATATTCATTGTAATTTTCATACTAATAAATTTTTTTAGGAGTGTGGCATTGAATTACCACTAAAATCAGCTAGTGAATTTATTCTATCTTTTACAAAAGATTGGATGGATAATTATTTTACAATAAATCATATTTAAATAGAAATTACAATATTTGTAGTAGATTACCAAAATTTAAAAAAATGTATCCATGAGGAGATTACAAGTACAATTGGATAGAAATTAGTTGGTTTAAGAAAATATAAATCAGTGACTTATCAAGTAAAAGATGGCAAAGAATCTAAAAGGTGTGACCTTGTTACAAAAAAGATACATGTTTCTAATTTTTTGGTCAAATTTAGGGAGAAGATTGTTTATGAGTATGCAAGGCACACACATAGGGCTAGATGGTTGGATGAACATTTCAAGATAAGAAAAGATATAATCCCACTTGGTTTGATTGTTTTAGTACTTGATTTTGTTGAAAATTACACATTTAAACCCCAAATGGAAGTTCAATCATAGTATTACAACTCATCACAAGTTGCCATATTTGTGCATATAGAATTCATGCATGCACCTAATAGTATAGATCAACAACAAAAAATATTAAGGGAGTAGCCTTTCTATATCAACAATGACATATCACATTGTTCAAATTATGTGCAATGTTGTTTTCATAAGTTCTATGAAAAGTTGAGTCAGAGGAACATTAATTTCAATCAACATTACATTTGGTCAGATAATTACACATCGCAATTCAAAAATGCATGGATGTTTTATTCGTTGAATAGGATGCACTTTATCGCTAGTGTAGAACACATTTGAACTTTCATTGAGGTTGACTATGGAAAAGGGGAGCATGATAGTGTTGGAGCATGTGTAAAAGGATATATTACATGGGAGGAGTTGAAATTTGAAGAGCTTGTTTATTTGACAAATGCAAAAATTGTGGTTGAATGGTGTAATAAGAACAAATGTCATGGTGCTCAACCAAATTTTACTATTCATAGACATTTTTGGTTAATGGAGGAAGAACACTAGTAAAAGTATGAGGATTATATGACTCTAATGGGTTAAAGTGACCTTCACTCATTTCATAGTTCAAATGTGTTGTCCCCCAAAAATATCACTCATTTTTGGGACAACATTTGAACTATTTTGGTCTTACAGACCAAAATTGTCTCTTCCCTTTTCAAAATTTGTCTTGGGCATTCAAATTCCTCATTTTTCAAGATTAAATCTATGGACTCTGCAGGTGGGTTCAATCAAAAGAATCTGTTTCTAACACTTGGTCATTTTTGGGATTGGTTTAGTGCCTTGGTTCAAATAAAAATGTTCAAAAGCAGGTTCAAGTAGCAAGTTCAACATTTGGTTCATCCTTTGGTTCAACGTAAAATGGTTCAAAGGCAGATTCAATCAAGCGGTTCAATGCTTTGATTCATCCTTTGGTTTAATCAAATGGTTTGTCAATCAGTTCAAGGCTTTGTTTGAAACGTTGAACCAAAACTTGGTTCAATGGTTGGTTCAAGTGACAAAGTTCAAAGGAGTGCCCCAAGAGTCAAAGACACAAGTGCCCTTGCAAAGGGAATTCTCATGACAAAAAGTGACCAAGGCAAACAAATAGACTGAGACAAAAGCCCAACAGAATCCTGCGGATGCTGCCAAGTGTCGACGACCGAGCCTCACTAAACTTTGTTTCTATGAATTGGAGGATATTGCCATGTGTCCCTCTTGAAGCTTGTCGAAAGCCTCCAAGCGTCAATATCTATAGTCTCTTCCCTTAGCTTCACTGTTTTGAGCAAAGACCATGGTGGACCTGGGGATGAGTGACTAAATGAAGTGGAACATGCTAAGTGTCTGCATCCACGATTCTAAATTTTTAATAGGTTTCAAAGCCTCTATCAATAAATGTTTCTCAAAGTCCCACAAAGCTGCCATGTGTCTTCACTTGTTTAGCAGCAGAATGCGCCACGCGTCAATTGCTAAAGACCAGTAGAAAGTGACTAAGGAATAGCGCATTGAATTGAATCTAAGACCCGATTCAAATAACCAAAAAAGGAGGAATGATGAAGAAGGATCAGATCAAAAGGTGGACATTGAAAGATGTAAACTTTCAATAGCGTGACTTGTTTCTCTACATTAAGAAAAGCAAATGGGTAGATGCCCCTAAGTTCTAGCCTACCTTCTTAATAGATTTTAATGTAACATGATGTGTTACTATTCTCGAGTCCTTCTTGAAGAGGCTATATAAGGGACTCTCTTCTATTGTAATAGGATATCTCTTTTTTGACAATTAGAACAAAACTCTACCCAAATTGTAAGGCATTACTGAGACTTTGAGCTCAGATTGCTGATCATATTTGGTTACTGGAATAAGAAAGCAAGTGACTTTTCAGACTTTGTGCTGTAATATCTTTGTTGTTGAGGAAATTGTTCTTATGCCTTTTTCTTCAATATATTTTATGTTCCTTTAATTCAACAAGTAGAATTAGTGACAGCAGTCAGGAAGGTGTCCTGAAGAGTCAAGTGTGGAGAGACTTTGTGCCCCTATAATTGCCTTTATTGTATTTTCTTTTCATTTCTGTGTAAAGGACTTTGGGATGACTTTGTGCCCTCATTGTCATTCGTATCTTACTCTTGAGCAATTTAGGTGGAGACTTTGTGATGCATCTCGATTTGTTGGTTATTACATCCTTTGTTACATTTTACTGTTACTACCAGGAGTATTCTTGTGGTTTGCTAAATAGTACTTCTAAAAGAAGAGGAGTACTGTCTATCATTTTCTTTGAGTTTTTCCTTTGATCTGCATGCATTATCTCTGAAAAAGAGAGATGGATGGTTTGTCCTACCCCTGAGTATTATTTTCTATATATATATATATATATATATATATATATATATATATATATATATATATATATATAGCTTATCTATAGGGAACCTCCCCTTGATGAGAGGAGAGATCAGTCCCCTTTTGATGTGGTAAACCTACACATTTGGACAACTAATCTTTCTACCTTAGCTGATCAAACCTATTTTGTTTATCAGTATGTTGATCGACAAAATATTCAACCAATAATTTTTGGTGACTCTATTGGGAAAGAGCGCACAGTTTGAAGTCTCAAACTTCAAGCTGAAGCAGATCCTATTCTTTTCCAATTTTTGTTCTACAATCTGGCAACTCCATGTTATACTAGAGGCTAGAAATCCCAATGTGTTGTTGACCCTACTATTGAGTTGGTGCAACAGAGTCATTTTGAGTTATTTCCTCCACAACCTCAGCTTGGATGAACTAGGAGTCTTCCTCCTAGCCCTACCAAGCCACTAACACAAGGCAGAGCTTCTTTTTCTGCTATTGGCCAAGCCTTGCTTGCCCACACTTCACTTGAATTAGTGATCCCACTTTTTCATAAACAAATCATGGCTCAAGGACCCTGGGGTAATTCTTTTGGTCCCTTGAATTTGACTCCACCCTTGTATGAGCTTCCACATAGTTTAAAGAAGAATTTCCCCAAATTCTTTAGTGATGAGAAGGTTCATCTTGATGAACACATTACAACTTTTAGTATAGCCTATGGTGTAATAGGGGTGGAATTTGAAGACATAGCTGTTAGGCTGTTCGTGGAGACACTATAAGGCACTGTTGTAGACTAGTTCTACCACCTGCAGGCTAGGTCAGTGACTAATTAGGACACTCTAAAAGATAAATTTGAAGCCAGGTTTAAGCTTGTAGAGGATGCACATGCCTTGTTGGTCTAGCTCACTTAGATGAAGAAAGAGCCTATGAGGAATTTTATTGCCAGGTTTGACAAGCTGAGGCACAGGATTCCCATGGTCATCCAGCTGACACCTCAAAACCTCAAATGCTTCTTCATCAAATCATAACTACCTAAAGTGAGTTTCTTGCTGAGATGGGATAGACACATAGACCTTGCTACTGCTCAGGACTTGGCTACTAAGGTAGAAGATGACCTTATCTTGGTAGGAAAGATAAGGAGAGACCCTAATAAAGGTAAATCCTCTTCATCTTCTGAGTACTCCCCTACAGTCACCATTTACCCAATGTTACAAAATCTAGAAAATGAAATTCTAGCTCTCAAAAAGCAAATGGTGTAAGGGATGTCATCTTCTTCTGCATATAGAGATATGCCTAGGAGGACATTCCAGAATTAGGCATACCAAGGCAATGCTGCCAGGAATTAGGGACAACAAAATCTCCTTCCTCCCCCATAGAGGAACCTTGCCCTTGAAGTGCCTCTAAACAACTCGACAGTTGGATATCTTGAAGCTGAAGCAAATTTTTCATTCTATCCTGAGTTAAATCCTGAAGATGATGTTAATCTCTTCACTGAAGAAGCAGAAAAATTAGCTGGTGACTCCCATATTGGTTTCTTGAACTATCAGGATGAACCTAGAAGTGAAGGCCATGTAGCTGAGGGGTCGTATGTTGTATTTACCTAGTCTAAGAATCAATCAGCTCAACAAGTTGATAAGGAGAAAGCAGAGGAGCGACCTCAACTAGCAATTTCAATTGCTAACCGAGGATCCACTCTTCCTTTCCAGCCAAAAGACCCAGTGGTTTCAAGAAAGGTAAGTACCCCAAATGCCCTATGTCTTCTACTTCAATTTCATAGTCCAATCTTCCCCCTTTCAAAAATCAAAAGGATGAACTCCCATCCTCTGCTCCTAGCTCATTCCAGACATTTGATATCATTGACCATATAAAGAGAACCAAAATTCAAATGTCTGAATTTGAATTTTTGCAGTCCCATCTCGAGTAATTAGAAAGACTGGTTCAATGTGTTAAAAACTAGAACACCCCTATTGAATGACTGATTCCCAAAGTGACACATGATGCTACCAAAAATACACCCACCAGGAACAACCTTGTCACCACTCCCCCTACTACTCCTGGCAGGACTGAACCTTTTTATGTCTCATTGTTGATAAATGGACATCAGCTGAATAATTGCATCATTGATTCTGAAGCTTTAGATAATGGCATGCCTACTAAAGTGGCTGAATCCCTTGGTCTCACACTAACCAAGACATTTGGGAGATGTTTCTCCATGGAGAATAAGCAAGTACCATTGCTGGGGCAAATCAAAGATGCCCAATTTACATTTGTAGCCTTTCCAGACAAGAGAATCAAGATGACTGTCTTGGTGGCTGACATCCCAGCATCTTATGGCATTTTGCTTGGATGAAATTTTTGCAAAGGCGTGGGAGGAGAACTAAGCATGGATTTTTCTAAGGCAAGGATCCCTTTTCAAGGCATAATGAAGAGGTTGCTCCCTGAAAAGGAAGCAAAATATGTGGTCACCTAGACATCAGCCCTTGAAGCTCAAATTCTTTTTGAATCCATAGGTATGGGTAACTATTTTCTATCTACAGATGAAATACATGAAACATTTGATATAATACCTAAAAGTATCAACTCAAAAATTAGTTTAGCAAGAACAGCATAAAAACTAGTAGACTGCAATACAGACTAAGAAGGATCCTCCATCTCTGATGAAGGAAAGTCTAAAGAAAAATCAATATCAGATGAGATATGGACTTTAAAATTTGATGGTAGTTGTTCCTCTACCAATTCAGGAGCTAAAATTATTTTGATATCTCCTCAAGGAGATATGTTCCCTTCATCTTACAAATTATAGTTTAGCAACACTAACAATATAGCTGAATACGAATCTTTGTTGCTTGGCATAAAGGCTGCTCAAGAAAAAGGCATCAAGTTTCTCCATGCCAAAGGAGATGCTGAATTAGTGGTTTTTCAAGTGAGGAACTTATACCAAAATAAGAATGAAAGATTATGTCACTACCGTAACTTGGTTTGGGACCAAATTGAAAGCTTTGATACTTTCAACATTTCTGCCATACCTAGAGAGTCTAATGATAGAGCTAATGCACTTTCTATTTTGAGAACTCTTTTAGTTCTTCATTCAGATTTCAAAGAAGACAAGTATACCATTGATTTGGTCTATAGACCAAGTGTTCCTTACAATTTTGATCATTGGCAATTATTCAATGATGATCATCAAATCATTGCCTTCTTAGAATAAAAATATAATTTTGAACAACTATGTTTTGAAGGCAGTGAATCTCAAAAGAATGAATCTGTGTCTGAATTCAGCTCAGATATAAATGAAGAATTCTTACAGCTAAAAGGAAACAAAATTCCCAAAGGCTTGGTTTCTCTTGAAATGCTATTTGACAAGCATGATAGATTCATCAAACAATAGCAAACAGACTCGAGTTTCTCTCAAGGATTCGATCAAGTGAATCTGTCTACTGAAGAAAATCCCAAGATGGTCAATATTGGTAAGTGTTGCACCCTTGAAGAAAGATTAAAGTTCACCTCTTTACTCTATCAATACATGAATGTCTTAGCATATTCTTATGAAGACTTGAAGTCTCTTAGACCAGATGAAATCTGCCATAACATTCCTCTCAAGGTCGACTCAATGCCATACAAGCAAAAATCTAGACAATATAATCCAAAAATATCAGGTACTATTCTGTCTGAGATACAAAAAATGTTAAATGCTAGAACCATCTTCCCAATTCATCATTCCACATGGATTGAAAACATAGTGCTTGTAAGGAAGAAAAATGGCAAAATTCACATTTGTGTAGATTTCAAAAATCTGAATCAAGCATCTTTGAAAGATAATTATCCTTTGCCAATTATGGATCAAGTGCTTCAAACAGTGACAGGTTTAGAGATGTTATCAATGCTGGATGGCTTCTCAAGATATAATCAATTTGAAGTTGGTGAAGCAGACCAACACAAGACTACATTCACCACACCTTGGGGTATATTTGCATATAGGAGAATGCCTTTTGGTTTAATAAATGCTAGTGCTACCTTTCAGAGAGCAATGGATCTGGATTTCAAAGATGAGATTGGTAAATTCATAGTCGTATACCTTGATGACTTGACTGTCTTTTCAAAGCATCAATCTGATCATGTACGTCACCTACAACAAGTGCTAGAGCGCTGCCACCAGAATGGTATTTCCATAAATCCTAAAAAGTCCATTTTTGGAGTAATAGAAGGGAAACTCCTTGGACACATTGTGTCCAAAGAAGGCATAAAGATTGATTCAGATAGAGTCAAGTCTATTCAAAAACTTAATTTTCCTACAAGTAAGAATGTTGTTCATTTTTCTTTGGAAAGGTGAATTTCTTACGGAGATTCATCCCTGAATTTGCTGAAAAAACTAAACACATTGTGAACATGATGAAAGAGAAGACCATCTTCAGCTGGACTAAAGAAGGCAAATCAGCATTTTAGGATATCAAAACCACCATTGCTCACGCTCCTACCTTGGTTTGCCCAGATTACAACAAAGATTTTATCATATACAGCTATGCATCTAAAAACACTCTTTTAGCAATTCTTATTCAATAGGACAAGGAGGGTATGGAATCTCCTATCTCTTTCATGAGCTTCTCTCTCAAAACCCATGAGATGAAGTCTTCAAATATAGAGAAGCATGCTTATGCCTTGGTGAAAGTAGTCAAACATTTTCGCTTCTATATTCTGAATTCACACACTATTGCCTTAGTTCCTGACACTACAGTCAAGTCTATATTAACTCAACAGGAGTTTGGCATGAAAAGAAGTAATTAAATTATAAATATCTAAGAGTTTGATCTAGACATCAAACCAACAAAGCTAGTCAGGGGTAAAGGCCTATGCTAATTAATTGTTGACAATAAGCTAGAAGACACACAACATGAAGAAACTGAAGTGAAAGAGACACCAACAGTCCTTTTTGTCTCCACTACCAATGAGTGGTATTCAGGTATTGCTCATTTCCTTACTTATGGTGAATGTCCTGCTCATTTATTTTACAAAGAAAGGAGGACTATCAATTTGAAAGCTGCCAATTTTGTCCTTTGGGACAACGGCTTGTATAAGAGAAGCATAGATGAAGTATTCCTTTGCTGTGTAGACAAAGAGCAACAAAGCTAGCTTTTGAAATCTTTCCACAATCTAGCTTGTGGAGGACATTTTTCTGCTCCTGTGACTGCTCACAAAATTCTATGAGCCAGGTATTACTAGCCAACTATTTTCCAAGATGCACGTAAGTGGGTGAGGAAATGTGAACTCTGTCAGCAATTTGTTGGAAGACCCAAGTTAGCTGCTATGCCTCTCAAGCCAGTGATCATAAAAGAACCTTTCCAACAATGGGGACTTGATTTTATTGGGACTATAAACCCATCTTCAAGTGTTAGACATGATTATGTCCTTACAGCAACTGACTATTTCACCAAGTGGGTAGAAGCAATCCCAACTAAGCATGTTACTTCAAAAGTTGTATACAACTTCTTCAAAGAGAATATCATTTTCAAGTTTGGAGTTCCAATCAAAATTGTTACTGATAATGCAGTTTGTTTCACCTCTTAAGAAATTACATAATTTTGTTTCCATTATGGAATTACACTCTCTCACTCTTCTGATTATTTTCCACAAGGGAATGGACAAGCTGATCAAGCAATAAGAATTTGGTAACTATTATCGAGAATCTGGTAGATGACAATCAAATAATATGGCATAAAGCATTGGTTGATGCTTTGTGGGCAGATAGAATCACACCAAAGAGGGCAATTGGTATGTCTCCTTTTCAACTTCTTTATGGTAACAATGCTGAGATACCAATCACCTTAGAATTTCCAGCCTTGAAATTGGCAAAGGCAATTAAAGATCAGACATATGAAAGCTCTCTTGATAAAAGAATCATGTGCCTGACTGAGCTAGAAGAACAGAGAACCATGGTGGTAGACAAAATTGTTGTTCATCAAAGTTTGGTAAAGAAACTCTTTGACCAGAAGGCCAAAAATCATGATTTCTAGATTAGAGATCAAGTCCTGTTGTGAGACAGAAGGAGAAAACCAAAGGGGATGCATGGAAAGTTTGACTCCCTTTGGAGAGGCCCATTTATAATTCATCAGCACATTGGTGAAAATAGCTTTCTACTAAAATATCAAGATGGCACACTCTTTTCTCTGCCTCACAATGGGCAGCATCTAAAACATTTCAACTCTTGAAGTATCAGATCATTGCATATGTATATATGTATATTTTTACAATTTTTAATTCTATTTTGTTTTGTTTGTTTCCATTTTTTATGCCTTTCATTTCTGGGTAGCGTGACCTATAACCCAATGGTACACATGAAGACACTGGAGATTCTGGATTCTACTCCTTTCAATTCTTTTTGCAATTGATAGAAGTTCCCTAACTGGAGCCAGCTATTGTCCCCCAAAAATATCAGTCATTTTTGGGACAACATTTGAACTATTTTGGTCTTACAGACCAAAATTGTCTCTTCCCTTTTCAAAATTTGTCTTGGGCATTCAAATTCCTCATTTTTCAGGCTTAAATCTATGAACTCTGTAGGTGGGTTTAATCAAAAGAATTAGTTTCTAACACTTGGTCATTTTCAAGATTGGTTCAATGCCTTGGTTCAAAAAAAAAATGTTCAAAAGCAGGTTCAAGCAGCAAGTTCAACGTTTGGTTCATCCTTTGGTTCAATGTCAAATGGTTCAAAGGTGGGTTCAATCAAGCGGTTCAATGCTTTGATTCATCCTTTGGTTTAATTAAATGGTTTGTCAATCAGTTCAAGGCTTCATTTGAACCGTTGAACCAAAACTTGGTTCAACGGTTGGTTCAAGCGACAAAGTTCAAAGGAGTGCCCTAAGAGTCAAAGACACAAGTGCCCTTGCAAAGGGAATTCCCGTGGCAAAAAGTGACCAAGGCAAACAAACGGACCAAGACAAAAGCCCAATAGAATCTCACAGATGCTGCCAAGTGTCGACAGCTGAGCCTCACTAAATTTTGTTTTTGTGAATTGGCAGATATTTCCATGTGTCCCTCTTGAAGCTTGTCAGAAGCCTCCAAGTGTCAATATCTGCAGTCTCTTCCCTTAGCTTCACTGTTTTGAGCAAAGACCATGGTGGACCTAGGGATGAGTGACTAAATGAAGTGGAACGTACTAAGTGTCTGCATCTATGATTCTAAATTTCTAATAGGTTTCAAAGTTTCTATCAATAAACGTTTCTCAGAGTCCCGTGAAAGTTGCCACATGTCTTCACCTGTTTAGCAGCAAAATGTGCCATGCGTCAATTGTTAAAGACTAGCAAAAAGTGACTAAGGAATAGAGCATCGATTTGAATCTAGGACCTGATTTAAATAACCAAAAAAAGAGGAAGATGAAGAAGGATCAGATCACCAAGTGGACATTGAAAGATGTAAACTTTCAATAGCGTGACTTGTTTCTCTGCATTAAGAAAAGCAAATGGGTAGATGCCCCTAAGTTCTAGCCTACCTTCTTAACATATTTCAATGCAACATGATGTGTTACTATTCTTGAGTCCTTCTTGAAGAGGCTATATAAGGGACTCTCTTCTATTATAATAGGATATCTCTTTTTTGACAATTAGAATGAAACTCACCCAAATTGTAAGGCATTACTAAGACTTTGAGCTCAGATTGCTGATCATATTTTGTTACTGGAATAAGAAAGCAAGTGACTTTTTAGAATTTGTGTTTTAATATCTTTGTTATTGAGGAAACTGTTCTTATTTCTTTTTCTTCAATATATTTTTTGTTCCTTTAATTCAACAAGCAGAATTAGTGACAACAGTCAGGAAGGTGTCCTGAAGAGTCAAGTGTGGAGAGACTTTGTGCCCCCATAATTGCCTTTAGTGTGTTTTCTTTTCATTTCTATGTAAAGGACTTTGGGATGACTTTGTACCCTCATTGTCCTTTGTATCTTACTCTTGAGCAATTCAGGTGGAGACTTTGTGCTACATCTCAATTTTTTGGTTATTACATCCTTTGTTACATTTTCCTGTTACTACTAGGAGTATTCTTGTGGTTTGCTAAATAGTACTTCTGAAAGAAGAGGAGTATTGTCTGTCATTTCCCTTGAGTTTTTCTTTGATCTGCATGCATCATCTCTGAAAAAAGAGATATGGATGGTTTGTCCTACCCTTGAGTATTATATATATATATAGGGAACCTCCCCTTGATGAGAGGAGAGATCAGTCCCCTTTTGATGTGGTAAACCTACACATTTGGACAACTAATCTTTCTACTTTGGCTGATCAGACCTATTTTATTTATCAGTACGCTGATTGACAAAATATTCAACCAACAAAATGCAAGTTCTTCGAATGTTTATATTGGACACTTGGCATGTTTTTGTTATGCATGTGTGGACTCTATTCGGAATGAGTGTGAGTCACAACAGTGTGTGGATGATTAGAGTTTTAAACCTCTAATTACAATCAACACATATCATGTTCCAATAGCATTGCAACTTATAAATATGACATCATCAGATGACTTTGATCATGTATCTGATCTAGTGCAGCCAGGTAGAATATTTTTCATTATGTACAAATTATTCTCATTATATATCTTCATATTATCGCTAAAAATGGTTTTTTATGACATAGTGCATGTTTTTTTAGTTATTATAGATGATAATAATGAAGAGGTCACTGATTACTACTTATTTTGGTGTGTAGAGAGAGAAAAAATTGACTTCCCCAGTTATAGATGGAGAAAAGATTGACTATCCCACTAGGTTAGTGGTAGTCAATGGAACTTGGTTTTGATGATATCCTATAAAATAATCAGATCAATGGTTGTTTGTAGAGTTTGAAATGCACATGAAGATACTTCACTATTCAAATTAGATTCTTGCAATGAATATTCAATTACAAAATATAATGGGAGGCCATTAAACAAGAAACTATGGAAAGTTCGAGAGTCGGCCCATGAAGCTATTCTTGATACTATCGAGGTTAGAACAGATCCTAGTGGTTCATTGGAATGAAATACATAGGTATGATGAATTTTCAAATGTAGATGTAATTAATTTGACCAAATGTTTTTTATTTTCTAGATATTACATATAAATTTAATTTGTAATTACTTATTAACAATTTTTTGTAGGTTAGTGGTGCCAGAAAATATTCCATCTTCACGTGGTTGACACTATCAGTAAAGATCTATATATTATTGAAGCTAAGATAATCTTAGGTTAGATGTGATCGAAGCTCAAGTTGGATGTGATCGAAGCTCAGGAAATGACTTACAATTTTTGTTTTATGGGTGTTTGAACTTAGGCCTAAAAAATGCATTTTTTTTATTGGGAAGGGTGTTCTTGAGGCCAAAATGGGTGGTGAGTTTGTCAAGTGGACTTGATGGGAGGTCAAGAACATGGTCTTATACATTATCTTCCCCCACAGACATGTTGGTAGTGTATTTTTTTATTCAAGAAGCATCATAACTACAATTATGTAACCACAACTTAAACTTTGACAACATTTGTTATCAATATTTCCACACTCTAGAACGGTAGTGAAAATGCACTTTCAGATGGATTTAAACATTGTGGTAGTGTGATAACATGTAATTTGCTTATATGGATGTGATTTAGTGATATATTTTGAGGTGAAGGTCCCAAAGGCAAAAATGTCAATTGGAGATCAAGAAGTTGCTTGTTCAATGCCAAAAAGTTGCATTTTTGGAGCCCTCACTACAGCTTGTCCAATAGATTGCTCTAAAATATTCCACTTGATTTATCTATGGTGAAATTATAAGGATTAAAAGTTTTGGGGAAGGATCTAATATTTTATATAAATAAATTACATTTTTTGTTTTATGCATGTTTGAACTTGGCTAAAAATTGCATTTTTCTTATATTGGGAAGGGTGTTCTTAAGGGCCAAAATGGGTGGTGGGTTTGTTGATCAAGCCAAATGGGAGGCTAATAACCTGGTCCTAGATGTTATAAACCCCATTTGATGTGTTATTAGTGTCAATTTTTAGTCAAAAAGCACCGACACTAGAGTTTTAAAACCACAACTTAAACTTTGACAATAGTTGTTATCAGTGTTTTTGCTCTCTAAAATGGTAGTGAAAATGCACTTCTGGATGGATTTGAACATTGTGGAAGTTTGATAACATGTAATTTTCCTATTTTGATGTGATAAAGTTGATATATTCATAGGTGGAGGTCTCGAAGGTATAAATTCCAGTTGGAGCTTAAAAAGTTGCTTATTCACTACCAAAAGGTTGCATTTTTGGACCCCTCATTACAAGTTGTCCAATAGATTGCTCTCAAAGATTTTAATTGAGTAATTTGGGGTGAGATTATAGGGGTTAAAAATTTAGGGGAGGGACCTGATGATTCATGTAAATGATGTACAATTTTAGTTTTATGCATGTTTGAACTTATGCTAAAAATTTGCATTTTTCTTGTATTGGGAAGGGTGTTCTTAAGGTCCGAATGGATGGTAAGTTTTTCGATCAAGCCTGATGGGAGGTCAAGAACCTGATCCTAGATTTTATCCAACTCTTGAATGTGGTATAAGTGTTAATTTTTAGTTAGGAAGCATCAAAACTAGAGTTCTGCAACCACTACTTAAACTTTGACAATATTTGTTATCAGTGTTTTTGTACTCCAAAATGGTAGTCAAAATGCACTACTAGGTGGATTTGAACATCATGGTGGTGTGATAGCATGTAATTTGACTATATAGATGTGATAAAAGTGATATATTTTTATATGGAGGTCCTAGAGGTAGAAATGCTAGTTGGAACTTAAGAAGTTGCTTGTTCACTGTCAAAAAGTTACATTTTTGGACCCCTCACTGCAATTTGTCCAATGGATTACTATCGAAGCTTCCACCTGAGTGATATAGGGTAAAATTAGAGGGATTAAATAGGAAATGGAAGGATCTAACAATTCACAAAAATGAATTTAGTTTTGATTTTACATGTGTTTGAACTTAGGCTAAAAAAATGCATTTTTCTTGTATTGGGAAGGGTGTTCTTAAGGTTGGAATGGGTGGTGGGTTTGTCGATCAGGCCTGATGGGAGAATAATAACCTAGTCCTAAATTTCATCCACCCCATTGGATGTGTTTTTAGTGTTATTTTTTATTCAGAAAGCATTGGAACTATAATTATGCAGCCATAACTTAAATTTTGACAACTTTGATAACTTAAACTAGAGACCTAGAATCTTAATGAGTAATTAACCTATTGACCTATTAACCTATTATGTGGTATTAGGGGATGATAGAAGGTATGTAAGAACATAGTTTGAAATGGTTAGGTGAGATAATTTTTATTAAAATTTCCCATAATTCATGTAAAAGGGGGTTGAAGACATGTCATGTCAAAGTTATAAAGGTGATGTGATGCAGAAGCATCAAGCTAGAAGACATCATTTTTGAGTTATTATTGGTAAAGGTCAAATTTGGTCAAATTTGTAATGGAATGCATGTGTATTATATACTGGGATCCTTATGTTGTCCTATAATTCATATAGAGTCCTAAGAATGAGTTCTATAATTGCTAGGAGTTTTCCTTCCAAAATAAGGAATTTGAAAATTTGAATAGTTGAACTATGACTAGGAGGGTCAAATGCATGTATGTAGTGATTATGTGAGTAAAATGGGTTTAAGGGGTCCAATAAATTCATTTAAGGTATGTTTTAAAATATCTCATGTTAATTCATTAAGGGGTTATAAATTAATTAGTCATGTAATCAGCCTCAAGCATTGAGTTAGTTATTATAAGGAAGTTTGATGTAACCACCAACCAAAACCAATGTTGAAGTTGGCAGAAAACAAAAGTTGTAGTTGTTTTATATCATAAAGGATAGAATAGGTAAATAGAGGTATCCAAGAATAAGGATGAGGATCAGATAAGGAAGGAACATACAAAACCTCTCAAGAAATATCTCTAGTCCAAGAAAGGACTGTAATGTGATAGAGAACAAAGCTATGAATAAAATAAAGTGACTTGTTATGGATTGTCCATTCAGTGTATGTGATTGAATTAGTTTTATGGTATCATTTAATGTCCTTTATGCCATTAATATGTTGTCATTTGTGTAATGTTTCAAGTGGATGAATGACTATAGGTGGTAACCAAGAAGTGACTACAGGTCACAGTCAAGGAAGGGAGCTTGGAATGAATCCACTAAGTTGGTAAGTTATGAGTCATCATGTTATTAGTTTTGAATGTTTTGAACATATAAATACATAAATAGAAATTATTAAGACATTTATACATATATAAATTAGTAAAAAGAGTTACCTTTGGCCATATACCCTATTTTACTTATGGCAGTCCAATATGAACGTAAATGATTGTTTCTCACGAAGGGAGTATGAATTTGGCATAGATAATGATATATAGTTTGAGAATGATAATTGAGGTGGAATTTTAATTATTTTTTATATAAAATATAATGGTAAATAATGAACATGCAGTCCTCTAGAACAAAGAAACCCTGTCTATACCTTGTTTTGGTTAATAGTCACATTGCAAAGGGAAGTAAGACTTGTTTCTTAATCTTGTCAAGTATGCCATTGAATATATGGAATTTTAAGAGGGTCACATCATAAAATTAGGGTTTTAATCTCATATAATATTCATGATATATTTTAAATTTAACTAATACTCCATGTTGTTGTCATAGGCTTGTAGGGTGCCTTGTTGTACACAGTCAATATAGAGAGGAGAGATTTTTATTGTATAAATGTGTATGATAATGGATATAATGGTTTTTATAGTTGGTGATAGGTGTAAATAAGGTATTTATATTTTTAAAATCCCTTAATATATTCCTTGACACTCATTTATACACAAACTCTATTGTCACAGTCTTAAATATGACTCAAAAACATATGTTTTGATGGTTAGAAGAGAGAATAAAGATAAATGAGATGTATAACCTATTTTAAAAGGTATTTTGGGTGATAAAATACCTATGTGTTTCATTTTTTTCCTTTTAAACTTTGTATAACTCAATATATTGAATTATATATCCCCTCCGCTTACGTAGAAGCTTAACTAGGGTTTCAAGAGCAAAAAATCCATAAAAAGAGTTTTAACCCTTATAATTTAATGAAACTTCATAATATAAATTTTTTTGATGTATGTAAAATGAATAAAGTGGTTTTGGTGTGGTTCAAGGTTGTATAGTACGGATTTGGTGACTGTGGATTTAAGATATGGCTAATTAGGCCTAATTAAAGGGTGGATTACAAAGGAAGTGTGGTCTAGGAGTGGAGTTATGTCATGAAATTTAACACAAACCTATAATGAGATAGAGGGTAGATATAAAATGTTTTAAATATCCATAATAAATGATATATTTCTCAAACCAAGATAATTTGCAAAAAAAAGGCTTCAAGCCTAAGGAGACCATTGTGAGCCCTATATGTGGAATTGAATGTTTAAGTGTGTTTGAGAACCTATAAGAGGTTAATTCAGGTGTGATTTGACCATATAATAAAATATATGAAATAATACTAACTCCTTGAGACCTATATCAAGTTTTGGTACATGAGACCAAAAGAATTGCCTAGTGAGAAGCTAGAGAAGAGAGAGATGAAGTTTGGGAATGGAATGAGGTAGAGAGTGAATGTGAGTGACATAAGAAAGGTAAATTACATAAATAAATGATTCTAAATGTAAAATTAATGGGAATTAGTGAAGGATACTAACAAGCATAGTGATCAAGAGAGTGTAACTAGATTGAAAATAGAAGATAGAAGATTCAAGCCAAGCATGACATGAGAATGAGATATTTTATAAGACCAAGGTCAGGAATGGATGATTTGAAGACTTTTCACTAATACCTCTAAATCATGATGACCCTTAATAATCATGTTTATTAATTTTAACAATATCCTCATGTTGGATGCAAGAGAATAAGATGATGATCCAGTCCTTTTCATGGGTTGTGTTTTGTAATCAAGATTGATAAAAGTGAATAAATATGGAATGATTTTGTGTATATATATTTCATGGAATAGTATTGGATTTTCATCAATTTTTATATTGTCTTTTAAAGGCACTAGAGGCGATGATCAAGTCACTTTTATGTGTATTGGCAGGTTTAAATAAGAGACTATAAGTGAGTAGTTGGATGTCTAAGTTAGATTGAAAACAAGTAAAAAATGTTCATTACCCAATTATTTGAAAGGTTTCCCTGTTTACATAATTAGCACTCTATTTGGTAGACATGTAATGCCTTGTTATGCAATCAAATTCCAAGAAGGGTTGATGTGTGCCTAAAGAAGATAAATGTCCATGGAGTTGGTAGAATTTGGAGTAATAGAGGAGAGTACAAATCACTAGAAAAATATTTTGGGAGTTTGAAACTATTGAACATAAATAGACCTAACACAATAGATCCCTTTTTTTCTCAATTACCTTATGTCTATTTGGTTAGTGTGCTAATGAAAGGATGTGTATGGTTGAAAAAGTGTATGGTTGTGAACTGAGCACATGTAGGAAGAAAATGCATTGTGGTAATAGTTGATTGGGGGTTTAATAACCTTTAACTAGAGTTGTATCTATATATAGGGTGGTCTAAAATGATTTTGGATCTTCAGGGGAGTTGATAGATTTTGAAAACAAAGCGAAAAGGTAAAAAAAAATGCTACAAGCCTAATGTGGTCATTAGTAGCTTTATAGGTGAAAATGAGTATTGAAGTGTGATTCAAGGTTTGAAGGAGGTTAAATCAAGTATGATATGATCATATAATATCATCCATGATAATAGATTGTACTCATGAAACCTATATCAAGATTTGGTACTTGAAACCTAAGAGGATTGCCTAGTGAGAAGATAGTGAAAGAGTGAGAGGACGTTTGTGAATGAAATGAGTTAGAGAATGAATATGGGAGGTTTTTAAGAGGTATAATGACACCAAGAAGTGTCTATAAAGTATACAAGATTTAGGTACAAAGATAAGAATGCCATTAAGCCTAAGGATAAGAGTGTCATTAGTCATTTTCACTACACACAATGAAATAAAAACTTTAATTTAAAAAAATATGAGAGATTCAAGATTTATAGCATTGAAAAGAATAATTTTTTAATCCTCATTTATGTACAATGTTAAATACTATATTTGATAGATAATAGTTTGGAAGATCAAAATAACACTGTACAATAACACAATGAAATATAAATCAGATAGATTTCCATGATAGGAATACAATATAGACACATGTGTGCAATATCAATAATACAAAGATTGTCGTGATAGGCATAAAAAAATTACATATGCCAACAAAGTATCTATTATTGGGTGAATGTCATATATGCATATATAATTCCAAAAATGCATAAATTTCCAAATAGGCATACAAAAAATTACATCTCATGTAAGACATCATATTCATCAAATATCCTCCCTCTCTTTGTCTTCCTTGAAGAAGACTCTCCCTGGGATGCCCTACTAGTAGATGGAGACCCATATAATGCCTTAGATTGCTCCAAGGTTTGACTGCAGTCCTATGCTCATAGCTCTCTTTCATCTGAACCTATTCAAATACAAGAATTATTATAAAATTAACATAAAATACAATCAAATAATTGTTAAGAAATTATTTTCAAACTACAATAAAAAATCATTTAAACACATGCACTTGTTGCAAGCTCATGATCCTGCTCAATCTATTTTTCACACTCAAACAAGTCAATGGCAGGCTCAGCTATTCAAATAGGTGTCTCAAATATGAGAGAAACATGAGAAGTTGCCCTACTAATCATCTGATTGGGACTATCATATGTCATAGGACAAACCTGCATACACAATACATTTACATAAGTTATATTTTCCCTGAGTACATGTAGTAAAATTATTAAAACAAGTTTATTTTTACAATTCAAAATTACAAGTTAATATATACCTCTATCAGCACCTGTGCAGATGACATTACAATAGCAATGCCTATGTCTATCTCAGCTCGTAGAGAGCGAGGAGTGTCTACTCCAGCCATCAACTGTTCATGTAAACAAGGTCTCACTTACTTTTATATAAAGTATCAAATCCTATATATGAAAACCATGCATATCATGAAAAGACAATGTAAATCAAGATTCATGGAAGTGTAACTACCATATAATGTGCATATCATGAAAAGACATTATAAAATAAGAATCATGGAAGTACATAACTACCATATAATGTTCATATCATGAAAAGATCATGTAAACCAAGAACCATGGAAGTGTAACTATCATACAATGTGAAATGGCCAAGAATAACAACTAGTTTGCATGTTGGAGGTAATATAAAAATTGTAATACATATAGGAGTGTGATTGGAAGAGTAGGAGGAGGAAAGAATAGTAACACTTCAACAAAGCAAAGTTAGGGAGAGAAAAAGAATAAGAGACATATCAAGAACTTTGTCTTTACTTGTAAAGCTTCTTTGGATAGAGTAAAATACCATTATATATCTACTAGGGAAAGGTTGAGCTACACATATATGGCCATCATCCTTATATTATATGTGTGATATCCATCATCTATACTCTATATATAATACATGGATTCATATCACATTCATTTATAATAGATGGATGACAAGTGATTTTTGGGAAAGCACCCAACCAATAGAAAGGAGTGAGCCATGGTCAATCCACCTCTTGATGAAGTTGTGTGTAAATAACATTCTACCAATAGGTCAAGGAAGGGAGGTCCTTATCCAATATATCAAATTTTAGCCATCTAAATATATTGTCTTTTTTTGTCTCAAGAGAACAAAATTGACAAATAATTTGGATGTTGAATTGGAAGAAACTGCAAGGTGTAATTATTGAGGTTGGAACATATTTTAGTACCAACACAAATGGTGGTTCTCCCCCCAAACTTATCAATGGGGATACAAGTTTTTGAGACCCAATGAAATGTTTTATATCATAAGGAATTTTGAGTAGAGAGGTTGTTTACTCTTTATACCTTTGTCATAGCCAAAGCAAGAGGTGTAATGAGGCATTATAATTGAAATCTAGACTTTTGGCGTGGCCAAAGAAAAATGTGTAATGAGATATTACAATTGAATTATCATGTGTATTATAAGTTTGTGGCTCAAACATGATAAGGTAAGGTTGACACCAAAATTTTTAGTCCCCCTTTCCCTAACTCTGCCCCTTCCTACAAACCACACCTCTTAAATTGGCCATCAAATATTATAAACATGTATTTAAGATCTTGTAATAAAATGAAGCAAGATTTAAGTCTTATTATCACTATATGTCTTAAGTAAAGTCACTTAATAAAATAGAAATTTATTTAAATAACAATTTCATTAACTTTAATTAAACAAGTCAATTTAATGTTGGGGCTTAAGTCATGGTCCTTTATCTCTAAGAAGACTCTTAAAGTTACATTGTCACGTTAATGATCCACTAAGTATGATTGTTAATGATGCACATCTATTCTCTTTTACCTTAAATTCCCTTGATATTATCACTCATTTTCAAGGGTAACATGTGGATTTATTTATAATGGTAATGGTGAGATAATTCAAAATGAGAATATGACTATATTGAGCTTAGCAACTTCATTTTCAACATAGTGTTACCTAGAAGGACCCTTAGATATGGGTTCTTCATTTTATAAGAATCATTGTGGCATGTGAACTACCCTTATCTAAAATTGAATGAGATTATTCATGGGATCTTTGTGGGATTTTCCAAAAGTAGTTATCTAAATACTAATGAGCCCATTCTCATAGCTTGCAACCATTGTGGTTCATCTTTAATGGTTTGTGATACCTCATACCAACTTCCAAAGGTTCACAGTACCCCCAAGTTGATCAATCCATCTCCAAAATTTGTGGATAGGTGTATTTATATAGGAGGAAGATTATTTTGAAGGTTTAAATTCAATTTGAGTACATATGGTACTATTTCACAATCAAATTAGGCATAGGAGACCTAATTTGTCCTAAGGGGTATTGAGTTAGGTGTTCTTCAAAGAGAGTTAAATTATGAAAGTCCCTACATGATATTTGTGATGTAAATGGGTATTTTAATATGGGTTTGGTTTGGTTTGGAGGTTTGTATTTTACTCAGAACAAGCAGGTTTGTCTCAAAAAAGGGCTAGTAGAAGGAAGGTGTCAAAGAGGAAAGAAGAGTTAAGTGAAGATTTGAAGCTTGGGGGTTGTGTGGAATGGTTGGATGCATGAAATGAGATGTAATTGAGTAGGGAGATGTTATTATGAGTATTTTGGAAGGACAAAATCAAATTAGCATGCAGACCTATGAAAACACATAAGAAGATTGTAAAGAACAAAGCAAGGATAAAGAGAGAGAACATGAAAATAGAGTATGAAAACAAAGAAAGATAAATTTAACTTAAACTTACAAGGAAAATATACATAGAATAAATTTAAAAGAGCATAATATTAACTAAAAATTTTACCTCTGTATAAGTAAATGGTTTCATCCTAACAAAGACAGATGCAGTAGTGGATGGGCCAATAACTAGATCCGAATATGTAAACAACGGTTGTGACAAATCAAATGCTATAAATGTCGACTGTGATGATGAAGGCACCATAACCTAATAAAACATAAAAAATGACATATATTATTCAATTTCTATGTAAATTAATTTTTAGCTTAATTAAATTTACAAATATAACTTAAATTTAACATGACATTTATATAAAATATACCTGCATCTATGTAGTGGTTGATGTCTTCACACCAAATGTGCGTACCAAAAAATCATCACTCATAAGAATATTATCTAATCCCTCTGGACCACTAACACCATCATCATCATAAGTTTTATTGCACATAGATCCACAAGAACTACAAGGGTGGGGTCAGGTATGCACACTAGGTGGTGTATCTCTAGCATCACTTTGTGATAGCCTACTTGTATGTTGAACGATTATATCGATGAGAGAACTAAGAGCATGTAGAGTGTCAATCTGGATAACTTGTTGATATATAGAGGAGATCTCAGGCTCAAGTGACTTTTGGATATAGAGTGGCATAGGTTAGCTAGGTGCACGATGTGCACCTGGTCAATCCTGCATAGAGCCTTTCCCTTAGCCCTGAAACTCACTAAAATCAAAATAGTTCAAAATCTCATTGAAGATAAACTCATAGTAAAGTTTCCTAAAAAAATATAATGGGACCTCATGGTTGTTACATGGTATATAGTCAAACACCATCCACCACCGATCCTAAAAATTGGTTGTGATTAAGTTATGTATGCAACGATGGATTGAAAAATGTTTAGTGGTTACAGGAAATGAGGCATTGGTGGTTGGGTCAATGAATAGGGTGAAAATGGAGGCTTTTGATATTTATTTGTTCTTGACCTAAAGTGTTAATAATTTTTCAACATAATATGTCCTACAAATATCCCTATATGAATTCCATCTATCAATTTGACTCGTTATAGAGTCAATTTAACCCAATAAGGTCTCTAGGGAATTGGCTAGTTGGGTGTGGTGGGGGTTGGTGGAAGTGGGATCCCTCATTCTCCCAATTAATTCTTTAATTTCAATTTTATTTCCCATAATGTTGTCAATTATAATGTCTTGACTGCTAAGGGGGTTTTGGGGAACTGTAGGAGGGTTAGGTGGAGGGATAGGAGGAGGAACAAGAGGGTTTTGTGGAGGGTTAGGAGGAGTAAGAATAAGAGGGTTATATGGAGGGTTAGGAGGATTAGAAGGATGGGATTTTCAAAATAAACAAATTACAACTAAACATTAGGGTTAAATAATGAAAATAATGAAAAATTAGGGTTAAACAGGGAATATTTCTATCACTTACCTCTTCTATATGGTGGCATCATCAATTAGTAGCTTCATGGGATGAATTTGGTAGCTTCTTATTGTTGTACTTGAAAAGTGTCACTCATTTTTAGGACAACATATAAGCTATTTTGGTCTTGTAAGACCAAAATATCTCTTCCCATTTTAAAAAATTGTTCTAAACTTTCAAAATTGGGAATTATTCAAGATTTTTCAGTCAAAGGACTAATGGTTCAACAGGTTCAAAGGCTTCTACAGGTAGGTTCAATCAAAAGAACAAGTTTCTGACACTTAGTCATTTTCAAGACTACTTCAAGGTTCAAAAGGTTCAATGTGCTCAATCGGGTTCGAAAGGTTCAATGGGTTCAAGGATCAATGGGTTCAATGAGGCTTGTTTCAAAGAATCTTGGTTCAAATGGTCAATAGAAACAAGGGAATGAACCATTGAACTGTTGAACCAAAGTTGGTTCAATCGGTCAGTTCAAGCGACAAGTTCAAAGGAGTGCCCCAAGCGTCAAAGACACAAGTGCCCTTGTAAAGGGAATTTTTGAGGCAAAAATGACTAAGGAAGAAAACAAACGGACCAAAACGAAAGCTCGATAGAACCTAGTGGATGCTGCCACATGTCATCTTCTGAGCCTCATTTCACTTTATTTCTAAGAGCAACGGAAGCCACCACATGTCCTTTGCAAGTTAAGCAGAACATGCCATGTGTCATCATCCGCATGAATCCAAATGAGTCACACATATTTCTATAGTATTTCTAGAATCTGATGAAAGCCACCACATGTCATCTTTTACAAGACACTCAAAAGGTGTCCAAAGCTTCTACAAGTTCAACGGATGCTGCCACATGTCCTCACCTATTTCACAGTAGATGCTGCCATGTGTCACATGTTGATATTCACATAAAATCAACTAAGGCAAATTTCCAAGGGACAAACAGTGATTTTAGAGGACACTCAAAAATTAAAGTGAACCATTACAAAAACCTGAAAGGTTAATTTGGAGCCCAAACAGCCCTTGCAGAGGGTAGGAAGGAAGCAAATGGACCAATTCAAAGGCCAAAAGAGCAAAGGGATTTCCTTTAGAAAATTTCCCCTAAAAAAAGTGACAAAGAGACAATTCCTTCAGACAAATTATCTGAAATAATTTCTTTAGACTTTTTCTCTGAAGGAAAAGTCCAAAGAAATAGAAAATCTGCAATGCTACCACATGTCACTTAGAAGGTCACATCAGAAGCTGCCACGTGTCATCTATTGAGATGCAATTTCAAAGCATTGGAACATGCCACGTGTCTCTCATCAAATGTAGCAGAAGCTGCCAAGTGTCATCTTCCATAGAGTTTTCAAAAGACCAATAGAAAGCAACTAAGGAACAAAGCATCGAATTAAATCAAGGACCCGATTTAAATAACTAGAAAAGGAGGAACGATGAGGAAGGACCAAAAACATTTACTCATCAGATATGTTTCTAGAAGTAGATCATCAGGTGGACACTGAAAGATGTAAACTTTTAATAGCGTGACCCATTTCTCTGCATTGAGAAAAGCAAATGAGTAAATGCCCCTAAATTCTAGCATGTCTTCTTAACAAAATTCAATGCAACATGATGTGTTACTATTCCCAAGTCCTTCTTAAAGAGGTTATATAAGGGACTCTCTGTTATTGTTTTAAGGCTGGCTCTCTCTCTCTCTCTCTCTCTCTCTCTCTCTCTCTCTCTCTCTCTCTCTCTCTCTCTCTCTCTCTCTCTCTCTCTCTCTCTCTCTCTCTCTCTAATTATCAAAAACAAAACTCTACCCAAATTGAAAGGCATTACTGAGACTTTGAGCTTAGATTGTTGATCATATTTTGTTATTGGAATAAGAAAGCAAGTGACTTTTCAGACTTTGTACTGTGATATCTTTGTTGTTGAGAAAACTGTTCTAATGTCTTTTTCCTTAATATATTTTATGTTCCTTTAATTCAATAAGCAAAATTAGTAAAAGTAGTTAGGAAGGTGTCCTGAAGCCAACTATGGAGAGACTTTGTGCCCCCACAATTTCATTTAGTGTGTTTTCTTTTTGTTTCTATGTAAAGGACCTTGGGATGACTTTGTGCCCTCATTGTCCTTCGTATCTCACTCTTTTGCAATTGAGGTGGAGACTTTGTGCTACATCTCAATCTGTTGGTTACTATGTCCTTGGTTATATTTTACAATTACTACCAGAAAGATTCTTGTGGTTTGTTGAATAGTACTTTTGAAAGAAGAGGAGTGCTTTCTATCATTTCCCTTGAAATTTCTCCTTTGATTTGCATGCATCATCTCTGAAAAAATAGAGATGGATGGTTTATCCTACCCTTGAGTAATATTTTTTGTTATATATATATATATATATATATATATATATATATATATATATATATATATATATATATATATAGCATATCTATAGGGAACCTCCCCTTGATGAGATGAGAGATTAGACCCCTTTTGATGTGGTAAACCTACACATTTGGATGACCAATCTTCCTACTTTTGATGATCAGACCTATTTTGTTTATCAGTACGTTGATCAGCAAAATATTCAACCAACAATTTTTAGTGACTTCATTGGGGATATAGTTATGTGCATTCTGAAACCTTAAGTTTTAGATGGAATTAGTCTCTACCATTATCCATTATAGACTCCATTCCATTTCTATGTCTTACTCATTATTATTATAACCTTACCATTCACCTCCACACCAACTGGGAAAGAACGTGCAGTTTAAAGCCTCAAGCTTCAAACTAAAGCAAGGTCAATTCTTTTCCATTTTTGTTTCACAATCTAGCAGATTCAAAGTATACACGAAGCCAAAGAGCTAAAGGTATTGTTGACCCTATATTTGAGTTGGTACAGTAAAGTGATTTTGATCCTTTTCCTTCACCATCTCGCTTCCAACGAACCAAGAGCTTTCCTCCTACTAAAGTCAGGTCTCCATTGCCAAACGAAGTATCCACTTCTGTTGTTGATAAAGCTTTGCCAATAATTACCCCTATGAGATTTGTTATTCCTCCTTTTAATAGTCATATAATGGCAGCTCAAGGCCCTTAGTGTAATTCTTTTGGTCCTCTCAATCTTACTCCACCTCTACATGAGCTCCCACACAGTTTAAGGAAGATTTTCTCTAAATTCTATGGTGATGGGAAAGTTCATCCTGATGAACACATTACAGCCTTCAGCATAGCCTATGGCATAATTGGAGTAGAATTTGAATATGTAGCAGTCAGGATATTTATAGAAACATTACAAGGTGCTGTTGCAGATTGGTTTTATCATCTACAGGCTCAGTTAGTAACTAATTGGAATAACCTCAAAGCTATGTTTGAAGCTAGATTCAAACTTGTAGAAGATGCACATGCCCTTCTGGCTCAGCTCACACAGATGAAAAAATAGCCTCATGAACCAATGAGGGACTTCATAGCCAAGTTTGACAAACTGAGGAACAAAATTCTTGTAATTACTCGACCTACAGCTGAGAATCTCAAATGCTTCTTCATTAATTCTCAGTTACTTGAAGTAAGTTTTCTTTTGAGATGTGTTGGTCAAATAGATCTTGTTGCAGCTCAACATATGGCCACTGAGGTAGAAGATGATCTCATCTTAGTAGGGAAGATAAGAAGAGATCCAAATAAAAATAGACCCTCATCATCTTCTGAATATTCATCTATAGGCACCACTAATCCAATGGTGCAGAAGTTAGAAAATGAGTTGCTTGCTCTCAAAAAGCAAATGGCACAAGGAATGTCTTCCGCTCCTTCATACAGAGATATGCCAAGGATATTTCCAAATCAGTCATATCAAGGCAATGCTGCCAGAAATCAAGGGCAAAAAAATCATCTTCCTCCCCCATAAGGGAAACTTGCCCTTGAAGCTCCTCCAACCAATTCAGTAATGGGATATCTTGAAGCAGAATCAAATTTTTCTTTTCAGCCTGAATTGAATCAAGAAAATGACGTTGATCTCCTTGTAGAAAATCAAGAAGAATCAGCTATCGACTCCCACATTGGTTTCCTAAACTACCAAGATGAACCTAGAATCAAAGGAGAAGCTTTTGATGGATCATATGCAGTGTTTACCATGTCCAATAACCAATCAGTCTAGCAAGCTGATAAAAGAAAGACAGAGGAGCAACCTCAACCAACAATTACAATTGCTAAGCATGGAACCACTCTACCTTTCTAGTCAAAGGATCTGGTAATCATCTAAAAGGTAAGTACATCAATTTCACCTTCACCTTCTACTTCAATTTCACAAACTAGCCCTCATCCCATCCCTCCTAAAACCCAGAAGGTTGAAATGCCTTCATCTGGTCCTAGTCCAATTTAGTCATTTGACATAATTGATCATGTCAAAAAGACCAAAATACAAATGTCTAAATTTAAATATTTGCAGTCCAATCCTAATCAATTGGATAAATTGGTCCAATGTGTCAAGAACCAAACCATCTCTACATGACAAGAAGCTAAAAAGGTAACTCTTGATTCCCTAAAGAACATGCCCATTCCAAATAATCTTATCATTATTCTTCTAGCTGCCCCTAGGAAAATAGAACCTTTCTATGTTTCCATGTTAATAAATGGTCACAAGCTAAGTAATTGTATTATAGACTCAGGTGCATCTGATAATGTCATGCCTGCTAAAGTAGCTAAATCTCTTGGCCTCACACTGACCAAGACATTTGGGAGATGTTTTTCCATGGAGAACAAGTACCATTGCTGGGGCAAATCAAAGATGCCCAATTTGCATTTGCAGCCTTTCCAGACAAAAGAATCAAGATGACTATCTTGGTGGCTGACGTTCCATCATCCTATGGCATTTTCCTTGGATGAAATTTTTGCAAGGATGTGGGAGGAGAACTAAGCATGGGCATGTCTGAGACAAGGATCCCTGTCAAAAGTGTAATGAAGAGATTGCTCCCTGAAAAGGAGGCAAAATATGTGGTCACCCAAACATCAGCACCTGAAGCTCAAATTTTTTTTGAATCCTCAGGTATGGGTAACTACTTTCTATTTACAGATGAAGTTCATGAAGCATCTGATAAATTTTTTGAAAGTGTCAACCCAAAAATTAGTTCAACTAGAATAGCAGAAGAACTAGTAGGTTGCAATACAAATGAAGAAGGACCCTCCCTCTCTAATGAAGGAAAGTCTAAAAAAAAATCAGTAACTGATGAGGTATGGACTTTGGAATTCGATGGCAGCTGCTCCTCTACTAGTTCGAGAGCCAGGATTGTGTTGATATCTCCTCAAGGACATATGTTTCCTTCATTTTATAAATTACAATTTAGCAACACTAACAATACAACTAAATATGAATCTCTGTTGCTTGGATTGAAGGCTACTCAAGACAAAGGCATCAAGTTTCTTCATGCCGAAGGGGATGTTGAATTAGTGGTTTGTCAGGTGAGAAACTTATACCAAACCAAGAATGAAAGATTATGCCACTATCGCAACCTGGTTTGAGACCAAATTGAAAGCTTTGATGCTTTCAACATTTCTGTCATACCTAGGAAATCTAATGATAGAGCTGATGCACTTGTTGTTTCAAGAGCTCTCTTAGTTCCTCACTCAGATTTCAAAGAAGACATATATACTATTGAGCTAGTCTATAGACCAAGTGTTCCTGACAATGCTGATCATTGGCAAGTATTCAATGATGATCATCAAATCATTGCCTTCCTGGAATGAAAAGATAATTTTGAACTACATTTTGAAGGCAGTGAACCTCAAAAGTATGAATCAACCTCTGAATCTAGTTCAGATATAAATAAAGAATTCTTACAGTTGAAAGGAAATGAAATTCCCAAAGGCCTAATTTTTCTTGAGAAATTGTTTGACAAGCATAATAGATTCATCAAACAACAGCAAACAGATTCAAGTTTCTCTCAGAGATTTGATCAAGTAAATCTGACTACTAAAGAAAATCCCAAGATGGTTAACATTAGTAAGTGTTGCACCCCTAAAGAAAGATTCAAGTTCACCACTTTACTCCGTCAATACATGGATGTCTTAGCATATTCTTATGATGACCTGAAGTCTCTCAGACCCGATGAAATCTGCCATGACATTCCTCTCAAGGCTGACTCAATGCCCTATAAACAAAAATTCAGACAGTACAATCCAAAAATATCAAGTACTATTCTGTCTGAGATACGAAAAATGTTAAATGCTAGAATCATCTTCCCAATCCATCATTCCACATGGATTGCAAACATAGTAACTATAAGGAAGAAGAGTGGCAAAATTTGCATTTGTGTATATTTTAGGAATCTGAATCAGTCATCTTTGAAAGATAATTACCCTTTGCCAATTATGGATCAAGTGCTTCAAACAGTGATAGGTTCAGAGATGTTATCAATGCTAGATGGCTTCTTAAGATATAATCAAGTTGAAGTTGGTGAAGCAGACCAACACAAGACTGCATTCACCACACCTTGGGGTATATTTGCATATAGAAGAATGCCTTTTGGCTTGATAAATGTTGGTGCCACCTTTTATAGAGCAATGGACCTAGTTTTCAAAGATGAGATGGGTAAATTCATAGTGGTATACCTTGATGACTTAACCATTTTTTCAAAACACCGTTCTAATCATATACACCACTTACAACAAGTGCTAGAGCACTGCGCCAGAATGGTATTTCCTTAAACCCCAAGAAGTCTATTTTTGGAGTAATAGAGGGGAAACTCCTTGGACACATTATGTCTAAAGAAGTCATAAAGATTGACTCAGATAGAGTCAAGTCTATTCAAGAGCTTAATTTGCCTACAAGTAAAAATGATGTTCACTCTTTTTTTGAAAAGGTGAATTTCTTACGGAGGTTCATCCCCGAATTTGTTGAGAAGACTAGACACATTGTGAATATGATGAAAGGGAATACCACCTTCAGCTGGACTAAAAAAGGCAAGTCACCATTTCAAGATATCAAGACTGCCATTGCCCACGCCCCTACCTTGGTTTGTCCAGATTACAACAAAGATTTCATCATATACAGCTATGCTTCTAATCATACAATTTCAACAATTCTTGTTTAAAAGAACAAGCAAGGTATAGAATCTCCCATTTCTTTCATAAGTTGCCCTCTCAAAACCTATGAGATGAAGTATTCAAACGTAGAGAAGAATGCTTATGTAGTGGTGAAAGCAGTTAAAAATTTCTGCTTTTATATCCTAAATTCACACACTACTGCCTTAGTTCTTGACACTACAGTCAAGTCCATATTAACTCAGCAAGAGTTTGGCACAAAAAAAGTAATTGGATTACAAAGATCCAAGAGTTTGATCTAGACATCAAGCCAACATAGATGGTAAGGGGAAAAGGCATATGCCAATTAATTACTGACAACAAGCCAGAAGATACACAGCATGAAGAAGATGAAGTGGAAGACACACCACTAGTCCTTTTTGTCTCAACTACCAAAGAGTGGTATTCATGTATTGCTCATTTCCTTACTTATGGTGAATGTCCTGCTCATTTGTCTTATAAAGAAAGGAGGACTATCAAGTTGAAAGCTGCCAATTTTGTCCTTTGAGACAACGGCCTGTACAAGAGAAGCATAGATGGAGTATTCCTTCGCTGTGTAGACAAAGAGCAACAAAGCCAACTTTTGAAATCTTTCCACAATCTAGCCTATGGAGGACATTTTTTTGCTCATGTGACTGCTCACAAAATTCTGCGAGCTAGGTATTACTAGCCAACTCTTTTTCAAGATGCATATAAGTGGGTGAAAAAATGTGAACTCTGCCAGCAATTTGTTGGAAGACCTAAGTTAGCTGCCCTGCCTCTCAAGCCAGTGATTATAGAAGAACCTTTCCATCAATGGGGGATTGATTTTATTGGGACTATAAACCCATCTTCAAATGTTGGACATGATTATGTCATTACAGCAACTGACTATTTCACTAAGTGGGTAGAAGCAATCTCAAATAAGCATGCTACTTCAGAAGTTGTATGCAATTTCCTCAAGGAGAATATCATTTCCAAGTTAGGAGTTCCAACCAAAATTGTTACTGACAATGCAACTTATTTCACCTCCCAGGAGATTACACAATTCTATTTTCATTATGGAATTACACTCTCCCATTCTTCTGATTATTTTCCACAAGGGAATGGACAAGCTGATCAAGCAATAAGAACCTGGTAACTATCATCAAGAAGCTAGCAGATGGCAATCAAAGGACATGGCATAAAGCATTGGTTGATGCTCTATGGGTAGACAGAATCACACCAAAGAGGGCAATTGGTATGTCTCCTTTTCAACTTCTTTATGGTATCAATGTTGAGATACCAATCACCTTAAAATTGCCAGCCTTGAAATTGGCAAAGGCAATTGAAGATTAGACATATGAAAGCTATTTTGATAAGAGAATCATGTGCTTGACTGAGCTGAACGAACAGAGAACCATGGTGGTGGACCGAATTGTTGCTCATCAAAGTCTAGTAAAGAAAATTTTTGATCGGAAGGCCAGAAATCGTCATTTCCAAATTGGAGATCAAGTATTGTTGTGGGACAAAAGGAGAGAACCAAAAGGGATGCATGGAAAGTTTGACTCCCTTTGGAGAGGCCCATTTATAATTCATCAACACAATGGTAAAAATAGCTTTCTGCTGAAATATCGAAATGGCACACTCTTTTCTCTGCCTCACAGTGGGCAACATTTGAAACACTTCAACTCTTGAAGTATCAGATCATTTCATCTATACACATGTATATTTGTATAGTTTTTAATTCTATTTTGTTTTGTTTGTTTCTATTTTTGATGCCTTTCATTTCTGGGTAACATGACTCCGTAGCCCAATGGTACACATGAAGACACTAGAGATTTTGGATTATATTCCCTTCAATTCTTTTTTACAATTGATAAAAGTTCCCCAACTAGAGCCAATTGTTGTACCCAAAAAATGTCACTCATTTTTAGGATAACATATAAGCTATTTTGGTCTAGTAAGACCAAAATATCTCTTCTCATTTCAAAAAATTGTTCTAAACTTTTAAAATTGAGAATTATTCAAGATTTTCTAGTCAAAGGACTAATGGTTCAACAGGTTCAAAGGCTTCTATAGGCAGGTTCAATCAAAAGAACAAGTTTTTGACACTTAATCATTTTCAAGACTAGTTCAAGGTTCAAAAGGTTCAATGTGCTCAATCGGGTTCAAAAGGTTCAACGGGTTCAATGAGGCTTGTTTCAAAGAATCTTGGTTCAAGCAGTCAATGGAAACAAGGGAATGAACCATTGAACCATTGAACCAAAGTTGGTTCAATCGGTCGGTTCAAGCGACAAGTTCAAAGGAGTGCCCCAAGCGTCAAAGACACAAGTGCCCTTGCAAAGGGAATTTCTAAGGCAAAAATGACTAAGGAAGGAAACAAATGGACCAAAATGAAAGCTTGACAGAACCCAGTGGATGCTGCCACATGTCATCTTTTGAGCCTCATTTCACTTTGTTTCTAAGAGCAATAAAAGCCACCACATGTCCTTTGCAAGTTAAGCGGAACATACCATGTGTCATCATCCACATGAATCCAAATGAGTCCCACATATTTCTATAGTATTTCCAGAATCTGATGAAAACCACCACATGTCATCTTCTACAAGACACTCAAAAGGTGTCCAAAGCTTCTACAAGTTCAATGGATGCTGCCACATGTCCTCACCTATTTCACAGCAGATGCTGCCATGTGTCACATGTTGAGATTCACATAAAATCAACTAAGGCAAATTTTCAAGGGACAAACAACGCTTTCGGAGGACACTCAAAAATTGAAGTGAACTATTGCAAAAACCTGAAAGGCTAATTTGGAACTCAAACAGCCCTTGTAGAGGGTAGGAAGGAAGCAAATGGACCAATTCAAAGGCCAAAAGAGCAAAGGGATTTTCTTTGAAAATGTTCCCCTGGTAAAAGTGACAAAGAGACAATTCCTTCAGACAAATTGTTTGAAAGAATTTCTTCAGACTTTTTCTCTGAAGGAAAGGTCTGAAGAAATAGAAAATCTGTAATGCTACCACGTGTCACTCAGAAGGTCACAACAGAAGCTACCATGTGTCATCTATTGAGACACAGTTTCAAAGCAGTGGAACATGCCACGTGTCTCTCATCAAATGCAGCAGAAGCTGCCAAGTGTCATCTTCCATAGAATTTTTAAAAGACAAGTAGAAAGCAACCAAGGAATAGAGCATCGAATTAGATCAAGGACCCAATTCAAATAACCAGAAAAGGAGGAATGATGAGGAAGGCCCATAAACATTTACGCATCAGATATGTTTCTAGAAGCAGATCATCAGGTGAACATTGAAAGATGCAAACTTTCAATAGTGTGACCCATTTATCTGCATTGAGAAAAGCAAATGGGTAAATGCCCCTAAATTTCAGCATGTCTTCTTAACAAAATTTAATGCAACATGATGTGTTATTGTTCCCAAGTCCTTCTTGAAGAGGCTATATAAGGGACTCTCTTTTATTATTTTAGGGCTCTCTCTCTCTCTCTCTCTCTCTCTCTCTCTCTCTCTCTCTCTCTCTCTCTCTCTCTCTCTCTCTCTCTCTGATTATTAGAAACAAAATCTACCCAAATTGAAAGGCATTAATCAACTTGGTTGACTTATTTTTGTGTTTGTTTTTATTGATAAAAAGGGTATCAGATTGTTGATCATATTTTGTTATTGAAATAAGAAAGCAAGTGACTTTTTAGACTTTGTGTTGTGATATCTTTGTTGTTGGAGAAACTGTTCTTATGTCTTTTTCCTTAATATATTTTATGTTTCTTTAATTCAGTAAGCAGAATTAGTGAAAGTAGTCAGGAAGGTGTCCTGAAGCCAACTATGGAGAGACTTTGTGCCCCCACAATTGCCTTTAGTGTGTTTTCTTTTTGTTTCTATGTAAAGGACCTTGGGATGACTTTGTGCCCTCATTGTCCTTCGTATCTCACTCTTGCACAATTAAGGTGGAGACTTTGTGCTACATCTCAATTTGCTGGTTACTATGTCCTTGGTTACATTTTGCAATTACTACCAAGAAGATTCTTGTGGTTTGCTGAATAGTACTTCTGAAAGAAGAGGAGTGCTTTTTGTCATTTCCCTTGAGATTTCTCCTTTGATTTGCATGCATCATCTCTGAAAAAAGAGAGATGGATGGTTTATCCTACCCTTGAGTATTATTTTTTGTTTATATATATATATATATATATATATATATATATATATATATGGAACCTCCCCTTGATGAGAGGAGAGATTAGTCCCCTTTTGATGTGGTAAACCTACACATTTGGACGACCAATCTTCCTACTTTGGATGATTAGACCTATTTTTTTTATCAGTACGCTGATCAACAAAATATTCAACCAACACTTATCACTCTCTTGTCTATTTCACCCAAAACATGATCGTGAAATCTAGAGGAGCGAAAGGAAACTCGAATGTAAAATGATGATTTTGCATTCGGGTTTTACTTTTTTATTATTTTGGGACACAGGTAACATGATCGCATATTAACACAATCATATTATTGAAAATAACAATAACATGATCACACTGTTTTTTTAATATAAAGCGATCACATTACATAATAATGTGATTGCTTTATGGTTCGATAATCACCAAGCCATAATTTAAATAATGTGATCATGTTAATTAATTAACGCAATTGTGTTACCTGAAATGTCCACAGAATTGTCCCCCAACTCCATACACTTACCCATAAGCATTAATCATGGTAAATAAATAATAATTAAATAGTTTATATAGGCTAAATATGGTCAACAATATAAGAATCCCTTTATATATGAAAAGGTAGAATACCATACTATATCAAACACACATAAAATACACCATTCCATAAAGTGGTATGACACTCTAGATAAAAGATGTGTACGAAAGATGTTGTAAGGGATATAATAAGGGAATCTATATATATGAGGGGCATGCATGGGACTAACTAGATTCAAGATGTCATTAGATGGTAAATAAGAGGTTTAAACTAAAGTAATAAAAGGAAATACAATGACACTAGATGGTAAGCATGGGATATTTAATCTAAGGGTTGTAAGAGTATCATTATATGGTAAACACGAGGTGTAAATAAAGAAATAAAGTATGGAATATATATATATATATATATATATATATATATATATATATATATATATATATATATATATATATATATATATATATATATATATATATATATTCCATACTTTATTTCTTTATTTACACCTCGTGTTTACCATATAATGATACTCTTACATATATATATATATATATATATATATATATATATATATATATATATATATATATATATAAACAGGCATAAGCTAATCTAACCATGGAATATAATATAACATATCTACCAAAGAAAATAAACAAAGAGTATAAGTTTATAAATATTTAACTTGGTTTGACTTGTCAGCACATCAGTCTCCCCCTTAGGTCAAGTGGCACTTCATGATAGATGTAGTTGAAAATCAAGTTGGAAAGAATAAGCCTTAGGTATCCTTAATTGGGGACTTCAAAGACTAGGTGTACCTTATTGATTCAATTTCTCTTTTTTATATCTTCAATGAACTTATACAAACAGGGCTTGCTTAAGTGTAAGTTCCTTAGATGTAATTCATCTTATTTTTACTAAGATGTAATTGTGTGTGTGAGAAAAGCAAATTGGATGTCTTATTTTTGAGAAATGAAAATTCAAAACTTAAAATGAGTTGACTTCATCGGCCTGACTAATGAGGGGAAAAAATGTCTAGTAGATATAAAACTACATAAGATATAATAAAGAGAAAACAAGAGAAAACTTGAAATGGGTCTACACCTAAAAAAATAAGAGGAAATTTGAATTTTTGGTAAAACATTTTTGTTAATACCATAAAATTCCTTGTGATGTTAGGATTTTGGAAATTTTTATATTAGTGATAAGAGCCACATAAATAAAGATATGAAAAAAAAATCTAAGAGATCATTTTTGAATTTTTGATTATTTTTATTAGAAGTTATAAATAGGGGGCTAATCCCTTTATTTGGTTCATTGTTATTTTGATATTTTGAGAAGACTAAGCTCTAGGATAACCATTTTTTGTGCAAAGAAAGATGTTGATGAGATGATGCAGAGGTAGATGTAGAGGAGGGTGCCTTAGACCCATCATGGCAATTGTAGAGGTAGGTTTTGCATTTAATTTGGGGAAGACTGGATAAGGTAGAATAGAGAAGCTGGTTTGAAGATGGACCCAAAAAAGTTGAGCTATAATAGTTTGGACATCATTATAGAATACATTTGAGGCACGTCATTTTCATAGATTAGCGAGTTTTTACAAGAAGTTCATTAATAATTTTAGTGGGACGTGTGCAACGATTACAAAGTTAATGCACAAGGATGGATAGGATTTTGTCTGGATAGCAAAAATAGAACATAGTTTCCAACAGTTGAAGAAGAAGGTAATTGAACAACAAGTGTTTGCATTACTAGATTTTGGGAATATATTTAAAGTAGATTGTGATACTAATGGTGTTGAAATAAGTGCAATATTAAGTTAAGATTAAAACCAATCACATTTTTTAGTGAGAAGTTGAATGATGCAAAATACAAATATTTTGTATATGATCAAGAGTTCTATGCACTCATGCAAGCACTCAAAAAGTGGAGACATTATATGTTATCTAAGGAGTTTTTTTGGTATACATATCATTAGGTATTACAACTCATGAATAATCAAGGTAAGTTGAATCAATGGCATATAAAGTGGGTCGAATTCATACATAGCTATTCATCTTTGTTGAAACACATGAGTGGAAAATCAAATAGAATTGTCGATGTGTTGAGATGTAGAGTTATATATTGAATGACTTGAGAGTGGAAGTCATAGGATTTGATATTATGAAGGAACAATATTTAAATGATGAATATTTTCAAGAAGAATGGAAGGCACGTGGGAAACCAAGGAGTGGTAACATGACACTATGAATAGATTATTTTGTTTAATAAGGTTTGTTATTCAAAGGAAGGAAAATATGTATACCTAAAGGTTCAATGCGAGAAAATTTGATTAAGGAAAAACATAATGGACATTTGGTAGATCATTTTGGCTATGAAAATACATTAGTGAAAGTAGTGGAAAATGATTTTTGATCATGAATGAACACAAATGTGTGTAAATTTGTTCGTGTGTGTAGAGTTCGTTAACTAAGGGAATGAAGAAGTCAGAATATAGGGTTTTATAGTCTATTAACTATTTCAAAGAGACCATGAGATAATATATAAGTATGGATTTTGTTTTAGGGTTGCCTAAAACATAGAGAGGAAATGATTCAATATTTGTGATAATTGATAGATTTTCAAAGATGACACATTTTTTAGATGGTAAGAATATGTGACATATATTGCTAACTTGTTTTTTATAGATTGTAAGGTTGCATGGTTTTCGAAGTAGCATAGTATCAAACATAGATATGAAATTTGAAAGACATTTATAGATGATGTTGTGGAATAAGCTAAACACCAATTTGGAATTCATTTAAATGTATCATTCTTAGACATATGGATAAGTGAATCTAATCAACAAGAGTTTGGGTAATTTGTTGTGATGTTTAATTGAAGGTAACCTAGGAATGTGGAATAATATTATGGTGCAAGTTGAGTTTCATATAACAATTTAGTTAGTAGGAGTACAAGAAAGACATAAATTTAGATTGTGCATGGGTCAAGTCAAAGAAGAGATGTGTAGTTACACGACCTCAGAAGTGAGCAAAGGAAAAGTGCAAATGCAGAGGATTTTTTAGAACACATGCAAGACATGCATAATCAAGTGCATGGACAATTGGAGAAGAGTAAAACATAGTATAAGTAGTGTACAAACATGAAAATAATTGAAACAAAATATCAAGTTGGAGACATGGTCTTAACACACTTGAGGAAAAACAAATATCTAAAAGGAATATATAGTAAATCGAAGTGAAATAAAATTTAACCAAGCAGAGTGTTGCATAAATTTGCAAAGAATGCATGAGATTGAGTTCCCTGAAGGAATTTACATTTCAACTATTTACATGTGGTAGATATATATCCTTAGATGAAGGGCATAATAATGGAATCACAAAATCAAATTTTGAAGAGACAATTGGAGAGTGCATATGCCAGAAAAGAAGCATGAGGAGGTGAACCAAGTGTTGACATAAGAATTAGCAAGAGAACGTGTGATAGGGAGTACAAATAATATTTGGTCAGATGGAAGGGCTAAGACATTGAATATGGGACATAGATTAGCACATTAGAAGTTGTAAAGCATGAAATATCATCAACAAAATGCATGAGCATGAGCTTGTGTTTCTTTTAAATTACCTAGGGTGTATGATGCAAGAGCACCCAAGGTCATAATTAGTCCTACATCAACCAAAAATATTTTAGAATTATCGGAGTATTCCCATAAATTATTGGATCAACTGAATACACTAGTTTCAAGCAAGAGTCAAGCTAATGCATGCAAATTATTGAAAGTCGAAGAAATATAAAAAAGGAGAATACTTGCAAAAGAAATAAAGCAAGAATACAACTTTCTAACTACCATGGAATAACTAACCAAGTGAGATGTTCAAATAGGGAGGTGAATGCGTAACATCTACAAAATGTGGGCAAAGGGTCAAGAACAGAAGAGTAACTCCCATACCTAGATTAGTCAGTCAAGAGAGTTATTCCTATAATATCGATCAAATTATAACTTCCAAGTACACCTAAGAAAACTTACCCATAAGAGAAGGAAAACTCCAAGTTAAAAAAATAAACCCATAAGTAAATATGGGAAAATAAAAGCCTACACTAACACTCCCGTAAGCATAGCTTATGTGGGTAGAGGAAATGGGTCCCATAAACAAGGCCCAATAAGTTACTCATGTACAAAGCAACTCTCATAAAGTGAAGAAAATGAGAAACATTGTAGGAAAAAACTTCCACCTGACCTCCAAAGAGAGAAAAGAAGAAGAGAGATAAAAATCCCCACATAAGATGATGATGAAGTAGTCCACACTCCAAGTACAACTAGTAAGATCACAAATGTTGATAACAAGATATTTTGCTTGAATACTATAAAAAGTCCATCCACATAGAGAAATATTTATTTCCTTTGCCAAAAGAAGAACACAAAGTGTGTATTGAAAGTATGGATATTCCACAAAAGAGGATGAAGGCAATAGTATGAAGATATCTGAAAGAGGTCCAAAAATAAGGCGTGGCATAGGTTTGACAAGATCGTGCAAAAAACTAGATATAATGTCATTGAAGTGAACCTATTAGAAGGGCATGGAACATTCACTAGAAGAATATCCAAGTGAAGAGGATAGCTTGGCTCAACAACTATCAAAACTAAAGAAGATACTATAGATGCACACAAGTCTGCAATATGAATATCCCCAATAACATATGAGTTGTCAAAGCTCTCAATGGGTGTACTCACACTAGAAATAATAGACTCCTCTGAAGTACAAGATCATGAAGGCTCTGAAAGAGAAACATCCTAAATAGGGATGGAAGTATAATTTGTCATGGGATAGCTGAGGTCAGGTAGAATCTCATCTTGTAGTGGTGGCTTGATAGAAGGAAGAACATAGTCCACCATGAATGTGTCATCACAAGAAATAGGAGTAAGATGAGAGATTACAATAGTCTTTGAAGAGATGATATGAAGAGGAGAGATGATATAAATCTCAACAAGATCTCTAAAAAAAGGTTGAACAATACTCCAAATAGTGTAGGGACATTGTATATGCTCCACAAGATAACAAAGATCCATGAAAACATGCAACAGTAAGGCATCATGTTCCTTGTCACAAGTGTTGAACCACTTATTGTACCAAAAAAGATCAGTGGGAGCAAGGTTCTATCCATTAGGAATGGAATACAACTCCTGATTGTGAGCAAGTGTTCCATGTAAGCACATGAAGAACCATCATTGGTCTTTCCAAGAAGAAGCACTAGTGTAGAATAAACTCTCATCATTGGTATCTCTTAAGTGGAGTCGATGTCACTAAGAGAAGACACTAAAGAACTGTAATGAGAAAAACATTGTTGGGGGATCAATCCAACAATAGATTACAATTGTGACAGCAATAAACGTGGAATTACACCAGATTGACAAGTAATTAGAATGATAATAGCAAGAACAAGAGATACAAGAAAACACCCTGAAAACTTGTATTAACAAACTCCTTACAAAAGGAATACAATTGAAGAAAGCTTCTTTCTTCCACACCTCTCCTAGATGTATAGATCTCTCAATAGATCTCTATTCCTCAAGAGCTCTCTCTCTCAAGAACAATCAACTCCAACAAGGCTGGATTGATTCAATTCTGTACTATTCTTCTCACACAATGAATTACAATAATTCACCCAACTACAATAATCCACTACAAACTACTACAAAGCTAAGAAGATCTAACTCTACATATAGAATTAGGAGACTTGAGCATGTACACCCAACAAGCACTTAAGCCACTTGAACAAGGGCTCTAAAAATAGTAATGCAAATAATAGAGACGCGAGCTTGAGACTTCAACTCAAACTTATCATGCAAACACTCGCTTCTGTCCACGAAAATAGCTTTCTGGACACGCAGGTAACCGACGTTGGTTCCTGCTACTTGTCTATGACCACCGTCGGTCGACACTCTACCGACGTAGGTGCCTCTGTAACTGCTTGTGACTGACGTTGGTCACTCCTAACCGATGCCGGTGTCTGTGTAGACCTGAACCTGATAATGAATGCTCTTTGGTGAAGTTTTTAGCTCCACACCCTAACAATCTCCCACTTGGAGATAAACAGCTGCACCAGTACCTGTACAGCAACATCTTCTAGCTCCTCCATCTTCAACTCAATCATGAAGACCAACAGAAGTTGAATGAAGATTCAACTTCTCTTTTGTAACCGGCTTGGTTAACATATCAGCAGGATTCTTATCTGTATGGATTTTCTCCAGCTTCAACTCACCATCTTCCAATACATGTCGTATGAAGTGATACCTTAGCTGTATGTGTTTTGTTCTTGAATGAAAGGCTAAATTCTTAGCCAAATGGATTGCACTCTGACTGTCACTATACAATCTGCAACTCTCATGCTCCCTACCAAGCTCATCCATGAACCGTGTCATCCATATCATCTCCTTGCTAGCTTCTGTGGCTGCAATATACTCTGCTTCTGTAGTTGACAAGGCAACAACCTTCTGCAACTTAGATATCCAGCTAACCACCATTCCACCTACAGTAAAAACATAACCTGTAGTGCTCCTCTTGCCATCCAAATCACCTGCCATATCTGAATCTACATAACCATGTAGAGAAGTATCTGAACCTCCATAGCACAAGGGCCTACTGCTGGTTCCTCTCAGATATCTAAGAATCCACTGAACTGCTTTCCAATGTTCCTTACCTGGATTGGCCATATACTTACTTACCACTCCCACTGCTTGGGCAATATCCGGTCTAGTACACACCATTGCATACATCAAACTCTCTATTGCGGAAGAATATGAAACCTTACTCATATACTCTACCTCATCATATGAAATAGGACATTGTTCTTTACTCAACTTAAAATGTCCAGCCAAAGGTGTGCTTACCGGTTTAGCATCCTGCATATTGAACCGTTTCAACACCTTGTCCACATAATCTACTTGAGACAATATCAACCTGTGATTTTTCCTGTCTCTCTTAATGCTCATGCCAAAGATTTTCTTTGCTGCTCCCAAATCCTTCATAGCAAACGCTTGAGCTAATTTCACCTTAAGCTCAGAGATATCCTGCATGTGTGATCCTGCAACCAGCATGTCATCTACATACAACAATAGAATAATATATTTACCATTATCAAATCTCTTGAAATACACACAATGGTCTGATTGACACCTGCTGTAGCTATGCTCAGTCATAAACCTGTCAAATTTTAAGTACCATTGCCTAGGAGCTTGCTTAAGGCCATACAAGCTTTTCTTCAACCTGCACACAAACTTCTCCTTACCCTTGACCTCGAATCCTTCTGGCTGTTCCATATAAATTTTCTCATCCAAATCTCCATGAAGAAACGTTGTCTTAACATCTAGCTGCTCAAGATGCAAATCCTCAAAAGCAACCAAAGACAATACAACCCTTATTGAAGTCATTTTAATAACAGGAGAAAAAATCTCACCAAAGTCGATACCTGGCTTTTGTGCAAATCCTTTTACCACTAATCTAGCCTTATATCTCATCTGTCCATTCTCGCCTTTTTTCAACCTATAGGTCCATCTGTTCTTAAGTGTTCTCTTACCAGCTGGCAATTCAACCAAATCTCATGTTTGGTTCTCTCTTAAGGACTCCAACTCTTCAACCATGCCATGCTCCCACTCACTCTTGGACTCCACCTGTATTGCTTCTTCAAAACTCTCTGGTTCTCCACCATCAGTTAGCAATAGATAAAATAAAGAAAGAGAATATCTAATTGGAGGCTTACTCACCCTTTCTGACCTCCTGATGGGTGTCTGAGACTCGTCTACAACACGCTGTCCACCCAAATTCTCTGACAGTGACCGACCTCGGTCGCCTACAGACCTGTTACTAGCCGACGTCGGTTCTGCCTGATCGACCTCGGTACCTGTACGATCGACGTCGGTCTCTGTATGGCCGACGCTGATTTTTGCCCTGCCGACGCCGGTTCCTACCCTGCCGACGTCAGTCTCTGTGTTTTCCTGCAAGTGATTATTTCTTTTTTTCGCGAGCTCATCTTGGACTTTTACCTCATCCAATTCACCATTGCTCTGCTCAGACTGATTCAACTTTCTTAGTTGATCACAATACATTACTCTTTCGTTGAAAACAACATCACGGCTCCTGATTACCTTGTTAGTTTCTAGATTCCACAATCTGTAACCAAAATTATCTGAGCCATAGCCAATAAACGTGCATCTCATAGACTTAGCATCAAGCTTCTTTCTATTTTTCTTATCTATATGAACAAAGGCTTCACAACCAAAAACTTTGAGATATGAGAGATCAACCTTTTTACCTGTCCATGCCTCTTCTGGAATACCACCATCTAGAGTTGTAGAGGGTCCTCTGTTGATCAGATATACTGCAGTGTCAACAGCTTGTGCCCAAAACTGTAAGGACAAACCGACATGCAATCTCATACATCTTGCACGGTCCATTATTGTCCTGTTCATCCTTTCAGCAATTCCATTCTACTGAGGTGTCTTTGGAACCGTCCTTTGCCTACGGATTCCATGCATGTAACAATAATCTCTGAACTTATGACTACAGAACTCACCACCATTGTCTGATTTCAGGCACTTTAATCTTTTACCTGTTTCATTTTCAACCATAGCTTTCCAAACTTTAAAAGTATCAAATACATCAGGTTTTTTTCTAATACAATAGATCCATACCTTCCTTGTAGCATCATCTATGAAAGATACATAGTACTGTGATCCTCTAATGGAAGCAACCTGAGCCGGTCCCCACACATTTGTGTGAACAAGCTCCAACTTGTGCCTCTTCTTAGTAGACCCAGTTTTGAGAAAACTAACCCTTTTCTGTTTTCCAAATACACAGTGCTCACAAAACTCTAGATCTATGCCTTTTAAATCTGAAAGCATACCTTTGGACTTAAGAATTGACATCCCCTTCTCACTCATGTGGCCAAGCCTTGAGTGCCACAATTTAGCATCCACATCTGAAGTAGATAATACAGAAGGAGATTTGTTAGTAACACAATTACACAAATAGAGAGTACCTTCTCTCTTACCTCTGGCCATAACAAGTGTACCCTTGGTCACCTTCCAAGATTCTGCTGTGAGAGTTACTGTACAACCCTCATCCCCTAACTTTCCTGCAGAGATCAAATTTCTCTTCAAGTTAGGAACATGCATCACATCTCTCAACACCCATGTGTTGTTATTCTGCATCTTCAGCTACACTTTACCTTTGCCAATTATTTTACAGGGCTCATCATCCCCTAGATACACTATTCCAAAATCTCCATGGATATAGTCACTGAAATATTCCCTGTTAGGAGTAGCATGAAAAGATGCACCAGAATCTAATACCCAAGATTCTATATTATTATGCAGAGAAAAAATTAAAGCATCTTGTGCAATACCTGCAATCTTGGCTTCTTCCTTTCCTTCGTGCTGATTGTCCTCCTTAGGCTTTGACCAACAATCTCTGCTTATGTGCCCCATCTTTCCACAATTCCAGCATTGTGGCTTCCTGCCATTTCTGGATTTAGATCTGTCTTTCCTCTTTGATTTGGATCTTGATCTACCTTTTTTGCTCTTCTCTTTCTGCCTTCCCCTGCTCTCAAAACTTAAAGCATTCCCAGATGCCTCTTTTGTGCTTTTTCTGCGTATTTCCTTATTCAAGATAACACTAACAACATCCTCTACTTTCAAAATATTTGATGCAGATGCAGTATTACTTACTGCCATTACTAAGCCATGCCAGCTTTCAGGCAAATAACATAATATCAAAAGAGCTTTTATTTCATCATCAAACACTATATTCACTGAACTTAATTGATTCACAATTCCATTGAAATCATTCAGATGAGTAGAAACAGATCCACCTTCATTCATATGCAAATTAAATAACTGCTTCATAAGATATACCTTATTGGACGCTGAGGGTTTTTCATACAAATTTGCTAACGTAGTCATCAACTCTACCGTAGACTTTGCCTGTGATAAATTGGATATCACAGTGGATGTTAGACTCAGTCTTATAGACCTCAGAGACTTTCTGTCAAGAACTTCCCATTCTTCATCCTCCATGTCTTTGGGCTTCTTTGCAACCCCACCTAATGGTAAGTAGAAATCTTTCTGATACAGATAATCCTCTATCTGCATTCTCCAATGTTGGTAATTTTTGCCATTGAACTTTTCCATTCTCAATTTACTTTCGTCTGCCATTGCTTCTCCCACTCAAACAGAAATCCCTGCAGAAACTCCTGTGAGAACCTGTAATCAATACACACTACACAGATCTAAAACACATGTTAGTGAACCTGAACTTTGATACCAATTATCAAGCTCTGAACCTGTAACCAAGGCTCTGATACCACTTGTTGGGGGATCAATCCAACAATAGATTACAATTGTGATAGCAATAAACGCGAAATTAAACCAGATTGACAAGTAATTAGAATGATAATAGCAAGAACAAGAGATACAAGAAAACACCCTGAAAACTTGTATTAACAAACTCTTTACAAAAGGAATACAATTGAAGAAAGCGTCTTTCTTCCACACCTCTCCTAGATGTATAGATCTCTCAATAGATCTCTATTCCTCAAGAGCTCTCTCTCTCTCAAGAACAATCAACTCCAACAAGCCTGGATTGATTCAATTCTGTATTGTTCTTTTCACACAATGAATTACAATAATTCACCCAACTACAATAATCCACTACAAACTACTACAAAGCTAAGAAGATCTAATTCTACATATAGAATTAGGAGACTTGAGCATGTACACCCAACAAGCAGTTAAGCCACTTGAACAAGGGCTCTAAAAATAGTAATGCCAATAATAGAGACGTGAGCTTGAGACTTCAACTCAAACTTATCATGCAAACACTCGCTTCTGTCCACGGAAATAGCTTTCTGGACACGCAGGTAACCGACGTCGGTTCCCGCTGCTTGTCTGTGATTGCCGTCGGCCGACACTCTGCCGACGTCGGTGCCTCTGTAACTGCCTGTGACCGATGTCAGTCGCTCCTGACCGACACCGGTGTCTGTGTAGACCCGAAACTGATAATGAATGCTCCTTGGTGAAGTTTTTAGCTCCACACCCTAACAAACATTGCACAAGTGATAATGTACGTTCAATGAATGGACATCAGGATCAACTGATAATGCATCTAAGAATGCAAGAGAAATCAATACGAATGACACCAAAGTGGCACACAAGTCATAGAAACTGAGTGTGTGCACAAAAGAGAGAGGGCCCATAACAACTCCTCCAAGACAATCAGTAATGACCTCTATGTGTTTTTAAGTAACACAACATGTTCAAATGTATGGACATCAAACTCAACCAACATGTATCCAAACATATAAGAGTAAACAGTGCATAAGTGCCAATACACGTCTCAACAAATGGATGTTAACCGCAATTGACAATGCATCAAAATGTGAGCAATCAGTACAATTGACACCAAAAAGGGCATAAATGAAAACACAAATTGGTGAAATAGGAGGACATCAGGCTCTATCGATAACACATATAAAAAGAGTATAAGGCAAGTACTAAACAAGGGGATATGACATGGGGGTTTGGGGGTGGTAGCCCTCAACAAGGTCAAGGGGAAGAGCCTCTTGTAAGGTCTAGGGGGTAGAGCCCCTAGTGCACTCTTTGTCTTGATACAAGGTGGGGTCGAAGGGTAGAGCCCTTGACACCAAACACAATTTGAAGCTTGTGTGACCCTTGGAATTTCCCCAAATCCATCAATTTTATCCAAAAAAAAGCCTCCCAAAATGGACGTCTAATCAACCCCTAAATTTTCACACATTATAATTTAATGCATTTTACAAATAAATCATTCCAAGGAAATGAGCATGGAAAATCATGCACTTCTGGGGGAAAAAGCACTCAAAAGTGAGATGCCCATCAAAAGTTATAACAATAGTAAATTTTTTTCATTAATAGCCAATTTGATTAAATTTACACTAAAAAATTAAATGCCCCTGACTAAAAAACATTTTAGAAACAAGTTAGATTGTTGAGGATGGCTTCAACGATAAGCAAAAATTGCAGTCCACGTTGTAAAACACATTAGGTAAGAACATTTTTACAATTCCATTCTTTATAAAATGTCTTATTGTAAGACCATGTGTGCATCTCCCCAGTGCAAATATTTTGCACTTGCTCTGTATACACAGTTTGGATAGTAGTTAGACTGCATGCAAGAATCATAGTAGTGGTATTGAACCAACAAAGAGAGGTTAGTTTTTAATACCAGGTCGTAAGCTTGGTAGTGAATAGCAATAGTTATTCCCCCGAGCTTCGGCTATGGCACAACATGTCATTCGCTGCTGCATCTTGGAGTTTTGTAGAGAGGCCCATGGCTAAATAATGGATGGCTCATGGCTGAATAGATTTACAGAATTTAGACTAGAGAATGAACAATGGATGGCTGACAACCTTCCCTTGCAATCGGGGGAAACTAAACTACCCTGAGTTCACATCATATTGTGAAGAAGCCTTTCTCTTGTCTAGGTTATGCAACTCTATGGATGGGATGAATCTTCTAAGATCCAAGAGCATGGAGAAGGGGTGGAATACCAACAAAAAACACATTATAAACATGTAATAAGTTGAAAATGTTTCAACTATAGCCAACCAAACTCTCACCTTTCCCTTTTCTAGTTCAACAACAAAGCTTAAGATTTCAAAAAGGAACTAACATCAAGCAAACCCAGACAAGTGAATACCAATGTGGCTCTGATACCATATCAGAGTATTCCCCTAGATCGTTGGATCAAATATATGCACCGATTTCAATTAAGAGTCAAGATAATGCATGCACATTGTTGAAACTAGAAGAAATCCAAAAAATGAGAATAGTTGCAAAAGAAATGAAGCAATAATCCAACTCTCTAACTGCCATGGAATAACTCACCAAGTGAGATGTAAAAATAGGGAGGTGAATGAGTAACCTCCACAAAAGGTGGTCAAAGGGCTCAGAATAGAAGAGTAAGTCCTATACCCAGAATAACCGGTCAAAAGAGTTACTCTTATAATAACAATCAAAATGTAATTCCCAAGTACACCTAAGCAAGCTGACCCATAAGAATAGGAAAACTCCAAATGAGTAAAATAAACCCATAAACAAATATGGGAAAATAAAACCTACACTAACAAGAATTTGAAAATTAATTGTCTTTGTTTGTAAGTTCTACACGCACAAGTTTGTTGATGTGCACAATTATTGTCTTAATTTGAATAATTTTGAGAAGCTTTATGTAAACAAGGTTGTTATGTCTTTTGATTGACCATCATAGTTTGGGTAAGGTTTCTAGTATCTTTGGGAGCATCACAACATTATCTAGAGTCATTGCATAGTCTAGTTCTTTTCCACAGAAGTACAAGAGTTGGTTTGTTACAAAAGTTCTTAAAGGAGTTATATCTTCACTGCATAAGCACTATGATAACTTATGGTAAGCTTGGAGCATATTTTTGACTTCTAGAGCTAGTCTAACATCATTACACTTAAATAAATAAATTTTAAAATTGATAAAACATTACTACACATTTTAGAGACATTTGAGAACCTTGTAGGAACGTGAGATAAGATTCATGACAAAGATAAGGATTGTTGTAAGATAACATGTTCATTGGAGGTTCTTGTACTTACTGGTTGAACTACATTGCTTATGGAGTTATTTAATGTTCTTGGCAATCTAATGGATGGCAAAAGGGTCAAATTCTTATCTATTTGAATGTTTTTTATTCGGTAGGTTGCATTGAAATTGCAAAAGAGGTTAACACGTTACCTATGATGTATTATAATGCATCGAGTTGTAGTATTATATAATATACTTTATTGTGATGTATTATCATTAAAATTGTGTTAAGCATTTAATATTGTTAGTGGGATGCTAAGCACTTAATATAAGTAGGTGGCTTTTGTGCTTTTATAAGCAATCCCCTACACTCGTGAAGAAGGGGAGAGGGGTCTTTTAGTGGGTCGATTTGAATGTGGGATTAGAAGATCATAAGTCAGTAGTGAGTATTCAAGGGGGTATCTAAGCTTGAAAATATCATGACAAATAAATATATGATATCATAACACATCTAAGTTGAGATCACTGGGTTGATGTCATTGTGTGTGCAAATTGTATTTTTGTTTGTTGAAATCAAATAAAGATTTGAGTTATTGTCGTTGCATTTTTATTACATTATGTAATTTTGAAGGTTGCATGGTCTAAGACATCTCTTAATTGAGAACCCTAATCACAATTTCATCACCTTGGTCCTTGTATAGCCCAATACTAAATGCATTGAAACATGATTTGTACCCTAGCACACTATTCTATTTCCTTAACCATGAAATTATTTGAGAGTTAACCTTAGGGATACAAGTCAAATTAAGCTTTTGAACCATTTTTATACATACCAAATTATAGGTGGAACCTTCATCAACGATCACTTTGCAAACCTTGTTCTTGCATTTGCACCTATTTTGGAAAATATCCTTCCTCCTCCAAATCATCTTCTAAAGCTTCCTTGCTTCCCATCACTATAGTTATTTTGTGGATAGTCCCGGGCTTTATGAGCCTCACTACATATGTAGCACTTTAGATGGCATCGATCTCCAAATTGTTGTCCTCTTCCCCTACCTCTAAGATTTCTTCTTCCTCTGAAATCTGGCCTCTCACCCTAGGCCTCCCATGGCTCCTCTTTCTTTGATGGCTTAAAGGAACTTCCTCTTCCTCTATTTGGGATAACTACACCCCTCTTTGACATCATCAAGCCCCTTTTGCTCAACTTATCTTCAATGTTCAATGCATATTGGAAGGCTTCATCTATAATACGTACCTTAAGCAAAGCTAATTCATCTTGGAGTTGAAACCTAAGTCCATTAACATATCTAGCTGCCAATTGCTCCTCGACCCCCTGAGTATCAGTCCTAATCTGCAACCTCACGAATTGCTTTGTACAGGCTTTGCCTACTTCTGGGATTCTGCACTCTATCCCAACATAGTACAACATGTGACTTTAACTTGGAGACCGCAAATGTCACTTGCCTTGGGCCATCTTCCTCTATCCCCTCCTCGAAATACCTCTCTAACTCTTAAACCCAGTCTATAAACAAATCAAGGTTTAATTTTCCTCGAATTCAAATACATCTACTCTTCCCTTGGCTCCTTGTCTCGTCATAGCTTCAATCAACCTCTCCATAGCATCTCCGGCCCTAATGAGCTCTTTGCATTTTAGGTTCATCCTCAGAATCTTCAGGCTGCAACCTAGCGTCCAACGCTTCCAATCTTTTCAACAAATTCTTTCCAAGTGCTCTCCAATTTGCAACATTTCTCCTTCCTCCTCTACCCCACTGCACATTAATTCTTCTTTGTACCATTCCTATGCCAAATCCTCAAGATGCTCCGATACCAATCTGATGTAGCCAATACCTGCAACTTCTTTCTCAATTAACAGCAGCTATGCTACCTCTTAGAAGTATGATGCATTCAGAACTATGATATAAACGCAGAGCAGAGGCTCAAAGGAGACAGCAAGGAGAAACAAGAGAGAACAGTCCTCTAAAAGAACACAGCAGAATAAAAAACACTTGCAAAGCAATGAAATTCAGAGCAAGCAATAATATTCACATTTTAGTATTCATTCACTGATAAACAGTTATCCAAATTACAGCAGGGCATCTCTTTCTTCCTCCATAAGTCTGTCAAAATATGACCGAAAATACAGCAGCGTATAAACAGTTCGATCCTTCTCTCCTCTCTTTTTTAATTTTTACCCAAACAAGTAAGTCTACCTAAAACTATGTCCATAACTACACTTAACACTGACACTACATATATAAAAAACTAATAATATAAAGACAGGTAATGGGGATCCATGCCTTCAAAATTACTCTTCCAACTACATTTACTTAAGATATATATTTAAAATATTACATCAACTCAGCTATTTCAAAACTCTTGCTATTTGGATTACCATGGGATCCACAAATGGTCTACATCAACATTGGCCTAGAGGTTGATGGAAAAACCAAAAACTGAAGAATAAAACTAAAAGGGCATATCTAGGATGAGCAACTGAATAATAATCCCATGCAGAGGACTCTTCAACCAACCTGTACTATCGATTTAACAGCAAAGATGAGACTCTAATATTGTTTCACTCCTCACAGTATCCTCCGCAGACAACTTTTCTTTTGCCCTCCTAGTGTGTGTTTCTAAAATGTTGTTCAGGTATTGCTATGTGAATTTTGTTGCGAAGGAATTTAAGATCAATCAATAACACTATATTGGTAGCTGTGTCATCTTTTGGTTCATCATCAGTTCTTTTCAGCCATCTATATCCACAAACGAGATTCAGTTAAAGAAATTGGAAGGGTTCTATTTCATTTGGTGTGGATGATGGTAAAGTGTTACACCATCCATCAAAGTATAAATCCATGGAGATATTCTGGAATAATTATGTTTAGAAATGTAGGAAAAGATACAGCTTAAAGCAATCATAGTATAAACAGAAACACAGGAATGCCTCCCAACAAAACAATCACGTGATTGCTGCTCAGATTTATATTGCAAACAGCAGTCAATGTTTGCTGCTCAGTTTCATATTGCAAAGAACTAACCATCAGTGCATGTTTCTTTATTATAATGAAGAAGCTAGACGAATCGAAAATTGTTTTACTCAATTCAAATTTCAGAAGCTAGAAACTTAGAACCTATGCACATTTCCACCAAGTCCGCCTCTGGGGAGGCGATGAAGTGCTAGAATGCAAAGTGAGGATGCCTAGAAGTACCACCAAAATCCTAGAGGCGATTTCTGAAAAGGAAGATCATGGAGATGGGGCAGAAGACCAAGGGGTGGGGAAGTGCCTCTGTGGAGCATAGTTTGGGAATCTGTCTCCTCAAGCTTTTAAAGGCATACCTTCCCAAAACTGAAGTTGAGTGAAAACTTTTTACTTATTATTAGAATCGAAGAGAGTGTTCCACCCCAGCCTTCTTTACTTCTACCTTGATTTTGAGCTTTGAACTCAGGTGTCTTGATAAGCATGAAGCATGGGTGTCCTAAGTAGGGTGAATGTCCTAGTTAATGTGGGTTAGCATTTGACTAGTGGATATTGGGTCTCACAAGCTCAAAATCAAAATCAAAATTAGACACCCTGAGAGCTGCATCAAAGCCAAAGAAAGTCTGTGCTCTGCAATGCAGTCCTTGACAATGTGCTTTTACAAGCCATTCTGTCCCCATCTCAAACCCCACCTAAAGAAAATAGAGAGAAAAAGAAAGAAAGTAGTGATCCTTCCAATTCAGTAAAAATCAAATGATCCAACACCTTTGATTACATGCAACTGAATATGGATATATCAACATATGCAACTGAATATTAAACCCACAAAGTAACTTATTACATAGCGTTTTCTGCATGCACAATAGTGCCATATACATATATTACTTCTGCATCTATAAGACCTAAATCCTACATTTACAGCACAAGAAATACAATAATTTTACCTTCATTAGTCCTGAGAGAGGACTGTCCAAGGAGGGATGCACTTAGCAAACCCTACATTTACAGCACAAGAAACATAATAATTGCTTACTCCACAGGAAGCATAACTTCATTAGTCCTAAGAAAGGGCAAAGTCCAAGGAGGGTTGTACCTAGCCAACACATAATCCCCTACAACCCTATAGCCACCCTCCTCCAACGACTTCCTGAGCTTCTCCACCATATTCTTAACAAGATCATCGTCTGTAACCCCACTGAAAGTAATAACCCCATATTTCCTTTTGGGCATTACCTTAATACAAACTCTAGAATCATTAGGCCTGGGCACAATCTCCATGGTATAACTAGAAGGCAAGACGAACTGCATGGTCACAAGTTTCTTAGAGTTTTCACCTGATTCAGAAGCTGCTTCTGTCAAGACAGGCGCTGTCATGGCAATTGGTTCAGAAGAAGATGTAGAGCTCTCATGGGTAATGACAGGAGCTGTCATGGCAATCTTCTCACCTTGTTGTTCTTGTTGGGGCTTAACATTGTTGGCTTTTCCAACAGCTCCAATGTAGTCTGCAAGGATCATAAAGCCTCCATCTCTTCCCCTTTTCATTTGGGTTGGATCATATGTTACTTGTGCTGCAATGGAAGCTTCATACTCTCTGATTTCATAATCAGGCCCTTTGGCTACTACTTGATATTTGGGGGTTTCTACACTGATTCTTCCTAGGACTGTTCCCATGGCTTAGCTGCTGTTGATGATAAAGGTTCAGCTGAACAATATGATTGAGCTCAATGTGTATATAGCTGTGGGGGATGTAATTGCGAAGATGATATGTTGGGTGAAATTGGGGTCGAAAATTGAACACGTTTCCGTTGCATGCTTACAAGGAAGAGAAGAAGTTGCTATTAAATATTAACGTGGAGAAATCTGAATCAAGGTATTAAGATAAGTTATGAATGAATGATTGATTTTAATAACGTCCACGTGAATGAATAATTGATTTTAATAATGTTTGTTTACGAGTCATGGATGAATAATTGATTTTAATAATGTTTATAAGAGTAAAAGGAAATTTTGAGTATCCAAAAATAGTAATAAAAATATTTTATATTAAAATAATTATTGATTTTAAAATAAAATATTTTTAGATTTTAATAATGTTTATAAGAATAAGGAAATTTCAAATGAGTAGTAAAAAATAGTAATAGAAATATTTTATATTAAAATAATTATTTGAAATAAATATTTTTTTATATTAAAGTTTTTATTATAAATTTTCATAAAAAAATTGTTATTTTAATTAAAGTACTCTCTTCAATTAAAACATTCAGAAATATTCATTTTAAAATTATTTACAAATTTAATTTAAATATATTTATATAAAATAATTTTCAAAATAAACAATCTCTTATTAAATTTAAGAAATATTTATTCGTTTTTATATTAATTTTTTAATAAATAAATTAGATTATTTTATTTAAATTAATTTCTTCAATAAAAATATTCAACATATTCATTTCTAAATTATCAACATATTTAATTTATATATTTTAAAATTTTGTGAAAAAATAACATTCTATTTTTTCATTTTTAAAAAACAAAACAAGAATTTTCTTTTTTTCCTATTTTTTTTTATATATTATCTATTTATAATTTTAAATCTTAAAAATATAAACTAATTTTTAAATAAATCATTAATATTTTCATCTTTCATTTAATTTTTGTTTTATAAATGATATAATTTTTTTCAATTAGTATTTTTTCTTCTACCTAGATTGTTTTGTCCGTATAATTACTAATTCACTTGCATATTTATAATGAAATTTCATAGAAACTTAGCATTTAAAAATATTTTTGAATTACAAATTTTCACTGTAAAAATTGTGTATGAATATTAATGTTTTAAATATTTAGGATCATTTTTTTTCTTGATGAAGAATCATGGAATATGATCCAAAACTCCTACACAATTTTTCTAGAAAAAAATAATAAAAAAACAGACTCTCTAAAAGCATTAAATCTTTAATATTTTTGAATTTTTTTTGGGTTGGTGGTTAAATTTTTAAGGATTGTAATTAATAAATAATTAGTACAGATATTTTAAATATATTTATCTAAAAAAAGTTTAAGAGATATCAATTTCAAAATCTTTGTTTTAGATTTTTTACATATTATAATTATTTATAACTTTATTATCTTTTTTGTAAATATTTTATTAGTTGATGATAAATTAGAAAATAAAAAAGACTCCAAACTTCATTGTATAATTAAGATATTATAATTTTTTTAATTGATTTTTAATAAAAAAGAAAAAAATTCTAATTAACAATCAAATATATTTCAAATTTAAAATTAAAATTAAAAACAAACACACTCGTAAATATTACAACTCATCACCACCCTCAGATATTATTATAGAATACCTTTAATACAAAATTAAAAGATTTTTTTTTCATTGGATCAAAGAACAAGGGCATCACTCTGTAAATCTATTGAATAAATTTTGAACAATTGGCACTAGGTACCCTTTTCTTGAAGGTTTTTTAATGACTTACGGTTATATGGATCATATTACATCATGTGGGCTCTCAAGGATGACCATAATTGACAACTATTTTAAGACATCGGCAACTCCATTTTATCTAAATGGGAATAAATTCTTAATGTTATAGAAGAGGATTTAGTCACGATTAAAAGATTTAAAACAAGCTCTGTGATGCGGCTTTAGTACCTGCGATTGAAAAAAGCAATGTAAAAGATTATATGATGGATCCATTTATTATGATATTTTTGCTCTGGGAAGATGATGTTTGGACTTGTCCAACACGTTATTGTTGTTAACAAAAATAGCAATATTGATTCTTACTACTTAGCATTTTGTATCAAAGAAGCTTATCTTTGGGAATAGCATAAGCATATAACTTGATAACAGGGATTTAGCATAAAAGAAGCTAAACACTTGATATAGCAATGTAGATTTTAGGTATTGTTTTAATAATTTCAATAAATAAATTATTTTTCATATATTGATGTTCACCCTGTTCCTCCATTACCATCGTCCCTGTTGCACCATCTAGGTACAATTGCTATACTAATCTAGATTTATGAGTAACAATATTCTTTTCTTAATGCTAATTATTTTGCTCTGTGAAGAAAATGTTAGGTTGTGGAGCTAAAAGCTTCACTGATGCAAACAGGGGAGGAGGTTGCTGAAGGTTGCTGAGTTGCAGAGCAACTGGCGTCAGTCTGATTAGCCGACGTCGGTCAGATTAGTGAAGAGAAGCAACCGACGTTGGTCAGGGATCGGCCAACGTCGGTCACCTCCAGGTAGACAGGGACCCACGTCGGTCAGATTAGTGAAGAGAAGCAACCGACGTTGGTCAGGGATCGGCCAACGTCGGTCACCTCCAGGTAGACAGGGACCCACGTCGGTCACCTGTGTGGTTCAGAACTGCAAGTTTTACGGGCAGTTAGTTAACGAACCAAGTGTTTGCATGTCAAGAGCCAAATTTAGACTAGAAGCTGCGGATCTAATTATTGTAATTAGATGTCTAATTATTGTTTGGATGAGATCTATATAATAGACTCATGGGTTGTATTGTAAAGTGTTCTAGTTTGAGTTGAGCAAAGTTAGCTCTTTCTGTGTGTGAGGTGAGCAAGGGTGTTCCTCCTAGTTCCACAGCAGTACCAAGTGTGGGTGCTGGTTTTGGAGAATCAGAAGGGTTCTTCAGGGGTGTAGGATCTTGGTCAGCAGGTTGCATGGCTACGTTAGGAGATCTACATGGTAATTAAGATCATTGATCTGCAGGTGTATGTGTGCGCATGATCCAGGTTTGCAGGTGTGCAGAACCAGATTGATTTGCAGGTGTGCAAGATCAGAGAGGACAGCAACACAATAGGGAGCAGGATCAGGCAAGATCTACTTGGAGTACAGTGTGTACTCGGTTATAGAGCAAGAGAGGAAGGCAAGGCAGTTCCTTCCATAAGTGAGATCATTTGGGTTGCAAGTTGTTGCAGTTCAGGGGAGATCTACTTGAAGTATGATTGTGTACTTGGAGTGCGTGGAACACTTGTAGAGTGCGTGGAGCACTGGTGTACTGGAGTAGTGGATACTGACTGGTTGGAGGTGAACACCAATTCTGTGTTTGAGTTGTGTGTTGGGACTGTAAGAGAGAGAGCTTTGAGGGAAGATTTACTATTTATGCCCTAGAGGTGTGGGAGCCCTAGAGGTGTGTAAGGAAGAAGAACTGTGGCAATCTTCTTTGTTGTATTTCCTTCTGGAAGAGTATTATACAATTGTGTATTGTCTCTCATATTCTATGTTGTTTTTGAATTCTAGTTACTTGTGATTCTGGTTTAATTTCGCATGTAAGTTGCTTGTATTTGGTAATCAATTGTGTGCTTCTGTATTTCCCAACAAGTGGTATCAGAGCTAAGGTTGCAGGGAGCAGGTTTTGTGTTTGGTTACAGGTTGCTCTTAGGGGTTTCTGATTGAGTGGGAGTAGAGCAATGGCAGAAGAAAGTAAGCTAAGAATGGAGGAATTGAAAAGCACGAATGGTAAATTACGATCCTATGAAAAGAAAGAGCAGGGAAAAGAAAATTGTTGGTTTGTGGAAGATCAGCATGAAGGAACTGAAGAAGCAGATGTTGCAAGTGATGTGGCACAGGATGCTCTGGTATGTTTCTTGAATAAAGTAGAATCTTGTTTTATAGATTCTGTTGCCTCTTTCCATGCAGTCCGAAATAGAGTATCTTTTCATGGTAAGGTCTTTGGAGACTTTGGAAAGATTTATTTAGGGGCTGGTGTGCCTTGCCAAAGAATTGGCAAAGGAGAAGTGAAGCTGAAATTGCAGGCGGCCAACACACGGGTGTTGAAGGAGGTCATGCAGGTCCCAGTCTTGAAGATGTGGCTAATTGCTTCAGAAAAGTTGGTGTCAGGAATCTAGAACAACAAACATGCTCTGATCCCACTTGTCAGGATGCGAAACCGGAAGCATATAATTGATTACCAAACTTCAAGCAACTTAAATATGCGGAAATAACCAGAATCAACAAGTAACTAGAATTCAGAATAACACAGCATATGAGAGACAATACACAACTTGTATTAACACTTTATACAGAAAAGAATACAATAAAGAAGATGCCACTTCTTCTCCACCACCTTACAGAGGTTTCCCACACCTCAAGTGAACAGTACTTCTTCTCCCCAAAGCTCTCCCTCTCATAGGTCCCAACACCCAACTCAAATACAGAGTTGGTGTTCACCTCCCGTGCTCCACGCACACCACAAGTGCTCCACGCACTCCACAAGCACTCCACGTGCTCCACAAGTACTCAAGGTACTTCAAGTAGATCTCCCATGAATCTGCAACAACCTGCAATTCAATAGACCATACTTATGGAAGGAACTCCCTTGCCTTCCTGTCGCTCTATCCGAGTACACACCTGTACTCCAAGTAGATCCTGCCTGATACTGCTCCCTATTGTGTTGCTGTCTATATGACCTTGCACACCTGCAAATCAAACAACGGTTTTGCTCACCTGTGAACCTCGACCTTGCACACACATACACCTGCAGATCAACGATCTTACTTACCATGTAGATCTCCTATATAGGCCATGCAACTGTGACCAAGATCCTACACTCCTGAAGAACCCAGCTGGCTCTCCAATCCAGCACCAACACACCTGGTACTGAGGCACTAGGAGGAACGCACCATTGCTCTACCTCACACACAGAAGGAGCTTATAATTATGCTCTCTTACTCCCTAGCACACTTTTCCAATACAACCATGAGTCTATTATATAGATCTCATCCAAACAATAATTAGACATCTAATTACAATAATTAGATCCGCAGCTATGAGTCTAAAATTAGCACTCATCATGCAAACACTTGGTTCGTTAGCTAACTGCCCGTAAATAGCTCGCAGTCGAACCACACAGGCGACCGACGTCGGTCCCTGTCTGCCTGGAGGTGACCGACGTCAGCCGATATATGACCGACGTCGGTTGCTTCCCTTTGCTATCCTACCGACGTCGGCTGATCAGACCGACCCCAACTTCTCTGCAACTCAGCAACCTTCAGCAACCTCCTCTCCTGTTTGCATCAGTGAAGCTTTTAGCTCCACAATCCTAACAGTTGGGTGATGAGAGATGCACAAGAACTCTCACAGTGAATGCACTTGAATTAGCTGGTGGTAAGAAAACAGGTACTCTTTATCTACTTGCTTATGTTACTGATTCTTCTTCTGTTGTGGAGACATGGCTTTGTAGGCTTGGTCACATGAGCAAGAAGAAGATACATGTTCTTAAGAGGAAGTCAAATGTTTTTGATAGACTTAAGAACTGGAAAGCCTTGGTGTTTTTGGAGGAGATGGCAGACAGAGATCAGTGGAGAGGGCTAGATACCTCTGAGCAGAGCAGTTTGGATAGGGATTTGATTCAAAGAAAGCTCGTGGGTAAAAAGTCATCACTCATAGGAAAACACAAGTACCGGCGTCAGTCAGGATGAATCGGCGTCGAACATACAGGTGCCGATGTCAGTCATGTGCAGACCAGAGCCAGTGATGTCAGGCAGGATAAGACCGACGTCGGTCAGGAGAATCGACGTCGACAATAGGTAAGACCGACATCGGTCAGGAGGACCGACGTCAGCAATAGGGACACTAACGTCGATAGAGTTGGTAGTCAGGACAGGTGCATGGAACTGACGTCAATCGGATGCAGACTGTGTAGTGACCGAGGTCGGTCACTGTAACAGATTTTGGGCGGACAACACGCTGTCAAGGAGTCTCAAACGCCCATATGGAGGACTGAAAGTGGTAATTAAGCCTCAAATTTGTTGTTCCTCTTCTTTATACTAGTTGCTGACTGCAGAGCAGAAAGGATCTAGGAAACAGTGGGAGCATGGCATGAATATGATGCAAGACCAAATGAGAGATTTGGTAGGGTTTCCAACCAGTATGAAAGCACAGAGACGAATGGATACCTTAGTTAAAGAATAGAGAGAACGGACAAGTGAGACGAAAGGCCAGGTCATATGGTCTTGAGGAAGCTGCAGGACAGTGGTACAGGGTTGACAGGGGGAGGACAAAGCATGGCTTTAGTCAATGTCAGGGTAACTACTGTGGGTTACTTTACCAGGGGGATGATGAGTTGCAACATCATCCTGTTACTGTATGTTGTGTGTTTGCATACAGGGTTACACATATAGGGTTTTGCTGAACTAAAGGTAAAGTTAGTTCAGTAGTATGTCATGAGGAATTTGGAGCAGCAAAATTCTTTGGCATGAGTGGGTTCTAGAGACATGGAGATCACCAGTTGATTTTATCTCTGGATGATTGTGTGAAGCCGGTGAGCACGCTGATGGGTTGGACAGTTTTATGAGCAATGTCCTGATTCACATGATGAGGTTAAGTACATAAGTAATGGACTTGAGTTTTCCATGTAGTGGGAGCTGTCAGAAAGTTTGGAGCCGATTCGGGAAAGAAGCACTGGAGGGTAGCTCAATGGATTCTCAGGTATTTGAGAGGGACCAGTAGCAAGTGCACATACTATGTAGGGTCAAGTTCTTTTCTACATGTGTTTGTAGATGCGGATGCGGCAGGTTACTTGGATGACAGGAGGTGCACCACGGGTTGTGTGGTGGTTGGTCTTCAGGATTCATCTCGAAGAGGGATACAAGCCAGGAAATAGATTAGACGGGGTACAGGTACAGGTACAGTGCAGCTGTTTATCTCCAAGTGGGAGATTGTTAGGTTGTGGAGCTAAAAGCTTCACTGATGCAAACAGGGGAGGAGGTTGCTGAAGGTTGCTGAGTTGTAGAGCAATCGGCGTCGGTCTGATCAGCCGACGTCGGTCAGATTATTGAAGAGAAGCAACCGATGCCGATCAGGGATCGGCCGATGTCGGTCACCTCCAGGCAGACAGGGACCGACGTCGGTCGCTTGTGCGGTTCAGAACTGCAAGTTTTATGGGCAGTTAGTTAACGAACCAAGTGTTTGCATGTCAAGAGCCAAATTTAGACTGAAAGCTACGGATTTAATTATTGTAATTAGATGTCTAATTATTGTTTGGATGAGATCTATATAATAGACTCATGGGCTGTATTGTAAAGTGTTCTAGTTTGAGTTGAGCAAAGTTAGCTCCTTCTGTGTGTGAGGTGAGCAAGGTGTTCCTCCTAGTTCCACAGTAGTACCAAGTGTGGGTGCTGGTTTTGGAGAATCGAAAGTGTTCTTCAAGGGTGTAGGATCTTGGTCAGCAGGTGTGCATGGCTACGTTAGGAGATCTACATGGTAAGTAAGATCATTGATCTGTAGGTGTATGTGTGTGCATGATCCAAGTTTGTAGGTGTGCAGAACCAGATTGATTTGCAGGTGTGCAAGATCAGGGAGGACAGCAACACAATAGGGAGCAGGATCAGGGAGGATCTACTTGGAGTACAGTGTGTACTCGGTTATAGAGCAAGAGAGGAAGGCAAGGCAGTTCCTTCCATAAGTGAGATCATTTGGGTTGCAGGTTGTTGCAGTTCAAGGGAGATCTACTTGAAGTACGATTGTGTAGTTGGAGTGCGTGGAGCACTGGTGTACTGGCAGTAGTGGATACTGATTGGTTGGAGGTGAACACCAACTCTGTGTTTGAGTTGTGTTGGGACCGTAAGAGAGAGAGCTTTGAGGGAAGATTTATTGTTTATGCCCTAGAGTTGTGGGAGCCCTAGAGGTGTGTAAGGAAGAAGATCTGTGGCAATCTTATTTGTTGTATTTCCTTCTGAAAGAGTATTAATACAATTGTGTATTGTCTCTCATATTCTGTGTTGTTTCTGAATTCTAGTTACTTGTGATTCTGGTTTAATTCCGCAAGTAAGTTGCTTGTATTTGGTAATCAATTGTGTGCTTCCGTATTTCCCAACAGAAAATCCAAGCCACGCTGGTGATTTGAATTTAGCAACACATATTGTTCGAAACAGGGAAAATAGGTCCTAGTAAATTCAATCCAAATGAATTTAATTAATTAGTGTGGATCCAATCTAAATGAATTTTTGAAAATGAGCACCCATCAATACTCAACACTAAATTAAAGAAGATAGATTATTAGTACACTTTAACTAGTTTTACAAGACTAAATACTTTGAACATTTTATTACTAGCAACATTTTAATTAACTTTTTTTGAAATATCAGAGTACATGACAAGAGACTAAACCTATAATATATCACAGATAGGCTTTAAGAGTTTTGCTTGAGCTTTTGTAGGGCATTCTGCTCGTAATCACTCTACCATTCCATATGGTCTATGGTTATCCCTGCTTAGTGTGCCCCTTAGTCTTTATTGTGGGAGACACTCACTGACACATCCAAATGAACAATGAGCTCATGTATTAGCTAGCATTCGTTTACCATTATACACACACACACACAAGGATTTTATACATGCTCTTCAAAATAGAATTTGAAGAGGGTGTTTTATATTTTATTGTAAATTGAACAAATATTTTACTTAATTCCTCATTATTTGTGCTAATGATATCCATCTTAAATCAGAGCAGCTATACCCTGTTCCTGATTTAATTTCCCATTAGTAAATTTAGCAATTGAAATGTCATTGTAAATTACAACATAATCATTTAAGTTTATATTATCTATTTAGGTTATTCTCTTACTTGTAAAGGACGAAGCAGTTCCCGGAAGACATCGAAATAAAATTTTCTTTCACTAAATTCGCCATAAAATGAAATTGGGGATAAAATAAAAAATGATCCAATCAATTACAATTACATTAAATTTGGCATAAAATTAAATTGGGTAAGAAAAAAAAACCAAAACAATTAGGGAAAATTCACCAGAAAATCAAATAATTGAATTTAACCAAATTCACTATAAAATCAAACTCCCTAGAAAATAAATCAATTTCAATTTCATTAAACTCGCCCTGAGATCAAATTGGGTATTAAAAAAGTCAAATTCAATTTCACCAAATTTGCTATTAAATGAAACTAGGTACAAAATAAGAAAAAGTCCCAACCTCTGAACTTCTCTCTATGCTTGTTGTCTATGGCTAATTTGTCAAAAAAGAGTTCTTTTCTCCACCATATTTAGCCAGAGAAAAAAATCCCCTTAGCCTTTCTTTTCTTAGAATGCCGTCGTCCCTGTACTGATCAATTGGTGAGGGGAAAAGAGAGAGTGGATCACAAAATACTGCATCTACAGAAATTGCTATAAATGTATCAGAAATAATAGAAATCTGTAAGAATAAATAAGATAACCTGTCATAGTTTGTAATCTTACAATTGCGTGGTGCTCTTAATGTTTCTTCCACAATCTGTCATTCTGTTCTGGCGTCATATGCTATCAAATATGAAGCGGCTTCTCTACTATTTTAAAACATAGAAAACATACCTACAAATACTACAATCCCAAGAGCATTTTGAGCTGAAGGGAACATAGACGAGGAAACAAACTAGTCGAGGAGAAGGATGGAATAAAGGAACTACCGGTAATGCAGATGTCATCTCCATGGCATTGCTTTCAATAGCATGAAGGTGTCATCGTATTTTTAATCCCCGTATCATTGACATTTTGAAAAATTTAAATAAATTAAACCCATACAAAATGCGCAGGTTGCAGAACTGTAATCTTAGAAGAAATTAAATTAAACCCGAATTGTTCAGTGGACGCAATTTCATTGGATTGGAGGCATACTTTTAATCACTGTTTAATGTCAATCAGGGAAAAAATAAAATATTCATAGCTGTCGACAGAACTTTGGAAAGCCGTTTCATTTTTCATTTGCCAAATGAATTGGATGCTTCTAATTGGTAGTCAACACCGATCAATGGAAAAGAATCTGCTCAGAGGAAACATACAAGTACCCACAGGTACTAACAAGGTTATGATATGGTGGTGAAGTTAATGTATTAATATATATAAAGTATAAAGTGAAAGATATGTAAGGAGGAATATAGGGGAGCAAGAGGATATAAAAGTGAGAAGTTGGAATTGATCTCTCATTGGAGATGTTTTGAATTGGTTATATGTTTTTAAGAGTTGATTCAGATTATATAGACTCAAAGTTTGGAGTTAGGGTTTGAAAGATTGAAGTGTACAACCAAACTTAGGGTTTGAAAGATTGAAGTGTACAATCTTTGTGAAACGTTTATGTGTAAAGGTTTATTTTTAATGGTGATCAATTTATGAAGTATGTTTTATAAAGGAAATGATATTGACATGTAAATATGTTTTGTAAAGGAAATGATATTGATATATAAATAAGAATGAAAGATGGATTTTTTAAGTGATGTGTATTTTATTGTGATATTTCTTGTTTGCTTGGTTGATGCTTGAGTCATATGTGTGATATATATTTGTGTAAATATGATGCACTTATGTATATTTATGTTTTGTTCTTATAATTGGACTTTTAGTGTTCTCTTGTTACGCTTTGGTTATGTACTTAAGTCTTTGGGCATAAGTGATATATCGATGTTGTAAGTATTATTTATTAGTTGTACAAGATTTGGCATGCATAGAGCCTCAAGAAATATTAAGAAAACATACAGCATCACGATTAGATGAATACAGTCATGAAATTAATTTTTGTGTTGTTTATCACTCATCATGAATGTTAATGATGGTTTGGACATCTATTATTCAAGTGTCATGAATGCTTTGGACATCTTACTCTAATCATTGTCATCTTTTTGGGTGAAGTCTTTGTCACTTTTAGGTGTGCATTTTCACTACCATATTGTATCGACTATCATTTTTTCACTTCATATTCAAGATAAATTGATAAACTTTACACAATCATCCCTTTCTAGTTTTGGAAATTCTTAATTAAGCTTATGTTACTATTTTACATGTGTTATTTAGCCTAGTTAAGATTGATTTATTATTTATATCACAATTTAATGTAAATCCATTTATCTATATTACATTAATATAAAATATGATAAAATAGGACAATTCTGACAAAAAAACACAAAACTTTCTTTTAAATCATGCAAAATCCAAAAAACATGTAAAAATGATCGTATGAAAGGTTTTGATGTTCAAGACTCCATATGCATATACTGCTCATGAGAAAGGTTAAATTCGATGGTGGTATGAATGTATGTTAGTAATTTAGTTGTAGAAGACAATGGATTCTTTTTTGACAATGATATTAAATTATGTTAGCTTTTAAATGGTAAATTATGATGAAATTTGTTTTTAAAGACCATATGGAATGAAAATCTAGTGGACTATCAAAAATTTCAAAGGATTATAATAATAGCTATAGGAAATGTATATCACTCTTAAATGTTTTCTTATGTAAACATGAACTTTCTAAGCGTTTGAATGGGTAACTACAGTAAACAAAATTACTAAAGAGGGACAACCTTCAAATTTAACTCTCGAATCATGAGTTACAAGTTATATCCCTACTTTGTAGTTACACAAATAAATTAAAAAACACAATTGTAACAAGACCATGAAATAGAAAATCCTTGCCAATGTCATTATTACAAAGTCATGAATGCTTATGGTAATACACTACAACATTTTTCTTTGAATTTAAGAGAATATTTTGAAGTTTTACTTATGCATTCATATAAATATATTAAAGTGAACCTTAACTTGAGTGTGAAAGTGACTGCTAGTAGACTTTGGTTTGGGTGAAGATTATTATGGATTGAACTAAATTAAATAAAAATCTAAACTAAGATATTTTGTGAACTAAATGTAGAAAGATTAAATAAACATATATGACATATGCCATTAGGTTGTCACAATTAGAGAAAATCAAGTCCTAAATCACGTTAGGTTGTTGTAATTAGCTCAATCCACACTAGGTGGTTGTAATTAGGATAAACAAGATTTTGTTCTAACAAAAAGGGAATATTGAGTCTCAAATCATAAAAGGTTGTCACAATTAGGATATATTGGGTCCCAAATTAGATTAAGGTGTCAAAATTATGCTTAGTGGAATCAATATGTTCTAATCAAGTTCTCTTTGCAACTAGTGGATTGATTAGTTCTACGAGACACTCAATTAGAGCATATTATGTGTGAGCTATCATTAGGTTTTTGTAAGTGTGTTTAGATGGTAAATGTCTTCAAATGTTGCACAAATCCTTTCAATTTATAAATCCACCTTAAATTTTGTAGGTCTAAACTTTTCCCTTTTGTCTGTGCAAAATATATGGACCACAATTAAAATATTAATAAAAACATAGACCACTTTTAACACGGTTCTGGAATAAAGATAAGACACATGATTATCATCCAAAGGCCATGGTTTAATAGAGTAACAAAATGTCTTCTTATTTTAAGGTCACCCCAACACATTTCATAGATGCATTAAATATTATGATTAGACCCATTATTATCAACATGCCTCCATTTATTTAGAAAAAATAGGGTCACTCTTTTGAAAAATATGAGACAACTTTTTATTTTTTTGCATAATCATTCCTTTTTTATAAAAAAACCATGTTGCAGGTTTCAAATGGACATAGGAAAAATAACTAATTATAATTAATTGAAAATAGTTATGCATGGTTAGGAAATTATTTTTTAACCAATAGAATACAAGATAAAGGTCATTTAAAAAAAAATACTTTTCAATAAAACTATATGCCAAAATTTTCATTTGAGAAATTCCAAACTTTGATTGGCTAATGAAAAGCCACAGATAGCAAACTTTAAATCTATATAGCTTGTACTAAAATAAAATAAGTGCACGAAGTGCCAAGTCCCTAGGGATGTTTTTTTAGCACACATGCAAGGAGTAGAGGTTAAATTTGACATATTGCATCTATAATTAAAACATTATCTTAACCTCAAAGAAATGTGATCTCCTATTTAATTATTTTTCACATTTTAGATGCAAAATACACCATCAGGATCAACATGGTCATGGGGTCTCAATACCACTTTACTAATGCATAATGGAGGCATCATAAAAATTATGTGGTCGCTACCCCACACACATAAGTATTAATGCTTCTAATATGACCATGGAGTAAGCTAATGACATCTTGAGGACTTCAAACACAATAAATCATGGTCATATCTTAACACATCTAACACAATGAAGATAAATATTTCATAAATCTTTTATGGGGATCATGAGGCTGTGATAGTGGGATAAGTGAAACTTATCACAATCATGGAGTCTCGATGACCTTGTCATTCACGAAGTGGTCTTAGTTATAATTTTATTTATATAAGTAGATTAAGCCACTTTAAATTTTTTGCGTGGCCACCATATAGTCTAAATTAAATAAGTGAAGGAAAATTGTAGATGCCAAAGAATATACATTGAAATGGATATTTATCATTGTTATTGTAGTGGATATATTTAAATTTTTTTAGTTATATATGGCTGTAAAATTAATTTAATTACTGATAAGGTTTTTTTAAGGATTTTATTAGCTCAGAGTGACCTATCCACAATTAACATTTACCTCAAATAAAGTTCATAGTTCTTCCCCCTTTCAAATCTAGATATTGAGCGAACAACATCAAATTCAATGGCTAGAATTGGAAAGAAATCGGTTGTATCAAGAATATCCTTCAAAGTAAAGTAAAAAAGCACATTATATATTAAATTATAAAAACAAGGAATCACTTTCAGACCTTTAAATAACATTATACACAATAGATACACTAAAACTTTTTTGTAAATAATTAGAGAACAATTTCAACTAAAAAATGTAAAATATCTTCTCTTATAGGTCAAAAGATATCTAGCAGCCATAAAACCTATCTATTGCTCCTATGACTACCTATTGTAGAACAACATTATACACAATAGATACAATAAAACATTTTTTGTAAATAATTAGAGAACAATTTCAACTAAAAAATGTAAAATATCTTCTCTTATAGGTCAAAAGATATCTAGCAGCCATAAAACCTATCTATTGCTCCTATGACTACCTACTGTAGGATCTCACTTATGAATGATCACATGTGCATCACTTTTTTCCTGTCATTACTCAAGATTGAAACTGAAAATAAAATGGTTGCTACATAAGTAGTGTCATCGAGTTTAGAAATTTGAAACTATTAAATAATGTGAGCAAGACCAATGACACCCTTTGGACTTCAAACACAACAAACCACAATGTATAAATTTACATATTCTTATGCTTAAAATAAACAAATATTGCTCAAATATTTTACAAGGAAGTTTGAGGCTTTGACAAAAGGATGAGTGACATTTGTCACAATCACAAGGTGCTAATTTTATTGTTGTTCACATAGTGGTCTCACTTATAATTTACTTTATTTTTTTACTCTCAATAAATAATGATTCATTCTAAAAGGGTTTGGTAGGATCCAAGACTACCTCACTACCCAATTAAGTGCCTAATAATTTATTTGACATGAACACACAGATCCACATACTATAAAAGCCAATTGAAAGGCAATAAAGATCACAACTAAGCAAAGACACATGGCACATCATTATACCACATAATAATGACAAATTTAAAGGTGAAAGGGTATTTGGATGTGAATATGAATAAAGGAAAAATTTATATTCCAACGCATCTATGTTGTTTGCATCAAACATAAAAACAAGGGATACATTGTAGCTATAACACCTTCCTTTTTTTTTTATACAATTATGAGCAAATGTGTTTATAGCTATAGCAAGAGATCAAATATCATGTTCAACACATTTATCAATTAATGAATGCAATTTTTTTTGATGTATTGTGCTGATTTGTACAGGTTAATAGTCTCTTACAAGAATTGTTTCTAATGTATTACGCTGATTTGTACAAGTCAATAGTCTCTTACAGGAAAATTACAAGAGTTTGAATTTTAAATGCAATTAATACTAAACTTAGTGGGATATGGGATAAAGTTTTATATTGTCAAATGATAATAAAAACATAATGAGTGTGATTCAATGACTATGTAATAACATTGTTCCTAGATAAATAAACTTTTAAATGCGATTAGCTTAAAATTATGGAAGACATGTAACACATATGGGCAGCGATGATCGAATAAACAATAATTTTTATTTGGCCACACTAGAAGTAGTGAATAAAATGATTATCATGAAATTTTGCAAGATAAGTAAAACTTATGGGTAACTATGATCTCACTTTTCAATGTAGAATTGAATGAAGAGACCTAGGTTAACAACAATAACATAAACTTAGAAGTATTATTTACATTCCTCTTTACTTCGACTAAAACTGTATACATTAATTGGTTTCAAGTGGACATAATAGCACAATTAGAGACAGAGGGATGAATAGATCCTCCTACTCTTATCACAAAGTGCCAAGTGGTTTCAAGTTTATTAAGTTCAAGATGTGCAATATAAATAAAGATGCCATATCCATTTGTATGTCGATAGGAATATTTAATGTCTCCTATCATAAGAAGCTAATTATCTAATAACTTGAAGGCTACTCCCCAACCATTATTAATGCACCATAATTAGAATGCACTAATGAAGTTTGCACTTGTTGGACCATCTAGGTTAGATGATATTTATTTTCTTGCAACATGATTGGTAAGAGAAATTTCAGTTACATTATTATTTTTAGTTGTCTCTAACTATTCCACAGTGGGAACCTTTGCTACAAGTTGCACTACAACACCATTTATGTTACCCTATCCACGATTGGATTTGAAAGGATGTCAATCCAAATTCAAGCATAGAATAACACAATCATCAATCTTATAAGTTTGGAATGTATGGTGCCATGCATGCACTATAGACTCAACCACCATCCTAACTTCATCATATCTAGTAGATGCTGAAGAAATAATTTTTACATCTTGCTAATTATATAGAACATATGACACCTAAAATAAGATAAAATATTTATTTAGAAAACATACATCAAGGATTGGATCCAAAAAGTGATAGTCCAAAACTAGTCCTCCTCTTTCATATATTAGAAATCTTTTCAATGGGAAATATTTACCCTATCAATTACAAGTACAATATATTGAGCTCTATTAGTTAACAACCTATATGCTACTCCAGGGATAATGATGACACCATAATACTTAAAATAAAAATATACAAAGGCTTGGGTCATTGCAAGACCAAGAGAGTTTTCATTTGGTAATCATACTCTACACACATGTGGTTTGCCGTGTAAATCAATCACTCATGCCTTGCATTGCTTTATCCTTTTAGCCTCCTCTAAATTTTGAAGCATAAAATAAAGTCCATCTTAGATGTCTATGTATACAAAATTTGGGTTTGTGAAACATTAAATTAGTTCACAAACCTATTGTTAAAGGATAAAATAAAGCTAATTTAATTTTTGGTCTTACAAGTAAGGTAGGGATCATCCTCAACAATAGACAGGAGGCTAGAATTGAAACTATTCCCTTAGAAATAAACAAGAGATTACAATTAAAACTATATGATAAAAGTAGAGTGGGTGGCAATTCTATATCACAATGTTTGAGATGTAGTGAAGCCTTCAAATTGACACAACCATTGACAAGTAGTTATGTAAACCAAGAGACCATACATATATATGTGACATGTATACAAATTTCCATGGGTGTCTCATAGTACCATGGATTTAACAAGAAGACCAAGCCTTTCATTAACACTAAGATGGGTATAATGCAAGAAAGCATTGAATGTTTTATGTACTATGGTGTGTAATTATGTACTATACAAAAATGTTTAATAGACAATTGTCTCAACTTTATGTATTATTTAAGAAGTGCGATGTCTTTGCATAATATTAAATTACCCTCATTTATCTTCAATTTTAATTTTTCCTCTCTAATATTATATGCTTAATCAATTTTTCAATTTAATGTAATTTAAAAAAGAGATTAAGAGGGCTTACCAGGTAAGTTTTCCTTCATAAGATTTATTAACCGAATAGCTAACAAACTACCATTGGGTTGAATTTTTTCTGATAATGGCCTGAGAGTCCCCCACATGTGCAATTACAAGGCCCTGACCTTAATATAAAATAACTAAAAAGATAAGCCACCATATGGGAGGTATAAGTGATTAAGTAAACATCAATCATCAATGAAACTAATTTATTCCTAACTCTACAATATTACCATTATTGAATGACTTTGCAAGCAAAAAAAAATATAAAAGGATAGGAGATATCAAATTGAAGCTGATTTATTGAGCCATTTCATTGCTACATTTTAGTTTTTTTTCTAGTAAGAAGAATCTACAATCAAGGATTTGCATTCTAGATGATTAGAGAGAGAATTATCGTAAGAAACTTTACAAGATGTTTTTAATCAATGTTTTGGATGACACTCTGTAATTGATTTCTAAGATCATATGCAAGGTGGAAACATTGTATCTTTCATTCTAAGTGATGTTTAATCCTATTAAAAAATTAAGGGTGAAAACACTAAGGTTCTTATCGTCATTGATTGAGTGTGGAAGGAATGATACTTTTAGCATATTATCGAAGGTTGGCACCAAAAGGTACAAATTTAAAATATAGTCTGCAAAAATGAACATATTGAGCAATATTTATATGAAAATTACAAACTTTTTGTGGAAGTAATGATTAAATCAACAACACAATCTATTTAATTATTGTCACAACCTATAAAATCTAAAATGAGATTAATTCACTTTCGAGGGTTATTTTAATTTAACATGAACAAGATCAATTGAGAAGCATTAATTATGCAACCTGTTTGATAATGGTTATGATAGCAGCCCCATTATAGAAGTAGTCCAAAGTAGGATGCAACTTGAGTTATTTATCCATCACCTTGAAATGTCTCAAATGATATTCCTACCACACTACAAAAATTTTGGGTTCTTCCTCTCATTGATCTTGGTTCACAACATCAATAGATTTGTATGAGTTAATAGCTCATAAACTGTTACCATCTGAGTTAAAACTTTTAGCTGAAAGCAGCTTATGCCATTGATTTACTAGCATAGAATGCAATGAGTCTCTAACCCTTCTACCAACTATGTGTCCATATGGACCATGTCCATAAAAAAACCAAGGAAGATTGTGTCTTCACGAGACCCAAAATTCTAACACATCCAAAAAGAATAAATGATCATTGAATAATTAGTAATTGCTCAAGTTACTTTTTTATATCAAATTCATGGATAAAAAACAAAATAAAAAATCATCTTTTATGATCCCACAACAATCTAAATGGAAAAGTCTACTGTTTCAATTTTTTTTCCTTTGCTTCAATTCTTATTGGATTTTTCAATGCAAATGGATAGAACTATTTCATAAGTATTGAATAATTGTTGAATCTTTCCAATCTACAAAAGAAAAAATATATAAATTATATGCTAATATTCAAAGAAAGGAATCACATGAGATGTCAATATGAATAAAAGAGTTCAAATGCCAACAAATATGAAATAGAGCATATATACATTTATCATGTAGGAGGTTAAATAAGATACATCAAAATATTAAAAAAATATAAAAAAATCGTAATGCATATCGACCAGAGGATTTTTATTAAAAGACAAAGGAAAACCCCCCTTACAAACAATATCAACACAAGGGGTAGGGTTTTTTTGACACAAAACCTAATGAAATTTAAAAACAAGTTTTATATTAAAATTTTAGACTACTTACAGGCGTATGGATAAGATCACGTAGGATGATTGCAGAAATAAAAACATACTAAGATATGTTTTAGGGGAAGGATTAAAAAATGAGACATCAGAGGTGTAATGACATGGTGATCATTGTTGACTACATCCAAAATAAATAGAAATCTAGGTTTGAATTAGAGATTAAGACTTAAAATCCCTTAGTGTATGATATAAAGATTATAGAAGCAAAATATACCTACAAATATTCTGCTATTATTTCACTTTTAAAATGAAGCTCTAAAAAATACCCTGCACTAGGAAGTAAATATAGAAGAAATAAAAAAGACACTTGTTTGTTGATTATTTACGTGAAGGTTTACTTAAGACATTGTTGTGTAGAAGATGACATGTGACCTGCTTCTGTTGTTGTGGTAAATAAAATTAATAGGTGTGCTACTTTTGTTGTTGTCTGACTTATGGATGAGACATGAAAGAAAGATTAAAATTTAGAATGTGAAAAAATCATTAGACGTAATACATACAACTAGTCACCATTTATGAGCAATGAGGAAAATAATAAACTATTACAAAACATTAGAAACTATTTTGATTTTTTCCCAAAATGTAAATATTAATTGCTTGTCTTGGTCCTACATAATTATCTATGCCGATAATTGCCTATGGCAAAAAATATAATACCTTAGGTTATTATAGTCATTGATCAAGTTTGGAAGGAATGATACTTTCAACATCTTATCTAAAGTTGGAGCCACAAGGCATTTTTTAAAAAAATATTCTACAAACATGAACATATTGAGCAATATTTGTATGCAAATTGTAAACTTTTAGTGGAAATAATGCTCAAATAAACAACACAAAATATTTCATTGTTGTCACTACATATAAAATCTAAAATGAGATTTTCACTTTGGAGGGTTACTTTAATCTAACATGAATAAGATCAATTGAGAAACATTAACTATGGTACCTAGTTGACAATGGTTACGATAATAATCCCACTATAGAAGAAGTCAAAAGTAAGATGAAACTTGAGTTATTTATCCATTGCCTTTAAATCTCTTAGATGATATTACTATCACACTACCAACATTTTGGGTTCCTCCTTTTGTTGATCTTGGTTCACATCATCATTATATTTTTATGAATCAGTAACCCATAAATTATTACTAGCTGAGTTAAGAATTTCAGCTAAAAGCAACTTATGCCACTAGTTTACTAGGATAGAAGGCAACAAGTCTCTAACCCTTTTGCCAACTATGTGTCCATATGGACAATGTATGTCAAAAACTCTAAGGAAGACCGTATCTTTGTAGGACCTAAAATTTTGGTACATCAATAAAGAATAAATGATCATTGAATAATTAATAATCACTCAAGTTGTTTTAGATCAAATTCATGGCTTAAAAAAATAAAAAAATATATTTTATGATCCCATGATAATTTGGAAGGAAAAAACAATTGTTTCTTTTTTTGGTCCTTTGCTTCAATTCTTATTGGATTTTTCAATACAAATGGATATAACTATTTCATAAGTTTTGAGTACTTGTTGAATCTTTCTAATTTGCAAAAGAAAAAATATACAAATTTTATGTTATTAATTGAAGAAATGAATCACATGAAATTTTAATAAGACTAAAACAACTCAATTGCCAAAGAATATGGAAAGAAGAGCATATATACATTTATCATGTATGAGGTTAAATAAGACACATCAAATTTAAAAAAAACAAACTGTAATACATACTAACTAGAGGATTTTTATTAAAATACAAAGTAAAACCCCCTTATAAACAATATTAACACAAAGGGGTAAGTTTATTTGACAAACAGCCTGATGAAATGTAAAAATAAGCTTTTTATTTAATTTGCAGACTACTTGCAGGTGTAAGGATAGAATCCACGTATGATTATGGTAGAAAGGAAGACATACCAAGATTTGTTTTAGGGGATGAATTTGATAAGACCTTAGAGGTGTAATGGCAGGGTGATCATTGTTGACTTCATCTAAAATAATTACAAATCTAGGTTTGAATCAATTATTAAGACTTAAAATCCCTTAGTGCATAATATAAAAATTAAAGAAGAAAAATATACATATAAATATTTCGCTGTTATTTCAATTTGAAAATGAAGCTCTGCAAAATACCCTACACTAGGAAACAAATACAAAATAAATAAAAAAGACACTTATTTGTTGATTATATAAAATGAAAGTTTACTTTCTACATTGCTATGTAGAAGATGATGGGTGGCTTGTTTATGTTGTTATGGCAAATAAAATTAATCAGTGCATTAAAATGTTACTTTTTGACTTGTGGATGAGAGATGAAAGAAAGATAAATATTTCAAATGTGAACAAATCATTAGATGTAGGACATAAAACTATTCACCATTTATGGGCAATGAGGAAAATAATAAACTATTACAAACTATTATAAATTGTTCTGATTTTTGCCCAAAAAGTAAATTTTAATTGGTTGTCTTAGTCCTGAATGATTATCTATGCCAATTAATTGGCTATAGTAAAAACTATAGTACTTAAGGTTCTTATAGTCATTGATCAAGTGTGGAAGGAATGATACTTTTAGCATCTTATCAAATGTTAAATCCACAAGGTAAAAATTTAACATATTGAGCAATATTTATATGAAAATTGTAAACTTTTGGTGGAAGTAATGTTCAAATTAATAACACAAACTGTTTCATTGTTGTCACTAATTCTAAAATCTAAAATGAGATTAATTCACTTTGGAGGTTTACTTTAATTTAACATGAACAAGATCAATTATGAAGCATTAACTATGATACCTATTTGAAAATGGTTATGATAGTAGTCCCACTACAGAAGCAGTCCAAAGAAGGATGCAACTTGAGTTCTTTATCCATCACCTTGAAAGATCTCAAATGATATTCCTCCCACATTGCAAACATTTTGGGTTCCTCCTCTCACCGATATTAGTTCACATCATCAATAGACTTATATGAATTAGTAACCCATAAATAATTACCATTTGAGTTAAGACATTTAGCTAAAAACAACTCATGCCACTAGTTTACTAGTATAAAAGGAAATGAGTCTCTCACCCTTCTACTAACTATGTGTTCATATGGACCATATCCGTCAAAAACTCCAAGGAATATTATATCTTTGAGGTACCCAAAATTATGTCACCTCCAAAAATAATAAATGATTATTGAATAATTAGTAATTACTCAAGTTGTTATTTTATATCAAATTCATGGCTAAAAAATAAAAATAAAAAATCATCTTTTATGATCCCATGATAATCTTAAAGGAAAAACCATTGTTTCAAAAAATTCATCCTTTGCTTCAATTCCTATTGGATTTTTCAATGCAAATGGATAGAACTATTTCATATGTATTGAATACTTGTTGAATCTTTTTGATCTGCAAAAGAAAAAATATACACATTATATGATAATATTTGAAGAAGAGAATCACATGAAATGTCAAGAGGACTAAAAAAATTCAAGTGCAAAAGAATAAGAAAAGAAGAGCATATATACATTTATCATGTAGGAGGTTAAATAAGATGCATCAAAATAAAAAAAAATCGTAATACATATCCACCATAGTATTTTTATTAAAAGACAAAGGAAAACTCCCCTTACAAACAATATTAACACAAGGGATAGGATTTATTCGATGCAAAACTTGATGAAATGTAAAAACAATTTTTATATTCAAATTTTAGATTACTTACAAGTGTAAAGATAGAATCCACATAGGATGATGGTAGAAAGGAAAACATACCAAGATTTGTTTTAGGAGATGGATTTGAACATGAGACCTTGTAGGGTAATGGCATGGTGTTTATTGTTGACTGCATCCAAAAGAAATAGAAATCTAGTTTTGAATCAAAGATTAAGACTTAAAATCCCTTAATGCATAATATAAATATTAAATAAGCAAATATACTTGCAAATATTTGGCTTTTATTTCAATTTCAAAATGGAGCTCTATAAAATCCCCTGCACCAAGAAGTAAATATAGAAGAAATAAAAAAGACACTCATTTTTTTATTATTTATAGTAAAGGTTTACTTGTTACGTTGTTGTGTATAAGATGACGGGTGGCCTAATTTTATTGTTATAGTGAATAAAAATAACATGTGTGTTACTTATACCACTGTTTGACTCATGGATGAGACATGAAAGAAATATCAAGGTTTTAAATGTGAATAAATCATTGGATGTATGACATAAAATAATTCACCACTTATGGGTAATGAGAAAAAAAAAATTATTACAAAACATTAGAAACTATTTTGATTTTTGTCCAAAATTTATATTTCAATTGGTTGTCTTCGTCTTTCATGATTATCTATAACTATTAATTTCCTATGATGAAATCTATAGTACTATGCTTTATGACAAGTACTAAGAAGAGTTGTGTCCCCATGAAATCCATTAACATAGATCCCCATGACCAATAAAGTATTACCCTTGTTTTGATTCCATCAACTCATATATTTTGTGTAGGTTAAAGGTGAAAATGGACTTATGAAAAGATAAAGAAGAATTAAAATATGAACATGAACTTACTTTAAGACCATTACTTTCACTACTTCAACTTATCTCATTGAACAATTATGTCATATAATTTTTCAATAGTTTCGAATGTCACTTGATTTTTAAAATGTATCTAATTTCTAAAAATTCATAATAATTTTGTAGTAGATATGAGTTAGGAACTAAATTTAATGCTCAAACATGGCTATCATGATTTTTTTAATGACTATTATTTATTAAACATTTCCCTTCAAATGTTACTATTATTCATAAAAAAAAAATATATGAAAAATGATCTATATATTTATTATAATTCTTTAAAGTTTTTTGATAGTCTGTCCAAAGTTTCACCTTGTATATGATATAATCTACCAAAAATAGTGATTATATTTGACAACTTACAAATGTAAATATATTCATACAACCATCAAATTTAGTTCTTGATCCGAATCTTGGATAAAATTATTGAAACCCACACCTATATAAATTTAATTAAATAATAATTAAAAAAACATCAAGGAAACACAAAAGAATGCTAATATATAGAACACACTCCGCCATAAAAAAGAAAATTCCATTAACATAACATTCATTCATTTATTTTTTAAATAATAAACTCTACATTTATTAATATTAGATATTAAATTATAAATGAAGCATTGTGTCTCATTTAAATCATATATGAATGTGAGTAGTCAGTCAAACTCAATTAATTAGTTTTTGTTCAAAACTCTTACCATTGTATTTATCGATATCCATTCTTATATTTATTTGATTTTTATCCAAGATGATATGCATGAAAGGCCTCTACAAGATATTAAATTTAAACATATCTATTCAACATGCAAACATTTAGATCATTTGAAAAACACTCATTTACAAAATTATTGAGAAATGACAGTGCTTATTTTATTAGGATTTAAAATTAATTGGGATATTAACTCTAAATAAGATAAAAATAATTAAAGGGTAACAAATGTTGTAAATGACTTGCAACTAGTAAAATGAAATTAAAGTACTAAAATGGAAAAAGATTGAATAAGTTAAAGAAGCTAACTATTAAAAAAAAAGACTCAGTTGATTTATTCCTATTAGGTTGGTTGTGCATGAATAAAAGATGGTTGAACTAATAAAATCTTAATTGACTGGGAATAGTCAGGGTCTACTGTCACTCTTGACCTTTGTGGATCGATATTGACCTACCTAAGAAAATAAAAAATTGATGATACAGTCACATGCACCTACTTGGAATATAAATGTATGTGAAATTTATACCTTCGACAATGTACAAATGACCTGTAAATGACCTCTTCAGGGTTAAAACCCTACTAGGGATTGTGATAATTGAAACCTACAAAAATAAAAAGGGGAGTATAATAGGCTGAGCTATCCCCAATCACCCCCATGATGATTAAACACTACCTATGTATCTAGAGTACTCTAAAAATGGAATCAATCCCATGTAGAGTGATTAATGCGATAGTGTTCCTTTGTTACATGTATGCATCTATATATGGCTTGAATAATTGATAATGCTTTGCTTAACTCATATAAAATTGGATTGTGATGTGAATAAGGGCTAATTCAAGTGAATATAATCAAATTTTGAAATAATAGGAAAGTTTTACTCAACATGCAAGAGTAAAAGTGTGCATGAATAGTGAAATTTCTAAGCTGTAGATTGGATGGCTTAGATGTACTTTTATAGTAATCTAAAAGGATGAAAACTCATGATACATATCCTAAAAATACATGCCAACCTATAAGGGAGGGTTTACATTTGAAAAATAGTTGTTGTTGGATAAAGGGTAAGTGACAAGAATATTTAAACCACCAACTAAAATTGACACAATTGATTACTGTTTGTGTACAAATTTATCGATCAATAATGGAACAAGGTAGCCACTTGGTTTATCAATCCAACTAATTTCACTAATTTTAAACCTAGGTCATGCATTTGGTAAGATGTTAGCACTATTTAACACTAATTCTTTCAAAGGTTGAGAAGATATAGGTTGCATATAGGGAAACATACTTGCATAAAGTATATCTCATGAAAGGAAAGTACAACAAATGAAATCACATTTGCAAAAAATAAATTGTTGAAAAGAATTGATTTGTTAATTTGTGTTTTTAAAAAAACCTTGATACATAATAAAGATTACACAAATACCATTGCTTTATTTAGTTAAACTTATGAATTTTAGAAATACACACAAAATTGAAACTACAAATGATCACATATTAAAAATAATAATTAGTTAACAGATCAGGATCTCTACTACAACTTATTGTGAGGGCCCCCTCCTTGATCATATTTGAGTCCCATTCCTTCCCTTGATTATGACTGATTTACTTCAAATCACTTTTTATTGCATTAATTAACCTATTACAATGTGAGTATTGCTATAACAATGATTATAAAAGCTTGTCAGAGATTGTGACTCTTTTATTTACTCAATATTCCCTATTCCATGTTCAATATTCCATTATTTATCTATGCCCTAATATCTCATTTTTAATATAGAAGGCATTTTATTTTTTTTTTATTATTTAATAACAATAGAATTTATATTTTACCCTAGTTACTTAACAAAATATATGAAAATAACCTACTTAAGCTAAATGATAGATCAATAAGTTATAATAGAGAACAAAGTAGTTGGTTAATTGGTTGACATGTTTGAGAAGTACAGTCCATAGATAGAAGAGTTTTAATGACATATCCAAACATTGATATACATTTCTATATATTGTCAGATTTGTCCTCCATATTGTTCTAACTATTATAAATCAACTGATGTAACAATAAAGACTCCAGTTAACCATTATATTTTTGGTATAGGTTGGAATAATTGTGATATAATTGTTATGCGTTATGATAGACATATTATAAATTTTCTAAATCTTACATGAGATGTCTCTATAATTAGTATGGGTTAGAATAATAGTCTACCATTGTTACAGGTTGGCTACCCAGTTTCTACGAGTTGGATACCCAGTTGTTATGTATTAACTATTATTTCTTGATACTTCATTACTCAAACTTGAAGTATCAAGAAATAATAGTTAATACAAAATAGTAATGAAAGTACATGGTGTAAATTTATTCATAAAATAACAATTTTAAACATTAAACACCATAATATACACATTATATTCATATACCACTATTTGATAGACAAATGTAAAAAAAAAAACTTTATGTACTTAGGATTGGTAGAAGGGAATAATAAAATGTTATAGGAGGTCATTTGATGGTTAGTTTATTGACTCATAACAACCCCTAAATAAACTTGTTTGTAGTCCTTGATCAACTGGAACCTTTACACATGGAAGCAGAATATTATGAAATCAAATGATTTTGATGAAAATTCACCCTATTTCCATAAAATCCAAAGTTATTCTCTATGTTTTTCCATTTATTTTATTTAGCATCTTGATTAATCTATTCCCTTCCTATCCGATTAAGAATGAGGAACCAAAAAATTAAATATTGATAGGTTATGTTTATCTAGCTCAATCTATTTCTCCTTGTAACCTCAATGTATCTAGTATCCCTCTTAAGAGCTATCCTAAAATTTTATCTTGAGAATGGCTATTTATTATACTATTTTGGGGTAAGCTCATTCCATTTAGTTATAAAAGCATCGAAGACTTCTTGGGTATTCTATGTTATCAATGTTAGATATCATTTTTTTGATTTTATTTTCTCCATTCTATTTCTTGAAGCCACATCTCTTTTGTTCATCAATTTAATCTAATATGATTTTATTATGTTAGGCCTCATGACTTCCCCTCTAATCATTAACGCAATCTCTTTTTCTTTCTCATGACATTCTACTATTTTTGTACCTATTTTTATCTCATTAATAAGTAAGAAAAGAAATAACTAAGTAGTACATCCCATACATATAATTTTGGGTTCCCCTCTAGGTCATTAGGAATATTTTTAGGAGTGATACTATTATACATATCAAAGAAGGAATGGGGTTCACTTACCATTTTAGTTTGGTTTGGTCAAAATAGATCCTCATAAACTAAAATTTCAGCCACTGCTATTTAAGATAGATGACATATACCCTTACATATGGTTTTTAGTTCAGATTTTCATTGTTAACTGACTCATATCCTCTACTTTATTCTTTAATTTTGTGATCTATGATTCAATTTCTTTGATATTTTTATTTAAAGCCTATTTCCATCCCTCAATTGATTTAACTAACAATACCACTAAATTTTCATGGTTTGGATCTTAGCATCCATTTTCATAAACAATTAATGATTTGGCTCATCTATTTGAGTATAAATGGATCAAAAAGTGTTATTAACACTTCTTGTAGCCATAGGAGATTATTTTGATATGAGTTATGTTGTAGGGGATTTAAGATGTATAATTTATGTCTCTAATACTCTATCCAATGTGTCTAAACCAGTACATTTTTTCTTTAATTCATTAATTTTTTCCCTAAGGGTTTTAATTTACATTAGGGATTTTATCAAATTTTGGTTTTCTTCTTGTCCTATCTCAACAATGTTTTTTGTTGTCCCATTTGCTATCCATGCCAATGGACTATTATTCCATTTTTTCTTATTATGATACATTTTCTCTTTATTATTTTAGTGTGACATATCCTTCTATTACATCTGGTGAAGGGCTCCAATCCTCTATTTCACCAAAGGCTATGAACTTAGAGCTAATTAAGGTTGAACTTCATTCTCTGAAGTTACTAGTAGTTTGAGCCCTTTCTTCATGGGGTTACTCTTCTTCCATAGATGTTCCTCCACTTTTGATATGGAAAATAGTATGGACTAGAGGCTAATGTTGGTTGGATATCTTGCATTTGATTATTTATGATTATCCTCTAGGATAAGGAGGTGGACTCATTTGCCTCTTTTTAGGCCTTGATGTGGAGGGGATATTTTCATCCCTCTCTTGCACTAGTTTCTCACATATATATTTAGATTCTTAAGAAGAGGGGGTTATTATGATCTTTTTCCTTGTTCTTCTCTCAAGTCTTTCCTTTGCTTCATGTCATTTTTATTTCTCTAATGTTACTTCTTGTCCAATTTCCTCATTTCCATGTTGTTCCTCATTTGTAAATTATTGTAGTGTTAAAAACTATTTCCATGTCAGGTTGGGTCTTTGGTCCCTTAGACATTTATGAACAATTAATTAAATTATATAGTGATGGGACATGGATTTTGGCTTTCCCTTCTAATATTCTTCAGCCATCCTCTTTAACATGTTTAATATAAATTTGGGAAAAATTACCCTTCTTTCATCCCTTAGATTATCAAGGAGCCTAAAGTGAACTACATATAACATGGAATGACTCCACTCATAGGTTAAATATTTTAAAATATAAATGGTTTTTTTTACCATAATAGAGGTAATGAAGAGCATATTGTGCCTTGGTTGGAGGCTTATAACTACTCACCTTCTATGTAAAATATGTCTCTTATTGTAAAAACACTAAACTTCCTTTTCCATAATTTTCCCATGCATGTTAAAATAGTTACCTTCTCCAGTAGCTTCAATTTTTAGCCCTAAGATAGCAGATACACTAATCACAAAGGTTTATATGAATTCTTACACAATTTTATCATCACACCTTATTAATTTTATGAAGTAATCCATCCACCCAATATTATTGAATATATTTTCAAGTTTTGAAGATTATTATTAGTGATGTGAGGTCTATAGGTTCTCTCCTAAGCATGTCTCCTATTTTTTCCTAAATTTATTTTCCTATTACAAGGAAATGGTTGTTAGATGGTATAGAAAAGCATAGGGTTTGGAATGTTTGTCATGTGTGGATGATTGTGAAGTATTTTAGTAATTATCATTTCATCATTTTACATATTTTACCCTCATGTTATTAACAATCATTTCTTCCAACTTATATGCTTACTTGACCTTAGCTTCCATGATGGGAAATTCCATGTACATGTAGAATTTATAATGAATCATACATATTTTTGTGGAACTCCTACCAAATACTATGCCACTCACTCTCAAGTGATGGATTGAGTGTGATTAATAGTGCAAATAGGAATATTATGATTTTATTGGATTGGAATTGTGGTTGAAGAGTCTAATTTGACTTACTCAAAAAGCAAATATGTTGCCATATGTTAAACCCATAATAATGGAAATAGTACTTAAATGGTTATGATTATATAACTGTGAATTTAAACACAATTATTTTAGAAAAGGATAACATCATTAGATCTTACACATTGGTTTACCAATAAATTTAATTTTTTATTGTGTTGGTGGTTGGATATTTGTATGTATCATGTTGAGTACTCATGTAGTTTGTAGTGAAGGATAATTTATTGGTTGGAATGAAGGTTGAGAGTGATGACTATAATGAATTGGTCATATTAAATTTTGAGTGGAAATGGTTATCTGAATTACATTTCATATAACAATAATTATTAGCTTCTTAGAGCAAGGCTTACTCCTTCTTATAATAAATTTTATATCTTGATTTAACAAGTGACTAGTAAGCATGCTTGAGAAAGAGTAATTGGAATTCACTATTTAAGAAGTAACATTGATTTTGATGTCGATAATCTACTAGTGATACTTATGATTGACCTTAAAAGATGCATGGAGGTAGGTATAATGGGGCTAAATTAGTCATGGTGATCTTCCTTTGGATACTTATAGAGATAATAATTTAGATATTTTATTTTATCAAGAAAGAGTTGGTTAGGGGAGTTTACTTGGTGATGTGAGTGAAACCTACAACACTCTTTTGAATAACATGATTTTTTTATATAAAAAACCATGAAAACTAGATGTTACATGCAATCATCCAACCTAACTTGAATTATAGGTATTTAAATTCAGATAGTAACTACCATCATTTTTTAGCATCTACCAATAAATGTTGAGTATGGTCATTGATGTCTTAGGTTATCATTGATGTCAAAGAGAGCACATGGTTCTAGTGCATGAATGCCAAAAAAGTTGTGTTTGATATCTTGGAGAGATATGGCACACTTGTAGGTTTGTAAGGAAAAATAAGTTGTGTGGCATCCATAGATATCTTGGTGAAGTTGTGGTGTGTCACTTAATTATCTGGAAAGAGAAACATGCATCTTCTAGCTTAAGAGAAGCCAGTCCATCACTCCACATAATACAAATATGAATGAACCAATAAGTTTGTGCATTTATTGCAAGTACTCAAAAAGTCAACTAAGGTGAAAGGTTTTCATAGAGATGTTGTCTATAGTGCCAAGAAGGCACCCTGAAGATTTGGACTCTTGAAGTATTTTATAGCTCAAGTTGTAAACCTTCAAAGTTGCACTTGTAGACTATGATGGGCTAGATATTGTCAAGTTTAGCTATGTTAAAGTCTGAGGTCACTAGTCAGTAGATCTAATGGTAAGCATTCATTGTCCAAATCTTGATCCAATGGTGCATGTGAAGTCAAATTGTCAAAGGTTCCTGATATTAAATGCACTTGTAACATGTGTTTCAATATCATTGAGTTGATAGAAGATCAATGGTATGTGGGTGTTCATACAGATAGAGATTGATGGTGTGGGTCGAGTCAAAAATTCAAATGTGTAAAAGGCACATAGAGCTACCAAGTGGCATAATCATGGGAGCTCAGATCAAATATCAATAGTGAGAATTTCAAGATAAAGATTAGGCTACTCCCAAGGAGATCAATGGTACATATTTGTAAAAAGTTTCTAGGGAGCATGAGATGAGGTTAAAGTTCTTGATGTTTAGTGTTTGAATAGTGATCGTTGGAATTTAAATATTCAAATTAACGAGGGAAAACTAGTCTATTATTTTTGAGATATATATTTTGATCCAAGACAAATTTCTTGATGTATTAAAAGTAAAGTTGTAAATAACTTCAAGGTTCATCCAAAAACATTTATTAGAAGGTTTTAATGTTTGTATTGTCAAAGTTATTGAGCTCCAAAGTTGACTATATGTTCATTTATGGTGGTTGTATGTATAAAATAATATTTGATCAATTTGTGCTTTAGTAGAAGAGATTTTTGGTGGGAGCAATCACTTGAAAATGTCTTAGAGATCATATAGAGTGGACCCATGTATTTGAAAGTGATATTGTGTTCTTGTTTTGCTCAATGAAGTGCTAAATAGGTGAGTAGGTATTCATGAGACCAATAAGGGATACTAATGCCTAATTGAAAGGCATAACTACTTAAGTGTGACCCATGGATTCTATGGATAGCCTATGAGGATGGTATTGAGCTTTGTGTTAGTATGATAGAAGTCTTAAGGGTTAAGGCAAGTATTATGGCTGACCTAGAAGTTTATATTCATGAAGACTCTATAAAGAGTGGAGATCAAGGTTATGGTTTCTAGACTTGATGTGAATTAATTGAGAAAGTATAATATAGATACGAAGGAAAGAGATCAAATATAATGTGATCAATGGATAGATTGAAGTATAGAGTAGATTGAGGATGAGGGAAGAAGACTAAAAAGATCCAAAAGGAGTGTTTGGATGCATTGCTTGTATGAGCAAGTTTGAGTGTATGTGATGAGCTTAATGAGAGGTGTTATACATTGTTTCTCCATCAAATTGAAAGGCAATCAGAGTTTTAGAGTTATTATTTTCATAAGGTGTTGTGTGGGTGCTCAACATGTAGAACAAGTGAGTGTTTGTTCATACTTAGGGGTGGGTGCTCCTTGTGAAGTGGGTACTTCACTAAAAGGTCTCATGTTTGTGATCATCTTATAGGAAAAGTATTCCATGTGTTTACAGGATTGAGAATGGGTTTTACTCCCCAAGAGGGTTTCCCACATAGATCTTATGTTATGTGTATGACCTTACATCATCTTTCTTATTCATTATTATAAACATCTTGTATGCTTTACGAATGATTGTGGTCATTGATTAAGAGTTTGAAAGGATTGCAATCAAACTTTGAAATATCTTGCATCACTGATTCACCCCGCTCTCAGTGATTGTACCTCCAATAATGGGTATCAGAGAAGGACCTTCATTACAAGTTTAACCACTTGAAGGTGATCCAAATTATAATATAACAAGTCAAAAAATGTAAGGTTTATTTACAAAGTAAGTACCATTATTCAAAGGGTCAAATTATTCTTTCTAGAGTACAAAGATGAGGACATACATCATGTCCCTAGGGTTTGATATTTGGAAATCTATCATGGATGGTTACACTACACCAACTACACCTCCAACTAGTGCTGCTAATAAGATGTTGAGTGAAAATAATTATAAAGCTATGAATGCTATCATTTTTGGTCTATTCAAGGCTAAGTTTACCAAAACGATCCATTGTAAGTCTACCAAGGAATTTTAGGTCAAAATATAGACTATCTATGAAGGAAACTCTAAGTTAAAATTGGCTAAATTACAAACCTACTGAAGGCAATTTAAAGGTCTCAAAATGAAGGAAGAAGATACTGTGGCATCCTATCTTATAAGGGTTGATGAGGTAGTAAAAATGATCATAGGTCTTGGAGAGGTGATTGATAAAGCTACTATAGTATATAAGGTATTGAGAACTCTTACACTCAAGTTTGATTCAAATTTTTTTGATGTAGAAGAAAGTCATGATTTCACTCAGTTGAAGATGGATGAACTGCATGGCATCCTTATTACATATGATATGAGAGTTGATGAGGATAGACCTCCTAAGAAAGAAGCAATCTTCAAGGTGATCAAGGAGACAAAAGCTAAGAAGAATAAGTTAAGTTTTGAATATTTTGATCTTAATGAAGATCAACTTGAAGCCATGATTAAAAGAAAATTGAATGTACGATTAGTTAAGTATGAAGAAAAACTTTCTTTCAAATGTTTTTTATGTGGTAAAATTGTTCATTTTGCATCTAGATGTCCAAATAAAAACAAGGTTGAACACAAAGAAGATTATAAATAATCTCATGAGGATGAACACAAGAAATCTAAGGGTCTAAGCAAGTACAAAAAGTTCTTCAATAAGAAAAATGTAAAAAAGGAATCATACAAAGGCAATAGTAACCTTTACCATGAAGAAGATAGTCACTCATTTGTAGAAGAAGAAGTAAACACATCTAATAGTGATGATTCTTTTTATAATAATGACATGGAGACATTGTTCATGGATTTTAGTGATGATGAAGGTGAATGTTTTTTAAGTAGAGATTTCTTTTGCAAAGATAGCTTAGAGGAAGAATATGAGAAAAACACTCTTGAAGATAAATATCTAGATACTATGGAAGAAATGAAGTTGCTACAAAGAAAGAACAAAAAATAAGATTCTTTGATCAAATCCTATGAGGATAAAATTGGGATTTTTGAAGGAAGGCTGAGTAATGAAGTCAAGGAGCATGATGAGATCACACAACAACTTGAAACTCAGGTTTGTACTCTTAATGAAGAAGTAAAAATAAGGATGAAGAGTGTATCATGTATCAATCAAAGATAGAGTCTTTGCAGATAAAACTAAATCAAGCTATGAGAAAAGATACAACTGATAATTTAGATAAGAAGGATGAATTGATGAATTATCTTTAAGATCTAAAGATTGAGAAGAAAAAGAAAAAGAATATGACATCAAAAATCAAGGACTATGAAGAGAAATTCAGTGTGTTTGAAGAAAGAATGAATGATGACACTAGGGAACATGAAGATACTGTCAAGCATCTCAACAGTCAATTAGAAACTATGTATACGAGCCTAAAAACCAAATAATATGAGAGATTAAGGTATGTGATTGAAATTGAGTCATTAAAAGCTGAGTTAGAAAAGACATATTGTAAGGTGAAGTCATTTGTGAAGTTTAAAAAGAGGTCAAATGATCTTGACAATATTTTGAGTAATCAAAAGCATGCAAGTGTAGAAATGGTCTTGAATATAAAGAAAACAAAAGCATGTAACTCAATACAAGATAAAGGTTTATGTGAACAAAGATAATCAAACTTTGAATATCAATCATCAATTAAGGAATGAAGATATTAATAGATTGAAGATAAATCACATCAAATAACCAAATGCTATGAGGTATGAAAACTTCAATGGTTATTATTACTCCTACAATCAGTTTGGTCATAGGTCAAAAGATTGTAAAAGATCTTAAAGGAATGAATTTGCATGGAATTATGAATAAGACCATGGTAAGCATGAATAAAATCATCACTCAAGACAGTCGATAGGTTTATAAGGAAAGAATGACATTTTTTGCTACAAGTGTCAATAATTTGGTCATATTGCAAAGTTTTGTAATATCTTCATCAGGAGATCAAATGATCAAGTACATGAAAACATTCATGAAACTTCAAGGAATCATCATATATCTCAATAAAAAGGTAGGTAAAATATAAGAAACCTCATTTGTTTCAAATGTCATGAGAGAGGTCACATAGTATGGTTTTGCAAGAATGATCAGTATTATACTTCAAAAATTGTCTATCTTGACATGAAGAGAAGGAGTCATAGTTAATGGAGGCCTAAGTAGGTAAATGAAAAATAGGATCAAAGTGGATTATTTTCCATGACATAAGAGGGAACAAGTTCAAGTATTAAGGAACAAGCCTTCTACCCAAATGGACAAGGAAATTGTTAAGAATTAAAGACTTTAAACCAAATTTAATATGATCATAAATCATATCTAAATTATACACTAACATGCATCATGGAAACATTCCTCAAATCACAGTTATTATGAAAACATAAATGGAGATAACAAGAATCAATCACACATAACACAAATCTGTCGTGGTTCACCCAATATGGGCTACATCCATGAAGAAAGTGCTCAAATAAAACAATAATCTAAAAACAAGATTACAATGAACTCTCATAGAGATAGAATATCTCCTATATAAAATGTTGCACAAATAAATGCTACAATTTCACCTGCTCCTACACTTTAATATATCTCACAAGCTATTATACCACACCCTATAATAAACACCTGCACTTTGTAAAAAAATATCTACACTTTGACTCTAATCCTCAAATCCACACCCTGTAAATAAATCATCCAACCTCTAAAGGCCATACCACACCTGTATATATAGGAAATGAGGGGAAATCCACAAAATGAGGAGAAAATTTCCATGATTATCCAAGATAGGAATCATCCACTAAAAGACACCTCAATTCCACCTCATCAAGCTCATCCAAAAGCCCATCCAAATAGGAACATGCCAAGTTTGTCTCTCTACCTTTAAAGACACATTTTCCAACAACATGTGATCACAAATAACTCCTTGAAACAAGGAAGACATCCTCTTTTCCAATGAACAACCAACTCCCTCATATCAAGGAATTCAACATGGAAAATAGGCATCTAACAACTAACTCCATAAAACATGGAAACATATAAATTAGATAAAATAAGGAATATTCCACTCACATGGGGAGCAAGGTTCCACAAAAGGTGGAGTAGGGAAAACTATGATCCCCACATTTTTGGAGCTCTCTAGGCCTAAAAAATATAATTCTAAGGTCATGTGATAGCCTCAAAGGGCTCCATACTCAACAATCTCCCACTTGGAGACCATTTTTCCTAAACAAAATTTATCATTGCTCAATGACCACTAAGGCCAACCAAATCTGAACATAGTTTCAACTTGTCCAATGTGACCACCTTGGTCATCATATCTATAGGATTTTGGCTAGTATGAATCTTCTCCAACTTCACCAAGTTCTCCTCCAAAACTATCCTAATGAAGTGATAATGTAACTGAATGTGTTTATGTTAGATAAAACACAGAGAGTGAGAAAGAACTAGATTGTATTTAGAGAATACAATCCATATCTGAACAATACAAGAACACCTATTAAATAGGTAATGAGAAACATGTGAAAAGGGTGGGTAGAACAACCAACGTCAGCTATTATGAAATATCTAAGCCTGTTAAACAAACTAACCTCTTAACCCAAGTGGTTAAGGAAACTAACTAAAGACAAATTACCTTAGTCAATAACCCAAGGTAAATACATAATTATGATAACACCCTCCCTTAATGAAAAAACCAAAAACAAGACCAAATTTGTCCCTAAATTTTATGAACTTGTTTGAACCAAGTGGTTTGGTCATCATAGTAGCTAGTTGCTTTGTAGTGGGGTAGTAAAAGAGACTTTTATCTTTATTTGTAACCAACTATCAGATGTAATAATGGTGAACCTCAATGTTTTTGGTCTTGGCATGGAATATTGGATTCTTCACCATCTTTATAACACTCTGGTTGTCATAGAAAATCAGAGTAGGCTTTGATGACTCAAATTGAAGATCCTCCAAGATTTTCTTTATCCACATAGTTTCACAACCTGCACTGACCATAACTTTATGCTCTGATTTTATTGAAGATAATTCCACTATAGTTTTTAGTTTGCTCTACCATGAGAAAACTCCTAAACCAAGAGTGAAAACATAGCTTGTTGTATATTTTCTTGAATCTACTGATCCTACCCAATCAGAGTCAGAATATCCTGGAAGATTAAAATCTATAGACTTCTTATACAATATGTCAAAGTCAAGATTACTTTTGACATATATTAATACCCATTTTACAGTTAACTAATGCAATTCATGTGCTTTAGACATGAAGCAAGATAGAAAACTCACTGCAAAACAAATATCAAGTCTAGTGGTAGTGAGGTAAATGAGACTACCCACTAGCTGCCGATACACTATTTCATTGATCAGAGGTGAATCAGTGTTAGCTGAAATTTTAGCTCCAACTTCCATATGTGAGTGATTTGTATTATAATCCATCATTCAAAACCTTTCCAACAATGATTTGGCATACTTACTCTATGACATGAATACAACACAATCACCTTGCCAAAACTCAACACCTAAATAATATTTTAGTAGTCTTAAGTCTGTCATGTCAAAAGTACAATAGATATTGACCTTCATCTATTGAATGAGACTAGCACTACTCTGAGTGATATACATATCATCAACATATACAATGACAATCAAGATATCATCACCAAACACCTTTACATAGAGAGTTGGTTCAAAGTTACACCTTTTGAAACCAGACTCCCTAAGGTATGTATCTATCTTCATATACCAGGCTTAAGGAGCCTATTTAAGCCCATACAAGGACTTGATCAATATGCAAACAAGATGTTCCTTACCAAGAAACTGAAAACCTTATGGCTAGACCATGTAGACTTCTTCCTCTAGATCTCCATTCAAGAAAGCACTCTTGACATCCATTTGGTGCACCCACCATCCAAACTAAGCAGTAATAACAACAATCAAATGAAAAGTTACCATCTTTGTAGTAAGAGCAAAAGTATCTTTATAATCAACCCCTTCCTCTTGTGCACAACCTTTTGGAATAAGTCTGGCTTTGTGTTTGTCCAAGGACCCATTTGCTTTGCATTTTACCTTGTAAATCCATTTATAACCAATGGATTTATTTCCTAGTGGTAGCTCCATGAGCTCCCAAGTCTTATTTTTCATCAAGGAATCATAGTCCAATTACATGGCCGATTCCCACTCATGATTCCCTTTGGCCTCTGAAAAAGAATTAGGCTAAAAAACATGTGAAAAAATAGTTGTTAGAGCAAAATTTTCTTGCTCATCTCTATTAACAAACTACTTTTTGATCTCAATCTTCTTCCTTCCACACCATGTGGTAAGTCTCCCTTTTTTAGTGCTTCCATAGTGGTAGAATAACACTTTGGCTTCTTTGATTATTCTATTAGAACCTCACAATGACCTGCATCAATTCCCTCCTTGGAATGTGATTCCACTAATGAACTAAAATCTTGCTCAAATTTCACACCACAACTTATAATAGAATCATTAGAAGAAAAAATGACTCAATATTTGAAACTATACCAATTATTGTGAAGTATGAGATTTGTTCATTTACTATGACATCTCTATTTACCACAACTTTGTTAGTAGAAACATTAAGTAATTTGTAGGCCTTTGACTGCTCACTATACCCAGAAAACATGTATGCTTTGCTTTTTGCATCTAAGTTACTTCTCTTTTGGTTAGGAATAAATAAAAAAACTATACAACCAAAATTTAAAAATCACTTACATCTGGAGTTCGACCTAACCAAGCCTCCTCTGGAGTCATATTCTCCAATTATTTTGTAGGACTTCTATTGAGGATGTACACCACTATATTCACTAATTTTGCCCAATATCTATATGAGACATTTCTGCTTTGGACCATATAATGAGCCATGTCCATCATCATCCTATTTTGCCTTTCCACAACTTCATTTTGATGCAGAGTGTAAGGGGTAGTATACTATCTATGTATGATTTTAGTGGCACAAAAATATTTGAACTATTTTGAGATGAAATCACCCCCATTATCTGTTCTAAAATATTTCACTGACCTTCTCGCCTATTTTTAAACCATAGCTTTCTAAGTAAGGGAGTTATAAAAATAATCAAATTTCTTCACTAGCAAGTATACCCACTTTTTCCTAGAGAAATCATTGACCAAAAATAGAAAACAATGGGATTTAGAAGGGGTAGGTGTCTGCATTGGACCATGCAAATATGCATGTACCAAATCCAATACTCGCTTAGCTCTTGAAGCTTTAACAACATCAAATGAATGTCTAACTTGCTTCCCCAACTGACATCCAATATATACATGATGAATATCCTGAATAGAAGCAATCCCATTAACCATCTTAGTCTTATTCATTGTAGTCAAATAATGGAAATTCAAATGCCCATACCTTTCATGCTAGAGTGAACTTTTTCTATCTACTACTACAAGTGCACCTTCCTTTGCTCTCTATGGATCTACAAGCTTATACAAGCCTTTTTCACAAATCCCAACAATAATAATATTGTTATCTCTGGTAGTGACTAAACATTATTATCCTTGAAAATCTACAACAAAATTAGAGTTTCTAGTGATCTCAATAATGGAAAGTAAATTTTTGTTTATGTCTAAAACATACCTAACATTCTTAAATGTATATAGGATAGTACCATTAAATCTGATCTAAACATTACCATATCTTTTCACAAAATGCGTCCTACCATCTCTCAAAGATACAAATTCATTATTACTATCATTTTCAACAAAATCCACATACCAGTCTTTATGGCATGTATAATGGTGAGATGCCCCCAAATCAAAGTACCAAGCTCGATCCATCATATAATTACCATTGGAAGCCATGAAAGCAAAATCAAGAGATGATTCATCACCTTCACCTTCAACTACATTTGCATGATGAGATTTCTTTCTAGGTTTAGCCATATCATGTTGTCTTTTCTTGCAATCTTTCTTAAGTTAACTAGGTTGCTTACAGTAAAAACATTTCCACTTAGATCTCTTATTAGAACCACTTGAGAAGTTTCTATTGGAGAACTAGTAGTTTTACCAAAGTGCTTACCCTTTTCCTTGATGAAGAATACACTCTCTATAAAATTAGATGTAGATAACACTGTCTGCTCCTATCGTCTCTCCTTTTGCAATAGCAATGTGGACAACTTTTCAAAGTCTAAAGTCTGCATCTCAACAATCATGTGCAAGGACTCCACAAATGACTCAAATGAAGGTAGAAGATTCTGTATAACCAGAACAATCAAATCGTACTCATCAATAGGATTTTGCACAACCTTCAACTGATCACTGATGTCCTTGATTTGAAACAAAAACTCAAAAACATAGCCACCTTCTTGCATCTTAGTGGAAAATAACAAATTCTTTAAATACAATACCCTACAGGCTTTAGAAGCCTAATATTTTGAAGCTAGATTTTTCCATAGATATGATGCTATGGTCACATTTCTAACCTCTGAGATTAGATTATCCACTACTGATAGTTTTAACAATATAAGAGATTCTCAATGATGTTTATCATAGTCATCATAACTAGTGACATGCCTTTGTTCTTTATTGATCACTATTTGATTAATGTTTTGATATTCACATATCATCAAAACCATGTGACTCCATAAACTAAATTTTTTTCCTATTAATTTTTGTAAATTTGGCAACAAGAGGTGTTGTAAACTAACTATTTTGACGTAGTTTTTCTAAAAAAATGCAAATACCATAAAAACTATAATGACTTTACACAAAATTTCTCCTACCCATTGATTCAAATCATAAACTGGTCAATACCTCCAATTTTAGCAAAAAAAACTTCACCATTTAGGAAATTTTAAATTTTCCATCTTTAAAAACACCAAAAAATAGATAAAAATAATTAAATTAGGATATATACAACTCCAATTTCAAAAATTCCTTCTCTAGTCAACATCTAGATCAAAAACCCAAAAAATGGTGAATTTTTACCTTTTAGAACTTTTTCAAGATAATTAGTCACCAGTAGGTCCCCAATAACCTTTATAAGCTAAAATTTTGAATTATTTCAATTAAAAAATTAAAATTAATTGAAATAATAAAACTTTAGATTAAAATTTTCATTAAAAAAATTGGTCAATCAAAAAATTGGCCTACCTGCAAAACTTCAGATGTAGATTCCAGGAGAAATACTCAGCCAAATTGAATTTTGTCAGTTCCTATCATATCCTCTCAAAAAATAGAAATTTTTAGAGCCCTCACTCACCAAAAATAGTGCCCAAATGAAAATCTGTTCTCTTCCCCAAACCGTATAGAAATGACCAACCAGAAAACTTCAAATGTAATTTTTAGATAAAATACTCAACACAATTTAATTTCGTTTGATACAACAGACGAATTCTGAGCTAGAGAATTTTATAGAAATAAGAATCATAAAAAATAGTTCTCAAATAACTTTTTGGATTTTACTCCATGTTAAATGGCTAGTCATAGAAAAAAATAAATTTCTTCCTCTCATGGCTCTCCACTGGGTGCTTCATGCTCCTCCCTGATAAAATCATCCTCTCTTGCTTTACAGGTTTCCTCCCAAGCTTCCTAAACTGCAAGCTCTAATTACCATATTAGATAAAACATAGAGAGTGAGAAAGAACTAGATTGTATTTAGAGAATACATTCCATATCTAAATAATACAAAAAGGCCTATTAAATAGGCAAAGAAAGGAGCCACTTGAGAAACATGTGAAAAGGGTGGGTAAAAAAACCAACATCAGCGAGCATGAAATAGCTAAGCCTATTAAAAAAAATAACTTATTAACCCAAGTGGTTAAGGAAACTAACCAAATATAAATTACCTTAATCAATAACCCAAGGTAAATACATAATTATGCTAACAATTTCATCCTCAAGTGGAAAGTAGAGTTCTTTGCCAAATGAATATCACTCTAACTATCACTATGTAGTTTCCCTACTTCCTGATCATACCCCTACTCTTGAAACAAATCCTATAACCAAATCATCTCCTTGTTGGCCTTTGTGGCAACAACATACTTTTCCTCTATCATTTACAAAGCCACAACCTTCTATATCCTAGACATCCAACTAACCATTGTATCTCTAACAGTAAATATATATCCTACCATACTCCTACTATCAATATCCCCTACCATATCTAAGTCCACATAACCATGCAAAGTGGTATCTAATCCACCATAACATAATGTAAAATCTATGGTTCCTCTCAAATACCAAAGAATCCATTTCACTACTTTCCAATGCTCATAACTAGGATCACTTATATACCTACTCATAACTCCTACTGCTTGGGCAATATTCAGCCTAGTATAAACTATGGCATTCATCAAGCTGCCAACTGCTAATGAGTAAGGTACCTTGGACTTCTCAATATTTTCAATTTTTGTCTTAGGACACTGCTCCTTTGATAATCTAAAGTGGCCTGCCAAAGGAGTACCAATATATTTAACATCCAACATGATAAACCTTTCCAAGACTTTCTTTACATACTCTAATTGGGATAAGATCAACTTCCTGTCCTTCCTATCATGAGTAATCCTCATATCAAGGATTTGATTTATAGCACCCAAATCTTTCATAGAAAAAGAGTCACTAAGCTATTTCTTAAGCATATAAATATGTTGTATATTCTTTCCTACAACTAACATGTCATACACATACAAGCATAAAATAATAAAGGAACCATAATCAATTTTTTTTATGTACATGCAATGGTCATAATTACATCTTTGATATTCTTATTCCAACATAAAATAATCAAATTTATTATACCATTGCCATGGAGCTTGTTTCAAGCCATACAGGCTCTTCTTTAGTCTTCAAACATAGTTCTCCTTCCCTTTGACTTCATATCCTTATGGCTACTTCATATACAACACTTCATATAAATCACCATGAAGAAAAGCAGTTTTCACATCTAACTATTCTAAGTGCAAATCTTCAACTATAAGTAAACCAAGAACAATCCTAATAGGAGTCATTTTTATAATAGGAGAGGGAATCTCATCAAAATCAATAGCTGATTTTTGTGTAAACCCCTTGACCACCATCATAGCCTTATACCTTTTTATCCCTTCATCCTCTTCTTTTATTCTAAAGATCCCTTGTTTGGAAATTCACTCTTTCCCTTGGGTAGCCTTACCAAATCCCACCTTTGGTTATCCATGAGAGATATATTCTCCTCATCCATGGCTTGTTCTTATTTCATCCTGGCATCTACCTGCATTGCTTCCTTATAACACTTTGGTTCTCCATTGTTAGTGAGTAATAAATAATTCAAAGAAAGAGAAAAATGTTCAGGTGCTCTTCTCACCATAGGATTTTTGGGTCCTTGTGTAGAAGGTTCCTAAACTAAATCATTAGATACTTTTCCATCCACAATATCATCCAATACTATGTACTCTTATTCATGTTCCTACGACTGATCATTAAACATGAATTTTTCATTAAAGACTACATCTATAAACCAAAATATTTTCTTATCTTTAATGATCCATAAATAGAAACCAAATTCATCCTCACCATAACCAACAAATGTGCATTTCTCTAATTTTACCTCTAACTTGGTCCTATCCTCTTTCTTAATGAGAGCAAAATCTCACATCCAAAGACTCTAAGGAAAGAATAATCAACATTGTTACCAGACTAAGCTTGTTTAGGAATGCTTCTATCCAAAGGCATAAAAGGTCCTCTGTTAATCAGATATATTGTCATGCTAACTATTTCTACCCAGAACTATAAAGGCAACCCTGCATGTAACCTCATGATCCTAACATGTTCCATTATTGTTCTATTCATCCTTTTAGATACCCCATTCTACCGTGGAGTTATTATAACTATCCTCTACCTACGTATTCCATTTTTAGAACAATAATCAAAGAAAGCATCACTAAAATACTCACCTCCATTATCTAATCTGAAACATTTCAACTTGAGACCTATTTCATTCTCAACCAAGGCTTTCCATTTCTTAAAAGTGTCAAACATATTAAATTTATTTTTAATGCAATAAACCCAAACTTTCCTAGTTGCGTCATCAATAAAAGTAACATAATAATTGGATCCACCAATAGAAGATACTTGAGTTGGTCCCCATACATTTGAGTTTACCAACTCTAACTTGTGATCTTTCTTTGTGGGTGTAACCTTCAAGAACTTAACCTACTTCTATTTCCCTTACACATAATTCTCACAAAATTCTAGATCTATGTCTTTTAATCTAGAAAACTTGTCTTTTAAGATCTCCATACCCTTATGGCTCATATGACTAAGCCTATAGTGGCACATAGTTGCATCTCCATCTCTAAAAACTAAATCAAAATTATCAACACTACTAATCAAATATAAAGTACCAACTTTATTACCTCTCAAAATCACAATAGCACCTTTGGTAAATTTACAAGAATCTACAATAAACATAACCGAACAACCCTCACTACCTAATTACCCCATTGAAACCAAATTCCATCTCAACATAAGCATGTATCTAACATCTTTGAGTAACCATGTGTTCCCATTCTACATCTTAACCTAAACACAACCTTTCCCTACTATCTCACATGGTTCATCATCACCAAGATATACATATCCTAAATTCTCTTGAACATAATCAGTAAAATAATGCCATTGTGGGGTGGCATGAAAAGAAGCTCCTAAATCTAATTTCCAAGACTCAAAAAAACTATCCATATGAAAAATTAAGGCATCCTGACATGATTTAATTGATGTCACATTCACCTCTTGCATTTCCTCCTTGTTGGAATTCTTATCCCAAAGTGATCAATAATTCTTCTTTGAGTGTTCACTCTTCCCACAATGCCAACATATCATCTTGGATCTAGATCTAGATTTAGATGTACCCTTTGACTTTCCATGATTGCCTTTGCTCTTGTCCTTTTTCTCCATCTAGTATTAATAGACAAAGCATTACCTAAATATGATTCACCAATGATTTTTATTCACATTTCCTTGCTAAAAATCACACCTACAACATCCTCAAAATTCAAGCTTCCCTTGGCAAGGACTGCAATAATCACAACCATAACCAAACTATCCCAACTATTAAGCAAAGGACATAAAATTAGAAAAACTCTAACTTCATCATCAAAATGAATTCCAACTAAAGTGAGCATACTTACAATCATATTAAAATCATTTAGATGATTAGCAATAGAATAATTCTCAGACATTTTCATTTTAAATAATCTTTTTATAATTTTTTTTATTAGAAACAAAGGGTTTCTGATATAACTTTCCAAGTTTATCCATGAGATCTTTTATGGGTTTCTCATCAAAAATATTAAATGCAATATAAGATGCAAGGCGTAATTGTATGGCTCTTAATACCTTCTTATCAAGAAATGACCAATCCACATCACTCATATTTACAGGTTGTTCTCCTTTCCCCTCTAAGGGGAGATGAAGCTCCTTCTAATACAAGTAATCCTCCATCTACATTTTCCATAGAGAAAAATGCTTACCATCAAACTTCTATACTCTGAATCTGATCTCTTCTCCCATAGCTCTCACTCAAGCTAATAACCTTTCTTGTGATTTACCACTTCAGTAAAACACAACCAATTTATCTGATACCAGTTATTAGGAATAAAAAAAACTTTAAACTAGATTTAATATGACCATAAATCAGATCTAAATCATGTACTAACATGCATCATGAAAACATTCCTCAAATCATAATTATTATGAAATCATAAATGGAGAGAACAAAAATAAATCACACATAACACATATATACCATGGTTCACCCAATGTGGGATACAACCACCAAAAAATTCCTCAAATAAAATAGTAATCTAAAAAAAAGATTACAATGAACTCTCACAGAGATAGAATATCTCTTGTAGAAAATGCTACACAAATAAGTGTTGCACTTTCACCTACACTCTCATTTTATTGTATCTCACAAGATGCTATACCACACCATGTAATAAACACCTGCACTTTACAAAAAAAACATCTAAACTTTGACTCTAATCCTCAAAGCCACACCCTAAAAATAAATCATCCAACCTCTAAAGGTCGCACCATATATATATATATATATATATATATATATATATATATATATAGAAAATGAGGGAAAAACCAAAAAAAAAGGAGAAACTTGCCATGCTTATCCAAGATAAGCATCATCAACTAAAAGACACCTTAGTTCCACCTCATCAAGCTCATCCAAAATCCCATTCAAAGAGGAACATGCTAAGTTTGTCTCTCCACCTTTAAAGTTACATTTTCCAACAACATGTGATCACAACCAACTCCTTGAAACAAGGAAGACATCTCCTTTTCAATGAATAACCAACTTCCTCAGATCAAGGAAGTCAACATGGAAAATAGGCATCTAAAAACCAACTCCAAAAAACATGGAAACATAGAAATTAGATAAAATAATGAATATTCCACTCACACGTGGAGGAAGGTTCCATAAAAGAAAAGAATACTGAGATAAAAGAAAAAAAAAAGGTTGAGAACTCATTCAAAGACAATCTAAAGATGAGGAAGGACTATAAGTCAAGTAAGAGCATGGAGATATGGGAGTCTCTTGATTTTTGGGATATTTAATCCCTATATGATAAGTGGGTGTCTCTACCTATGCTTCTTAGGAGACATATTTCATGTGTGGAAGCAAGTGTGTGTACTCTAGGTAATGATCAAATTGCCAATCATTACAAAGGTATGTTATTTTCAACTTGATAATATACAAGATGTGTTTGGCTAAGGGGGAGATAACTCAATTAGCTTGAATATTATGTACAAGATGTAAGGGGGAACATATATGAAGATGCTTTAATCTTGATAGAAGTGTGAAGATGTCTGGTAATGTTGTGTACTCAAATATATTGACATGATGACTTGATCAAACCAAGTCATGTATTTTGACAAGGTATTTAATATTCATGCATGAGTAAAGAGAGCTTATGAGTTTTGTAAGTAGACAGGTCCAAATATCATAAAATCTCAAATTAAGATGGGTATATATCAAAGAATATATTACATAAGATGGATCATGATGTTAGGGGGAGCTTTCTAAAGCTCTGTGAGTAGTTTGTTAGGTCCAAGGATTAGAGAATTCCAAGTTCAAATTAGTGCATGTCAAAGGGAGAGCAATTTATTCATATGCTTGAAAGTATGTAAGTATCATGAGCATCTTAAATAGTATTTGAATGAATATATGATGTTAATTAATGATTGTTAGTATGTTGAGGAAGAGACCCTTTATCATTAATGTCAAAGGGGGAGAAAGATCAGAATGAAGAAGTTTAAATAGAGTAAGGATTAATTTTGAGGGTGTTTTTACATCAATGACAAAAGGGGAGATTATTGAGCATGCTCATTGATGTCTTAGGTTATCATTGATGTCAAAGAGAGCATATGGTTCTAGTGCGTGAATGACAAAGAAGTTGTGTTTGATATCTTGGAGAGATATGACACATTTATTGGTATGTAAGGACAAATAAGAAGTTTTTAGGCATCCATAGATGTCTTGGTGAAGTTATGGTGTGTCACTTGATCATTTTGAAAGAGAAACATTTGGAAAGAGAAAGTCAATCAAGGTCAAATGTTTTCATGGAGATGTTGTCTATAGTGACAAGAAGGTAGCCTAAAGATTTAGACTCTTGAAGTGTTTTATATCTCAAGTTATAAACCTTCAAACTATGATGAGCCAGAGACCATCAAGTTTAATTATGTTGAATTTTGAGGTCATTAGTCAGTAGATCTACCAGTGAGCATTCATCATCTAGATCTTGATCTAATAATGTACATGAAGTTAAATTATTAAAGGTTCCTAAGATTAAATGTGCTTGTGACATGTGTCTCAATCGCATTGAGTTGGTAGAAGATAAATTGTAAATAGGTGTTCATATAGATAGAGATCAATTATGCAAGTTGAGTTAAAGAGTCAAATGTGTAGAAAGCATGCAGAGATTCTGAGTGGTACAATCGTGGGAGATCAGATCAAAGATCAATAGTGAGCATTGAAAGATAAATATTAGGCTAATCCTAAAGATATTGATGGTGCATATTTATCCAAAGTTACCAGGGAGCATGAGATGAGGTTAAAGTGATTGATGTTTAGTGTTGGAATAGTGACTATTGGAATTCAAATATTAATGAGAGAAAACTAGTATGTTATTTTTGAGCTATATATTTTGATCTAGGACAAATTTATTGATGTAGTAAAAATAAAAGTTTTAAAAGAATTCAAGGTCCATCCATAAAAGTTTATTAGAATGTTTATACAGTCAAAGTTATTAAGTTGACTATATGTTCATTCATGGTGGTTGCATGTACAAAATAATGTTTGAGCAATTTATGTTTTAGCATAAGAGTGTTTTGTCAGGAGTAATCACCTGAATATGTCTTATAGATCATAGGGATTGGACCCATATATTTTAAGTTCATCTTATGTTCTTGTTTTACTTTATGAAGTGCTAAATGGGTGAATAGGTCCCATGAGACCTATAAGGGATACTAAGGCCTAAATGAAAGGTGTAGATTCTTAAGTGTGACCCATGGATGCTATGGAAAACTTGTGAGGATGGTATTGAGCTTTGTGTTAGTGTGATATAACTCCTAATGGTTAAGGCAAGTATTATGTCTAACCTAAAAGTTGATAGTCATGAGGATTCTATAAAGAGTGGAGATCAAGGCAATGGTTTCTAGACTTGATGTGAATTAATTGAGAGAGTAGAAGATATAGACAAAGGAAAGAGATTAGATATAATGTGCTCAGTGGATGGATTTAAGTATATAGTAGATTGAGGGTGAGTGAAGAAGAATAGAAAGATACAAAAGGACTATTTGGATGCATTACTTGTATGAGCAATTTTGAGTATGTGTGATGAGTTGAAAGAGAGGTGTTATACATTGTTTCTCCATTAGATTGAAAGGCAATCAAATGTTAGGAATATAGAATGTAGATCAATAATAATGAAATAAAGATATAATTAAAATTCAAAAAACATAACATAATAGAGACATAGATTTAACGTGGTTCACCCAATATGGGCTACATCCACACATAAACTATCAGTCCTTCTTATTATTCAATCCAACAAATGAAGGGAAAAACTTGCAATACATCCACTACAATGTCCTCTTAACTCTCTCACTTTCACCACCTAATTACAATGCCTTAATATCAAATGAGGGTTATAAATTAGGGAAAAAATGCACTAACTTAATTTATACCATTAGATCTAAAACCCAATAGTAAATGGTCCATATTAACTACAAAATTATAATATTTTGTAATGCATTTTTCATAAAATTTTGCTTTGGGGGCACTTCCCCTGAACCCCCACCAAGGGGGCTCCAAAATAGGTTGCCACCCCCAATAGATCTCCATCACAACCTTAATGGGGGGAGATTCCCCCCCACACCCCCTATCAGGAATTGGGCATTAAAATAAGATCAGGTTCCACCATCTAACAATCTCTCACTTAGAGACTGATTGTTGCAACTCCACCGCTATAACTCTTACTAGAAATTTTCTTCGAACTTTGACTCTAGCATGTTTTTCATCTTCCTTGTTATCTTTGAAGACCTAATGAAATTGAATAACTCTCCAACTTATCTTTAGTGATTGCCTTTGTTAACATATCTGTAGGATTCTAACTCATATGGATATTTTCCAAATTTAGTTGACCATCCTCCAAAATTGAATGAATGAAGTGATATCTGAGTTGTATATGTTTGGTTCTTGAGTGGAATGATAAGTTCTTTACTAAATTAATCACACTCTAGCTATCATTGTATTACCTACAATCTTCTTGCTTATGCCTCAACTCTTCCATGAAATGTTGCATCCATATCATCTCCTTGTTAGCTTCAGTAGCTAAAACATATTCTACCTCTAAAGTTCACAAAGCAACTATCTTTTTTAATTTTGAAATCCAACTAACTATTGTGTCACCAATAGTGAATACATAACCTTTGGTGCTCCTCTTACCATATAAATATCTAGCCATGTCTGCATCAACATATCCTTGTAAGGTAACATTTAACCCTTCATAGCACAAATGTCTATCAATGGTCCCTTTCAAGTCCCTGAGAATCCACTTGATTGCATCCCAATGCTCTTTTCCTAGATTGTTCATAAACTTGATGATAACTCCCACTGCATGAGCAATATTTGGTTTAGTGCAAACCATAACATACATTAAAATTCTAACTGCTGAAGCATATGGCACTTTGGTCATGTAATTGTTTTCTTCTTATGTTTTAGAACACTGTTCCTTGATTAATTTGAAGTTCCCTCCCAAAAGTGTACTCATAGGTTTTGCATTTTGCATATTGAGCCTAACTAACACCTTCTTGATGTATTCTTATTGAGACAATGTTAATTTCCTATTTTTCCTATCTCTTGTTATTCTCATACCAAGGATTTGCTTTGCAACACCCAAATCCTTCATTGCATATGAATTTGCTAGTTTTCTTTTTAGCTCATTTATATTATGCATGTTAGACCTTGAAATAAGAATGTCATCTACATACAATAACAAGATAATATAGCTACCATTATCTAATCTCTTAAAGTAAACACAATGGTTAGAATGACATCTACTATAACCTTGTTCTATCATAAACATGTCAAATTTCAAATACCACTATCTTAGAGCTTGTTTTAGGCCATACAAACTCTTATTTAACTTGCACAACATTTTCTCCTTACCTTTGGCTTTGTATCCTTATAGCTACTCCATGTATATATTATCCTCAAATCACCATGAAGGAATGCAGTCTTCACATCTAACTGTTCAAGGTGAAAATATTCTACTGCTACCAAAATTAAAATAGTTCTTATAGAAGTCATTAACTACTGGAGAAAATATTTCATCAAAGTCAATACCTTTCTTTTGTGCAAACCCCTTTACAAAAAGTCTAGCCTTGTACCTCTTTTTGAATCCATCTTCTTCCTTCAACCTATAAACCCATTTATTATGCAATGCTCTTTTACCTATAGGAAATTGAATAAAATCTCAAGTTTGGTTTTGTACCAAGGAGTCCATCTCCTCTTTCATGCCTTGCTCCCACTTCTTTCTAGTTTCTACCTACATTGCTTCTTCCTAGCTTTCTGGCTCACCACCATCAATCAATAATAAATAATAAAGTGAAGGAGAGTAACGTTCAGGTAGTCTACTTACTCTAGTAAATCTTCTAACTACACTTTTAGGAGTTTGAGGTACTTGTACATTCTAATTTTATGGCATTTTTGGAATTTCATTTCCAGTAATTTCATCAAGTACTACATATTCTGTATTTGACTTTTCTTATTTCTTTTCATGTAGATGATCTCTATACATGACCTTTTCATTACAGATCACATCTCTACTCCTAATGATTTTGTGATTTTCAATATCCCATAAACAGTAACCAAAATTAGTAACTCCATATCCAATAAAAGTATATTTATTAGATTTTTCCTCAAGCTTGGCTCTAGTTTATTTATCAATATGGACAAATTCTTCACAACTGAAAGTATTTAAAAAGGAATAAAATACCTTTTTACCTATCCATGCTTCCTCTAAAATGCCACCATCCAAAGGAATTAAAGGACCTCTATTTATTAAGTAAACAATAATATCTACAACATCTACCCAAAATTATAAGGGCAACCCTACATGCAATCTCATGCTCCTTGCATGCTCCATGATTGTCCTGTTCATCCTTTCTGACACACCATTTTGTTGTGGTGTTCTTGGAACCATCTTTTCTCTATGAATCCCATTGGATAAACAATAATTATCAAACTCCTTAATATAGTATTCACCTCCATTGTCTGATCTGACACACTTCAATTTATTTCTTATCTCATTCTCAACCAAAGCTTTTCATTTCTTAAAAGTGCCAAAAACATCATATTTATTTCATATGTAATAAATCCATGTTTTTCTAGTTGTATCATTGATAAAAGTAACATAATAATAAGATCCACCAAGGGATGATACCTAAGCTGATCCTGACACATCTATATGCACAAGTTCTAACTTTTCATCCTTCTTTGTCTTCCCAACTCTAATAAATTTGACTCTCTTCTATTTTACATACACATAGTTCTCACAAAAATCCAAATCCATCTTATTTAAATCTAGCAACAAATTATTTGAGTGGAGAACTTGCATCCCATTCTCACTCATGTGCCCAAGTTTGTGGTGCCATAATTTTGTATCCACTTCTGTAGAATACATAAAAATAGAAGAGTCAACATCACCATTAGATAAATATAATGTACCTACCTTCTGTCCTTTTGATATTACCAGTGATCCTTTAGTGACCTTCCATGATTTTTTTATAAATGTAACTATGCAGCCCTCACTTCCTAGCTGCCCTGCTGAAATTAGATTTTTTCTCAACTCAAGAACATACCTCACCTCTTTTAACAACCATTTGTTTTCATTTTATAATTTTATCTGTATCTAACCCTTTCCTATAATTTTATGGGGTTCACCATCACCCAAATAAACCTACCCAAAATCACCTTGAACATAGTATTGAAAATATTTCTTATGGGGGTGTAACATGAAATTAAGCCCATGAATCTAACACCCAAGAATCATTAATATTATCTAAAGAAAATATTAAAGCATATTGTAACACATCACTTGCTACATTTGCTTCCTAGTTTTTATATTATTTTCCATCTCTTTGTTTTCCTTTTTGAAACCAAAAATATTTATTTAGGTGTCCTTTCTTCCCACAAATCCAACACACCAATGTTCCTCTAGATTTAGATCTGCCCTTCTTAGACTTCTCATGATTCCCTAGGCCCTTTCCTCTATCCTTTTGCCTTCCATATTCTCCATAGTCAAAGCATTACCTAATGTATCACTTGTGTTTTTCCATCACATTTACTCGCTAAGGATAACACCGATAACATCATCAAACTTTAAAGTGTTTGAGACAGAGATAGAATTGCTCACAACCATGACCAAACCATTCCAGATTTTTGGCAATGAGCACATAATCAAAAGAGCCCTAACCTCATCATCAAAATTTAATCCTACAGAGCTTAAATGATTTGTGATCATGTTAAATCCATTTAATTGGTTATCAATAGACCCACCTTATGACATTTCTAGATAAATAAATGCTTAATAAGAAATACCTTGTTAGAGGTTGAGGGTTTTTCATACACTCTATCTAATGCCTTTATCACATTCACTATTTTCTTTTCTTTTGAAATATTGAAGGCCACTGATGCTTCCAGACATAACCATATTATTCCTAGTGACTTTCTATCAAGAACCTCCCAGTCTTCATCCTTTATAGTCACCGACTTTTTTGGTATCCACCCAATGGTAGGAAAAGATCTTTCTGATATAGATAGTCCTCCATTTGCATCTTCTATAGTTGGTAGTTTTGGCCATTAAAATTTTTGACCTTAAACTTGATTTCTTCCACCATTACTCCCACTCGAACCAGGAAACCTCTTTTCTTGTGAGTTTATCTACAAAATAAACCTTTGGATCTGATACCAGTTGTTAGGAATATAAAATGTAGAGAAATAATAATGAAATAAATATAAAATTAAAATTCCAAAAACACAATTAAATAAAGATATAGAATTAACATGGTTTACCCAATATGGGCTACATCCACATAGAAACTACCAATCCTTCTTATTATTTAGTCTAACAAATGAAGGGAAAAACTTACAATACATCCATTACAATGTCCTCTTCACTCTCTCACTTTTACTACCTGATTACAATGCCCTCATATAAAAGGAGGGTTATAAATTAGGGAAAAAATGCACTAACTTAATTTCTTCTGTTATATCTAAAACCTAATAGTAAATGGTCTAAATTAACTACAAAATTATAATATTTTATAATGCATTTTTCACAAAATTTTGCTTTGAGGGCACTACCCCTGAACCCCCACAAAGGGGATCCATAATAGGTTGTCATTCCCCCTGGACCCCCATGGTGACCCTATGGAGGGGAGTTTCCCCTCTATACCCCCTATTGGGAAATTGACATTAAAATAAGATCAGACTCCACCATCCACCATTAGAGTTCTGGAGTTATTGTTTTCATAAAGTGTTGTGTGGGTGCTCAACATCTAGAATAAGTGGGTGCTTATTCATACTTAGGGGTGGGTGTTCCTTATGAAGTGGGTGCTTCACTAAAAGGTATCATATTTATGATCATATTATAAGACAAGTAGTCCATGTGTTTTTAGACTTGAGAGTGGGTTTTATTCACCAAGAAGGTTTCCCACGTAGATCGTGTGTTATGTGTATGATATTGCATCATCTTTTTTATTCATTGTTATGAAAATCTTGTATGCTTTATCACTACTTGTAGTCATTGATTAAGATTTTTAAAGGATTGCAATTGAAGTTTGAAATATCTTGCATCACTGATTCAACTCCCCCCCCCACTGATTTTACCTCCAACAGTAAACCCATAACAACTACTTCTTAACACATACCAAATAGGATGTAAACTATAACTAAATATAGACTTATCTATAATAATTATATACAGCTTTTAAAAGTGTTATAAGATGATGATAAAATGTAATAATGCCATTTTTTTTCTTTTTTTAATTTATTTACCCCCCTTGATCATTCAACATGCTAGTTTTCTAATCAATGCCTTTAACTCAACTATTGGTTAGCTATTAAACTAGTTTTACAACCAAGGCTGTTAACAATGTCTAAAGGTTTTCATTATATACATATATATATATATATATATATTCACTTTTTTTATTTCGATTGATTAATAGACTACTTGTATTGTTAGAATGTTTATTCAACCCTTGACCAACCAGACAACTAATAGACTGGTCACGGCTATAAGGATGTTTAACCTTTATCTAAGGAAATGAATTATGAGCTACAACGCACACTTGATGCTTGAATAAGGTCCTCCAAACATTGATATTTGGAAATATTGTGCTCATCCACTATTTTAAATAGCTCCATATCCATGCAGGTATTTATTCTTCAATGATCTTCCATATGAAGTCCTCTTTTGAAAGTAGTTTCTTGTATAAATTTAGATGATAAACATTGAATAAAAAATATAATATTATTGGATCTATTATTTTTATCTTAAATAGTCTATTTTTAAATACTTCATGTATCTCATAAGGACCAAGTCATCTTGTGATCAGCTTTCCTTTGTGATCCTTATACTTGGATTCGTAGAGTAGCGTCTAATCCCATGGTTGAAATTCCTATGTCTTGATGAATCGATCATGCCATATAACTCCTTATTTATGAATAATTTATATATGTTGTAATTCTTCCCTATAGATTTCATCTAAGGTGTTGAGTTGCATTTCTCTCTCCTTCTATATTTTATACAAATTTAGGCCTAGTTTCATGGTAGTCCTCAAGGTTTTGATCTCAAATTCTATAGGGAGTAAAAATTATTTCCATAGATGAGCTCATATGGTGTAAATCCTATTTTGGTCTTCCATGTTTTTTATTTACACCTATAAAACTTCATGAAGGCATGTTTCCCAATCCCAATGACGCACATCTACTTTTTTGTTAGAATATTTTTTTGGACATTAGACCAAGGATGATATGGAGTAGAATTTTTGTCCTTGATTTCATATTATTGAATAAGGACTACTATAAGATCAGATGTGAATTACATTCCTTGATTAGTAACTATATATCTTTGTACTCCATATATTGTGAAGATATCTTCATAGATAAATTATGTAACTTTATCATCACTTGCATATCTTAAAGCTTTCAATTTTGCTTGTTTAGTTAGGTAAATTGTACATATAAACAATTACTTCTTATTATTTGAATTGGAATATATTAGACCAAAAAACTTAATTCCCCACTTATGAAAAGGATCCAACACCAATTGGGTTGGAGAGGCAACTTGTCAGAATGTGTGGGTTTCCCCATACATTGAAATTTGTCACACTAGTGGGTATATGTGATAACATATCTATGTATAGTGGTCTAGTAGTAACTTGTAGTCAAAATATTGGATGTCATCATCCTCTTGGTATAAAAATTACACCTACAAGGTTTATCATGGCATGCTCAAAATGTCAACTAATTCATCCTCCCTTATACAATGGTGCAGTATTAAATTAGGCCCTTTGTTAAAAAGATACCTTGAGATCCATGTGTATGGACTTATATTCTACACCAAGTGGAATTTATATTTTGGAAAGAAATGTTGTGGGATTAATCCTAAAGCCACCTAAATAGTAATGTCTTCAAACCAAGGAGTGTTAATTGATAGATCAAAAAAAAATTCATCCAAAAAATAATCATCTACTATTAGACCATGTTATATATATGTTAGTTGTGATAAAAAGTATGTGACTAAATGATCTTTACTTGGTTATCTACAATATTAATTCAAAATTACTATAAGAGTAAAAACCATATAATTATTCACCCACTAATTACCAATTTTTTATCAAATACCTAATTGCAACATGGTTAGTGTGAATAAAAAACACAACTTGTAATATAATGTCTAAATTTGTTGATGACATATGTAACTATAAGGAATTCATTGTTGTCATGGTGTAGTTGAGATTTTATCACTGAAGGTTTCTACTGATAAAGTATATGAAATAGATCAAGGATCATTCTTTGTTTATGAAGACATATCCTAGAATGATATTAGAAACATCTATATGGATATAGAAGGGTAAATTCCAATCTGGTCCCTCCAACACTGGAGTTATTACTAGTAGTTTTTCCAGGTCCGAGAATGTTTTTTGGCATACACCAGTCCATATAAAGTCACATATTTAGAAATTAAAACATATAAAGTTGTTTTTATTTTTATGAAATACTTAATAAGTATATGATAGTATCCAACGTTTTTATAAAACTTCAAAAAAATTATTTTATTTTCATGGGATTGGTAAGTTTTTTATTATATTTATTTTTGAAGGATATACTTCTATTCCTATAGGTGAGATGTGGTGGCATAATAAAATACCTTCAATCATCAACATATCAAATTTATCATGACTTAGATATATCTAGTTATATTGAAAGCATTGTAATAATTTTTCAAGGTTATTTATGGATTATTCATATGTGTCCCTATAGATTTTGAAGTCATCCATGTAAAATTCTACACAACCATGACACATGTCATGAAAATACTCAAGATATCCCTTTGGAAGGTGGGAAGAGCATTGCATAATCCAAATAGTAATAAAAATTATGCATAGGTACCCCAAAGACATTTGAATGTAGTCTTATCTTAGTATTTGGGGCCTATTTTGATCTAGTTGTAGCTACTAAATCCATCAAGAAAGGAGGAATATTTATTTCCCACTAATGTGTCAATTACTTAGTCAATGAAAGGAAGAGGAAATAAATCTTTCTTCATAGATGCAATAAGTTCTTTATATTGTATGAAAATAACCCAGTTTCTCCCCTTTTTATCACAATAATAAAGGGTGATACCTAATGACTATCAGATATATGATAGATAAATTATGAAGCTAGGATTTTTTGTATTTCCATTTTACTATCCTTAACAACAAAATTCATTCACCTTTGTGGTTGGTGGATGGGTTTTCATTCATCCTTGATATATATGTGGTGGATGCATAGATTTGGGTGTATGCATCTCATGTCATGATAATCCCATGTGAAGGTAGTTTTAATTTTTTGAAGCATGGTCACTAGATGAGTTTATTGTTTAGAATATAACTTCTTGATATTGAGAGGGCATACATGTATGATTTATACTTTATTGGATAAGGACACCATGGATTCTAATCTACCCAATATTGGGCTTAAACTATAATGGTGTGGTATAAATTTATGAAAAGTTTTAATGTTACCATGACATCCGAGGTTTATTCCATTGGAAATATGTTGGTGATTGGACATGCTATATATTGTAATAGGTTTTTTGTTTGTGGGCTGATTTGATAAGTATTTTTTAAGAAATTGTAAATGATTGTGTCATAATCTTGATATTTAAAGTGTGGGATACATTAAATCATGATCAAAGTTTATAATGCATATTTCTCATTGTCTTCATCTTCTATCTAATAAGGTTGTTATTTAGATGAAGGCTGAGTTGGTGGGTAGAGAACAGGTTTCTTTGTGGTGCTACCATTTGAGATCAACATGTTCCTTGATACATAACCAATGAATGCATCAACTATATCTAGCCATGGTCTCTTTAGGATATGGGGGTTTCCTCCTACATTATATTTTGGCTATAAGATGACAAATTCATCTAGGTATTCCCATGAATCCATAGTAATGACCAGGTATTATATAACCCCTTATAATTTAACCATTGATTTATTTACCATTTGCAGAATGATGGGAGTTGGGAGAAGACCTTTATGGATAATTTTTTGAATAGTTTACTTGGTCATTATGTTGATAGCTGCTTGAAGTCTATTAAGGTATTATGGATGAGGGTACCATAGATATGGATATAAGCTACTGAGATGCCTAGGTTAGATTACTTGGGTGGGACTACATTTCCTAACATGATGTCTACAAGTTATCCAACTACTTGGATAGTATTAGGGTCCTTCCTCTTCTAGATAGTATTCTTTAGGCATAGTGTTTGGATATATGTGGTTTATATTGGGACATATTTTATGGCCTAAAATAATAGGATTTTGTTGTAAATATTTTAAAATTTTCCTTCATAACCAAATTTATATTCTTGTTCTTATTTATGGAGGTTTAATCTCTCAAGAAAAGGAGGGGTATCAGGTTGTTCTCAACTAGTATATGTGATTAGTTCAGGCATGGGGATTTGATTAGTTGGATGTGGGTTAGTGATAGTGTTGGGGATAATTTTAGGGACCTCTTCAAGAGGTTATGTTATTATAAGTGAGGTGGTATATGAGAGAATTCACCCTAAAAAAAGATGGAATTTGTCTACCTCTATAGAATAAGTTGGGTATTTAATTATTTCCTTAGTGTGTGTCAGTTGAAATAACTTATTTTTTGGGTTTTTTATAGGTTGGGTAAGAAATTATGGTTGTTAAAGGGATGATTGGTTATTAGGCATTAAGAATAGCTATTTTTATTATTGTGGCTATGATTTTTATGAAAAAATTGCATGTTGTTTAAACCGTGGATGATTTCCCTTAGATGGTTATTTCCATTGGTTGGGAGGGTAATGCCATTGCTAGTTTGATTTTGAGACATCCAAAAGATGTCATTTATTATGTAGTCCATTCCTTTATAGTATTATTGGTATTTAGAGAGTAAGGTTTCCTTATTTACTTCTAAGTGGAGATTAAATCTCTCTCCAACCCCATAAACCATATAAAAGGTGCATACTTTAGAGTAGCTAGACATAATGTCAGCCTTTGAGCATCCTGGCTATATTCATGACCATAAAGTATGATGTCAGACTCAAAGAGGAACATTTAATTATTCTCGCTTTCCATTCATCTAAAGTTGATCAAAGTACATAGATGAATATTTTTCATGGGTGCATTAAATGTAGGGGTATTGATAGGAAATTCAAAGGTTATGTCTTCATTGAAAAAAAAATCTCCTTGGAGGTCCCCCATGGTATTCCAAACTACTTTTAAACTAGATATTTCTATGGCACACTCTTCAAATTGTTTGTCAGTTTTAGTCCAAGGTGAGTAATAAAAAGTGGCTTTAGGTTTCTCTAAGGGAAATGGAAATATTTTGACCAGGGGTGATGGAATGAGACTTCTTAGAAATTATTCTATAAATTCAATAAGGATGTATTTTTTAACTAGTTCAATGGGTTCAACAAGTTTTGTAGTTATGATATTTCTTTTTCGGGATGAAAGGGATTTAATTGCTCTTCAGAGAGGAGTTTGGGTGAGGGTGGAGGGAAGTGAATACCATATTATTGAGTGGAGGGTGACTGGATAGGCACTACTTGGAATGGTGAAAATTTGTCCTTATCAAAGGTATGATGATATTCATGTCCCTTATTCTTAGATTATTTTGATAATTCATCCAATAACTCTACTTCTATCTCTTCTAGATTTTCAAGTGACAACAGTGAGTTGGATACTAGTGTCATTTTATGACTTGTAGTTGTTTTAGGTGGTGACTCTTTCCCTATAACAATTCTCAAATGTCTAGGAAATATTCCACCTAAATAATCTCACTCTCACTTTATAAAAATTAACCAATATTCCTTTATGATTACGCATTCCTTGTCCTGCAGAGGGTTAGTCTGAAATAATATTTTTATTATTTTTTTACTCTATTTTTTTATAAATTTAAATCATTATATAGAAAGTGGAAAAATTAATCTATGAAATAGAGATAATTTAGTCTTTGAAAGTGATAAATTTAATGCTAGGAAAGTAGGGAATTTCAAGGTAAGAAATCATGAAATTTTTATATTGGGAAATCAATAAATCTAACCCAGATTTATTGATATCTTAATGCTTGACATGTATCTTTGGCAACAATGAAAAAATAGTGAGTAAATTTAAACCACCATTTTAACCTAACAAAACTGATTAATGCTTGCATACAACCTTACCAATCAATGATGGGACAAGACAACCACTTGGTTTATCAATCCTACTACTTTTAATAATTGTCAACCTAGTGCATGTATTTGGAAATATGTCAGCATTGTAGATGCAAAATTAGCTATTTTATAGGTTTATAAACTATAGGTCATGTATAGGGAAACACACCTTCATAAAGTAAATTATATGAAAGGAAAGTACATGAAATGCAATTGCACTTGCAAAATATTGAATTTTTGAAAGCAATTGATTTGTTAATTTATATTTTTGGAAGCTTCATGATATAAAATAAAGAATGAATATAAAAATATAATTTGAATTAATTAAATTAAATGAATGTTAGAGATACACACCAAAAACAAAAACTATAAATGATCATACAACATAAATAATAACTAATTAATGAGTTAGGATATTCACCATAACTCCTTATAAGGGCCCCCTCCCCAGTTAAATTTGAGTTTTAATCCTACCATTGAATATGATTTATTTAATTCAAATCACTTCTTCTTGCATTAATGAACATGTCAAAATGTGAGTATTTATACAACAAAGATTATGAAACATTGATACTATGATTCTTTTCTTCACTCAATATTCATTATTCATTATACAATGCTCCATTATTTATCTTTATCTTGGTATGTCCTCTTTAATAGAGAAGTAAGGTTCTTTATTATTATTATTATTATTATTATTATTATTATTATCTAGTTATAATAAAATTTATCTTAACCTAACTGATTAATTTTTATGAAAGCAACCTATTTAAGCTAAATGATAGATCAATCAATTAAAATAAAGAACACAGTAGGTGATTGCATGTTTGTAATGGTTGGGAATCATGGTTCATAGAGAAAATAGTGTTTATAATGCATTCGAAAATTGATCCACATTTACCTACACTATAAGATCCATTCTACATGTTCTACTAATCATCACACATCAACATGTGTAACAAGAAAGATTTCAATTAATTGTTATAGTTCTGATATAGGATATAAATATTGTGATAAAGTTGTTATGGGTTATGACAAACATCTTATATAGTTTATATAGGTTACACTAGATGTCTGATATAAGTTAGAATAATAGTCTACTATTGTTATGGGTTAGCCTACCTAGTTTCTATGGGTTAGCTATTGGTTCTTACTACTTCAACTCATCCTTGAAATATTTATGCAAGAAATGAGTAGTAGAGATAAAATAATAATGAAAGTACATGATGCAAACTTATTCATAAACTAAAATTTTATAAATGAAACACCAAAAATATGCACATAATTTTCATCTAGTACTATTTGATATAAAAAGGTACATATGTACTTAGGATTGGTAGAAAGGAATTGACAAAATAGGTTATAAGTAGCCATTTGATGGGTAATTTATTGACTCATCAATAAAATTGAATTGTAAGGTCTGTATCAACCACCGACACTAACCTGTGTGGGTTGATTCTGACTTGGGGAGGGCGACATTTGATTTTAAGAATTTCAAATGTCCATACAAACTTCTATAGGTTTTAAAAATTAAGAATATTTATGTAAGTGTGAAAAAATAGTTTATAGTGAGGTGGAAAAATAGTACCAATTTAAGGGCTTAAGTAAATTAAGGTAATTGCGGGCCAAAGCTAGGATTATCAAGTATTCATGACCAAATTTGAATACCTACATTTGTCCCCCATTTAAGCTAGAAATGAAATTACTAGAGTCAAATAAAAGATATACCTAGGCATGTAAAACACATTTTGAATTTGGGATGAAGATCCAATCATGCAAAGTGCTTCATAGAAATTCCCACAATGATGTTAAAATAGTTAATGTCTGTATGTGAAATTGAAAATTGAACTATAGCTTGAATTTGAAAATATTTTATAAAACAAGGAAGGAGTCACTTGTAGGTGTGAAAATTATATTGTTCTTGTAACTTTACTTTAAGATGATGTGTGCTTGAACCAATGGAGAAATTTTACTTCCCATGAAACACTTGGAGGGATTGGTTCCTTTTTTGAATGAAGGTGAATTGAGTGTGATCAATCCCCAATTTGAAGTGATTGTGTATATAAAATATAAACCATTGAGGGACACATAAACCTCAATTGGTGATGTTGGTATTATAACCCCAAGACAAAAATGAGTTAGAATCCATAATGGATTCATAGAATATAATGTTGGAGGGTGTTGAAACTCTAATTTTCGCTAATCCCTTTAACTAAATCAACCACTATAGATGGCATATAGATTCAATTATCACCTTGTTCCTTAGTTATTATGATACCTTTAATATAAAATTTGAAATTGTAAAATTTCATAAAAGAAAAGAAGGATATCCTTTCAATTATCATGACTTTTTACTTAACAAAAAAACATTGCATAAATTAGTTGTAGATGATATTTTATGATTATATTACACCTCATCCTTATACACTTGGAAATTTAGACCTTGTCTATTCATCTTAGTTATACACATGCCTTGATTCTACAAGCTTGAATCTACTATATCTTATGCCCCTTGGCCTATCTCTTAGTTCGAATAGTCTTATATTGATGACACAAACATCCTATCTTCCCTAAAATGCTTAAAATGTACTTATATTACACCTCTACAAATTTTGATCTTATACATGTTTTGTTACTACCTAGACACTAACATTTAAGATAGACAATAACATCAACATTAATATACTACTTGGCGTAAGTATCCAGTGACCTAAAGTCATCAAATTTGTAAATGAAATTTATTCCAATGGTTGGCCCAAGTGCTTTAATATGAGTTATCTCTCGATAAGATTGGTATAAATAAAATATCAACCCTCATTCGTTCCTAACCTATTAATTAGACCAAAGAGACCAAGGCACTTATTAAAATTACTCTATCAAGCATTTAATTGATCAAAGATTTCCTATTTTTATACCATTCATAGGTACAACACATCTATAGGTCTAAAGTAATAAAGGAATAGTCATAAGGCCTTATTTATCAAGTTATAAGCTAGGTCACTATTGTAATTTATTTACACACATTATATGATTCACACACAAGCCAACATGTAGGGGAGAATTACATGAGTATAAGGCTCTCTTCTAGGTTATTGGCTATGTAGGCAACATCTTTTAAAAGTGAGGTCATTTGGGCAAGCTCAACACTATGTTCCCATTAATGTATTTTTCCTTAAAGTCACATTGAAGATGAAAATCTAGGGTTTTTCCTTTTCACAAGGAGTAATAGTCTATTCCCTAGATCTAAATGCACTAGAGTGAAGGTAAATAAAAACCCAAAACCATCTAGGTGGCCACATATTACTTCACTAGATATTCAATATAGGACACTAACATCAAACTTAGATAATAACATCAATGTAATCATCTAGGATTAATGAAACTATCCAAAGAGCTAGAGGCACCAAATATATAACCTGATAATTATTATAAAATGGTCTTCCCACCTTCTCTCAACTTGTTCCATATCCATATTTGCATTAGCATATGGTCCAAATAAATACCTTATTTTATATCATTTTATATATCTATTCTAGTTATACTTTCCATTAATAACTTATCTCAATTTAATAAATTTAGTATATGGTATATCTAAGTTTAGCATTTAATTAGCTTGCTATAGATTTGATATTCACCCTTTTGCCTTATCATTTATATATTATAACCCTATCTACCTAGGAAGATCCACATCTAAAATTAGGGTAAACATTTGGTGAACCTAATCTTTGAATATAAAACCCTAAGATAAATTAAAGTTTTATGATTACTTTACTTTGTTTAAAATTTTAAGATTTTCATTTGTGAAGCAATCAAAAATGTTAATGCAAAAACATGTTTCCAAATGGAAGATCAAGAATCATTAATTACTCTCAATAATAACAAGGGCTTAATATATGCATTTTTGTATGTTACAAGAGATGAAATGGGTAAATAAGATAAAACCAAGGATACCTCACTTGGTAATGGTGAATCCTTAGAAGATATTATAACTCAACCCACACTTATCAATCCATCTAAATCTAATGGGAACACAAATTATGTGTTTAAACCTTTGTTACCTAAAACTACTATTACTACATCTACCATGGAATTATCAATGGTTTAAACTCAAATACAAGTTTCAAAGCTTATACAAACCATGTTTACATCCCCTTTAGTAACTACACATATGGATAATCTAAATCCCAATGGATCTACATTTCAATATCTTCTCAAAATTATCAAAAACTTGGAGGATAAGGTTAAAAACATTGAACAAAAGGCTTAAAAATCTTCACATGCCATTGATTCACAAGATGTGTTGCATAACCCCCTTGCACTATATATATCTTTAGACCCTTTGCCAACTAGTTTTATTACACCTAAGTTGACATTATATGATGGCAAGGGTGATATAAAGCAACATTGTTGATCCTTATTTATGTCATGTCTTGATTATGCCTCTAATGATACAATTTTGACCAAATTATTTTCAAGGATCCTCAAGGACTATGCTTTGATGTGGTTTTATGACTTACCTCTCCAATCCATGAAAGCATTCAAACCTATTGTAGATCCATTTTGAGAATAATTTTATATTAACATTACAAAAGGTTTCTTATGCTCAAATTGTAAAGATCAAACAAGGAACCAATGAACCTATCAATGAATATGTCTTGAGGTATAAGACAATTTTGGATAAAATGAGCAATCATATGGCTGATAAAAAGTTTCAAGGCATATTCAAGTTACTCCTTTACATTAGTCCATTTTTTCAAGAAGTTTCAATCCTTTGATGGCTTATGCCATTTTTTATAGGACCATAAAATGAGGCTTATTTCATTGAATAAGTTCAAATATGTGGTAAACACACCAACTGCATTTACATATAGTACTAAATTTATGATCAAACTAAGTTATAAGGTAAAAACTCTTGAGCCTAAAAAGGAAACAATGACCATAGTTAATGCAGTTTCAAAACAACCTAATCACCTTATTTTATCTAATGTAACAAGGAGATAGTTGGCAAATTTACCTAAGCCTCATACTTCATTACTCCTGTGGTTTATGGAGTGTCATCTTATATCTCTCCCTCCTCCTATAGAGGTTGTTATAAATAGACCTCTACCCAAAGGATATGATGTAAATGAATATTATGACTATCACCAAGGTCATGGGCATTTTATGAATAAATGTTTTAGCTTAAAGCATAAGATCCAAGACCTAATTGATGACCAATAGATTATATTTTATGGTCCTCCAAAGGAATCATGTTCACAACCTAGTGATCACCATAAGAAAAAGATATCTAACAATCCTTTACAAGACCATACTAAGAAGGAGCCAAAAGTCCAAATGGAATATAATACACATCCTCCTCTATCACATTATACACACCCACTAGTTGGGATTATTGGTACTTACATGCAACATAACCTCCTATGGTTCATAAACCTTCTATTTCCTTTATTAAAAGTGTGATTAAAGATGATGACTTAGATATTCATTCCAAATTAATTCAAGCATACCTTGATAACACCCCATATGTAGTGTTATAATTAATAATGGTGTAATAGAAAATGTTTACACCATGACATTAATTACACACTTGGGTTATAATCGTCATTATTTACACCCCTCTACCAGATCAATTAGAGCATTCAATGGAGTCTCCTAGAAGGTTCCTGGTGAGATTGAATTCCCTTTATAGGTTGGTCCTACACATGTGGTTACTACCTTTTTAGTTATCCCTTGCACATGCCTCTTTGATACGTTATTAGGAATATTTTGGATACACACTCTTTGAGAAATACCTTCTATAGTGCATGGGTATGTCAAATACATTCATGCCAATCAGGTAATTATAGTTTTTGGTGTTCCATATGAGCATCCTCTTGAATAAGAGAAATTCATACCCATGTAGTTAATTATCAAGATCATTAAGGCTAATACATAGTAAAATGGTAAACAATAGGCAATCCCCTTTACTAGGAATCCAATACTTGAGATACCTTTACTTTAGAGATAGATAGTGGGTTCCTTGGAATACTCATCTTTTATGCACCATATTAAAATGTCCATAGAACTTAAACATGTTCCTACTATTATTATTCCAAAGACAACACATAGTACATAGAGATGGGTTTCATGAACCCCTATTCATTTTATTGGTACTTCACAACCTCAGAGTCCTATTATACATATGCTAAACATCACAGATACTATAGTGATAGATATTTCACTTGTATATTCTCCTTGGTAGTAATACCAATTTCTTACACTAGGTTTTGAGTGGGAGATACATATGATCATATTTTGGATGAGATCATATGATGATCTTGTCTCTTCAAAAATAGTAAAAAAATCAGTACCTACATGTTTTATTGGCTAATTGGAAGATATGTGTTAGTTTTATGTTGAGGGTTAACATATAATTTAATATTTTATATACATATACAAGAATACACAAATACATGATTATATGCACTTATGGATGTTTGGATTTACCTCTCTCATTTGTCAGAATGTTAGGGGCATCCATCTTCTATGATATTGATACTTTTAGGTTATATCATTCTATGATCACATCACATTATCATGATTGGGATCTTATGTACTTACAAATTCCTTGTCCCTAATTATATCTTGCACATGGTAATTGATATGCTATACACTTTAAATTTTTTACTAACACATTTTATCCATGAGTCACTGCGACATGTTTATGTTGGTTCCTTATGCTTTACTTTATACACTTCCTTGAGTGTCTTATCTTACTTATTAGAACATTTGAATATGCTACATTGTATGCAGCCCATATGCATATGTTTTTGTTGGAATATTGTCATTGATGTCAAATGGAACTATTGCCAAAAGTGAATGGAATTGATTGCCAGAAGTGAACAGAAATGTCAATGGAATTGTTGCCAAAAATGAACAGAATTGTTGACAGAAGTGAATGTAAATGTCGATGGAAGTAAATGGAATTGTTACTAGAAGTGAATAGAAATGTCGATGGAAGTGAACAAAATTGTCAACAGAAGTGAATGGAATTGTCGACGAAATTGTCAACCTTGGCCGACCTATTGGGAGGAGTTGTGACCATTTGAAAGGACCTTTTCACTTGAAGAGTCACAACCTTAATTTTTGGCTTTCCATGGGTTATAAATAAGTGCATAATGAATGGAAAAAGTGTAAATTTGAAAGTGGAAGATATATAAAAGAAGAGAAAAATTTTTAAAGGCAAAATTTTGTGAGAATATTAAAAAGAAAAAATCAAAAAGTATAAGGAAGAGTATAACAGCAAAAACACTCAAGTGTAGATCAAATCTAAAGGAGATAAAGCAAGTGTTCTATAATCTATTGTTTTGACAATAAATTTGAGATAGAAAAGAGATTTTTTCTTAGAAGGTTGGTGTCTTCATTTTGAAGAGATTGGTGTCTCTTGCTAAGTTGGTGCTCGGTGAAAGGGGTTGGTGCTCCTATAGGTTGGTTCTTGCAAAATTGTTTTTGTGGTTGCTGCTCCAGTAGGTTGGTGCCTATGAATATTTATATTAAGAGAATTTCTCTATGGTTTTCTCTCGAAAGGGTTTCCACACAAGTCTGTGTCTATTTGCATTGTGTGGTTTTGCATTGTATTCTTTGATTACTTTGAATATATTAATTGTGGAGTAATTTGAGGTTTTGGATTTAAGATTAATATTTGAAAGCAAAAAAATATCTTATACTGATTCACCCCCTCTTAGTATAAGCATGTGCTTAAAAATTGGTATCAGAGCCAGTTCCTTCAGTGTTAGCACAACTGCTAGAAGGTAGATCTTGGAAAGCACATATGGCAGGATCTCAAGTGCTAGATGGTTTCTCCACTAACAAGGCTCCTTTGTTTGATGGAATGAATTACACATTTTGGAGCATAATAATGAATACTTACTTGATGGCCCTAGGTTTCGATATTTGGCAAGCAGTAGTAATAGGATACACAATGCCACAAATTGCACTAACGGATGCCATCGAAAAAAAGGCCAGTGAAAACAATGCAAAAACTATGAATGCAATCTTATATGGGATTTTAGAAAATGAGTTTATTAAGGTTATGCATTGTGAATCTGCAAAAGAGATTTGGGATAGACTCAACACTATTTATGAAGGTGATAGTAAGGTTAGAAAAGCAAAACTCCAAACCCAACAGAGGCAGTTTGAAAGTTTAAAAATGAAGAATGATGAAAACATTGCTGGGTATCTTCTTCATGTCGATGAGATTATTAATGTCATTCAAGGACTCAAAGAGAAAATTGAAGAATCTGTGATCATTTAGAAAGTCCTGAGATCCATACCATTGAGATTTGATGTGAAGGTCTCCACCATTGAAGAAATGAAGGATTTAAACATGACGAAAATGGATGAGCTCCATGGAATTCTTACAGCCTATGAAATGAGAACCAAATCTGAGAGACAATCAAAGAAGGAAGCATCATTCAAGTTCTTGAAGAAAGAGAAGATCAAAGAACCAGAATCAAGTGAAAATTTAAGTAGTGAAGAAGATGAAAATGAATCTCTATTCATGCGGAAGCTAAAGAAAGGATCAGACAAATATAAAGGAAAGTTACCATTTAAATGCTTTAATTGTGGTAAAATTGGTCATTTGCAGCCAAATGTCCAAATAAAGGAAATAACGATGATGAGAGAAATAAATCAAAGTACAAAAAGGGATTCAAGACAAGAAAAGATTTGAGAAACAAAAGAAAAGCCTATACTCCAAGAGGTATAGCAGCTCATCCGAAGAAAACAAAGAAAGTGATGTTGAGAGTGATAATGAAGAGATTCTGTTCATGGCTATAGAAGAAAATGCCACCACCAACAAAGATAATTTGGAGGAAGATGAAGACATGGAAGAAGAAGGTGAATTAAACCTTGAAGAAGAACTTATTTGTGTGTTGGAAGAAATAAAAGAATTTAGGAAGAAGAATCAGAAACTAAAGTTACAACTCTAAAAATATGAAGAAGAGAATTGAGACTTCAAAATGAAGACATCACATGTCTTTGAGGAATCAAACAAGGTAATTGCTAATCTAAAAGTCCAAATTAAAGAAGCAAAGAAAATTGAATAAGATCTAATAGATCAGCTAAAGAAGAAAGGAGAAGACTGTGAAAGGTATGAATATGATATAGATGTTTTAAAAAGGGATCTAGAAAAGGTGAATTCTAAAATAACAAGTGAATTGAAATCTCAAAAAAGCACTCAAGTTTTGAATAAGATTCTAGAGATTCAAAGATCACCATCTAACAAGTCAGACATTGGGTATGAGAAGGAAAAAGAGAAAGCTAAGAGCTATGCTGAAACTCTTAAGGAACAAGTGAAAAAGGAGACCAAGAAGGAAGAAGCCCAAAATACAAAAACCAGCTCTATTAACAAAGAAAGCAAAGGAGAACAAAACTTTAGAATACCTTTTGCTCCAAAATATGTAAATAAAACCAGGTTTGGTAATTATTTTGATGGATATTGTTATTATTGCAATCATTTTGGTCATAAGAAATTAGATTGTAGAAAGAGAGCCAAGGATATTGAAGTCAGGAGCAAAAACAAAGGAACTTATGGAGCTTCAAATAGAAACTACAATTCATTTGCTCCCTTATCAAAATTTGATGAAGCTATAGTTTGTTACAAGTGCAACAACGATGGACATATAGCACGTGATTGTAGAAGTGTTTTTGAATCTGAAAGACAAGATCAAAAGTTCAAAGCGCCAATGATAAAGAAAAGAGAACCATCAAAGACCTGGAAGAAGAAGCAAGAAGAATCCATGATTGTTCAAACAACATTCCATGCTAGAGATGAAGGACAACAATGGTTCATTTATAGTGGATGTTTAAGACACATGACTAGAGATAAAAGCAAATTCATCTCATTAAAAAGGGTTAATGAAGGCACGGTGAAGTTCAAAGACAACACTATAGTGAGAATAATAGGAAAAGGTACACTTAGTCTCAATAATGGAAAAACCAAAATAGAAAATGTGTTATATGTGGAAGGGTTAAAGCATAATATTCTAAGTGTTAGCCAAATGTGTGATCAAAGACACACACTCAAGTTCTTTTCTGAAGGTTGCAAGATTAGAAAAAGAGACATAGGAGAACTAATTGCAGATGCTCATAAAACCATAAACAACCTATACATGCTTGGAGAAATGAGAGGAGAAAAATGTTCTTTGAGTCAAGTTGAAGAGAGTTAGCTATGGCATAGAAGGTTAGGGCATATAAATTTTGATAATCTTGTGAAAATTAGCAACAAATAGGCTGTGTGAGATATGCCCAAGATAACGAAACCTTCAAGCACTCTATGTATGTAATTCCAACATAGGAAGCAAACCAGAACAAGGTTCAGAATGAAGGAATATTCGACCACCAAACCACTAGAGCTGATTCATATGGATCTTTATAGTCCTACCAGAACTAAAAGCATGCAAGGTGAGAGCTACTTTATGTTGCTCATTAATGATTATACTAGAATGACGTGGGTAGCCTTTCTAAAATAAAAATCAGAAGCATTTGAAAAGTTTAAAGCTTTCAAGGCATTAGTAGAAATGAAAAAGATCTGAAAATAAAATGTCTAAGGTTAGATTGAGGAGGTGAGTTTTTTTCAAATGAATTCATTGAGTTTTGCAAAGATCATGGAATTAAGAGACAATACTCAACTACAAGGACTCCACAACAAAATGGAGTGGTGGAAAGGAAAAATCAAACCATTCAAGAAATGGCTAGAACTATGTTGAATGAATCTAAGCTATCAGATAGATTCTAGAGAGAAGAAATTAATATAGTAGTATATATCTTGAATAGAGGGCAAATCAGAGTTAATAATGACAAAACTCCTTATGAATTATGGAAAGGAAGACCAGCTTCGGTCAAAAATTTCAAAGTGTTTGGAAGTAAATGTTTTATCAATAGGAATGAAGAAAACTTGGGAAAATTTGATTTAAGAGCTGACGAAGGAAATTTTTCTTGGCTACTCCATCAAAAGCAAAGCCTATAGATGTTATAACAAAAGTCTACAAACTATCGTAGAAAGTACTAGTGTTAGAATAGATGAGATCATGAATTAAAAGGCAAAAGAGTCTTCAAAAGAGCCTCTAAAAACACCCAATCTTGTATAAGAAGGGGAAGAAGAAAATGTAGAAAAATTGAGTGAATCTGAAAGGTAGGACACCAAAGCACCATCTCGCTTTGTTCAGAAGAATCATGCTACAAGTCAGATCATTGGCAACATTTATGTTGGGGTGCAAACCAGAAGAAGAATTGTAAGTATACCTGAGCATGTAAATTTCTCTTTGTTATCCAAGGTAGAGCCTAAGAATTTTTTTGAAGCTAGTCATGATAAACATTGGGTAAAAGCAATGGAAGAAGAGTTAGATCGAATTGAGAAGAATGAGACTTGGGAACTTATGCCCAGGCTAATGGATCAGAATATGATTGGCACTAAGTGGGTTTTTCAAAAAAAATTGAATGAAAATGGCCAAGTCACTCAAAACAAAGCAAGGTTGGTATGTAAGGGGTATGATCAAGTAGAAGGTGTAGATTTTGAAGAGACTTTAACTCCTGTTGCTAGATTAAAAGCAATTCAAATAATTCTTGCATTTTTAGTATTCAAAAATTTCAAAGTTTATCAATGGATGTTAAATCAGCATTTCTAAATGGCAATCTAGAAGAGGAAGTTTACATAGAACAGCCAGAAGGATTCCTCTTATCAGAAAACAAGGATTATGTGTGTAAGTTGAAGAAGGCTTTGTATGGATTGAAACAAGCTCCTAAAGCATGGTATGCTAGGCTTGATAAATACCTACAAGACTAAGGATTCAAGAGAGGATATGCTAATAATAATCTTTACATCAAAATTGAAGGAGATCACCAGTTAATTATTGTGGTGTATGTAGATGATATAATCTTTGGAGGAGACAATGAGGAAATGTCTAAGATATTTGTTGAAGATATGCAAAAGGAATTTGAGATGTCCATGTTAGGTGATTTTTCATTTTTTCTTGGTTTACAAATCTCTCAATCTAACAAAGGAATATTCATATCCCAAAACAAGTATGTAAAGGAGATGTTGAAGAAATTCCATATGGAGGAGTGTACCCCTGTTAGTACACCTATGGCTACAGGTATGAAGTTGAGCAAAGATGATGAATCTCTAAATACTGATCAAACTCTTTACAGATCAATGATTGGGAGTTTACTATATGTGATGGCATCTAGGCTAGATATCATGCAAGTAGTAGGCATGGTTGCATGATTTCAAGCAGCTCCAAAAGAAACACATGTGCAAGCTGTAAAATGTATATTTAGATATTTAAAGAGAACCTTGGAATATGGGTTGTGGTACCCAAGAGGTAAAGACTTCACATTGGTAGTGTACATGGATTTAGATTGGGTAGGTTGTGTAGATGATAGAAAAAGTACAAGTAGAGGAGCATTCTTTCTTAGAGATAGCCTAGTATCATGGTTGAGTAAGAAGCAAAATTCTATATCTCTATCCATAGTAGAAGTAGAGTACATAGTGACAGTGCTATGTTGTACACAAGTTCTATGGATGAAACAAACCTTGAAAAATATCAAAGTAGAGTATAATCATCCAATCTCCATATTCTGTGATAATACTAGTATGATAAGTATTTTGAAGAATCCAGTTATGCATTCTAGAACTAAGCATATCCATATACATTATCACTTCTTGAGAGAATAGGTGGCAAAATAATAAGTAAAATTGGAATATGTTTCCACATCTAAACAGATGGTAGATATCTTCACTAAGCCACTTCTAAAGGAAACATTTGAGTACCTATGACAGAAGTTGGGAGTAATTTCTTTTGCTCCCTACCACTGAAGGGAAGCATCAACTGAGGGGTAGCTAAGTACTAGCTCTTGGATAGACCCTTTGCCATTGATGTCAAAGGGTGAGAAGTACAGAAAGAGGATGTCACAAAAAAGGGGAGCTACAACAAAGAGGGATTTAGATAGAAGAGACAGTGCAGCAAGGGGGAATAGTTTTAGTATGTGGTTGCCATCAATGACAAAGAGGGAGATTGTTGGAATATTGTCATTGATGTCAAATGGAACTATTACCAAAAGTGAATGGAATTGATTACCAGAAGTGAATGGAAATGTTGATGAAAGTGAACAGAATTATTGCTAGAAATGAACAAAATTGTTGACGGAAGTGAACAAAAATGTCGACAGAAGTGAACGAAATTGTTGCCAGAAGTGAACAGAAATGTCGACGGAAGTGAAGGGAATTGTTGATGGAAATGTCGACAAAAGTGAACAGAATTGTCAATGGAAATGTTGACAAAATTGTCAACCTTGGCCGACCTATTGGGAGAAGTTGTGATTGTTCAAAAGGACCTTTTCACTTGAAGAGTCATGACCTTAATTTGTGGCTTTTTGTGGGTTATAAATAAGTGCATAATGAACGGCAAAAGTGTAGATTCAAAAGTGGAAGATATATAAAAGGAGAGCAGAATTTTTAAAAGAAAATTTTTGTGAGAATATTAAAAATAAAAAATAAGCAAGTATAAGGAAGAGTATAGTAGTGATAACACTCAAGTTTAGATTGAATCTAAAGGAGATAAAGCAAGTGTTCTATCATCTATTGTTTTGACAACAAATTTGAGATAGAAGTGTGATTTTTTTGAGAAGGTTGGTGCCTTCATTTTTAAGAGATTGGTGTCTCTTGCTGATCTGGTGCTCGATGAAAGGGGTTGGTGCTCTTGTAGGTTTGTGCTTACAAAATTGTTTTTGGGGTTGGTTTTCTAGTAAGTTGGTGCCTATGAATATTTATATTAAGAGAATTTATTCATGGTTTTCTCTCGAAAGGGTTTCCATGCAAATCTGTGTCTATTTGCATTATTTGGTTTTGCATTGTATTCTTTGCTTGCTTTGAATATATTAATTGTAGAGTAATTTGAGGTTTTGGATTTAAGATTAATAGTCAAAAGTGAAAAAATATCTTATACTGATTCACCCCGCCTCTCAGCATAAGCATGTGCTTAACATTTTTCCTTCTTGGAAATTTGAATGTGTCATTACTTATTATATGGACATTTGAATATGTCATTCCTATATTTGTGGACATTTGAATAAGTCATGTCCATTCAATTTTATGGCATTTGGACATACCTCTTATTTGTTGTCTCCTAAGACCTTTATATGTTGACTTTATTTTGAGTGATATTGCATGTTTTTTTGTTTACTTGTTGAGATTGTAATGTTTAAATTTTATAAATTTCCATGATATTTATCATGCATCTTAGGCCTAAGCACATTGGTTCCATATAATTCAATGATATATTTACCTAGACATGTTCCTTCTATATGCTACATGGTTACATTCATATATTTTATAGTTGTCTTACCCTTTTGAGGTCAGGTGAATCCCAGTTCCTATTTTTACCTCACTTAAAAAGGGGGACATATTAGTGGGGTCATAATTAGGAAGCATGTTCTCCACACTTGGCACAATTCTTAGCTTCAGTAGGGGCATACTTTGGAAGCATGTTATCAACACTCATTTAGTATTAAGTACTAATATTAGTTTATAGATTCAGTGGGCACATGTCATATGGGAGTTATTTATACACAATCAAAAAAATTAGATTTAGTGGGGGCATGCTTTGGAAGCATGTTCTCCAAATTTATTCAACATATGGTACTTATATTAATTCATAGATTTAGTGAGGGCATGTGTTAGAAGCATGTTATCCACACCTATTTAGTATTCAACATACCCAGATTATAGTGAGGGAATATTTTAAAAATGTGTCCTCTACATTAGAGCTTATACCAGTTTAAAATTTCTCCATATATAGTGGGAGCATTCTTTGAAAGAATGTTATCCACACTTAGATAGTTATCCAAATGGGCAAAAGCACATAGTTATATGATTTAGATTCATAGTTATGGTATAATTCTATACATTAGTACCATTATTATAAATATTTTTAGCATGAGACATATTTAAGGTACATATACTATGTAACATGTTCCTAATATTATAAAATTTGAATCAGGTTTAAATTCTAAAACCATTTCATGTACTGATACCTTACAAAATTTTACAAACTTTATCAAATAAATCATCTGTAGTAGTTGGTTCACCTTTTGCTATGGTTGAGGTGATCAAATCACTCAATATTTATAAGTTTTTAGGTGAGATCTGATTTTATTAGGTAACCTCACCCAGTTTATAAGTATCATTGGGTTTGACGGTTGATCTAATCTCAACTACTAGGTGGAAACTCAATTATGATCCAAATTTGGGGGTGTGTGCCTTCTAATCTCTCTCTCTCTCTCTCTCTCTCTCTCTCTTTCTCTCTCTCTCTCTCTCTCTCTCTCTCTCTCTCTCTCTCTCTCTCTCTCTATCTATCTATCTATCTCCTTGGATATATACACTTTAAAGATTTATCTATATTTATCCTAATATCAATTTTAGAGCCTTATAATGATAATATTTTATAAAATAACTTTGGAATAGGAAAGGTGATTACATTGATACACATATGTACTCCTAAACATTTTTTTTCAATTTCAAACAATTTCAAGTACTTTTAACCTAGATTATATGTACTAATTTTACATTGTAACATGGTCTTGGTTGTAGGTCAGTCACCAACAAAGAAATAAAATTCAAATCAAATAAAAACAAGGTGTGCATACACACCCATGTAATTATTCCTTTCCTTTAAGCTAGCAATTTCACTACTAGATTAAAGGGGGTGGAAATGTAGATGATAGTTTGGGATTTTATAGCACCTGAACCTTATACACTTGAAAAACTTAGACATTGGCTATTCCTCTTAGTTATACACATGCCTTCATTTTTTAATCCTCACATATATTATACCTTATGCCCCTTGGCCTATATCTTAGTCTCACTAGTCTTATATTGATGACATAGACATCCCATCTTACCTAGTGTTGACCAAATTTTAGCATTTAAATCCAAAATTGGGCACTCCTATCCATTAAGTCATTGTCCATGTTTTTGGTTGGACTCAGTAATGAAGATTACAATCAAAAGAGGTATCATGTATAAAACCAAACCCATAAAAAATGCACAAGTCTTTCCTTCAAACAGTTTGTTTTGGTCTTTTGTTAAGCCTTCGAGTCTTTTATTTTGACCAAGGGTTCAATTTATTTTGGGTTTTATTCAATTATTTATTTTGGAGGTTTTGCTGAATTATTTCAGACTTTTTGTTCGAAGCTTTTCCCTTAAGTATTTTCTTTGGGACAAATTATCTGCACAACTTTTTTAAAGGGTGCTTGTAGCTTTTTTGAAAGGCACTTTGAAGGAATATTTAAAGCTAAAAAGGACCTTTTCATTTTTCTGAAGGGTATCTTTGAGGCTAAGTGGACTGTTTCCAAAAGCCCAAAGGACAACTATAAGTTTTTTGAAGGACACTTACATTCTTCTGAAGTGTCACTTGTAATTCTTCTAAAGGGTCACTTGCTTTCATCAAAGGACACTTACCTTTATGAAAGGACACTTTCAAATTATCGAATGGAATTTTTCAAAATTTTTGAAGGACTATTTTTGGGGAAGGGTAGACCATTTCAAAATCCCAAAGGCTATGTGACACCTTTCCAAAGGGTATCTACAGGAAGGTCCGCGGGAAGATAGACCATTGCAAAAGTGTTGAAGGGTTATTTTCAAAGGGGAAGATCATTTTAAGAAGTTTGAAGGATTTTTTCTAAGATAAAGTGGACCATTTCAAAAATTTGGAAGGTATTTTCATTTTGAAAGGGACATTTACAACTTTGTTGAAGGGTCACAAGCAAAAGCTGAAGGGTATGTCTTCCTTTTGAAGAGGTATTTTTCACTTGCAGAAGGGTAATCTCAAAGAAACAAAGGAATCCAAGTATAAAATTCAAAGGAATTCTTTTGAATAAATTGTCTGAGGTTCCAAAGTCCATTTATTTTGGATATTTTGTCCACGGGAATTCTAAAAGGCATAAAGGACCAAACAAAGCCCGAAACAAAAAGTCTAAAGGGAATATTCAAAAGAATTATTTGTGTGGAGTATATTTCCTTCAATAAAAATGAGCCCAAAATATTTTGAACAAATTATCTAAAAGAATGCAAAAGACAAATCCTGAAGATAAATGTTGAGGATAAAAAGTTTGAAGAAATACCTGAGTGATAGCTCATAAAATGTCAAATTTAAACTATAGAAATTAGGCATTAGAATTAAAATAAATGGAGTGATAGCCCATTGGACATCAACTAAAAACTATGAAAATATCCCTTGGAGTTTAAAAGGAGTTTGGTGGGAACCTAAAAATGAATATGGAAGTGACACATGGCAAAATCCTGAACATATGTGCACAAGCAAATGAAAATAGGCAGGTCGACAGAGTGAGTTGGTATACCATTTCATATCTTGATAAGGTAACAAGGAAAAACTAACATCCAAATTAATTTCTAACCAATGGAACCATTTATGGTAAAACATAGTTTGAAGCATCTTGATCTTGTTAGCATAACCAAAAAGAAAACATCTTACAAAATGCAGTGTAACTATTCTATTCTCAAGTTGACACATGTTTGAATCATTTTTAGACTTCCTTTTGCTTGATATCTTTCTCAAGGCTATATATATGTATTCATTATATTCATTTAGGATCCTCTATTGTTTATGGTAAAACTCTAGCCATATTTGTACTATAAATCTTGAATAAATATACAAGTAATTTCACCATTTTTTACATTACACTATTGAGTATAAGTTTGAATCTTGTTAATAATGACTAGTGAAAAAGTTATTTTATAGAATATCAATTTATGGTCACTTACCAATGTGCAAACAATATGATGTTTTAGGTCTATATTATCATTCTTTACTAAGTGTTTAAATGTCTTGAAAATGGTATATGTGTATTCTCTTTATATAATTGTTTATCACCCTCCTAAACATCAAATACCTTCCTGAATCTAATTTATGAAATACTGATGTAGCAATGTTTTTGTTGTGACTTTGTGTGAAACACCCTTGTTTATCTTTAAGTAGTGGTTTCAGTCCTAAGAGGATATCAAATATTAGTGTATCAACACTTGTTTTCCCAGTTGTTTTCCTTCTCCCTTTTCATTCACAATTATTAGTTTAGAAAGAGTTTCAAGTTGCATCAAGGGGAGCTAGCCCCTAATATATAGACTAATCTCAATATAATTTCCACCCAAAACAAGAGAGAGGATTCTATTGTGACGTTTGGATGAGGAAAATTGAATATTTCCTTTAAAGTGCAAATCCAAGCATCAACAATTTTTGGCACGCCTAGTGGGACACTAAGTCCTAGAAGATTGTTCAAGATTGGTGTTGGTCTTGACATAGTTGTAGAAAAAGAATCATTTACATTCAGTACCTGGTGACTCCATTAAAGAATTCAAAGTGTTTGGTTGATGATCAGTCCTTCTTTCCATGCCAAAAGTGACCACTAGGACTGCTGCTAAAGGTGTACACTTCATGTTTGTGGAATTACCTCCATATTCAACCAAAAGGTCCAAGTTTGTCAACACTCATCCCTACAAAAGAAAGTTTGAGTTTAAACCTTCCAAATTTATGTTGTATACTACTCCTAACATCTATAGTAATACTCCTAATATGGATAAAAGACAACATTTTGTGACTTTTTGAGGGGCATCTCCCTTAAAACTTACCCAATATGATCAAATTCCAGGAGCTACTCTTAAAAGTGTCCCATATTTTAGTGGAGATGGTCCAATTACTACCATTAAGAATATTAGGAACATAGATTTTTTTTGTAATTTCCACAATATCACCCAAGAAAATGTAGGTATTAAGTTGTTGACCTTGTCTTTCAAAGGAAAAGTTTTGGACTGGTAAGGGACCCTACCTATAAATTCTATTTGCTCATGGATGAGTTGGAGACCCTATTGACTGATAGGTTTGGGGAAAAAAGTGATCACCTATCTCTTGTTGAGGAATTGAACAAAATCAAGAGGGCACCACATGAATTCATGTAGGATTTCAATACTAGGTTTCAAAAAACTTGGGATAGAATCCCAATTCTTGTGAGGCTAACTAAAAATTATGTATTTTTGTACTACTTAAAAGCATTAATTAGTGGCATTGCCATGATGATTCAGTCTATGGGTGGAAAAAGATTTCCTAATACCTATTAAATATCCATAAATTCTAATAATTGTCTTGTCCATGTAGGAAAGATAGCTCATAGACCTCTAATGCCACTATTCCTTAATTTGCATTCTCCTAGTCAAAATGCATTATCCACTTTAACTCCTTTTCCTAGTCAAGAAAAATACTACATTACCCCTACCAATGAGATTAATGAAGTTAAAATATTGTTTCAAATTGTTATTAATGAATTGGTTTCTCTCAAAAGGCAACAAGCCCAAAACTATAGGCCTTATCAGTCCTACAATTAGTTTGGACAAACAAATTAACCTACTTTTCAAGGTAATGCACAAGGACAGGGTCAAATAACCCATGTCAAGCCTTTTAAAAGTTATAATCCTAATGTTCCCTCATCCTCTAAATCCCTTGTTACCATTCAAAATAATATGGTCTAGGGAAAACCCAATTACTCTTCTTTTGAGCATGGCCAAGAGCATGTTGCTTATGCAAATGAGATACACAATCAAGACATGGTAATGTAAGGCAACCAATCTTTCCAAAATTTAAATTTCAAAGGACCTATGTAAGGTGGACTAGAAAAATTACAACCTTAGATTTATTCCACTCTCATGAATCATTTGGAGGGTGAGTTTTGTGCCATTAATTATGTGGGGAATACACGCAATCAAAATACTAGTGTGGATGCCAACACTAGATCAAAGAAAAGGGACATTGAAGAAGTTTAGGGATCTAATAAAGGAACTATTTTTACTCCTACATCATCTAAAATGAGAGTATGTCATAATTCAGCTCCTAAAGTACAAGAAAATTAGAGGATTCCAAATTTTAGGATAGCTGCTACAACCCTACCTCCACAAGCTACATCACAAAGTGCAAATGTTCATAAAAAGAACCCCAAGGTAAGTAATATTTCCATTAATGTTGTGAAATAGATAAATAATATTCATATGAAAATATCATTATGGGATTATCTATCATTACCAAGGAATAATATATGCTCCAAAAGGAATTGTATGGAATGGGTACTCACGCTCGCCCATCTAGAATTGACAATGTAGTTTTAGTCAATGAAACTCAATCCATAGATGGTTAGGTAAAGAAAGATGAGAAGACTCATAATTTATACCTATACTTAAATATTGGTGATTTCTTTGTTCATAATTACATCATAGATAGTGGATAAATCACATCAATTATGACAAAATGCATAGCAAATAAGCTAGGCACAAATACAAGCCAATGACTAAAGGAGTTTTGAAATTGGATGGATCACCAACCAAGACTTTGGATATTGTGAAAGGTTAAAACATGATACTTCATGATTTTCATACCTTTAAATTCCTCATGATGTGGTAGTAGCATATTTACCTCCCTATTTTGCTCTTTGCTTGTCAAGAGACTTCACATCCAAAATTGGTGGATACTTGGCAGCTAACTAGTCTTACATGGTGTTTAGAACAAAGTATGGCACTAAGGTGAAGATTGAGTCAGAACATATTCATAAATATCACTTGGAACCATATTCACCCAAGGCAAAGAATGTTAATTATGCTATCATTGATGAAGAAGAGTTTCACATTGATTAATCTCCATCATCTTCCCTTGAAGGAGTTTTTGATTTATTCCTAGATGAGTGGGGAGATGATAACTATGTGCATGATCCTTATAAGTTTATTGAATAATATGGTCTTGGGTTCTATTATAATCATGAGAAGGAATATTTCATGCCCAATTTGATAAATTCAAATGAAGATGTGAATGGCTTATGACAACTCTTCTTTGATGGATCTAGAAGCAAGATTGGGGTAGGTGGTGGAGCTATGCTAGTTTCACCTTCAAAGGAAAGGTATTTTTAAAATTTTAGGTTTTAGTTCTCTTTTACTTGTAATGTAGCTGAATATAAGGCCCTCATTCATGGTCTAGAGTGGGTAACAAAAAAAGGTGTCAAAGAATTGTAAGTGTTCGATGATAGAGTGATCATTGTCAATCAAGTTAGAGGGTATAATTTGGCCAAGAGCTCCTTGTTCAAGTCATATAAGCATAGATTTTAGGACCTTGTATAATAATTCATGGAATTTAAAATCACTTATATCTCAAGAGAAGATAAAAAACATGTTGATAGGCTAGCAACAATTGAAGCTCAGTTTGATGTTCTAAATGGCATAAGAGAAGATAAGAATCAACCTTATCTAAAAGTGATTATGAGACCTTCTATACCATATAATGTCAGTAATTGGAATTTTTTTTATAGTGACCAATAGATATCTATATTCCTATAAGAATAAGTTGAGTTTTCTACAAAGAATCAGTCCAAGCTTCAATAGTAATATAGAGGGCAAATTATCCAACTAAAGTCTAACAAGTTTCCCAAAGGCCTAGTGACTCTTGAAAGCATATTCAATGAGGACGAATAGATAAAGAAGGATAAGGTAAGCATGTAAAAAATTAAAGAGAACTATGAAAGGGTATATATCTTCAAAGATAATTTACTTGCACTTGGAAAGGTATGCACTAGTTAAGAGAAGCATGATTTCATTGAACTATACAAAGAGTTTAGTGATATTTTCGCATGGGAGTATAGTGATTTGAAGTGTTTTGATCCAAGATTGGATCAACATAATATATAGATAGATTAAAATTATAAACCCATCAAGAAAATGCAAATGCTAATCAATCCCAAGATTGAACCACTTATGAAGAAAGAGCTCACTAAGTTGATTGAGTCTAGAATCATTTTTCCTATCAAGTATTCTTCTTGGTTGGCCGACTTAGTCCTTGTTAGAAAAAAGAATGGGGAGATCAGGTTATGAATGGATTTTAGAGACTTGAATAGGGTCTCTTTGAGAAATCATTAGCCCCTCCCTTCCATGAAACAAATTCTGCAAGTGGTAGCATGTAGTGAGAGGTTTTCTCTCCTAGATGGTTATTCTAGGTACAATCAGATTTTAGTGAAAGAAAGTGACCAGTACTAGACAACCTTCACCAAAAAATGGGGCACATGTTCATATAGGAAGATTCCATTTGGATTGTCAAATTTTGAGATACTTTTCATTGTGTAATGGATATGGCTTTCCAAGGACTGATCAATGATATTGTATTGGTGTATCTCGATGATGTGACAGTCTTTTCCAAAGATGTAAAAGATCACTTGAATCACCTAAGGTATATTTTTGAGAGGTGTAGAAGGTTTGGGATCTCTATAAACCTAAATAAGTGTGTGTTTTATATTTATGAAGGCAAACTCTTAGGCCACATTATTTCCAAGAAAGGTCTATCTATTGGTCAAGAGAGAGTGAATGCTATTTTAGCATTGTCTTTACTTAAGCATACGAAAGGTTTACATAGTTTATTTGTAAGATCAATTTCATTAGGAGGTTAATTCATGATTTTTATAACATGGTCAAGCCCTTGACATCCATGCTAAAGAAGAATGAAATATTCACTTGGATAAAAAGTAGAAAAGAAAGTTTTGAAGAGATCAAACAAGAAATTGCCCAGGCCCCTACTCTTGCAAGTCCTAACTTCTCCAAGGAATTCAAATTTTATAATTTTGGGAATGAAGAGGTAATCTTTGCCATGATTAATCAAACTAATGATGAAAATATGGAACAACCTATTGCCTTTTTTAGTCAAGGTTTAGAAGGCTATGGGATAAGATATACATATGTGGAGAAACACGTTATTTTAGTTATAAGGAGCTTAAAGAAATTTAGAAATATGTTATCTAATAACAAGGTTCATATTTTTGTGCCTCATCTTGGTGTGAAATGTTTTTTATTGAGTAGAGATTTGAATGAGAAAAGGGTAGGTTGGATCACCAAAGTGATGGAATAGGATGTGGAGATCAAGATAACCAAGTTAGTAAAAGGAAAAGGACTGTGTGAACATCTTGCTTCAAATTTGAAAGAAAAGAAAGAAACTATTTTGGCACTTCATGATTATCCCATAGGAGTTGTACCTTTAGTCACAAGGAGATAGACACAAGACATGATTCATTTCTTGTAAACTAGTGATTGTCCACAAGGTCTTAATAAGGCCAAGAGAAGGTACTTTAAGCTACAATCCATTCCCTATGTGCTGGTTGATGGAGTGCTATTTAGAAAAGAATTTTTAGGTGTGATTTTGAGATGCTTTGATTCTGATCTGATTGAAAAAGTATTGCATGAATTTAATGATGGACCAGCTAGTGGTCACCTTGCTTTAAGAACCACAACTGCCAAGATAATGAGGGTTGGTTACTTTTGGCCCAGTGTGTTTAAAGACACCCATGCTTGGGTGAGAAAATAATAAAAGTGTGCTCTTTTTTATGACAAACAAAATTTATCTACCTTACCTCTTCACCCAATCTAGGTTAAACAACCCTTTATGTAATGGGGTTTTGATTTTATAGGTCTAATCAATCCTCCTTCTAATGTTGGTCACAAGTGAGTGTTGATATCCACTAATTATTTTACAAGATGGGTGCAAGATATAACTCTTAAATAAGTAAATGAAAACTTAGTCTTGGACTTCTATGAAGGTATAGTAACTAATGTGGAGCTCCTTCAACAATCATCTCAGATAATGCATTGGCCTTTCTAGGAGTAAAGACAAGTAAATGGGCTTTGAAGCATGGCATCTACCTTAGCACCTCTTCCAACTATTACCCCCAATGAAATAGACTAGCTAAGTCCATAAATAAGAACTTGATCAGGATCATTAAGAGAACAATGGATGAGAATTAAAGGACTTGGCACACCAAGTTGAAGATATCTCTTTGGGTTGATAGGATCACCATAAAGAGAGAAATTGAGAACTCACCATATACACTTGTGTATGGAAGGGAAGCTAGACTTCCCATCTCACTTGATTTACCAGCCTTAGACCTCACCTATCAGCTATAATTGATTGAAAATGATAGTATGGAGGTCAAATTATGTGAGTTGATGGAGAGCTTGAGGAAATAAGAGATCAATCTATGCACACCATGACTACTCACCAATAGCAGAAAAGTAATTATTTTTATATGAATTCCATGCCAAGGAGATTCAAAGGAGACATTGTCTTGAAATGGGATGAAGATAAGGCCAAGCTTGGAAAATACACAAAGTTTGATGCTTTGTGGAGTGGTCCATATGTAATCACATAGTGCAAACAACATAATACTTTTCAAATCTCAAAGTTGGATGAAGAGGAAATACATATCCTAGTTAATGGGATATATCTAAATCATTTTTATTGATGGTTATAGTGTTTCTATTATACATAATTTATATCTTTCTTTGTGTTCCCTAAGTGCTTAGGCATAGGTGTGAGTTTGTCTTTGTCTAGTTTTGTATTATCATTGCTTGGTCTTGACTATTGTTGTGTGATGTGTTTCCTTATGTTTTGGTAAATTCCTTATTATTAATCTTAAATAAATCCATTGACTGTATGCCCAATGGACTATATAGGCTACTGGTCTAATCAGTGTAGTAGACACACTACCCCTGTGAGTCACCAATTTGTTGACCAAATTTTAGCATTTCAAGCCAAAATTGTGCACTCTTATCCATTTAGTCATTATCCATGTCTTTGGTTGGACTCAGTAATGAAGCTTTCATTCAAGATAGGTATCTTGTATAAAACCAAACCCACAGTAAATGCACAAGTCTTTCCTTCAAATAGTTTATTTTGTTCTTTTGCTAAGCCTTCAGGTCTTTTATTTTGAATAAGTGTTCAATTTATTTTGGGTTTTATTCAAGGAAGATTTATTTCAATTTTTATTAAAGTGTTTCATTTAGAGGTTTTTCCAAATTCTTTTAGAATTTTTATCCAAAGCTTTTCCCTTAAGTATTTTCTTTAGGACAAATTATCTGCACAACTTTTTTGAAGGGTGATTTTAAGTTTTTTGAAAGGCACTTTGAAGGACTCTTTCAATCCAAAAAGGACCTTTGCATTTTTTTGAAGGGTATCTTTGAGGCTAAGTGGACCATTTCCAAAAGCTTGAAGGATAACTACAAGTTTTTCAAAGGACACTTACATTCTTCTGAAGTGTCACTTGTAAATTTTTTGAAGGGTCACTTGCTTTCTTCAAAGGATACTTGCCTTTTTGAAAGGACACTTTTGAATTCCTGAAGAGAAATTTTCAAAAAGTTTGAAGGACTATTTCAGGGGAAGGGCGGACCATTTCAAAATATTGAAGGGTATGTGACACCTTTTTGAAGGGTATCTAGAGGAAGGTCTATGGGAAGATAGACCATTGCAAAAGTGTCAAAGGGTTCTTTTCAAAGGGGAGGATCATTTTAAGAAGTTTGAAGGATTTTTTTGAAGATAAAGTGGACCATTTCAAAAATCCAAAAGGTATTTTCCTTTTGGAAGGGACATTTATAACTTTGTTGAAGGGTCATAAGTAAAAGCTTAAGGGTATGTTTTCCTTTCAAAGAGGTCTTTTCCACTTGCCAAAGGGTCATCTCAAAGGAACAAAGGAAGCCAAGAAGAAAATATGAAGGAATTATTTCAGAGAAATTGTTTGAATAATTTTTTTAGAGAAATTATCTGAGGTGTCAAAGTCCATTTCTTTCAGACATTTTATCTATGGGAATTCTAAAAGGCATAAAGGACCAAACAAAGCCCAAAATAGAAAGTCCAAAGGGACTCTTCAAAATAATTATCCATGAGGAGTATATTTCCTTTGGGAAAAAGGAGCCCAAAATCTTTTGAATAAATTATTTGAAAGAATGCAAAAGACAAAGCCTGAAGACAAATTATGAGGACAAGAAGTTTAAAGAAATACCTGAGTGACAGTGTGCAAAACATCAAGTTTAAACTACAAAAAATAGCCACTAGAATTCAAACAAAGGGAGTGACAACCCATAGGACATCAACTTCAAACTATGAAAATAGCTATTAGAGTTTAAAAGGAGTTTGGTTGGAACCTAAAAATAAATATGGAAGTGACACCTGGTAGAATCCTAAACATATGTGCACAAGCAAATGGAAATAGGTAGGTTGATGGAGTGAGTTGGTATACTTTTTCATAGCTCAGCAAGCTAACAAAGAACAACTAACATCCAAACAAATTTCCAACTAATGGACCCATTTATGGCAAAATATAGTTTAGAGCATCTTGATCTTGTTAGCATAACTGAAAAAAAACATCTTACAGAATGTAGTGTAACTATTCCATTCTCAAGTTGACACATGTTTGAATAATTTTTATATTTCCCTTGGCTTGATCTCTTTCTCAAGGCTATATATATGTATTCATTCTATTCATTAAGGATCCTCTACTGGTTATGGTAAAAATCTAGCTAGATTTGTACTGTAACTCTTGAATAAATATACAAGAGATTTCACCATTTTTCACATTGCACTATTGATTATAAGTTTTAATTTTGTTGATAATGACTAGTGAAAAGGTTATTTTCTAGTATATCAATCTATGGTCACTTACCAATGTGCAAAAAAATATGATGTTGTAGGTCTCTGTTAGCATTCTTTACTAAGTGTATAGATATCTTAGAAGTGGTATATGTGTATTCTCTTTGTAGAATCATTCATCACCCTCCTAAATCTCAAATACATTCCTAAATCTAACTTATAAAATATTGATGCAACAATGTTTTTATTGTGAATTTGTGTGAAACACCCTTTTTTATCTTTAAGTAGTGGTTTTAGTCTTAAGAGGATATCAAATATTGGTGCATCACCGCTTGTTTTCCCAATTGTTTTCCTTCTCCCTTTTCATTCACAATTTTTAGTTTAGAAAGAGTTTCAAGGTGCATCAAGGGGAGCTAGCCCCTAATCCAGAGACTCATCTCAACATAATTTCCACCCACAACAAGAGAGATGATTCCATTGTGCTTCTTGGATGAGGATAATTGAGAATTTCTTTAAGGGTGTAAATCCAAGCTTCAACACCTAGAATGCTTAAAATGTAGTTATATTATACCTCTACAAGTTCTAATCCTATACCTATTTTACTACTTACTAGACACTAATGTCTAGGATAAATAGTAGTGTTGACATTATTTTCCTACCCTAATGCAAGTGCCCAATGCCCTAAAGTCATCCAATTTGTAAATTAAATTTATTCCAATGGTTGGACCAAGTTCTTTAATGTGAGATATGTATTGATAGGATTGGTATAAATATAATATCAACCCTCATTCATTTCTCACCTAATAATCAAACTAAATAGACCAAGTCACTTGTCAAAAATAATCTATCAAGGATTCAATTGATCAAAGCTTCCTTATTTCCATACTAGTTATAGGTATAACACTTTTATAGTTATAAAGTACTAAAGGAGTAGTCATAAAGTATTATTTACCAAGTTACAAGCTAGGTCACTTTTGTGCTTGATTTACATACATTTCATGATTTACACACAAGCCAAAACATAGGGGATAACTATATGAGTATGAAGCCTTATTATAAAATATTTGATATGTAAAGAATGTACTTTGATATTAGGTTCAGCTTGACACCATGTGCCCACTAACCCATTTTTACTCAAGGTCATATTAACGATGGAAAGCTAGGGTTTTACCATTTCACAAGGAGGAATAGTCCATGACCTAAATTTGAATGCACTAGAGTGAAGGAAAAGAAAAATATATGAGAATCTAGGTGGTGACATCTTACTTCACTATATTTTCATACAAGACACAAGTGTTAGATTCATATAGTAACATCGATGTAACTGTCTAGGGTTGACACAACTATATAGAGAGCTAGAGGCACTAGATCTAGAATTTGTCACTTGTTTTAGAATTATATTCCCACCTAATTTTAACCTATTCTAGATCCATATCTACATTATAATTAGAGATAGATAAGTATCTTATTTTATGTCATTTTCTATAAATAGCCTAGTTTTACTTTCTATTAATAGCTTATCTTATTTTAATAAATGTGGTATATGTATATCTAAGTTTAGAATTTAGTTAGCCTATTTTAGATATGATATTCACCCTTGTGCCCTATCATTTCTATATTATTAACCATATCTACATAAGAGGATCTACATCAAAAATTAGGGTTAAACTTTAGTATCAAGTCCCATGAATCTAAAAAATACTAGTGTGCATGAATATGTTTCAAGCCCCCATGTGAGATAGATATAGATATATATGTGTGTGTGTGTGTGTGTGTGTGTGTGTGTGTGTGTGTGTGTGTGTGTGTGTGTGTGTGTGTGTGTGTGTATGTGTATATATATGTATGTATGTATATGTGTGTGTGTGTGTATACATATATATGTATATATATATGTAAATATATGTGTCTATATATATATACATAGACACATATATATACATATATATATATATATACATATCTATATATATATACATATACATATACACACACACACACACACATATATACATACATACATACATACATATATATATATACACACACACACACATACATATACATACATACATACATACATACATACATACATACATACATACATATATATATATATATATACATACATACATATATATATACATACATACATACATATATATATATATATATATATATATATATATATATATATATATATATCTATATATATATATATACATACATATATACATATACATACATACACACACACACACACACACATATATACATATATGTATGTATATATGTATATATGTATGTATATAAATATATATATATATATGTATACACACACACACACACACACACACACACACACACACACACACACACACACACACACACACACACACACACATATGTATGTGTGTATGTGTGTGTGTGTGTGTATATATATATATCTCTGTGTGTGTGTGTGTGTGTGTGTGTGTGTGTGTGTGTGTGTGTGTGTGTGTGTGTGTGTGTGTGTGTGTGTGTGTGTGTGTGTGTGTGAATGTAAACTTTTAATTAGATATAAACTAATAGAATATAAGTTGACCATGAATTGATATAATATACAAAAATCATAATTTGATACGAATGATTTAACATGAAATTTCAACAAGTCACAATAAATAAATACAAGAGGGTAAAGAAAGAATTAGCTTATTTATCAAACTTTCCTGATCTATACAAGCTGATTATTTTGACCTGAAGCTATATGAAGTGATTATATTTTTTATTTTGGGAATTGATGACTATTTCTATTTTGGGATATAATCAATAGAAAAGGGACACTGCTAGTAATTATTTTTGACCTTGATGGGTCAATCTTGACATTGTAAAACTAGTTTCTTTGAAACTAATTTTTGTTTCTATCTTAGGTCATAACTAAGTGGAAGAGGATAATACTAGTAGTTGTTCTTGACCTCTATGGGTCAATCTTGACGATGTATATTTATGTTGTTTGTAAATGATTTATTATTTTATCTTGGGATAAAACCAACAAGAAGGGGACAATACCAATAGTTATTCTTGACCTCTACAAGTCAATCTTGACCATATGTAAGTTATATTTTTATTCTTTCCCATATGCTTAGTTTTATTTAATAATGTCTTTTATCACCTTCTTAGCATTTTCAACATGTGTGCATGTAATTGAAATATGAAACCTTAGTTTTATATATAAACACTTGAGATGTCAAATAAATGGAATAAATTAAAAGGGATTGAGTTGGATTGACCTTGGTTAATCCTTATCAAAATACCAAGCATTGGATTACATTGCCAATTCTTAAAAAAAATTCTCAAACTCAAATGTATTTATCCCACTTGTGTGTGTGTGTGTGTGTGTGAAATGATGAATGTAGATATAAATAATCTTTCTCCTAGCTTATATATCTAGTAACTCAATGCAAATAATGTATAATCTCTTAGCTCTTAAAATGTGAGTGATTTTACTAAATTCCTCATCACAACTATGTATATATAGTAATATTTTACAATTCAAATTAAAAACATTGTGGTATAAAAAATAGACCCAAAGACATAAAAGGAGACCCAAAAATAATGACTAAAAATGGGAAATATTTCAAAAGGGGATTTAAAAGATCAAGGATTGGGATCAACCAAAAAAGATTAAGATACATACTGGTTTATCCTATCTTAGGATGAAAACAACCTCAAAATGATAAAAGAGTTTAGAGATATCTTTTTTTAAACGTGACTTAAGAAATGTGAATGGGAAAATGGGGCCATAAATTCATATAATATAAAAATTTAAAAGGGAAAAACATGAAAGACATGCACCACTAGGCACTAAATTCTTAGCTAAGATCTATATAAGAAAAATGACAAAGTATTGGATAAAAAGGAAAAGGAGAATGGAAAATTATGTAGATGGTTGTTGTGTAGACTTGTTCAAAGTGTTCCTAAAAAAGGATATGTATATAATTAGATATTATTATTATCTAAATGAAATAAAATATGTAACCATAAATAAAATATTGAAAATATTTTTCAAGGAACAACTACACATGCATGTGTGCCATGGAGAAATAGAAATGTTGAGGGTCAAGAGTTGACCCTATTAGTATGGATGAGAAGATACAAATTTAAGAGTCTATTTAATTCCTATCCAAGGAAATGGGAAAGCTTTCAAGTGGTAAATGTGATGAGTATAACAATTTAGGGATGCAAAAACCCCAATGTGTTGAGTCTAGTAACCATGTTGTTGGAGAAATTTGTTTTTTTGTTGAAAAATGGATAATCGAGGGTGATAAAACCCCAATTTGAATTATACCTATATATAAAATAACACCCATTGAGAGGGACACATAAACCTTAATTTACATTATTGGCATTTGTAACCCCAAAATGGAAATGGGTTGGAATCCATAATGGATTCATAGGCTCTATTGGTAGAGGGCACATAATCTCCAAGTTATGCACCATGAACTTTAACTGAATAAACCACTTTAGATGGATTTAAAATTCAATTGTAATTTTCCCCCTTAGTTTATGTATTCATGATCAAAAGATAATGGATAACATACATGCCCCTACCATGACCAAAAATAAAAAGTAGTATTAAAGATATGGCACAAATAAGTATCATGCCTCTTGAATTTTTAATATGGTATAATGTGCATGCATATGTATCATGCTCCATTGGAATAAATGAAAAATTTATAACTGAATATAGATGCAAATTTTGTAATCTCTATTTGAATATTATGCTTTGATTTGTATCATGCACTTGAAACATATAAGTATGTAACATATTACTATAATGTGAGTAGATATGTTTGACATATGATGCCCATAATTTATGTCAATGATTGAATTTCTGAACTTTTTTGTATTCTTTGAAAACTGTGATGTATGTCATTTGAAATATGTAATCTATGATTCATGATTGACTACATGTGCATGTAATATAACATCAAACACTATACCAATATATGAAACTTTGAGGTTTCACTATGACATAATAATTAATTGAATACCTGAATCACATCAATTTCATATAAACTTTGTAATTTTTACCCATGTTTTACCCCCATTTGAGAGGGATGAGGTTAAAAAATGATCGAATCTAAGATAAATCAAGTTAGATAAATTTTATTGGTTATAAATTTTCAAGTATTGAGTAGGAAATTTGAAAGTTAACATTATGTAAATTTAGTCACATGAAAGTGGAAATGATAGAATAAGAGATATTCATATTTGATTAGAGTATGATTTCCCAAGGTAACGGCATTTGGATCATGATTTTGTAAAATTGAACATTTTTACATTTTGAATAAGTGATAAAATAGAATTATGATGTAAGATAAGATGTTAAGTGTGTTCCAATGTGATTGACAGTATGTGTTTTCAATAGAAAATATATGAAATATCGCTCACATAAGTTTTGATCAATACATTAATTACGCAATAGTTATAATACTTAATATTATAAAAAGTAAATTCATATAAATAGTATGGTGAAAATGGTTTTGTGTAATTTCATTTTTAACATTGTATCATATAGATTGAGCATTGAGTTCCTAGATGTATAGCTGATGGGTTGCATTGCCACTTTGACTCAAGAACTTAAACAATACCTTATATCCTTAAACTAGAGATGATCTGGTACTATCAAAGTTACTCAAATTTTATAGTAAATTGAATGATTTTTTGTCATTTTTGAAGTTTTTTTTAAAAAAAAAAAAAACTATTGTAGTATTTTCAAGAGTTGAAAATGCAGATTTTGAAAATTTAGACATATCGAGACAATATCATTCCACTTATGTTTTTATTTTACCGAATGGGATAATAATATTTAATATGAGACATTTTTGACCTATTTTAGTTGATAATATCCATTTTACATCTAAATCTTTTTGCTAAATATTTTACATGTATATTGAATTTAGTTGGATTTAAAACTGATATGAATTTATATGTTCTATTTTTATAATGCAATCTATATGCACACAAGTTTATATATGGTTGACATATGAGTACATTTATAGAGTTGGGGTTAGGTGATGTAGATTGGTATATTTTGGAAGAGGATGGTTTAGCATAAGTTGGCCAATTGGGACAAATTCCATATAGCATGCATTTGATGATTACATTAGTTGAGATATGGAACCTTGATACATGTACTTTATGATTGTTAATAGGTGAGATGACTAAAACACTAAAGGATGTGTGGTGTATCTTAGAAATTAGCATTGTTGGAGATATGCATTTGGTGATGGATGTTGAGGGTTTAGGATGCATGCATTAGGCCCATAAATATATGAAAAGTAGATGAGAGGTGATAATCAGAGTGGCACAATATTACTATAGAATATTATATGATTAGTTATTCTATGATTACAAAAATTTATTTGTTGTATACTTATGGTAGTTGTATTAATAGAGGGAGTATCTATATCTATCACATATCATATGTATTATATTATTTAGTTCATTGAGGAGAGGCATAAGAGATATTTTTTGGGGAATAACATGTTAGGCCATTTATATCAAGACTTACATAGATTTACATTAGAGGTTCATAAGGGTGGTCTTGAAGAAATGAAATTATTGCATGTATGAGAATATAAATGTGAAGAACCTCCTACAGTAGATTACCTCCTATAATAGATTTAATCGAAATATGCAAAAATAAAATAACACTTACAAATAACAGAAACACAAAAAGCTTATATTGATCATAGGCTACTTCGAGGGGGCAACCTCCTTCGAGCAAGCTCAATACAATAAATTCGTGGATGCCTTCATTGGGTCTCAACACTTACTTATATACTAACTCTATTCTAACAATTACTACTTCCCTTGTATGTGGGATAATTCAAATATGCTCTAAGGGATGACTTATAAAGCATATGCGTCCATAGAAATTGTTACACTAATACTTCAAAGAGAAGGGTAAGGCACGGGTTCCTAACATCCACTCCCCCTTAGAAAAAGCTTTGCCCTCAAAGCTTTAGATGTGGGAATTGTTGTTGAAGCTAGAAGAGTGGTTCCCATGTTGCATCTTCTAGTTGCATGCCATGCCATTGGATTAAGACCTCTATGATGGAGTGGGATCGAAGTTGGCAGGTGTGCCTGTCCAGGATTGCTTCTAGCTAAAGAAGGATGGAGCCTTTATTATCAAGTGCTGGTAAAATTATCTGCACTCAGATGTTGGATCCAAGAACTTGCTTTAAATAGGAGACATGAAATATGGGATGAACTTGGGAGGAAGGTGGAAGCTCTAACTTGTAAGCAACTGACCCAATCTTTTGGAGAACCTTATATGGCCCATAAAACTTTGGAGCAAGATTTTGGTGCCCTTTTAGTTTCAATGATGATTGCTTGTATGGCTGCAGATGAAGAAAGACCATATCACTAGGTTGAAAGGTACACTCAGAGTGGTGCTGATCAGCCTGCAACTTCTTTTGGTTCTGTGCCATGTGGAGATTGTCCCGCAAGGTGCAGAGAATCTAATCCTAGTTTTGGAGAGTAGTGTCAACTGCCTAAACTGGTGCGTTGCCAGGATTATATGGAAGAAATGGTGGCAATGCTTAACCATAAACTGCTTCATACGGAGTCATTTTGGTGGAAGTGTGGTATGAGTTATTATACCGCCATTCATCTAGGGGAAGCCACTTGGCCCATTGATGTTGTTGTTCTAAAGCAAAGAAATGAAGGAAGGTCTCCAAGCATTTGTTGACTATTTCTGTCTGGCCATCTATTTGTGGGTGGTACCCAGAGCTCATTCTCAATTGTGTGCCTATGTGATGAAATAGTTCCATCCAAAAATGGCTGGTGAAAGTGGCATCATGATCTGAGACAATTGAAGAAGGAATGCCATGAAGATGGAAGATCTGATCCAAGAAAACTTGTGTGATTGTGGAGGCTGTGTATGGGTGGCTGAGTGCACAAAAATGACTATATTTAGAGAGGTGATCAACTATGACTAGGATCACTGTCTTTCCCCTAGATTTAGGGAGGCCCTTAATGAAATCCATGGAAATATCTATCCAGATCCTAGTAGGAATGGGCAAAGGCTCGAGCAAATTGGGAGTCAATGTGGTTTCACCTTTGTTTCGTTGGTAGGTATCACATTCGGACACCATCTGTTTAATTTTAGCTTTCATGCCTTTTTAAAAGAAGTGTCGACATGCACGCTCATAGGTTTTGAGAAATCCTGAGTGCCCTACTGAGGGGGAAACATGGATTTCATTAAAGATGGCCTGATGTAGGTCTGGACTTTGGGAAAGAACCAGACAACCCTTGTATCATAGAGAAGCACCATCCCATGAATAATGTGGTACTATAGAGGGGTTAGTGGCCAATTGATGAATGAGGTGGCATAAGGAGGGATCATTTGCATACCCTTGTTGGATAGATTCCAACCATTTTAGAATGGGCATGGAGATGGTAGAGAGGGAAGGCTGGTCTTCGAAGGTTCTTGAGAGAGCATCAACCACAACATTGTCTTTTCCCTTCGTATAGGTGATCTCATAATCATAACCCATGAGTTTGCTGACCCACTTCTACTGAGTTGGGGATGAGACCCACTGTTCCAAGAAATATTTCAAACTCTGATGATCAGTTTTGATGTAAAAATGATTTCCCAGTAAGTAGGGTCTCCACTTTTGTACTACATGTAAAATTGCCATCATTTCCTTTTCATATGTAGACAAAGCTAAATTGTGGCCAAAAAGGGCTTTTTTAGTGAAGGCAATTGGTTGGCCCTCTTGGAGAAGAAAAACACCCAAGCCAATGCCATTGGCATCACTTTCGATGGTGAAGTTTGGCAGTGCCAAAACTAGTGTGCTACACATAACATGTTTGAGTTTGATGAATGCCTGATCAGCTGTTGCACCCCAGGTGAAAGCATCCTTCTTCAATAAGGAAGTCAAAGGAGCCACGATCTTTCCATAATCTTTGACGAACATGTGATAGTATCTTGTTAGGCTTAAGAAACCATGAAGGCTCTTGAGGGTGGTTGGTCGAGGCCAATTCTGCATAGCATTATTTTTTTGGGTCCACACAAACCCCATTGGCTGAAACAATGTGCCCTAGATAGTCGATTTCCTCTTGACTGAATGAACACTTGGATTGCTTGGCACATAATTGATTGTCTGCTAACAGTTGCAATGCCCTGTCAATATGTTGTAGATGCTCAACCCATGTGCGGCTGTAAATCAAAATGTCATCAAATAAAACTAAAATAAATTGACAGAGAAAAGGCTGAAAGATTTTATTCATGAGTGCTTGAAAAGTGGAAGGGGCATTTGTAAGGCCAAATGGCATGACAAGGAACTCATAGTGACCTTCATGCGTATGAAAGGATATCTTGGAAATGTCATTAGGATGCACTTGGATTTGATGATAGCCAGAATGTAGATCCAACTTGGAGAAGAATTTGGCCCCATGGAGCTCATCAAGAAGCTCATCGATGACAGGAATTGGGAATTTATCCTTGATAGTGAGGTGGTTAAGGGCTTAGAAGTCAATGCAAATGTGCCACAACCCATCTATTTTGTGGACAAGCAGCACTGGGGAAGAATATGGGCTGGTGTTGGGGTGAATAACTCCAAACTTGAGGAGTTCCTAGACTAAGTTCTCAATTTTAGTCTTTTGTAGATGGGGGTAATGGTATGGTCAGATGTTGGGTGGGATGCTTCTTGGAAGGAAAGGAATGCGGTGATCTTTAGGGTGTGAAGGGGGAAAACCTACTAGTTCTAAAATAATGGTTGCATGCTTGTCGAGTATGGCCTGTAAATTTGTAGGGTGGTTAGTAGCAGCAGGGGGCTGGAGTTGAATGGAATGTAGCTATGCAATGACCCCATGTGAGCCTTTCTTCAAAAAAATTTCCATGTGATGAGAACTGATGATGCTAGTAGATCCTGGTAATAACCCTTTTAAGGTGTGCATCTGACCATTATCTATGAACTACATCCAAAGCTTAGAAAAGTCCCATAAAATAGGTCGTAATGTGTGAAGCCACTGTGCCCCTAAAACCATGTCACACCCTCCTAAAGGTAGGGCAAACATATTAGAGAAAAAATTATAATCACCCATTGTAATATGCACATTTTGACACTTCCCTTTACATGGCAATGTGCCCCCATTAGCAATCATGACTTCAAAGCTAGAACAAGGGTATATAAAGTAGTCTGCCACCTTAGCAATGCAAGGATCGATGAAATTATGAGTACTGCTCGAGTCAACGAGGATTGTGAGAGGGATCTTTTTGAAGCACCCTTTGAACTTCATGATTTGGGGATTGGTGACACCTGCTAGTACATGTACTGAGATCTCAAGTTGAGTCTCTTGAACTTTTGGGTCCTCTTCAGTGCCAAGTTCTTCTTGATCATCTTCAAATTTTGGAATATCAGGCTCGCTATCTTGCTCTGGTGGTGACTCCACATCTAACAAGTAAAGTTTTTGTTGGATGCACCTATGACCCTTAACCCATTTGTCATCACAATTGTAACATAAACATTTCTCTTTGTGAGCCCACATCTCTACCTCAGTCAGGCGCTTGATTGGTGTGGTTATGGTTGTCTGCTGATTCACTGTGTTCTTTGCTGGTGAAAAGGTGGGAGGTTGACGTTGTGTGGAGAGTTTATCTTCTGCTAACTTAGCTAGACCCAAAGAATCCATCATATTTTTTGGTTGAAACATTTTTACTTCTGAGCGAATCAGCTCTCTGAGGCCACTAACAAAGCAACTTTTAACGAAGTCATCTAACAACCCTTTAGTGTGATTAGTGAGTTTTTCAAATTCAATCTGATATTCACAAACAATACCTGTTTGATAGAGTTTAGTGAGAGCTCCTATGAAATCCTTGAATGCTGAGGGACCAAACCTACCTAGATTTAAGGATGCAAAATTTGACCAATCGGGTTCATCATTTGTATTGAGATACCAACGGTACCACTGAAGTGCTTCTTATTCTAGATGAATGGAAGTAATTGGGACTATTTTGCAAAATAAGTATTGTGGAGGTTGAAGAATTATTCAACTTGATATATCCATCTTGTAGGATCTATACCATTGAACTATGGAAATTTTAGCTTAGGCCCACGTGAGAAGTTAGAAGTAAAGGAACGATGCTCTGAAGAAGATTCCTTTTGCACTCTATTGAGCAAGATGCTATTCTATTGATTCAAGCCACGCATCATATCAGTTAACTTTGTAACCTAAGATTTCAATGTGGTAATTTCTTCCTCCATGATTTTTGTCCCTGCATGAGTGGTGACCATAACCAGTTTTTAATAACTGGGGATCCTTCTCGTGATGCAGGGCAGGGTTCGGGGCAATGCCCCAAAATTTATTTTTATTTTTATTTTTTTTGCTGTTGCTTTTATTTACTACTACTTCAGAAATAGATTGTCTACAACTATGTGGTTGGAAATATGCTCAACTGTGGATATGTTGTTTGCTCTCTGAACTTGATAAGTTGGATATAGACCCCAAGTTTGTTTGGCTGCCTAAAGGATTTTTTTTAAATTCTCTCTAGCCACCAACATTGTCTGATTGAGTACCACTATCCAAAAATTTCTAGTCATGGGTTTACCCATTAATAATAGCTTTTGGTTTACCTCACAGGTGGGAACTAGTCAATCAGGATGGGGCTATTACCCTTTTCACTGGCAGGTCCTCTCAATGGGCCAGCTACTTTAGGGTTCCTGTGGTACTCCTCATAATGAGTTTTAGGGCTTATGCCCAAGAACTTCCCATAGTAAGTGGATGGGTATTTACCCAATCTAAAATGACAGAACCTGTAATGAGAAAAAATTCTTGCCAGAACTGGCACAGCTTCTAGAAAGCCCTTCTTAAAAAAAAAACTGCTCCAAATTTACCCACAAAGCCAAGAAAGTGCTCTGATACCAGATGTGAAGAACCTCTTGCAGTAGATTAGCTCCTACAATATATTTAATTGAAATATGTGAAAATAAAATAACTCTTACGAATAATAGAAACACGGAAAGCTTATATTGATCACAGGCCACTTCGAGGGGGCAACCTCCTTTGAGCAAGCTCAATACAATAAATTTGTGGATGCCTTCATTGGGCCTCAACACTTAATTTATACTAACTCTATTCTAACAACTACTACTTCGCTTGTATGTGGGATAATTCAAATATGCTCTAAGGTATGACTTACTGCAAAGAGAAGGGTAAGGCATGGGTTCCTAACAATCAACACATCACTATGGTGCATCCATTTGTAAAATGTCATGAGTATTGGGATCATGATTATGTATTTTCATCTTAGTGGGTAATACCTTGACAAAGGGGGTTATGCACTATGAAGTACAAGGTAATTTTGGATAAATTGACACCCTTGATGATTTAATGGTGAAAATATAAGAGATATGGGAGGTGGCTTGATGATGTCTGAGACTTGAGTCATATATGTATATGTATATGGTTATAGGATAAATTTACTATTTTATATGAAATATTATAGTATGAGTGAGTTACTCAATAGTTTTGGTTGTTTAACTATATACCTCTAGTGCCTTATCCATGGATGCATAATAATAGAGCTGATATTATAGTAGTTTTGAGGCAATGACCCACTAGTGTTTACTTGGATCCTCATCTACAAATGAAGAAAGATCATGTAGCTATATTATTATAGGTTAATGATTTTGATTGCACAAATTATACATAATGGTAGACTAATTCATGTAAGGATGTATTGTTTCTAGTTGTAACAAATGATCTAGACATTATGCCCCCATCACAGGGTGGATGCAATGGAGATGGTAGAGTTGGATATGGAGGAGGTGGATATAGAGTAGGAGAACAACCTTCACCATAAACTACATGTCAAAATTCACCCCAATTTACATCATAGTCAATGTATGGAGATGCCCTAATTACTACCACTATTAGGATTGTGATATTTGAGCATGAGTCTTTTCATGATTATTTGCATTTTGTGTTAGCTGATATTTGTTGCTAATGCATTCATATAATGTGGTATCTTAGGTAACATGTATTATTTTATGATGGTAGATACGACCATCCAAAATTTAATACAAAATGTGCCATATGGCGTAGTGGGTAGTGGATTAATGGAGTGAGTTGACTAGATTGCAGGTGAGCATGCATAGTTTTCAATCTATGTGCGATTGATTATATAATGTATACTATAGTTTTTGTTGCATGGTGAATTATAAGAAAATATTGAAATATGGCCTAATTGAGTCATGATTTTGATTAATCAAAATATTTTGAGTGACTTTGTACTTTGCATTCTAAACACACATGTGTTATGAATCTGAATGAGGTAACTAAGAGATATATTAGACAATAAAAATCATGGTCATGATCATGTGAGGTAGTGGGATGAGATGGACCCTCAAATTTTTAGGCCACATATCTTATTATTAATGATAACTTAGATGATGAGGGTGGCCCCATCATTGATTCATAATTATATACTATAAACATGAATACACACACAAACAAGATTTTTTTTTTCATATGTGAATCTTGTTTACATGATTATGTTATATATTTTTTAATTTATACATTTACGAATTTCATAATTTGATTATTTTTAAAAAATCATGAAAGATATATGTATAATGTGTTTATAGTATTCTTTGTATATTAGCATTTGTACTTGTTAGTATAAAATATGTGATAATGTTACTCAAAACCAATTTCCAAAACTATTTGGAAAATAAAGTCACTATTATCTAGCTAGAAAATCTACTATTGAAAAATTTTAAGTGGTTCTAATTATGACGATTTTAATACTCTGTTGACTTGTATTTTTGGTTTTTCCATAGATACTTGATTCACTTTTTACTTCCATATATGCTTCAAATAAGATATAAATACACTTTTAACATTTAATTTGGTAACATCAATGACTAAACCTTTTTTAGTATTAGCTATATTAAGATCTCAAATGGCTAGTGGTTCTCATGTAGTAATATCTTGGGATAATTTGGTCATAATATGATTTGATCTAGGAATTATTCTAGTGGTTAGTTTCTGAGAATGAGGATAGAACATTTTTTATTTTTTATTTGATAAGGTAAAATAAATGGGTTTTATAAGGTTCCTAAAACCTAAGTTTAAAATTAATTAAAGTAAAATAGAATAAGTCCTAAGGGCTAAAAAATGTAGTATGACAGAGTAAAAAATAACTAGCTAAAAACTAGTGTTAAAGGTAAAATAGATAAAACCAAAAAAATAAATTACTCAATGAGGATAGTTTCCTCTGTGAGTGCCTTACTAACATCCTTGTCCTCTACCTTATCCATTGGCATGTTTTTGATTATCTTTTCTTAAGTCTCATTGCTCAGTCTTTATGTGGAATCCTTTGACATATTCATTCTTGACTTCTTTTGAGGCTGCTCCTCCAATGAATTTTTGAGAGGGTTCATGTGTAGGGGTTTGAAGGAGGGTTTTGGAGTGAGATGAACCTTCACTTTCCCAACATATTATTTCTAGGTAATAACCTCAGCTTCGTTTTGGTGTGAAATGACCTTTAGCATTTTAGTGGCTTCCCTATTTATGGAGTTACACTACTTTATCATAATGTCTAGACCAAGTCTTGCTTCATGAAGTTTATTATTAAAACCCTCAAAATATATTTATTCTTCTTGATTGGCTTAGACAAGGGGGCCTTTCCTTTTTAGAAGAACCTAAAATATTCCTTTCCTTAAATATAATGGGTTTTGGTTTGTTTACTATAAGTTGAAGAGGGAGTTAGAGTTCCCCTATGTGCTCTTAAAATGGGGCTTATGGGGGAAGGGCTAGGAAGAGGTCAGTGAGAATCCATGGTTGGGTCTTCCTCAAGGGAGTCTTCATCCATAGAATACCCTCCTAGTGGGACTTATTTACCACACAGGGTCTCTCCATGCTTGAGAAATAATAAAATAAGGCTTTGGTGGATGATAACATTTGCTTCATTGATTTGAAAAGCAAGGGGTGTGATTTCTAGTAACTTTATAAATTAGTAGGGCAAATTGATTTTAAAACCTTGAAAATGGTTAAGAATTATAAAGTGGTGTGAGAATATAAGAGTAAATTTACCTTCCAAAGTAAGGTATTTCATGATTTATAGACACACTTCTACTAGTAACTCAACAAGTCCATTTACAAAAAGATTTTATTCCAGTTTTCAAAGTCTCATTTGTTCTATTTTATTCGATTGGTATTTAAAAGATTTGGACCCCTTGCAAGACATTCTAGTTAATTCACCAATTAGTACCTTAATGAAAATAATTTTAATACCTCTTATGTCCACATTTCATTATTTCATGCTACAATGAAATTCTTAGTGAGTTCTGAATTATGCCCTATGATTTTATGCATGTATTCCATCAGATCTCCCTTGTATAGCGTCTGCCATACCTTATTACTAGATCAAACCTCTAAGCATGAGGTTAGATTGAGCCTATCTCTATCTCCCCCTATACTATGCTTGACTAAGAGAAGAGTGTCTGAATGGTGCTCAGGGTCCACCTTTTTCTAGTTAATCTTATGATTTATGACATCAAAGAGAATTAATGAAAAATATTTCACCCAAATTAGAGCAATAAACTCCCATGCAGGACTATGATGTATTAACATGATTTTTAGTACTCAGCGAGTCAGATGTGATTTTCATGTATATGATTGCCACCACCACACCCTATGATATAATATATTCATTTTGAATTGCCTTGATGACATGTGCTAAGACATGGCTGATATCATGATAGATTTATAAAAGGGGTAGGCTAATTACCTAGTTGGATAATAAATCAACCACCCCATTTCTTTCTCAATAGGTATGAATTATGGGAGGGTTCATAAGATCCTTGATTAGGCCCCTGACATCATCAATGAGAGATTTAGTGGTGTGAGAAGGGGTGGTCTTAATAAACAAGGCATCTAGGATGTTTATAGAATCACCTTCAATGATTAATCTTCCCACTTTGAATTTATTATCAATTTGTATACCTAGAATGCCGCTTTGGCTTCTACCACATGGTTGGTTTGAGTCCCTATGGGGCTAGTATATACAGTGACCATCTTCCTAGATGAGTTATGATAACCCCTTTACCACCTTCAAGACCTATATTGACTTTTGAAGCACCATAAAATTTAGCTTTACCAATCATCTGGCATTGGCTTCCACTTGACATGTTTTCTCATGGAACCTTTAGTTGGAGATATGACATTCTACTCCAAATCCCATTCCCTAAAAATAATCTATTCAACTGTAGAACTTGTGTTTTTATCTATGGGGGAAACACCCTCCAATTTTAAATAATGACATGGAAAACTTGGAGAAAATTGCTTTAGGGAGGTGTTTTTTATGAGAAAAAAGTCCATTATTATAAGTTTTCCAGATGGCCCAAAACCAATGAGGGAGGGTTAGAGACCAGAGAAAAGAAAAGGATGAGAGGAACTATGGTGGCTTCCATTGAGTAATGTGGTCCAATATGGTATTGGGTTTAACCTAAGACAATTTAAATTTGGCCAAGATCTAATCCAAGATACATGAGCTAAATGAGAAAGACATGAATAGTTAATGAACCAAGTCTTTCACTTCTCTATAGAGGGGGAATCTACTTGGCAGTATGAAACCTCATTTGGCTAGATTGTCTACTATGATAATTTTGTCCTAGGATGCAAAACAAAAGAATAAATTAACCTTATGGGTGAGGTGTTTGATCCAAAGGGCCTTCCAGTGCTCCCAATCATTTTCCAGATTAAGATCAGATAGGTGTCTAGACATTACCAAATACTTTTCACCATCTTCAGTTGCCCAATAAAGGTAATCTTCTTTAGGGAAGATGGGAATGTGGATTTGGATAAGGGAATAATTAAGGTCCTAGACTACTTGGGATTCCTTTACATTATTTTTGTCGATGGATAAGACCTTCTATGCTTTTAATCCATTGGTTTATTCCTAGTAATCCTTCACCTTGGTACCCCATCTCTCCTTAAAGGTCAAACAAAGATTAGCTCGATTCTCTTGTGAAAAGAGGGGATGGTTGGAAAGCCAAGAGTCATCCCATAAGTCAATTTTATCCCCATTCCCAATTTTTTATTTAATTCTTTTTTTAGAAGGTCTTTACAGCTACTGATGGCTTTCCAAAAGGTGGATCGATTGACAGGGCATTCTTCCTAGAGAAAGCAATCTTCCTCATTTCCTTCAAAATATTTGTCTCTAAAAATTTTGGTCCATTTTTTTCTTCTTTCATAAATTTCCATCCCATTTTAGTGAAAAGTGATCGATGCATATTTTTGATCTTTCTAAGACCAAGCCCCTCATTTGCCTTATGGTCTTGAGTGCCTTACCATAGAAAGTGTTGACTTTTTAAGTCACCCCTTGGTTAGCGTAAGGCCTTTTGAGACTTATAGTGAAAGAATGCACCTACAAGGTCCTAAGCACTTCAAACCAAAAATACATAAACACTTCTCATCTACACCCAAGCCCAAGATAGAGGTATAAGACTGTACAGGAGAAAGAATATGGTTCATGCTTGTATAAATTTCTCAACCCATGCCTATGCATAGAACTAAGTGGTGCACAAGTCCAAGAGTTCATGAATTCATGGATGCAGGCCCCAAGGTCTCAAAATGGCTAAGTAGGAAAAAAAGTGTAGAAGTATTTATAAATTATGAAGAGTGCACCTAAGATTTTTAATCTTTGTGTGTGCCCCTATTTTAAGTCTTCCTCATGCCTATCTATTAGAGTTATACACTAGGGTCACTGGGTCATGCATTCACACCCGATCACTACACAAGATGCAATCCAAAAGTCTCATACTACCTCCTTTAGAGGCTCACAATTGAAAGAGGGACTCTCATGCACACCTTGGCATAAAAGTGTTCAAGTCAAGTGTGCATGACCTACATACATGTAGCATATAAAGGAAAGAGTTCACACCAAGTTTCTAACCATGCATAATGTTTCCAAATGGCAACCTAGTGCTTATTAAATGCAAGGAAGTTCCCAGTCTACCTAGGATAAGCATCATCCTTTTACACATCACCTTGTAGAGCTATGCCCAAGACCAATAAAAAAACACCATGTGCCAAGTGGTGATGCTACTTAAAGAGGTGGTTGGAAAAACCATTGAGAGGAAATCAAGGCACAGTCAAAGCAATTTAATTTAGAAGTGGCTATTATGCATCAGGATGTAGATTCATGCCACCTTCTAATTTCATTAGAAGAGATCTTTCATTTCCCCATGTACATATGCCCAAAAGTAACCCTGCCACCAAATCCAAGTCTAATCAACCTACTAGTTTCTAGAATTAGTGGTATATCGCTACCTAGGAATTAAATGCTACATCTACCAGTCCAAGTGATGCATTTATTATAAAATAGGCTTTATCTCTATAAAATCATAGATTTCTATTTTAAAATGGTTGACACATTTTAGTAGACTCACATTGCCAAAATTTTCCCTCCTGAGTACTTGTATTGTCTAAGTCTTGCATATTAATGAGAATTAAGTTCACCTCTTTTTTTTAATTCTAATGATCTATATGATCTTTGTGTTTGAATTATGCCTATTTGTGGGTGATCCTCGCCCCTTTGGTCTTTTCATTATCTACACCTCCTCATTAAACTTAAAACTCACTTTAAAGTCGTATCTTAAGCACACTTAGGTCTATGTTGATGCTACCTATGGACCATTTGTCATCCCTCTCAGTATAACATTATGTTTTCATGCCTCTATGTGAAACACTTTTGCATTTAGAGTGTCTTTGGTAGAATTTATGTGGAAACATCTTGTTCTTAAGTGTTTGTAGTGTACTTATAGTACTATGAGTACTCACTCTATTTTAGGTGCATCACCCCTTTTTATTTTTTGATCTTTAAGACTGTGCATTAGTCTTAAACTAGGTGTACTTAGAATAGAAGGAATCTATCCTACTCCAGAGACTCATCCTAAAGTGGCAAGGGTCCCATGCTTTAGGGATGTTTTCATCATTATGGTGAGACAGTCGATGCTCACATGGGTAACTATGTTATAATACTTCTATTCCTAGCATTGAATCCTCTCATGCCTTACATAGGACCTTCATGCCTAGTGCCCCAAAACAAAGCTTTCCCATGCCATAAAGTGTAGACACCAAAATCATGTCTACTCCTTGGTTGACTCTCCCCCTTGGTCCCCTTGGTCCACTTCTACACATTCCTAACCCACACACTTATTAATTTAAAATAATAACTTATTTTAAGTTAATAACACCCCCTTGACACCTCATCCATGACACCTCACCCCACCTTGGATACCTCCCATCACCCTATGACCAATTTATGACCTATTCCAACCCTTCCACTAACCTCTCGCACTCATTTAAACCCACCTTCGATCATTTTCCAATGACCATTAAAACTTGACAGACAGAGGAATGGTCAAGAGGCTAATTTTAGCCTTTTTCCCATCTTCTAGCCACCGATGTTGGTTACCAGTCGGCCGACGCTGGCGGGATCACCGACACCAGTCGCTTAAAACAACCCAAAATTGAATTCTCTTCCCCTGGGATGCTAAAATCATAGCACTGGACGCTAAATCACAGACCCAGAATCCAACTTCTCTCTCTCTCTCTCTCAGACACACACCAAGCATCACAGGCTACAGGCACTCTACAGAAATAGCTCTAGACTTTGGGTTAAAGACATTACAAGTACATCAGCCACATCAACAACAAATCTTCCTCACTCTTTCTTCAGCAAACTAGAGCTAAGTACTCTCCTTTTATTTCATTTCATTATTTAGGATGTATTAGTAATTGGTTCTCTAATTACTACTTCTAAGCCATATTATCAATTAGACCCAGCTATCAACTAGACCAGACCTGACCAAACTTCTTCCTGAGAGGCTAAAAAGCTTGACTTCTATCCTGACCCATCTTGACAACCTATCCCCTGCCTTTGTTCCTCCTAAAGACCCTGTCCACTGTCCTACATCCCTTACACAGACCCAGACTCTTTTCAGACCATTCTATCGACCACAGACAGCCCTGAGACTCATCCAAAGCCCCATTACCCCTACTGACATTGGTAGACTAACCGACATCGGCAACTTTAATCAAACTGACGACGGCAGACTAACCAACATCGGTGACTGTGGAAGACCAACAATAGAATATAGGTACGCATTGTCTCTATTTCTTTTGCTTAGTCTTTCATTATTTATCTTTATCCAACATTCTTTTATCAACTAGTGGACTGTCATCCCTCAAGGAAGTCTTTGCACTTCTGGGACCGAGTTTTTGCTTGACAGTCCACCTTACATCCATCTAACAATCTCTTTGTTTAAGTCTTTCTCTCTATAGGTGTCATCCTCCATAGCCAAAGAGGAGTCACTACAACGTCTGGATAACGGTGTGCAAACTTCATTCGGGTACGTACAAACCCCTGACCATTATCATAGTTTCTTTCATCTTTTGAATGTGGAAAAGTGAAAAATAGTTAGAAACATTCTGGCATGCCCGATGGGACCTTAGGAATTTTCCTTGGGTTCATACTTTTTCTTCTAAAAACAATTTTTTCATATAGGTGCATTAGGTCTCTTCTTGCATCTTTTTCTTCTATCTCTTCCAAAAGACACCATCAACAAAGTTAAAAAGAATCCTTCTTTTTCTCTCTAATTTGCATCTTAGAGTAGTAAAATTCATACTCTTCAACCTTTTCTCCACTTGTCTGCATCCGAACACACATTTCAATTTGGGCTTAAAAATCTTTTGCATTTCATTTCTGCTTGCATGCATTTTTAGCTCACCTAGTAACTTAAAACCACATTATGAATTAATCATAGTGCACTTATGTTACACAACCTAACCACTTTCACAAACTAAACATCAAAACATACCTAAGACAAGGTCCGACTAGGATTTCATCACCTAGCAGATACCTTACCCTTCCTGGCAATCCTACTTGGACTTCACTACCAAGGGGAGAGCCCACTCTGTTCTCTGGCAGAGTATAAACTCTAGGGGAAGTATATACTAGCTAAGTGACCCAGCTTATCTTTGGGCTCATGAAGTGAGGGGAGCTTACTCCTTAGCACCAGGCCACGTACAGAACCTAACATAGACTCTTGAGCACTGGAACTAACCTGAAACCAACCTTAGACTACTTCTTCTAAGACCTGTTCTACAAGCCAACTTTCCAAACACACTCTTCTAAGGCATAAGCCAACAAGACTCTAAAATTTATTCCTAGGAATTAATGTTTAGGGTCTGCTTGTCTTCATCCATTTTTTTATCTGTATCTAATTTTTTGAGTTGGTGAGGTCATATTCTGAGATCTGAAAACAACTCAGACCTTCTTATTTCTTCTAAAAACTTTTAGTTTTTGAGTTTATGGAAACACACAGTCACCGACATCAGTTTTTCCACCGATGTCAGCAACTTTTTTTCATCGACATCAGTTTTTCTACTGACGTCGGTCACTGTCAATAACTTTTTTCCAAAACAGCCTTAAAACCTAACCCTTTTTCTGCCAAAACCACATTATGAGTTTCTGAAACTGGAAAAACACAGTTTCTAAAACCTGACCCTTTTTTTTTCCTTGGATGGTTTTGATACGTAGTCAAACCAAGACTCTTGTTGACCATGCAAGGAAACAACCACTCCCGCCTTCACCTTCCATAACCAGTCCTCTATTGGAGTATCATTCAGAGACCGAATGAACTCCTACCCAACCAACCCCGACTCAGCCCCCTATTGTCTTTGAATGGGACCAAGACTTCGAAAGGTTCCTTGACCTCAATGTCAAGGCCCTTCAACACTATCTCATGTGCAGTTGAACGCAAGACTCTTTAGGTAACCTAATTTATGGGATGCTAACTACCTTGCTTGAGATAGTAACTATATCAACTGCCTATATCATTCAACCCATAGATACCTAGGCTGTTGCCTTGACTAATAACCAGACCATGACTAATATTCTAAGTGTGGCTTCTCCTTCTATCTCTGGGCCCACTTCCATTGGGGTTTCAGCCCCCCATCAACCACAGACTATTCAACAAAACTCTACCCCTTTCCAAAATCTAGTTGTCTCCATCTTGCCTACTCTTGCCCCCATCAACACCAAGGTGGCTACTCATCCTTTGGCTAATATCACCACCACCCAACCACCTCTAGCAACATCAAGCCTAGTCATGCCTTCTACCTTCATGGCACAACCACCCTTGGCTTCCACTTATGTCACTATGACTAGTTATCAATATGTTGCACCTATACAAATGCAATTGACTACGTCATACACCCCTTCTAGCACCTTCCAAGCACCTTATAACCTAGGGGGTGCCCAACCTGCAAATCCATCAACTAATATAATCAAAATGCTGATGGACAAAATGTCTAATCTTGAGACCTCAATTTTAGGTTCAAGAAATGTCCTTTCATATGACCAAATTTGTAATGAACCCATCCATCCCTCCGTCCCAATCTAGCCGTATCCCAGTCAGTGGGAACTTCCTAAGTTTACTCACTTCCAGAGTAAGGAAGACCCACGACTGCATCTACGAGCATTCAGACATGCTTGTTACCTGATAGCACATGATGATGCATTACTGTTATGCACATTCCCCATGTCACTTTTTGGCCCTGCCCTCGATTGGTATAGTTCTATTACCAGTCACTCTCTTTTTACATTCACCCAGCTAGTTCAACTTTTCCTTAACCACTTTTCTATCAATATCACCAAAAAGGTCTCTATCACAGATCTATACTCTATCAGACAGTTTGACGACGAATCTATAGCCAATTTTGTTGCCTATTGGAGAGGCTTAATCAACCAGCTCTCCTTTTCTTTGCCTCAACCTGAGCTCATCGAAATCTTTTCCTAGGCATGTGCCAAACATATTTCCTCTACCTTGTGGGTCCAAACATTTTGCACCTTTGACGAAGCTTTCACAATGGCTAGAAAGCTTGAACTACGTGCCATCAAGGAAAACAAAGTCAAGTTGCAGAGTAAAAACCCCAACACCAAGTACAATGACTCTTCCTCTAAATCTTCTTCTTCTAATTCTAAATCTAAGGCATCAACAAATGCTATGGTCCTTAGGCCACCATCCTCAACAACAATCAACCAATCCGAACCTTCCACATTTCAAAGCATCACCAAACAATTCCAACAAAGATACATACAACGTCAGTATACTCCACTAGGAGAATCATATGCATCTGTGTTGGATAAACTTGTCAAATAGGGGGTCCTCAATCTCCCTCAAATTTGACCACCTCAATTCAACCCCTCAAAACCTATCCCTGCATGGTACAGGGAAAATGACTTTTGTCATTATCACCGTGTCAAGGATCATGACACAGACAACTACAAGACCTTTAAAAACATTGTCCAAGACATGATAGACAAAGGTGATCTAGTCTTGGATAACCCAAACGTGCCACCCAATCAAAACATCGACATCTTTAAACAACCTTTTCCTAACCATCCCCCTAGCCAAAACAACATGCAGACCATGGCTGATGACTCCCAAGAGCGTAATATACTCACAGTCAACACAGTCTCGCCTCCTATGCCTAACCAAACTCTCTCACAGTCTGAAGAGGTTAGCCCACCCATTGGTCCATCATAGGTGGAAGAGTCTTCTTCTCCCATTCATCTTCCATAGGTGGATGAACCGTCTTCTCCTATTAGTTCTCCATCAACCTCTCTTATATTGGAGGATGCCTTGACCATACCAGCATCGCTAGCCTCGCCTTCATCCTTCCTGTCATCAATGGGGGATCATACTTTCCCCACTCCTCGACCACATGCCAAAGCCATCACCATCCCTACGCTTTGCCCTCTTAAAGAGCCAAACTCTCCAATCCCTTCTCTGTCGAGAGAGGAACTCGCCGCCTCACCCACTTCGACTAAAGAAGATTCAGTGAAGGTTGATTTGAACCTCGCCCCTCACAATAGTAGTCCTCACACTAAACCAAAGAAGGCTACTAAACCACATCAGAGAACTTTTCTCCCATCATCACCATTGCCCTCTATTTTGGGCCCTCATCCATCCTCCTTTAAAGGAGTGCTTCCTACTCCAACACCTATCAACAACAAGTTGTCTCCATTGCTCCCTTTACCCAACAAAAACAAATAACCTCCATTACGACCAACACCTAACAGAAACATACCTCCTTCAAAACATCCAATGCCTCCTACCACAAAAGTGTCATCTACGCATTTGGCCACACTGCCAAACAAAAGGATGGTACGAAACACTCCCTCGACAATGTCTAAATAGAAGTTGTCAACTTTTACTGCAACACAACATCCAAACCCATTAGCAGGTTCTTACACCTTACTGTTATACCAACTTTTGCAATCCTCTAACATCACTCTTCTGCCTATCAATCCATTTCAACCTCTCGGACCAAAGCTGTCTTAGTTCGATGACACTAAAATTTGCCAATATCCTCACACACCTGGGCATGACACTGAAAATTGTTGTGCACTTAATGTTGCCATCCATCAATTCATGGAGAAAAACACCCCTCTTATTGAGGATACTATCAACAAATCTCCAACACCATCTCATGTGTCCCAAACATTTTCACTATCACACTCATCAACTCTCAGATCAAGGCCATCTTGGTTCGATGACACTTAATTTTGTGCGTATCATCGCACACTTAGACATGCCACTGAGCATTGATGTGCTCTTAAAGTTGTCATTCATCAACACTTCAAAAAGGACACCCTTCTCATCAAGGATCCTCTTGACCACTCTTTAACCAAACCATCGACACCATCCCATGCCTCTCAAACATCTTCACCTAAATCAAGAGCCCATCATCAAATTGTGGTCCCTCGATCACCTTCAACCCCTTTATTTGAAATCAACACCATCAATGTGGCCAATAGGTCACAAATCATGAAGGATAAAGGGAAAGAAAAGGTTTCTCTCCCCCAAACATATCCATTCGTCAAGTCTCCTCAACCATCAAAACCCAAGATTTCAATTTTGGGCACATCTCGACCAACTTATTCAAACCCAATTAATGACCCCATGGTGAAACAAGATCGCCAAACATCTATGAAGACATATTTGTATGACCTCATACAAAACTCTTCACAACATTGTCTAACTTTGATCAAAGCCTTATAGGCAGTGAAGGTCCAACCCGAAGACCCCCAACCACTAGCTGCTTTGGTCACATCATTACCTACCATTGCCTCCATCACTTTCAGTCATTCTGAGATTCCAACCTCCAACATGGAAGATCAAGATCTTTCCCTCTCAAACTAAGTCTGTTAGACATTCTCCCTATCACATAAATAACTGGGGGAATTTGACTTTATACTGACTATCGACCTCGGCCAAGCATCAACCAACCAAGCCTTGACCAAGCCTCGACCAAACATCAAGCATCGACCAACTAACCGAGCATCGACCAAGCCTCGACCAAACATTGACCAAACATCATCCAACCAAACATGCCAACAACATATCAACCAACTTCTTAATCATCGATCAACACGTGACCAATTTGGAAAGAAGCAAATGAGGCAAGTTTGCTCTTAATTGGCTCAAACTTTACATCATAATGCACAAGTATGGATCAGGGACTTATCGTCTATCTTCTCTTGAAGGTCGGCTAGAAATTGAGCCCCTTAATGCCTTGCATCTACAACCATTCTACTGTTAGTCGAGTACTTGTTCACTTGACATTTAACTTGAGCTCGTCCCTTGAGCAATCCCTGTCATCTTAATCCTTATTTCTTCCAAACTTGTTTCCCTAAAGCAACCCCTATGTAACCCTTTTATAAAGTATGTATGCTTTGTCCTAATAAAAGGGAACCCTCTAAACCTCTATAGTCAAGTCCATGACCAAAAATTCAGTCAAAAACAAAATAAATAAATTGAGATGTCAAAATATCAAAAGGTCATAAAACTCTAAATACAGACTACTCCCTCGAAGGATAGCTATATCATCATTGTTGTAGCTAATAGACTACTCCCTCGAAGGATAGCTATTCAAAGCCCTCAAAAACATACAAAGCAGAATATAGACCACTCCCTCAAAGGATGGCTATGCCTAAAATCTTGCTACAAACAACACTCTCTCAGAAGCTTCCTGCATTGATCAACTTCACATATGACCACAAAACAAAATGACATCCCCATGTAGACTTCCCGCATCGATCAGTCTACAAAAAAAAAAAAAGGGTCATGGACTTGACTTGTAGTTGTTCTCAGGATCTCCTATAAAAAGGGGAAAAGTTATCCCTACTAAACGGGGTTATCACATCACCTGTTCAAGGGATTTCGAGCTCATTTTAATGTCAAAGTGATTCGATTGCTTCTCTAACACAACCACTGGTCAATGACATAATGCATGAATGGGGCTTTTGTTTCTAAAAACCCCTACCTATGCTATCATTATGGTCCTTGTCAATGAAAGGGCAAAATGCCTTTCACTTTCTCCATACCTTTGGTCACATTTAACCACATCATTACCCAACCAAACCAAAACAAACCAAACATTTTTAGACCACCAACATGACATAGTCCATTTCACCTAGTTTTTATGGACAACAATACACATGGAAACTATTGACCTCACAATTTATGTTAAGCATAAACCATTACTTGCTGAAGCATAAATACTCAATTCATTTTTAGCATACATCCATCACCGATATGGTCACTTGCTAGGGATGAAAGATCACATCACCAATGTTACAGAATACACCATCACACAATATGGAAAAGGCTGTAACATCATCTTACCCTCATCATTTATAACCTGACCAAACCAACCTACCAACCAGTTTGAACTACATTGGTCTGAGGCCCTTCAAATAGGGGCTATGTAGGCAGCACTCAGATGACATGACATCTTCTGGGGTTAGCTCGGCCACATCCATTTGTTCGTCTACCTGATGGACAAACTATATTCCCTCTTAACCATGACTTAACCTAGTCCAAACCAACTATCAACCATTTTGACTCCTAGCCTGAACTACATTGGTTTGAGGCCTTAACGATAGGGGCTATGTAGGTAGCACTCAGATGACATGACATCTTCTAGGGTTAGCTTAGCCACATCCATTTGTTCATCTATCTGATGGACAAACCATATTACCTTTGACCATGACTTGACCTCGACCAAAGCAATCCATAACCAACCCTCTTCCTCCCTTTTAGGGAGAACTACATTGCCCTGAGGCCCTAACGACAAGGGCTATGTAGGCAGTACTTAGTTGACATAGGGTCTTCTAAGGTTAGCTCAGCCATTCCTTCATTCGTCCATCTAATGGACCATCTATCTCAACTCACCTCGACCAATGACCTTGGAGATCGTGCCTATCTCCTCAGACCATGACCACTTCTAAGAAAACATTGCCTTGGTTGTTTTTATATGTATGCTACCTCACGAATGGTTAGCAAAATTGTCTGCAACCCATTTTGACCATCACAAGTATTGGATCATGAGCAAGTTGATCCCCACTACTTGTGACATTTTCATGTTTTCCAAGAGCACTTCTTGAGCCCGAGATACTTGGAACACGATGACCATTAGAGCTATAGCTTGGATCGAATAACCCAATCAGCTATGACTAAATGTTGGGGCCTGATTATTTCAATTTTAGCACTCCTCAACCTTTGACCTGCAACAATTTGACTTGACCATCTCATGAAGTGGTATGCATGCAATCTCAACTATTGCAGCATTTACACTCAAACTTCACCATATCCATCCACTATCTATCGAATTGGCACCTAATTTTAGGTTCCCTTCCCTCGACTCCCACTTTGAGGGGGAATACCTCATCCCATAATCAGGGCAACTTACATTCATTTTTGTCTTGTAATTCATTAGAAAAACCAACAGGACAAAAATGATCTTATCCCATACCTGGGGCAACTTACTCTTATTTTTGTCTTGCAGTTCATCTAGAACAACCAATAAGACAAAAAGGGGAAAATGTAGACGCCAAAATTGTGTCTACTCCTTGGTCGAATCTCCCCCTTGGTCCCCTTGGTCCACTTCTACACATTCCTAACCCACACACTTATTAATTTAAAATAATAACTTATTTTAAATTAATAACACCCCCCTTGACACCTCATCCATGACACCTCACCCCACCTTGGATACCTCTCCTTGGATACCTCCCATCACCCTATGACCAATTTATGACCTATTCCAACCCTTCCACTAACCTCTCACACTCATTTAAACCAACCTTCGACCATTTTCCAATGACCATTAAAACTCGACAAATGGAGGAACGGGCAAGAGGCTAATTTTAGCCTTTTTCCCATCTTCTAGCCACTGACGTCAGTTACCAGTCGGCTGACGCTGGTGGGATCACCAATGTCAGTTACTTAAAACAACCTGAAATTGAATTCTCTTCCCCTGGGATGCTAAAATCACAACACTAGACGCTAAATCACAGACCCAAAATCCAACTTCTCTCTCTCTCTCTCAGACACACACCAAGCATCATAGGCTATAGGCACTCTATAGAAATACCTCTAGACTTTGGGTTAAAGACATTGCAGGTACATCAGCTACATCAACAACAAATCTTCCTCACTCTTTCTTCAGCAAACTAGAGCTAAGTACTCTCCTTTTATTTAATTTCATTATTTAGGATGTATTAGTAATTGGTTCTCTAATTACTTCTTCTAAGCCATATTATCAACCAGACCTGGCTATCAACTAGACCAGACCTGACCAAACTTCTTCTTGAGAGGCTGAAAAGCTTGTCTTCTATCTTGACCCATCTTGACAACCTATCCCCTACCTTTGTTCCTCCTAAAGACCCTGCCCACTGTCCTGCATCCCTTGCATAGACCTAGACTCCTTTCAAACCATTCTATCGACCACAGACAACCCTGAGACTCATCCAAAGCCCCATTGCCCTGACCGACATCGGCCTCCAGACCCATTGCCCCTACTGACATCGGTAGACTAACCGTCATCGACAACTTTAATCAAACCGATGACAGTAGACTAATCAATGTCGGTGACTGTGGAAGACCAACATCAGAATACAAGTACACATTGTCTCTATTTCTTTTGCTTAGTCTTTCATTATTTATCTTTCTCTGACATTCTTTTATCAACTAGTGGACTGTCATCCCTCAAGGAAGTCTTTGCACTTTTGGGACTGAGCTTTTGCTTGGCAGTCCACCTTACATCCATCTAACAATCTCTTTGTTCAAGTCTTTCTCTCTATAGGTGTCATCCTCCATAGCCAAAGAGGAGTCCCTACAATGTCTGGATAACGGTTCGCAAACTTCATCCAGGTACGTACAAACCCTTGACCATTATCATAGTTTCTTTCATCTTTTGAATGTGGAAAAGTAAAAAATAGTTAAAAACATAAAGCATCCATAGGTGCATGTTTCAAATGAAAAAATTTTATAGCATGCTCAATGGGACCAAGTTTGAATAAATAACTAAGGAATCATTACTACCCTTAGTTATCAAGTGTTGAAGATACTTTAAAGAGCATATGGTGACTCTAAATGTCCAAATCTACTGGTTAAGTAGCTTGAGCACTTAAAAATATGTATTTCCACCCCTCATTCCATGAAAATGTTGAATTCACACCTCCCCATTTCTCATATCAAACTCATGAGAGCACATACAACCTTCCCCCAGTTTAATCCTTATGGCAACCTACTTATACCCCTAATCAGCCTTGCACTAGCTTCTTTTCTCCTAACCAACATTACTATTCTCCTAACCTACCTCAAAAGAGTGTCAGTGATATACTCTTTGAATTCAAAAAATAGCTTAAGGAGATCAAGGTAGATAAAGAGTATGGTAGGAAATAGGAGGAGTTTGCTCATCAAGCTCAAGATCAACAAGAGATGATAGAGTAGTGCATATTTGAAAGCCTAACTAGGTAAATCATAATGAAAGAAGAGTAAATACACTATTTTCTTGTGCAGATTCAAAATATTAAAGCATAATCAAGTTCCCTCACTCCTCAATTTACTAGCTTCAAGTAGGCTCCTCTTGCACCCTCAACCCAACTTGTGGGACACCAAGCCCCTGCACTTAAGATCCCTAGTTTTAGGCATTATAGCTTTACAGGCCTCCAAAAAACTCGCCCACTTTCAAATTACTAAGCTTCAAGAAACCTACACTTGTGCCAAATAAAGAGCCTATGCCTATGCTAATTCAAGAATGCATCCTTCCTTAAGAACCTCTTGTATAGTCATGGTAGTCATCTTAGACAATGTGCCTCAACTTCACAATGCCCAACCTTGTAGAATCACCTTCTTCCATGAAAATTAAAAACCCTTTCCCTCCCACCATCTCCCTTTTTAAGGGAGAACCAATTGTATGGAAGGAAAGTGAAGACCATTGGGATGAAGAGGAAGGTGATACTTCCAATGAGTATGATGAGGAAATCATCAGTGGCAACCCTCTCTACACCAATGAGTCAGAGACTTTGGAGATACTAAGGAAGAAAATGAACAACATCAACCTATGTAATAGGGTGACATGCATGCATGAGACAATGTGGTTCTCTCATGGGTAGATGAACTTCCATTTAATATGGAATAGGATGCTTATAATGATGAGGGATGAATTCTCATCATTCTAGAATACACCCAGGAATCCAAGATGGATCTTCCTCAGGTAGATGAATTACCACTCTATGTGATAGAGAAAGACCTCAAGGATGGGTAAATAATTCAAGAGGAATATGCACTTTAGAAGGAACACCTTAAGTATCCCAAAAATAGTTCATAAGAACTAATGAGTGATGAGTAAACACAAGATCTATTCAAAATCCTATGTGTGGGCTATGCTCTTCTATAACTAGATTGTGATCTAGCTAAGGTTAAAGATAATGCCTTTATTAAACAAGGCAAGGGGTGTGAGGGAATCAGTCCAATAGATAAACCTTTTCATGGGTTGGGTGCTAATTTTTTCAACATATCAAATTATGTTTATTGACTCTTAAATGACCTTGCATATGCTTGCATGCCCCTAAGAGACATCACATGCATGTTTTGGCCTCACCCTCCAAGTAAGCCACATAAAAAGAAGGGGAAGGGTATAATGGTGAATGGACTGTAGGTCCATTATCTTAAGAAACTTATAGGGGATTTTATAAAAGACATAATGGGTTCTTAGGGATGACTCAATGAGTCAATAATCTCCCTAGGCACCGAGCCCAAATCTCCCATGATTCAAGGGGATCAATCTGAGCAAAAGGCATAACTAGGTGTAGAGAAATATGGGTGGAATTGGTTCAACCTTGAAGATGATAGAAAATTGAGAATAAAATATCTATGTAGTATGGTGGAAACATTCATCAAAGGAAAGCTTGATCAGACAAACTTCTTTGAGTGTCCTTCAAAAGTAACTAGTCTATACCTCCTTCATAGTCAACAAATACCACTACAACTCTCACCATAGCATGTTAAAAATAGGGAGGCCCATAATACAAAGGACCTAAAAGGATTATGTTTTGATCCATGAGGGTGAAGGCCCATGCTTATAGTTTGTATATAGTAGATTAGGCAGAGGTTAGACAGGTTATATCTTTAATGACTTCACACCCAATAGATCACTTCAAAGGCCATTGGATTCCCACATAGCAGGAAAGTGGCCCATAGAATTTTCTAGAAGTGTTAAATTTTTAAGTCACCCCTTGGTTAGTGAAAGGCATCCTAAGACTTATAGTGAGAATTCACTTATGAGGTCCTAAGTTCTTCAAACCAAAATTTCACAAACACTTCCCATCTATGCTTGAGCCCAAGATAGAGGCATAGGACTATGTAAGAGAAAGGATATGGTTCACACTTGAATAAAGTTCTCAACCAAAAATTGTGCACAAAACCAAGTGGTGTATAAGTCCAAAAGTGTATGAATTCATGGATGTAGGCTCCAAGGTCTCAGAATGGCTAAGTAGGAATAAGAGCATAGAAGTAGTTACAAATCATGAAGATTATGCCTAAGATTTTAATCTTCATACGTGCCCTTGTTTTAAGTCTTGATGACACCTATTTATTAGATTTTTGCACCAAGGTTTTTTGGTAATGCATCCATTTTCAATCACTACATAGGATGCAATCCAAAATTCTCATGCTACATTTTCTATAGGCTCACAATTCTAAGAGGGACTCTCGCATGCACCTTGGTGTAGGAGTATTTCAAGCTAAGTGTGTATGACCTGTGTGTATGTAACATATAAAGGAAAGAGTGTGCATAAATTTTTTAATTGTGTACAACATTTACAAATGGTATCATAGTGCTTATTCAATTCAAATAAGTTCCCAGTCTACCCAAGACAAGTGCCATCTCTTTGCATGTTACCCCGTAGAGCTATGCCCAAGACCAATCAAAAAGTGCCATGTACCAAGTGGTGATGAGACTTAAAGAGGTGGTTAGAAAGATGTTGAGAGGATATTGAGGCATGGTCAGATTAATTTAATGTAGAAACAATTATCATGCATTGGGATGTGGATTCATGCCACCTTCTGATTCTATCAAAAGAGATCTTTCATTTCCCCATGCATGTATGGCCAGAAGTGACCCTTCCACCAACTCCAAGTCTAATCAACATGATAATTTCTAGAAATAGAAACACACCACTAACTAAGAATTAAATGATACATTTTCCACCCCATGTGATGCATTTATTTTTAAAATAGGTTTGCTCTCTATAAAATCTTGACTTTCTATTGTAAAATGGTTGACATATTTTAGTAGCCTTACACTGCCAAAATTTGCCCTCCATGAGTAATTATATTGGCTAAGTATTTTAGATTAATGAGAATTAAGTTTAACTAATTTATATTATTCTAATGATATATGTACTCTTTGTGTTTTAATGATACCTATTTGTGGGTGTTCTTCACCCCTTTCTTTGGTCTTTTCATCCCCTACCCCTCTTCATTAAACTCAGAACTCACTTGCAGGTCATATATTGAGCACACTTGAGTCTATGTTGACATTACCTATGGAACATTTGTCATCCCTCTTAGTATAATGTTTTGTTCCTATGCCTCTATGAAAAACACTTCTACATTTGGAGTGTCCTTGGTAGAATCTATGTGGAAACATCTTGTTCTCAAACATTTTTAGTGTACTTATGGCAGTATGAGTGCTCGCTTTATTTTAGGTGCATCAACCCTTTTTATTTTATGAATTATCTTATGTTATCCATCCATTTTCCCTCATGATCTTAGGTTTACACTAGTGGTAGGTTACCTTTCTTCTCTTTAGGTCTATGCGCTAGTCTTAAACTAGGTGTGCTTAGAATAGAAGGAATTCAACCTACTCCAGAGACTCATCCCAAAGAGCACAAGGGTCCCATGCCTTGGGAATGTTTCCATTATTATAGTGATACAACTGATGCTTATGCATGTATATATTCTATAATACTTCCATTCCTAGTGTTGAATCCTCTTTCACCTTGTGCAGAACCTCTACACCTAGTGCCCCACCGCAAATCTTTCCCACACCATAAAGCATCCACAGGTGCATGTTTCAAATGACAACAATTTTTTTTTTGAATTTGTTAAATATTTTATACAACCTTAATATTCATAAAAAATATTGACATGAAATAAATATCGATGCTCTAAATTGAAGACTCAAGTAGTTGGAATTTACCTGCTTGGGTGAGTACGTGACCTTTCCAACTAGCTATTTTTTTTTGAATTCTATCAATGAGAGGATTTTAGAAGTTGGGGATCATTTTGAATTAAAATAGGGAAATAACCAAATATATTGAAGGGATACATATCACTTATAATTCTAAAATATTTACAAACTTTTTTTGCATTAGAATTAGAGTGTTGATGAAGAATATAGAACTCTTATGGAAAATGATACATTGGTTGGAGACCAGTTTGTAGTTGTAGAGGATGAGCTTAGTTTTCCAAGATTATTCAATTGAGTATTCCCCAAGAATTATCATGTCATCATAAAATTGATCATGGGTGATGGGGTTTGTGTTGAGTGCCATTGTAATTTCATTGATAGAGCCGAGAGACTGAGCTTTCTATAGACTTCTCCCTAATGTTTCTACCATAATGATGAATAGATAAGGGGATAGAAGGCCCTCTTATATTAACCATTTATAGGTTGAGAAGTAACCTTTAAGGAATATATTAATCAAAATTGAGAATTTTGGCATGGATATACATCTCATTGTAAATTTTGTGATCTTCACATTGAATCCCAGTCTCTTAAGAATTTTCATGATAAATATCCAAGAGACCCAATCATAGGCTTTGTTCATATTGAGTTTAACAAACATGCCTTGTCTAAAATATTTAGAGATGGAATTGATGTATTATTGAACCATGATGATGACATAAGTATTAGTCTTCTAGAGACAAAGGATCCCTGTTGTTCTCTGATCACTTTATCTAGAAGAGGTTGAATCCTTTTTACTAGGAGGACCAAACAAATATTTTAGATGGTATCGCACAAGCTTATGGGTCAAAAATATTGAATATTATTTGCCCCTTGTTTTTTTGGAATGAGAACTAAGTAGGTTTTATTTATTTCTCTTAATAAGGATCTTAAGTATAAAAACTCCCTCATAGCTTCTTCAACTTTTAGATGAACAATGTCTCAATTTTTTTGAAAAAAGAATGGAGGGAAACCATCAGGACTGGGGCCTTAAACCCTTCCATCATAAATACCATTCCTTTAACCTCATCTAATTATAGAGGCTTAATTAAGGTATAACTATCTCATGAGTTAATGACCTCATTAAAATTTATCAAGGTACTTTATTCAAGTTGTTCATCAAAGGAACCATCTTCCATTAACAACTTTAAGAAAAATTGAATTGTGTGATGATTAATTTCATCTTCTTCCTTGCTGAGGATTCCATTATCCATTATAAAATACTAATTATATTAAAATTCTTGTGTTTAGACATAGATTAGTGAAAGAATATAGTGTTCTTATCTCCTTCCTTCATCTAGGTACATCTAGATTTTTGGCACCAAAATGCCTCTTCCTTTGCCTCAAGGTTATGGAACTAGCTTAGAAATTCTCTCTCTTTGAAATATAAGGACTCAATGTTCCCCTGAAGAGTCGTTAATTCTTCAATATTCATTAATTCCTCCTTTAGATACTTATTTTGGATAAAAATGTTCCTAAATACTATTTTTTTCTATTTTTTAATTTTTCTTTAAGAAAAGTAGTTCTTTGACCAGAATATACAGATTTAAGCCTAAGAAAGGCTTTTTCCATCATTCATTTATTGATTTAGTTAGTTTTGAGTGGTATAACCACATACTTTCAAATCTAAAAGGGGTGTTTTTTATTTTAGATATATTTTCCCCTTCAAACACCAGAGGGTTGTGGTCAGAACCAATTCTGGGTAAGGGGGAAAGAGAACTAGAAAATTGAAGATTATATTGACCATTTTTGACCACAAATCAAAATGGGTCAACCCTATAGTCAAAACTTGATATGGGGTTATAAAATAGTGTCATAGGGTGTTTTATGGTCTATTTGATGTAATTTAATTCCATTCTAACCTTGGTCATGATCTAGTTTAGTATTATGTCATTTGGAGTCATCTAGGGCGTCAAACTGTCATGGCATGTCACATAGGAATGAACAAGGTAGTTTGGTTATAAATTTTAAAACTGTGCCTAGAAAACCTTTGAAGACAAAAAGATTACATGGACATGATTATTTTGGTGCCAAGATCATCCTAAAAATTGTGTCTTGATGAGCTTATTATCTGAAGATATAAACATTTAAAGTTGAACTAGTAGAGATAGACATGCATAACGACATCAAGTTTAGGCTTTAAGAAATAACCATTTAATTTTAAAATATATAAATGATCTTAAGTTTTAATGCAAAGTTTCCAAGTGGTAAAACAATTCTCAATCAAGCTAATATCAATAGTACATGGGTGCTTAACAAGGTCAAAAAGTCAAAAAATGACTAGATCAAGGGTTAACGACTAAGACCTAGATCTAATAGAGTACATCAAATCATGTAGATTAGATCTAATGGTGCATGTCAAGTCAAAATTCAAGGAGCCTAGATCAAATTCCAAATTTCCATGTGGAATGAGAGCATTAAATAGATGGGCTAACAAGAAGATCCACAAAAAATCATGCAATGCTATCAAATGTCATAATCTCAGATGCCTGGGACAAAAATCAATGGCTGACATTTAAATTCAAATTGTAGAGATTCTAGAGGAGATCAACTGAGCAAATTCAACTAGATTCTAGATGGATAAGATGAGGTTATATGTCTAGACAATGATAAACATGTTTTAAAATGAATGAAAAACATGGAAATGGAATGCCACATATGTATCCATGTAGGATCAAATAATTTTATATCAAAGAAAACACCTCATACTCATACACTACCATTAAAGCTTAGTTGAAATCCAAGATAAATAGTTACTAATAAATGTGAATAATGGAGTCTAAGAGATAAATGAATGATTATAGATGGTAAATACAAGTGTCTAGAAGATAGATAGTAGTTAGGAAAACATATCGTGACCATCATAGCATGTTTCAACTACCATTAGATAAAACATATGTGTCAAATCTCCTAATTTAGTTTCAAATGCTTGAGAGATGATCCATTATGAAAATAGTTTCTTGAACAAACAACGAGAGCCCTATGCCACATTTCATGAAGTTTCATGTTTTGGAGGACTATTTGTCCTATTAGACTATGCATGGTCTATTTTTCACTCCATTATCCTACAATCTAACTAGTTTTCATGGCTTGTCATGTGGCATAGTGACCTTTGAACTTATTTTTTCTCGCTTCCTTCTCCAATTCTACAAGTAGCTGCCATTTTGGACTTTATAAAAAAATATATCACACCATGTATGGTGAAACCATACTAGAATGACATTGTATTTTACCTTTTAACATTAATTCAAATCTATTTTTTATTCATGAATAATTATCTAAGTGTGCAAAGTGATGTATGGTGAAGCAAAGTGATAATCCTCTATCCTTTCTTCCCTTATCCTCTCATGTTAATGCAAGAGTCCTATTCTAAAAGGTCATATAGAGTGTAATCAAGTGTGTTAGACTGTGTACTTTTATTTTTGTGTGTGTAATTTTCCCTTTGATTTATTCACTTGTTTTGCTTCATGCATCTCACCTCTATATTAAAACATTGACGTTAAAATCTTTTAGGACTTTGAAGCTAGTTTGTATGTCATGTTTCATTATGATAGGAGTATGATGGTCATGTGGAAATCATTTTCATTTATCACCCCCTTAGAGTAGGTTTATTTCATGCAAACTTTGAACTTTTTCCCCAAAATCAAATAGTTAGCATAGGTGAAAGCACTTAAAGATACATTCGGGGAGCTAGCCCTTAAACCTAGATGCTCACTTTCACTATAGGTACACCCACATACCTAGAAGTGTTCCCATGTTTCCAAAATTTGGAATAGGCTTGAAAACCCTCTTATAGGTTGTAAGATTTGGTGAAAATAATTTTAGCATGCCTGGTAGGACCCATTATCTTTAATACAACTTGTCAAGGTGAATGTTGATCTTGATAACATCAGCTACAAATTGGTGTATTACTCAACATTTGGAGACTCCATCAAGGTAAATCTAGTTCAAGACCACTATTTTATCATAAACTTGCTCTTATAATTTATGGTTCTCACTAGGTTATCATCTAGTATAGTGTTCAACCCCATTAATCCACCTATTCATCCTGAACTTCCTCTTGACATTTAGTACCCTCAGCCTAATCTACCCTTTGATGAATAAGTAGATTTTGCTAAAATGGAAGATATTGAAGAGGTTTAAGAAATTGAATATATTGAATAAGACATGGCTAGACCTCATGCTTTCTCTATCTTCAATACTAAAAATCTAATTCACCTTCAAGAATATTTTGTCATCCCTCCTAATGCCATAAAAGGTGTGCCCCTATTTAATGGTGAGAGTCATGTTACACCTAGTAAACATATTAGGTATATCTCTAACTTTTGTATCTTCAATAATATCACTCAAGAGAACATTACCATTAGACTCCTTACCATGTCCCTTAGAGGGAAATATCTTGATTGGTATAGGACTCTATAAGGTGGATATATCACATCATGGCATGAGTTTGGAGTGTTATTGACCTCAATATTTGTAAATGAAAGTGACCATGCCTCTCTCATACATTAGCTCAATGTGATCAAAAGAGGATCCAAGAAAATAATGCATGACTTCAATGAGAGGTTTCAAAATACTTGGAATAGATTATCCCCTCCTATAATACCACCTTTTATTTTTGTGTTCCCTACCTACTTGAGAGCCATTGGTACTGGAATTGCTATCATGCTTCAGTCCATAGGGGGTTCCACCCTTCTCGAAGCATATGAACTTGCTATCAAATCTAAAAAATGGTCTCATCCAAGTTGGAAGGTTTCCTCCTAAGGTATTTATGCCTCCATTGTCTCATACTTCTGCTAATACTCTAGATGTGGCCCAAATTCTTAATGCCAACAATAAGCCTAATACTATTCCGAAGAAGGTAGATAATTTCATGGATAAAGATGCATAAATTTAAATGCTAAGATCTCAATTTAGGTAAGCTAATATATAACAAGGTGCTTATAAAAATACATATCCTTATTAACAATATTTGGCCAACAATATGGAAGAGGAAGAGGTCAATGTCAACTTAACTCCAATAGGCCTACCAATGTGTATAATCCTGACTCCACCACTAATACAAGAGAGATGGTACTAGTTCATAAAAACTTGGTGCAAGGGTAAAATTGGCATCAAGGATAATTTATGGATGAAAATGAGAATGGAGATAAAAATCTTGTTGCTCAAGGATGAGTTACTAATCTCTTATCAGCTGAAGATGGAGCCATGATGCAAACAAGTGAAGGTGGACAACCTTAAGTAGAGATCTTCACCAACTTCCTAGTTGAAGACACTTTTCTGCTTAATCAATTAAAATTTGTTGTAGAAAAAACTAGGGCCAAGAAAAGGATTTAAGTGATGATAATAATTTTCCTACAATCTCATCCAATCCTCATACATAGTAACAAGGTATGGTTTCAAGTGTGGCAACCTCAAATAACTCTGCACATCTTCCAAATCAGAATGTTGGAAGGATTGTTGAAAGCAATACAAATACTTAGGTTCCAATCACTTCCTTGCATCCAATAATCCAAGATAAAATATGTATGGATTATTTAAACATTGTATATTCATTGAAAAATACTAAAACATCCATTTCCTTTTGGGATGTTCTTCATATGTTTGGTCAAAAATAACTCTTACAAAAGCAGTTATCTATTATCCCTACTAGTGTCCCACCTTCAAATATGAGTCATGATCATTTTTATATTATAAATTCTCCTAACACCATTGTTGAACCATCTACTATGGTTAAGAAACCTCTACCATTCCATCTCACTCTCATAGTGGGTGACAAACTAGTCCATAATTGCATTGCTGATAGTGGAACCTCTACTTTAGTCATGCCCAAAGTTATAGCTGATACGTTAGGCCCAAAATATGATCCTAATAGAAAATTATTTATCCAAATAGATGGCATACTCACCAAGATAGTAGGAATGATAAAAATTTGAAGTTTTTCTTGCATGATTGTCCTAGTTTTCCTATTCTTCAAGATATAATTATTGTTGACCTCCCAACCCACTTTGAAATCTACCTATCAAGGAAACTTACAGCCAATATAGTGGCTATCTCTTAGCTAATTGGTCCTTCTTGGCCTTTAAAACAAGATATGGAACTAATGTGACCATAAAAACTCAGCCTCTTGAAAGGTTTCATATTGAGCCCTATATTGAGACAAGTTCCAATTTGAATTGTGTTGTTCATGGAGATAAATATTCTATTGTAGATGATGGTACTTATTCCAAGATTTAAGGAATTTTTTATTTATTTCTTGATTAATATGGTACCAAAACTTATGAGCATGATCTATGAGTATATTGTATAAATGAAGAAGGAATACCAACAATTTTACTTGCCAAAGAAGAAGGTAAAGATGATGAGATATGGAAGATGTTTTTTTTTTGTTTCAGAAGTAAAGTTGGTCTAGGAGCTGGTGTTATGTTGGTCTCCCCATATAAATAATAGTATTATACTTCATATATATTCCATTTTAGTTTTAATTTTAATGTGGTTGAGTATGCAATTTTAATTCATGGCCTTTAATGGGCAAGGAGAAAGGGAATCAAGAACTTGCATATGGAGATAGTGAATTGGTTGTTCATCAGGTTAGGAGTGTGGTTGTTGCCAAGAACCATTTTATTAAGTCATATAATCATAGGGTATGGGATTTTATTTAAGACTTCAATGCATTCAACATACAATTAGTCCCAAGGGAGGAGAATAATCATGCTAATAGACTAGCTACCATCAGAGATCAATTTGATACTCCAACTACCATAAAAGAGAAGGGAAAGAAATCACATATTAAGATCATTATCAGACCTTCTATACCTGATAATGAAGTGTCTTTTCAAAATTTTGATAGTGACAAATACATTGCATGCTTCTTGTAAAATGAGGCTGAGTTTTCTTCAAGAAATTGAAGGAAACTCCAAGAATAATTTGGTTATCAGATTGTGTAGCTAAGGACAAACAAGATACCTAAGGGTCTGGTGACATTATAAATTATCTTCAATGATAATGATCAAAATAATAAAAAATTGAGTATGTCTACAAAAGAGGATAACTATGAAAGAGTCATGATCTTCAAAGATAAACTTCTCAAGCTAGGCAAGGTATGTTCTACATTAGAGAAATAAGGATTCACTGAGTTATGTGGAGAGTTTCATGATATATTTTCTTGGGAATATAAGGACATCAAAGGATTTGATCTTATCCTAGAACACCATATCATCGAATTATAACTTAGAGTTAAACATGCTAGACAAAAAGGTTGAGCAACTCATGAGGTTAGAGCTCACCAAACTCCTTAAATTTGAAATAATCTTTCCTATCAAGCATTCAACATGGGTAGCTAACCTTGTGCCTGTTATAAAAAAGAATAGGGAGATAAGACTTTGTGTGTACTTTAGATATCTTAATAGAGTGTCACTCAAAGATCACTATCCTTTACCTTCAATGGGGCATATTTTGTAAGTTGTTTCAGGGTCTCAACATTTTTCTCTCTTATATGGATATTCAGGTTATAATCAAATTCTTGTGAATGAGGATGATCAATTTAAGACAAAATTCACTACCAAATGGGGGAATTTTTCTTATAGGAAGATTCCCTTTAGTTTGTCAAATGCTGGTGTCACTTTTCAAAGAGTAATGGATATGGACTTTAAAGGTTTGATCAATGAGATGTTATTGGTTTATCTATATGATATACTTTTTTTTCTAAAGATGTTAATAAACATATGAAACACTTGAAACAAGTGTTTGAAATATGTAGGCAGTATGGAGTATCTCTTAATCCAAAAAAATGCATCTTTGCTATCCATGAAGGTAAACTCTTAGGACATATTGTGTCCAAGGATGGTTTGACTATTGATCTTGAAAAGATAGAGGATATTTTAGGCCTATAATTTCCCTTACATAAGAAAGGTATCCAAAGTTTCTCATGAAAGATAAATTTTGTAAGAATATTCGTACCTAGTTTTGCATCTTTAGTGAAACCTATCATAGCCATTCTAAAAAATCAAGTCTTTTCTTCGACTAATGAAGGTAAGAACAATTGTGAGGCCATTAAGAAGTAAATTTCATAAGATCCCAATCTTTTGAATCCTAATTTTGATAAATACTTTATGTTTTATTCATTTGCTAACCTTGAAACTATCTCAGCTATGCTAATGTAAAGGAATGATGAGGGTGTAGAGAAACCAATTGTAGTCTTTAGTCAAGGTTTGGAAGATTATGAAATAAAATATACATTTGTGTAGAAATAAGTCTTTTCTATTTTAAGGGGAATAAATAAGTTTAGGCATGTGGTTTTAAATAATAGGATTCATGTTATGGTCTCTCATCATAGTACCAAGGCATTTGTTTTGAGCAAAGACCTTAGTGAGAAGAGGGTAGGGTGGATCACCAAAGTAATGGAATATGATGTTGATATCAAAGTAACAAAGTTGATAAGAGGTAAAGGCCTTTGTGAACATCTAGCTTCAGATCTTCATGAGTCAAAATAAGAGGCTCTAGTAAATCATGATTGTTCCCAACCAGCTAGTTTCTTGCATCTTCAAAGTTGGACATAAGATGTGATCAGATTTATTCAAAGTGGTAAGTATGCTAATGATATGAGTAGATATCAAAGGAGATATTTTAGATTGAAAGATATTCCCTTTTGCCTTATATATGGTGTGATTTTTAGAAGGGATACTAATGGTTTAATATTGAGGTACATTGACAATGACCAATTTGGAGTGTTGCTTGAGAAGTTACATGATGGAACAATAGGAGGTCATTTTTCTCCAAGAACTATAGCTACCAAGATCATGAGGTAGGTTATTATTGGCCTAGACTCTTCAAGGATTGAAATGCTTGGGTGAGAAGGTGTGTATAATGTTCTTTCTTTATGGGAAAATAGAAGATTTCAGCTCTTCATTTGAAGCCTATCCAAGTAGATCAACCTTTCATGCAATGGGGTCTTGATTTCATTGGTATGATCAACCCCCCCATAAAGTGTTGGTCATAAATTGATACTCACATAAAATAATTACTTTAAAAGGTATGTTAAGGTAGTAAAATTGAAGTAAGCTAATGAGAATGATATCTTGGAGTCTTATGAGAGCATCATAATAAGGTTTGGCACTCCTACTATTATTTCAAAAAATGCTCTTACTTTTATGGGTGATAAGATAGCTGATTAATAAAATAAAAATGGCATATTATTGAGTACTTCTTCTAAATATTACCCTCAAGGTAATGGGTTGGCTGAATCTACTAACAAAAATATGATCAAAATCATCAAGAGAACCTTGGAGCATAACCAAAGGGCTTGATACACCAAATTAAAAATTTACTTATGGGTTGATAGGATAAATCCCAAGAGGTTAGTATGGAATTCTCCTTTTGTGCTTGTTTATGGAAGAGAGGATATGTTGTCTATTTCTCAAGAGCTACCTACCTTAGAGTTGGAACATCAACTAGAGTTGCTTGAAAACACTCCAATAGAGGTGAGATTGACAAAATTAATGGAGTTATAAGAAACCAAAGATAATGATCATCAAGCTATGGAGCATCAATAAGTAATAATGAAAAGGTATTTTGACAAGAAGATACCTCCAAGATCATTTCAATAAGGTGATATAGTATTGAAGTGGGATGAAGATAGGGAAAAACTAGGGAGGCATACCAAATTTGACACCATATGGAGTGGACCATATGTCATCATCAAGTGCAAGCAAAATAATTATTTCTAATTATCAAGGATGAATGGATAAGAGCTACCTATCCCTATGAATGAGATACATTTGAAACCTTGCTATTGAGGAGTAAAGGTAAATTTTGTAAATAGTAGATTAGGCATGTGTTTTGTTGCAGTTGTGTGTGTTATGTTCCTTAATGTTATAGTTGAACACATGTGTGTTTCTTCTTTATGTCTTATTCTTGTTGTTTCCTATTGTTTGACATTTTCAAAGGAAATTTGTGTTTCAAATTGAGTTATTTTACCTCATGTGACTCGATGACCTAATTAATAGGATTATGCAACTAGTCATGGCATATCACCCTTGGGAAATTACCAAGTATGTTGACCATTTTTTACCACAAATCATATGGTCAACCCCCTATAGTCAAGAATTTATATGGGGGTAAAAAATAGTGTCATAGGGTTTTTTTATTTTTATTTTATGTCATTTAATTCCATTCTAACCTTATTCATGATTTAGTTTAGTCTTATGTCATTTGGAGTCATCTAAGAGGTCAAACCATCATGGCATGTCACACAAGAATGAATAAGGTAGTCTAGCTATACATTTTATGTATGATTATAAAAAAAATTAGGCCAAAAATACTTCATGGACATGATGATTTTGGTTTTGAGATCATCCTCTACAAATTTCACATCTTGATGAGATTGCTATCTCAAGATATAAGCATTTAAAGTTGAACTAGTAGAGATAGATGTGTACAGGGACATCAAGTTTAGGCTTTGAGAACTAACCATTTAAGTTCAAAACATATAAAGGATCCTAATATTGAATTAAAAGCTTCCAAGTGGTGAAATAGTTCTCAATCAAGCTAAAATAAATGACACATAGGCATTTAATAGGGTCAAAAAATTACAAAGTAACCAGATCATAGATCAATGGCATGCATTAAGTTAAGCAAATAAGATCAATGATATATGTTTAAATAGTAATAACTAGATCCAATGGATCACATGAATTCATGTATATAATATCTAACTATGCACTTTGAGTCAAAGGTCAAGGAGCTTAGATAGAACACGAGACTACCAAGTATCATGAGAGTGTTAACTAGATGGGCTGACAACACGATCCACAAAAAGCATGAATTAGTAACAAATGTCTTAATATTAGATGCTTGGGTCATATATCAATAGATAATGTTGAAATTTGAATCAAAGAGAATCTAGAGGAGATCAACAGAGTAAATTCTACCAAATTTTAGATGGACAAGATGAGGCTATGTGTCCAAACGATGATAGACATATTTTAAAATGGAATGAGCAATGTGGTAAGGGAATTCCATGTAGGAAGCCATGTAGGATCAAAGGATTCTATAGCAAATTAAGCAACTCAGACTCATACATTTACATTAAATCTCAATCTAAATCCAAGATGAATAGTGACTACCAAATGTAAAGAATAGAGTCTAAGAGATAAATGAATGACTACATATGGTAAATATAGGTGTCTAGAAGATATCTAGCCATTAGGAGAACATATTATGAATATCATATCATGTTTTAACCACCCTTGGATAGTACATATGTGTCAACTTTCCTAATTAAGTTTCAAATGCTCGAGATATGATCCATGATGAAAACAATTTCCTAAATAAGGAGAGCCCTATGCCATATTTCATGAAGTTTCATGATTTGGAGGACTATTTATCCTATCAAACTATGCATGGTCTATTTATCACTCCATTATCCTAAAATGTAGCTATTTTTCATGCCTTGACATGTTGCATAGTGACATTTGGACTTATTTTTTCTTGCTTCCTTATCCAATTCTACAAGTAGTTATGATTTTGGTCTTTGTGAAAAATATACCACACCATGTATGGTGAAGCACTACTAGAATGACATCATATTGTTAAACATAAAATATACTAAGAGGGGGTGGGGTAAATCATAATATTATACATCTTTTACATAATCTGATTTCTTTTCTTTAACCATTTAATCACACATTCAAGATATGTAATAAAACTAAAATAATAACATACACCACACAAGAGAGAGAGACACCAAATTTTTACATGGAAACCCAAAATGGGAAAAACCACAAAGAACAATCTCAAGTATATGAATGAGCACCAACTCAAATTACAAAGTTCATAAGCACCAACTTGTATGAGCACCAACCCCTTTGCCGAGCACCAACACAACTATTTGTGAGCACCAACCCATAGGAGCACCAACCCCTTGCAAAGATTTGTGAGCACGAACCCACAAGAGCGCCAACCTCTCTTGTGTATAAAACATAACTATCTCTCAATGTTGCTTACTCAACAAATGATATAACTCTACAATATCTCCTACTTTTTTCTTCTCTTTTATTATATAAAATAATTATAAAACCATGCACTCTCTTACATATTACAAATGGCTTCTCAAGCCTTTATTTATAGCTTTCCAAATGACTTTTGGCATTCACTTTTTTTGACCCTTCAATCCTCATGGAAAATGGCACCAAACTTATATGACCCTTCATATCCTTGCATTTGAAAAGTCACATGGTGACCCTTCATAAGCAAATGCATCCTTTCCTCTTTAGTCTTTATCTTCATGACCTTTTGAATTCCTTAAGATGACTTTTCATGTAAAAATGTGTCATACCCTCCTTTGTCTTCACTTGGTGACTCTTGAAATTCCTCAAGATGACTCTTCATGGGAAAATGCATCCCATTCCTCTTTTGTCTTTACCCCATGACTCTTTGATTTCTCCATGGGCCCTCTTTTGAATTTTATGCAACCAAAAATATATTCATTAATATTAAATAAATATCAGTACACATTATCCAAGTTATGAATATTAAAAACATCATTAAATGCTATGGGGCCTTTATGACCAAAGCTAAACCTTTGACATCAATGATAATATTTCCAACAATCCCACCCTTTGTCATTGATGGAAACCTCAAATTAAAAACTACCACATCTTGAAACCTACACTACACATGCCAATCTACACATACTACCATCTAAAAAACATACCGTAACTCCCCCTTACTGTAGCAACTTGTACCTATTTCTGCACCTATACTTGTTTTTGTTCTTCTCCCCCTTTGACATCAATGGTAAAGGGCCTACCTTGGAGCTAACAATTATCTCCCCCTTAATTGATGCTGATCTTCAATGGTATGAAGAAAAAGAAATTACTTCCAACTTCTCCTACTGATACTCAAATGTGTATTTTAGTAGTGCCTTTATGAAAATATCTACAATCTACTCTCTAGTACTAATATATTCCATCTTAATCTATTGATCTATAACCTACTCTCTCAAGAAGTGATATATGATAGGAATATGTTTTGTTCTTGAATGTATCACTAGATTCTTAGAAATATTAATAGCACTTATGTTGTCACAAAAAATAGAAATAGGTTCATCATATTTTACATTGATATCTTCCAAAGTTTGCTTCATCCAAAGCACTTGAGTACAACACAATACCACTACAATATATTCTACTTCAGCTATAGAAAGTGATACTAAATTTTGCTTTTTGCTTAGCCATGATACTAAGCTATCACTAAGGAAGAAAGCTCCTTCACTTGTGCTCTTCCTATCATCAAAACAACCTACCCAATCTGAGTCTATGTAAACAACCAACGTAAAATCTCTGCCTATGTGATATCATAATCCATAATCCAATGTCCCTTTGATGTATCTAAATATTTTCCTTACCAACTAAACATGACTATATTTTACGACTGCTTGATATCTTGCAACCATGCCTACTGCATGCATAATGTCTAGCCCCAATGCTATCAAATATAAAAGATTACCAATCATAGACCTATACAAATATTGATTTATAATGGGTGAATCTTCATCCTTACTCACCTTGTTCCCTGTACCCATCAATGTACCAACTAGTTGACAATCCTCAAAACAAAACTTTTTCAACATTTTTTTGGCATATTTACTTTAAGATATGAATTTTTTTTTAATCTGACTAAACAATTTACAACCCTAAAAAAATGACAATTCTCCAAGCATAGACATCTAAAATTCTTTTTGCATATTGTTAGAAAATTCTTTTGTCATATTTTCAATGTTACCTCCAAATATTATGTCATCAATATATACCACAACAATCAATTGATGCTCACCTTTTATTTTGATGTAGAGATTACTGTCAACAAATATTCTCTTGAAACCTTGATCCTAAAGGTATTTATCAAGTATTGCATACCAATCTCTGAGAGCTTGTTTCAATCCATACAGTGCTTTCTTCAATCTACATACATAGCTACTATCATTTGAGAGAATAAATCCCTCAAGCTACTTAATGTATACCTCCTCTTTTAGATTCCCATTCAAAAAGGTAGATTTTACATCCATCCAAAACACTTTGAAATTTTTAAACACTGTATATGCAAGAAATATTCTAATAGCCTCTAGCCTTGCTACTAGTGAAATTTTTTGTTCAAACTCTATTCCCTCAATCTGAGCATATCCTTTACATACTGATCTTTCTTTATTCATGGTCACTTCTCCATTTTCATTCAACGTATTTATGTAAACATATTTTTTTCCTATCACATTGTGATCTTTTGGTCTAGGAACTAATTCCAAAGTATTGTTATTTTCTATTTGATTTAATTCTTCATCCATTTCCTTAACCCAATGTTTATCATGTCTAGATTCTAAAAAAGTTTTAGGCTAAATTTTGGGTAACAAAGGGAAATTAACTTACTCAGATTCACTTACAATCATTATTTTCATGTGAATTCCTTCATTTATATCCCTGATGATGTCACTTTCATTATGATTTCTCTGGACATATTTGGATGGGGTTTTCATTTCCTTTTTCTCCTTCTTCTCATCTTCATTTGATTCTTCAAAATCTTCCTCTTTAATGATTTTAGGAATGTCTATTGGATCACTGATTCTTTGTACTCCATCTTCTTCTATCCTGATACTTGCGCTTTCAACTATTTTCTTCGTTATTTTGTTATAAAATTTATAAGCTTTACTTTTGGAAGAATAACCAAGAAATATATCTTCATCTACTCTAGATTCAAATTTATCCAATTTTTCATTATTTCTCTTTATGAAGCATCTACTACAAAAAACTCTGAAATAATCAACTGTAGCTAGATTGTCTTTTCATAGCTCATAAGGAGTCTTGTCACTATTAAATATTAATAATACTCTATTCTAGATATGCAATGCTATACCAACTACCTCTCTCCAATATTTAACTGGCATTTTGGATTCATTTAACATTGTCCTTGTTATCTCTTGAACTATTTTGTTTCTTCATTTAACTAGTCCATTTTGCTATAGAGTTTTGGTTTTTAAATAATATATATTTATTCTATGGTATTCACAAAACTCAATAAATTGATCTGACATGAATTCTCCTCCTTGACCTAATCTTAGGCACTTAATCTTCAAACCATTTTCATTCTCAACTAATGCTTTGAATTCTTTGAAATGTCTAAAAGCTTCTGATTTAAAAAAAAAAAAAACATTACCCAAGCCATACATGAAAAATCATCAATAATCAACATAAAATATTTCTCACCTTGATTACTCTGAGTTCTCATATGTCCACACAAATCAGTGTGAACAAGCTTTAACATTTGAGTGGTTGAGTATTTTTTTGTTTTGAATGGCCTTCTGACCTATTTCCCATGCTGACAAGGTTCACAAAGTGTGTTGGATAGCTTTGTAATCTTTGGAAGATTTTTGATTGCTTGCTTCTTGTTGATGTTGACAAGTTTGTCAAAATTTATGTGTCCCATTCTCTTGTGTCATAGCCAACTTTCTTCAATCTGACTCAATCAACATCTTTGACCTTTGATGTCTGATAACATATACAAATTATTGCTTGTTCTTTGAGCATCTACAACCAACATATCTAATTATTTTCTCCTAATTTCATGAACTTTTAAATAAAACTTTAGTGTGTGCCTCTGATCACACATTTGACTTACACTCAAAAGATTATGCTTAAGACCTTCTACATACAAAACATTTTTAGTTTTAGTTCTACCATTATCCAATATTAGTGTACCTTTTTCAGTAATTTTGGTAGTAGTATTATCTCTAAATTTCATTGTGCCACCATTGATCTTATTCAAGGTTATGAAATTTCTCTTATCTCTTGTCATGTGCCTTGAACATCCACTATCAATGAACCATGGATTTTATTCATTTCTTGCATGCAAAGATGTCTAAACCAACATATAATTTTTATGTTGTTTCTTCTACCTTGAACCTGTCTGAACTTTCTTCTTGATGAATGGAGCCTTAAAACTCTGGTCCTTCTTGACTGGCTCAAACACACTTCTACAATACAAGGTTATGTGTCCAAAGTTATTGTAATTATAACATATTATGGCCTCTTCATTAAAGCCTAATAGAGGAGCAAAAGAGTTGTGGATTTTACTCGACTCTGCATGAGTTTCTTTCTCCTTACTTATAAAATTATTATCCATTTTTTGACATTCTATTTTCTTATGACCATATCCATTGCAATAAAAATAGTAACCATAAAAATAGGACCTATTTGTGTATTTCTAACCTAATTGTCTTTTGTAGCTCTGTTCCTTCCAGCCTTCTTTGTTTGAGATGTTCTCTGTAGTCTTAACTTCTTCCTTTTTTATTTTCTCTTTTGTAAGAGCTTCATCATAGCTCTTTCCTTTTTTTATGTTATCCTTGTCTATGAAAGTAGTGGCCTCCCCTTTCTCTTTTTCAAATATGATACCTATCTTATTGAACAATGATCTTTGACTTTATAATATCTTATTTAACACATTAGTGCTATTCACAAATTTTTAATCATTGATTGCTTTATTTATTTTCTTAAGATCTACTTTTAAAGAATTAATTTCAATAACATACCTTTCACATTCTTCATTTAATTTTTACAACTATGCTGTTATATCTTTTTCATTCTTCTTAGCTTATTCAAAGTGTGTTTGTAGATCTTCAGTTATTTCCTTTGACTCCTTTTCATTTTTCTTGTTCTGGAACTTCAATCTTTGATTTTTCTTCTCAAGAGATTTTAAATCTTCTACACAAATGAGTTCTCCTTCTAAATTCACTTTGGCTTCATTCTATTCTTCTTCTTGATCATCAATAATTTTTTTTGTAAAGGCATCTTCATGTATGGCCATGAATAGAATCTCTTCTTCTTCTGAATCACTAACTCCACTATCTTCAACTGAGCTAGGATCTTTAGAATACAAAATTTTCTTCTCAAATCCCTTCTTGAATTTTCTTTTAAAATTATTCTTGTATGTAGACTTTCCTTCTTCATTGTCATCATTACCCTTATCTAGGCACTTAGTTGTAAAATGTCCAATCTTTCCATGATTAAAACATTTAAAAGGTAATTTTCCTTGATATTTACCTGTGCCCTTTTTAAAAATGAATAGAGCTCCGTTGTCATCTTCATCATCGCTAAAACTGCCACTTGATTCTTGAATCTTAGCCTTCTCTTTCTTTGATGTCTTGAAAGTAGTTTTTCTCTTTGAGGGTTTCACTTATTTGGTCCACATCTCATATGTCATAAGAATACCATGTAGCTCATCTATCTTTAGCTTGGATACATTCTTCATCTCTTCAATTTTCAAAACTTTTGCATCATGTTTCAATGGTAGAGATATCAAAAATTTTGTACCATGATTGATTCTTCTAAATTTTCTCTAAAACCTTGAATATGATTAACTATTTGATCAACCTGCAAAAGGTAACTTGCTATATTTTCTTCTTCTTCCATTTTCAAACTCTCAAACTATCTTCTGAAAGTATAAAGCCTAGCTTGTTGAACCTTTCCATCACCTTTGTCAATATTCTTAAGATTTACCTAAGTTTTATGAGTAGATTTATATTTCATAACTTTAACAAATTATGATTCACATAAACCACATAAAATAGCATTTAAAGTTTTAGCATTATTTTCACTTGTCTTCTTTTCCATCAGAGTAGTTACAAGTGTCTATGGCTCTTCATATTCTTCCACCACTGCTTGTCAAATGTCAAATCCAAGAGCCATCAAATAAGTCTTCACCCTTGTGCTCTAAAAAGAATAATTTGTCCCATCAAACAAAGCTACCTTATTTTTATAAAAACCTTCATGTGATCCAGCCATCATGCTTTCCTGATCTACCTTTAAGTTTTAAAACTTTTTTAGAATGAACCTACTCTGATACCAATTGTTAAGCATGAAATATACTGAGAGGGGTGTGAATTAGTATATTATATATCTTTTACTTAATCTGATTTATTTTCTTTAACCATTTAATCACACATTCAATATATGCAATAAAATTGAAACAATAACATGCACCACATGAGAGAGAGAGAGAGAGAGAGAGAGAGAGAGAGAGAGAGAGAGAGAGAGAGAGAGAGAGAGAGAGAGAGAGAGAGAGAGAGAGAGAGAGAGAGAGAGTAGATTTTTATATGTAAATCCAAAGTGGGAAAAACCATAGAGAAAAATCTCAAGTATATGAATGAGCACCAACTCAAATTATAAAGTTTTCAAGCACCAACTTGTATGAGCACCAAACCCTTTATCGAGCACCAACACAACAATTATTTGTGAGCACCAACCCACATGAGCACCAACTCCTCTTGTGTATAAAACACAACTATCTCTACATGTTGCTTACTCAACAAATGATAAAACTCCATAATATCTCATCTTTTCTTATATAAAACAATTACAAAACCATGCACTCTCTTTCATATTACAAATGGATTCTCAAGCCTTTATTTATAACTTTCCAAATGACCTTTGGCATTCACCCTTTATGACCCTTCAATCCTCATGGAAAATGGCACCAAAATTTCATGGCCCTTTTTATCCTTCATAAGAAAATGCATCCTTTCCTCTTTTGTCTTTATCTTTGTAATCTTTTGAATTCCTTAAGATGACTCTTCATGGAAAAATGCACCATACCCTTTTTTGTCTTCACTTGGTGACTCTTGAAATTCCTCAAGATGACTCTTCATGGAAAAATGCATCCCATTCCTCTTTTATCTTTACCCCATAACTCTTTGACTTCCCCATGAGCCCTTTTTTTAATTTTATGTAACCAAAAATATATTCATTAATATTAAATAAATATCAACACACATTATCCAAGTTATGAATATTAAAAACATCATTAAATGCTATGGGGCCTTTATCACCAAAGCTAGACCTTTGACATAAATGAAAATATTTCCAACACATATTTTTACTTTAAACATTAATTAAAGTGTGGTTTTAATTTCATGAACAATTTTTCAAAGTGATGTATGGTGAAGCAAAGTTATAATCATCTATCCTTTCTTCCCTTATCCTCTCATGTTTATGCAAGAGTCCTATTCTAAAAGGTCATATATAGTGTATTCAAGTGTGTTAGGCTCCTTTCAAGCATGTAATTATATTTGGAGTGTGTAATTTTCCATTTTATTCATTCACCTTATGTTTCTTCATGCATCTCACCTCTATATTAAAACATTGATGTTAAATTCCTTTAGGACTTTGAAGCTAGTTTGTATGTCTTGTTTCATTATGATAGGAGTATGATGGTAATTTGGAAATAATTTTGGTATATCACCCCCTTATATTAGGTTTATTTCATGCAAACTTATAACTTTTTCCCCATAATCAAATAGTTATAATAGGTGAAAGCACTGCAAGATACATGCAGGGATCTAGCCCTTAAACCTAGATGCTCACTTTCACTATAGGTACACCCACATACATAGAAGTGTTATCATGTTTCAAAAATATGAAAAAGGCTTGAACACCCTCTTATAGGGTTTAGTATTTGGTGAAAATAGTTTTAGCATGCCTGGTGGGACCCATTATCTTCAAGACAACATGTCAAGGTGAATGTTGGTCTTGATAATATCAACTGCAAATTGGTGTGTTACTCAACATTTGGAGATTCCATCAAATTAAATCTAGTTCAAGACCACTATTTTATTATAAACTTTCTCTTATAATTCATGGTTCTCACTATGTCATCATCTAGTAGAGTGTTTAACCCCATTAATCCACCTATTTAGCCTAAACTTCCTCTTGAAGTTTAGTACCCTTGGCCTAATCTAACATTTGAAGAATAAGTAGATTTTTCTAAAGGAGAAGAGATTGAATAAATTGAGGAAAGGAAAGGAAAATAAAATGAAAATATCATTCTACTTTGTAACATTACTTCATCTAGAGAAAGGAAAAGAACATTCTACTTTTGTATCATTTACTTCATCTAGAGAAATAAAAGGAAAAGAACATTCTAATTTGCAACATTTGAAACATCTAGAGAGTAAAGAAGATTGACTTTTGACTTTTATAAAATTTTCATCACTAGATAATGTAAAGGAGAAGCATATTCAAATTTAATAACATATACATGAATGAAAGAGATAAAGAAGAATGAATTTTTAGTTTTTTAACATTTTTATCATCTACATCATGAGAAACATCTATGCATGTAATATTAATTTTATTAATACTTTGATTTACACATTGTTTTTTATTCTTATGAATTTTTGTTTTATAACATTGAACATGATGAATAACAATAGAAAATTTTAGGATAAACGAGGTGTATTCTCAAATAAATAATCTTAAATTTTTAATTCTTGTAACATGGGAGGAGTAGGAATATGTGCAAAAATATTATGTTCCTCTTATTTTATAATGTATGATTTAGAGAATGTCCTAAAGAAGGATTAGGGGAGCTAGGATCTTCTATTTTGGAAGTAGCATAGTTTTCTTCTTCTTCACTATATGCTTCTTCATAAACATAATTATAATGATTACCTTCACACTCATATTCCTCATATACATCATTATCTTTATTAATCATATAATTATCATCATTAGTCCATTCATTAGAGTAATCATAGGGTATATAGTTTCTAAAAAATAGAAAATCAAAAGGATGGGAAACAATATGTTTTGAATGGAAGTATACATTTTAGGACATTTAAACCCTAATATGACAAGAAAGAAAGGGAAAAGAACTATTCTTAAAATACATTATCACATGCAAACCCTAAGTCATAAATTTATAAGTGAAGTTTGAATAAAATGGGGCTTACCAATATGTTTTTATCTAAAATTGGATTAAAGAAATAAAAAACCTTTAATTAGATAGAAAATATTAGAACAAATTTTGACTATGAATTGATATAATATACATAATTCAATAAGAATGATTTAACACATAAGTTTAACACATCAAAATAAACAAACACAAGAGGGTAAATAAAGATTTAACTTATTTATCACACTTCAATTACTTATACATATTGATTCTTATGACCTATTTTTTTATGAATTGATTGTATTTTTTTTATTTCAAGAATTGATGATTGTTTCTATTTTGAGACAAAATTGATAAAAAGGGGATAATACCGATAGTTAGCCTCAATTGTAATGGGTAAATTTTGATCTTGTGAAAATAGGTTCTTTTAAACTATTTTTTTCCATCCTGGGTCATAACTAATAGGAAGAGGACAATATCAATAGTCATTCTTGATATTTATGGGTTTATTTTGACCCTATACATGTAGGTTCCTTGTAACTGATTTGTTGTTTTGGCATAGGACAAAACCAATAAGGGAAAATAATAGTAGTCCATCTTGACATTTATGAGCTGATATTGACACTATGATAATTAGTTAATGATTATTTACTATATGCTTAGGATTATTCAATAATATATATTTTCTTTTCTTCTTAGCCTTTTCAATATGTGTGCTTATACTTGAAATATCAAACCCTAGTTTTCTACACAAACACTTGAAAGGTCAAATAAGAAGGGAATCGGTGAAAGAGATTATATTGGACTGACCTTGATAAATCCCCATTATAAAAACAAGAATTGGAATACATTTCCAATGCTCTAAATAGGGATAAAACTCAAATGTAGTTATTCCACTCATGTGTGTTTGTGAAATGATAAATGTAGATCTAAATGTTCTTTCTCCTAGCTAACCCTTAGAAAAAACATGAAAATGTAACACTACTTCATACATAACTCTAGTAACTCAATGAAATAAAAGTATATATTTTGTATAAATCTTGAAATATGAGAATTATTGTCCCAAATGCCTCCTAGAAACTTTGTATATATAGGAATATTTAATAATTCGAATTGAAAACCTAGTGGCATGTAAAATAGATCCAAAGACATAAAATGGGACCCAAAAGTAATGGATGAAGGGGGAAACCTACCAAAATGGGATTAAAAATATTAAGGGTTATTATTGAATATAATTGGTCAAGATCTATGAATACTATTGACCCTTTTTGGTTTGTGATATCTTGGGATGAAAAATAACCTCAATACGACAAAAGGGTTTAGAGATCTCTATTTGAAAACATGACTTGAATAACATGGAAAATAAAATGGGGTCAAAAAGTCACATAAAATCACAAATTAAAATGGTTAAACATGAAATAAATCCACCACTTGGCATTAAATTCTTAGCTAAGATCCATATAAGCAAAGTGGATAATATGCAACCAAAATAAGTGAATCTATAATCTATTCTTGTAATGTGAATGCATATGCATGTCATATGTCCCCATAATTTATCCAAATAAATTAATTTTTAACCATTATAAATTATTTAAAAATGTATCCTATACCCAAAAATAATTTATACTCATAGAGTGTTTTCTAATGTATGAAAAGCCCACTAAAATAACCCCCTTTTGAGGTGAGAGATGTGTCCTAAAAGTCAATCATCTCAAAATAAAATTTAACTATATCACACATATCAAGATATAATAATTTAATATCATAGAATATGTGAAAATTACAATCATCATAGGAAGATATTTATCATTCAAATCATGTATGTAACATATGAGGCAAATACTAAAGTTTTAAATCTAGATAAATATATCAATGAATCTCAGTATGGTAATTGTAATAGAAAAATCCTACACAATAGTTAGTGTATGATATGGATCATGTCACTCATCAAACTAAAAAATATAAATAATCACACAAACATAACAAGTAAAATGATATAAAAAAAGGTCAAAATTTACATACAAGAGACATGTTCAAATATCACACATACCAAACAATGATCTCATAAAGATGTTAAAGAAATTTAAACACAGGGCCAAGGGCCACACAAAATAAGAAAGCAATATAAAGCCTATTAGGCCCTATTTTGAGTGTTTTATATATACCTATGCTCTGAATAGGGATGAAAATCCATGTAGTTATCCCATGCTATGGTGTGTGTGAAATATTGGTGTAATGGTATGTGTTAGTGAAATATTGGTATAATTATGTACTTCAATAATGAATTGTGACCTCATAGGTGTATTCAAGCTTAGATAAATGATACTTTGGCTATTTGGACTCATAATTAATAATATTAGGTGATTTCCTCTCAATAGATAGTTATAATAATTCTCATAGTTTTAATATAGAAGCCTCTTGCAAACCAATGAATAAATGAATCAAAAATGTGCTTATATAGTGGCCTTTTTGGGGATTTCCTCAAATGGGACTTGTGAAAAATGTAAGATAACCCATTAGATAAATTTTAATTTGATGAATTAGATATTTTTTGGTAGGATAATGAAACCAATAACTTCAAACACTGTCAGCAAATAGGTATTATCTTGAAGTAGTAGCCTTATTTGAGGAGTAGAGATAGCCAACCTGAAAGTATGCATTAGTATAATAGTGATTTTAGTCTTATAGGAATGAGGAATAGGATTATTCAATATCATAATTAATTAAAGATAAGGATAATTAAAATAAAATTAGAAGAATAGTATTTTTATAACCATAGAATTGAGCATAGGCTAAGTGTGTATAAGGATTGATCACAAGTACATTATTTTAGCATTAAATCTTATTTTTAGTGACTAAAATCTCCCCTATTATAATAATGTATCAAAGTGAAGGTACTAACTTAAAATAAAGAGAGTTATACCAAAACTTACCTATGCTAGGTAGGTTTGGATGTAGAACATATAGTGAATTGTGATTCATGCAAACTTGTAATGAAACATGTATAAACTAGTACTTAGAATTAAAATTTAAAAGTAAAAGACAAAAAACTTATAGATTAAATAACAAGTAACTCTTACACCTTTTCATTTATGTGAGCCATTATGTTTTTGGGTCAAAACTTGTGATTAGAGAGGGTAGGGCCCTTGGATATTTATTTTTGTTGAAGCACTTGAATTAGACTATGTATGCCCCAATCCTCATTGATAGGAGAGTTTTTATAAGAACTCAAGATGCACTTGAATCCATCATCAAAAAACTCAAGGTAGTAAACTACCTTGGAATCCTTGTATGAATTCTAATGTATCATTTTGGTGTGAAATTGGTGAAAAATTGAATAATCACTGTAGGTGGAATAGGAATCATTTATAGTGTAAAATCGGTCTAAAATAATATGATTTGAGTCTGGTGTATATAACATAGAGAATGACATGATTTACCATTCCTTATGTGGAAACTACTACAAAAGATGAGCACAAAAATGATCATGTGGCATGGATATGCCTCCCAATTTGATATATGAGTATATTCATTTTAATAACTAAGCAATATTAACTAAATTTTTAAGTAAAATTATGTAAAATCATGAAACACATGTCATGCATGATGCCCCCAATATGAGAAAAAATATATGGTTAACATATGTATAAATCTAAAAACTATTTTTGAGCAAAACAAAAAACTATTTTATAGATTGAGTATAATTATGAGAAATTTGAAAAATGTTGTTTTTTAATTCATAAAAAGCATGTTGTTTTGGTAAGTTATGGCCTACACTATTGTACACATGACACAATGTTGTCTGAGTGTGCCTTTTGGGAAAAAAATGAGTATGCACTATGATAAACTGATAAATCAATGTATTTTTATGTGTGTAGTGAACTATTTCATCTTATTATCTAAGATAAACCGCAATGTATACCCTCTCTTTTGAGATGAGTTGTGAAACTTGCATAATAACTTAGCTCAAAATAAAGAGTTATGTGAATGATATTATATAAACTATTGGAATATTGAGTAATAATGATAACATTGAAGATAATGGGATCATATTGATAATTTGAGCAAAGTAATAATGTATGATACAAGTAGAACCAATCATACGTAGTGTCATTTCTAGATAGATGTTAGCAATTAGGCACATGGTGAATTAAATGATCAATATCGAGTATGTAAAATTGATATAGAACTATTGGGGGATGATGCATTACATTGATCATGGCATCCAAAAACTAGGGATATGTATGACATTGATCACGCCATTGAAAACTAAGCAAATAATGATAAACAAGAGCCATGTCCATGACACATATATAAATAGCACATGTAAAATCACATAAACATGAAATAAGGCCAAGGGGTTGCATACAAGGTACATGTTCAAATGTCACTCTCACACATAGAGACACATATAAGAATTTTATCTAAAAATAAGGACATGTTCAAATGTATTCAATCTAGAGCAATGATTACACACAAATAATGAAACAAATAAGTGAACTTGATAAACACACATAAGTGAAATTGATGTGCATAATCATCTTTTAACATTAGTATATTTAAAAACTCATGTATCTAGTAAGATATAAATTTGTAAATAAGTGAGTAAATATGGAAATATTTTTTGTAATGTATTTTACTATAGTAAGAACAAAAGGGATAGTCATAAGTGATTAAACATGATTAAAATATGTCATAGTGAATTTGTCATGATGTACAGAAGCTATAAAAGGATTGTGAATAGTTTGGATTTGATAAATTATAGCTATGTTCATTAGGATACGTCTAATATAATTATAAAAGAGCACAATGTGTGACTTTCTAGCGTAAAAAAATTTTGTTTGTGTAAATTTTATGGTTCTAAGACAATATCACCACCTACAAATGCATCTAAAAGTGACAACCTTATGTTCTACAAATCCCTCAAGTACACTTGTGAAACATATTTGGTATAAAATTGGATGTAGAGAAGTATTACATATATTGAAACTTAAATTGACTAATGTAAATGAACTATACATATGATGCATATGTCCATATTTTTAGAATTTAATATTATTTGTATTTTTGAATATATGTAACTAAAAAAGAAAATACTAACAAATGATTCCCACAAGAGAATCAAAAAAATATGTTTTAAATCTAACATTAGGAGAATTATATCTCAAAAATGGAAAATATCATGCCACTATGAGGTAATTAATGTTGGAGAGTTTCCATTGATGTCATGGAGGTGTCCAAGTGAGTGGATGAAGTGTCTTGATAGTCTAAGTGTCAATGACAAAGTGTGCAGTGTGTTTGTCCTAGTATGCTTAAAGTAGGATTGGTTAATGTTTAGTTTGGACATGATTAGGGATGGTTCTGAAGTATTGAGCATGTGTAAGGGGTCCTATTAGAGATCAAGGATGATTGAAGATCTTGTTAAAGTGAATGGTATTCATCCAGTTCTTCATTATGTTCATCTTGGCATAGTTGGTTCTTTGATAGAAAAATCTGACTAGGTATTTTGTTGACATCACCATTTTCATATATGGATAATTCAAAGGGATTTGGTCAGATTAGTGTGATCACATTAGTCCTAATTTTATACGTTCCAATTTTTAGGTCATGAGGTTGTGTATAGTAAAAGATATAACTATGCAAAGTTGGCTTCCCAGGCAGATTGTAATGTTTCCCCTTAGCCAAATTTGGAAAGAGAGATCTAACAGTTCACGTTTAATTACATCATAGATCTATGGCACAAAATTAATCTAAGCTTAATATGTAGTTTAATTAGATCCAAGTAAGTATTTTCATGGTGTCATATTTCACATGCATGAAGGTTATAGGAGTATCTTGATATATGAATGGATTCTCCTATGAAAGAAGATCATATGGTTTAAATTTTAGGACATGTGATTGAGCATAGAAAAATTTATTAAGGTTCAAAGTTGCCCTTCCAAGAAGATTTTGGTGGTTCCCATACTTAGCCAAATTTGTAAAAGGTAAAGACCAGGACCAAATAAAGATCTAATGGTGAGTGGGTGTTCGTACAGATGCAGATTGATGATGTGTATTGAGTTAAAGAGGTCAAAGTGTTTGCTATTGAAGTAGGTTAATGTCTAATATAATCTTAAAGATATTTATGGAATGCATTTTTTCTAAATTTTTAGGAAGCAATGAGATGATAACAAGTGCTCAATGTTTAACAGTGAGCAAAGGTGAAAACTGAGCTACTTCTAAAAAGATTGATGGTGTATATTTGGTCAAAATTGCCAAGGAGCATGAGATGAGGTCAAAGTGATAGATGTTTAACATATTTAAAGATTAGGATAATCTCAAAGAGATAAATATTGTGTATTTGATCAAAATATGTGATGAAATGAGATGATGGCAAAGTGTTCAATGTTTAATAATGACCATTGGCGTTTGAATTTAGCAAAGAGAAAAACTAGTCTATAGTGTTTGAGTCATAGCTTTTGATCTAGGACAAATTCATAAGTGAATTAAATATAAAATTTGTAGAGGACTTCATGATGCATCTAGTGAATCTAGTTAGAAGGTCTGAATTTTTATACAATCACATTTATTGAGCTCCAAAGTTGACTGTGTGTTTGACTATGTTCTGTAAGTGACTTGAGATGGATATTTTGAGCTATTCTGATGGTATTTAGATGATTAAAGGAGAATTAAATATTCGAGAGTGTTTTATCTCCATAAAGATGATCTATATGGATTTTAGATGTTTGACCAATCCATCTTTAGTATGAACAAATTCTTATAAGTTAGCTATTTGTTCGTTCATGGTGTTCTTGTGTACAAGGATAATGTTTGAGTAGATTGAGCATATGTAGCGATATGTAATGATTATTGTAATAATTTGAGGATGTCTAAGAGGTCATCTGGAGTGGACCTATGCATTTATATGTGGTCTCATGTTTCTAATTTTCTTATTGAATGCTAAAGGAGTGAATAGGTCTCCATGAGACCTATAAGGGCTAATTAAGTGTGACCCATAGTTGATATGGCTGACCTATGAGAGTGGTATTGAGTTATGCTAGATTTATTAAGGTCTAAGGCAAGTATTATGGCCAACCAATAAGATAATAATCATGAATATTTTATAATAGGTGAAATCAAAGGTGGTGATTTCTAGACTTGAGAGTAGAGGTGTGTGTGAGAGTTAAAGAGTGAAGGAAAGAAGAAATGATGTGTGCCCAGTGGATGTGTTGTAGAGTAGAGTAAGTTAATGACTGTGTATAACCTATAGGTCATATTTATAATGTCAAAAATAGTGATCTTGTAGGCTTGAAGATTGGGTAGAGAAGAAAATAGAAGAAGGATTTATAGGTCTAAGTCTATATTTGAGAGGTATATCAGAGAGTGGAATGTGTGTATGACCATTTTGTCATGTTGATGAGGTTATGATATATGTGTTGCTAAGAAGTGTAGGTTGGTCAAAAAGGTGATTTTGGATGTCTATGAGTGTGTGAAGAATTTAAGGGGGATGTGTTTGTAGGTTGTCTCCATCAGATTGATAGGTAATCAATGATCAAGATATATTTATATCATAGGTTTTGAGAGGGTACTCAACATATAGGTCAAAAGGATTTGACCATCCTAGGGGTAGGTGCTCATTTTAGAATAAGTTTTTCACTAAATTTAGGTTATAAGGACTTGACCATCCTAGGGGTAGGTGGTACTTATGGAATAGGTATTTAACTAAAGTATCATGTTTGCATACTTCTTATAGGATAAATAGTCCATGTGTTTGTAGGCTTGAGAGTGGGTTTTATTCCCCAAGAGGGTTTTCCACATAGATCTTGTGTTTTGTGTGTGATCTTGCATTATTTATTGTTCATTGCTATCAACACCTTGAATGCTTCATGAATGGTTGTATTGAATGTTTAAGTGTTTGAAAGGTTTGGAAATTAAATTAAATTATTTTCTACCACTGATTTACCCCCCCCCCCAACCCCCAACATAAGAGTCACTATCATGATGATAAGTTGTAGTATTATGTATATTTTTTTTAACATTGTGAATTCTAGGACTCAATGATTAAATGGATTTTCAAGGATGGTTCTCCTTGGAAAGTTTACTACTTGCTTCTATATTCTCTAATTAGGTTGAACATTTTTAGGTTATTCATATGAAATATGTTGTGTAGGAATAGTGACCTTTGGTTGTAGTGGGTATTCATATGGAATACCATGAACTGTTATAACCTCATTAGCAAAAAATTATTTAAAATATTTGTGTATTTTAGAAGGAATTTCAAGAAGTTATTGAATCTAAGGACATCCCAATAACATTTCAAAGACTTGAATTGGGTATTACTATGATCTTGGTGGCCATGTGTTGGAATAACCTATAGTGGTAATGTGATCTCAATAAAAAAAATCTGAACATGTCCACTTAATACATTTATTACTATTATTGTAATAAACATATCCTTATATATGTATCCAAAATGTGAGATAAGTTTTATAGTGCACATATTCACACTTGAACCATTATCAACCATGACACTTTGTATAGGTTGATGATCAATGTAAGCTTGAATGAATAAAGAGTGTAAAAAAAATAATCATCAATTATCTCAAGATCTAAAAATGTGATAAGTAGTCTAGATGGAACTAAAAAATGATATGTACCAATGATGTCATTTAATGATGTTGTGCCTCTATATTAGGAGGATAAGAAGCTGGTGGAGGATGTGCATTATATGTGTATTTCACTTCTAGTTTATCTATTATTTCTTAACTTGTATGCTTAGGGAAAGGATTATTTAATATATTCATTATTATACTTTCAATTGGTTTTGCCTTTGTATTATTGGTATATGTACCCACATTAATGATGTTCTCATTTATCATATCCTAAATCTCATGTCTCAAACTAATGCATCTATTAGTAGTATGTCTTGTTTCTTTATGAAAATCAAAAAAATCATTTTGATCAATTCCTTTTAGAATATGATTAATCACAACAAGCTATTTAATAAGATGGAATGATATTAGGTTACATTCCAATAGATTTTATAACACCTTGTATGGAGCTTCTGAAAAGTTGGTAAACTATCTCTTTGGAGGAGTTGATAATACTATATGTGGAGTAGGTTATGAAACTCCATTCACTATTATCTTTAGATCATTGTTATTTTCAATCAGTCTCACCTTGAATGATAAATTACTTGGATTATTTGGATGAAAAGTAGAAACTAGGTTGGTTTCATACTTTAGTTTATTCATTGCCAACAATTCGACATCTCTTTCCTTAACTATGTGACATAAACACATGAATGATAAAAAAATATTAAACATAATATATTTATGTAAAGGTGGAAGTAAGCTCTATTTTAATATGTATTTTAATTCCTTATCTACCATATGATTTATTTTTTATTTGATAGGTTAAAAAATAGGTTTTGAAAGGCCTTGTAGCCTTGTATAAAAGAGGGAACTTAAGATCAAACATTAAAGCTCTGATGGGATGCCTCTACCAGTAGTAGAAAAATAGGTGGAAAGATCCTCACACAATAAGTAATTCTACCAAAAACCAAAAAAAAACATGGAACTCAATCATACTAAGAAACTTCTAGGAAGTTTCCACTAAACTTATCCAAGGGACCTGACCCCTTTTTCACAGGGTCCCCCTAAACGGAGGGACATACAGGAAGGCTAAAATTTTCATTTTCTTCCTTTCTTCTTCTTTTGAACCAATAACTAACCTTCCTTGTTTTCATCTTGAATTCCTAAAGAGACATCCACAATTAGGGCACAAAGCTGAGATTTGTCTTTTATTGTTATTCTTGGAGAAGAATTTGACCTAGGAAAGTTCGGTAATAGAATTTCTTTCAAGGAGTAATATAGGATTGGTCCAACCTTCCTTGGAGAGATAATTTCAGCCAAAAATTCATCTTCAAAGTGTACCAAGGCTTTGGGGTCCTTGTTTGAGGCAAGGGAAGTAGGAGCTTCAGAAGAAGAGGTAGAATTATCACTTTTAGTGGTCCATTCTTCATCTGCGGCCAACACTAAGAGGTTTTTAGGGATGAAATATTTCCACAAAGAAGAGTCTTTATTTTTCCTGAGGAGGATATAGTTCTTGGTCAATTTTCTAGTGGCAAAACCATTATGATAGCAAAATGGTATACCTTCATAGTTAATGGCTTGAGACTAAGTGCAATTTCCAACCTCAGGGTAATTTGTTCAAGAAGATTCTTAGAAGTGTCAGTATTTACATTTTGGATAACATGCTATTATATTGTAAGAAATATTTTATTATAGGTTCATTGGATTCTTGTTTGAGCTGAGCAATATGAGCATATTATATCTTTTCACTTATGTTAATTGAGAAATGTGCAAGGAACAAATATGTCAAATTATTGAACACATGAACTGACTAATGTGGTAAATCATGAAACCATCTTAGATTATACTATTTTCAACTTCTAGGAAATAACTTGGTCAATAACCTAACACTGGATGCATAGTCCAAACATGTTGCATGAAATGCTCTAAAATGTTGCTTAGGGTCACCTTTTTCATCATACAATGTAATCTTGGGTTCAAAAATACTAGTTTGTAAAGGATATGCTGAAATATGCTACACCAATGTAATATGAAATAAAATTTGTGAACCAAATTCTTGATTAGGTTTTGAAGAATTTTGTTCCATTTGAAACACCTTAGTTTACACAAATAAAACACTCTTCATAAGGGATTGTGAATTAGGAATAAAATGTGTGCTAACCAAAAGTGGTGTAAAAAGTGACTAACTAAAGATTGGAATATTAATATGATGAAACCTTTGGGTTTCATTCATAGTAGATGTTGGTATGAAATTTGTATCTAATGATGTAGATAAAAGAATGGATCCCATATCAATGGAAGTATAATATGTATTAGTCATAGTTACACTTTTGATTTCTAAAAGAGTTTGTAAAATCACTTGATAATATTGAGATTGTTCATTCAATAAATAATTTAAACTTTGTTAAGCTTTGGTTGTTCATCACTTATATGTGGAATTACATCTTGATGCTCACCTTTAGAGTCAATGTCATCTTTATTATATTTTTAATGCTCTGAAGTATTGTCATGCACTTATACATATTTAATTTGTTAATTAATGTCTAAAGGTCTTGATATAATCTTGGTCTTATCCATATTATGTGCCGTATCAAAATAATTTTGAGTATGCTCAACTTGAGTAACACTTAATCTATCACTCCTTCTAGGAGAGGTAGAAACAAGTTTATTAGATTGTACAAAATATGAAATAGAAACTTGGAAGATTTCTAACAAAGAATTTACCAAATATGAAAACCCTAATACAAAAATTGGAAATAGTGAAAATAAGGAAAGAAATTCTAACAAAATAGATGGTTAGGTTTTATAATATTCAATCAATATATGGGTTCACCAATATGTTTTTATCAAAATTAGTAAAATAATTAAGTTTTTTTCTAATTATGATAAATTGTTAAGTAAAATCAAAATGTATAATATATGAAATAAATACACACAAGACTAATTTGGAACTTGACAATTATACAAATATGCTGAAATGGGAAAATACTAAAGGAAAAAAAACTAGCTAACATTTAGATTGAATGGATTGCAATAGAGACTGTGTGATTGACTATGGGACTGCATGAGGTCACTATGAATTAGGAATAGGTATCTATATGGATCTATGACAAGGTTGACCTAAAATATCATTTATAGGGTGCATCAACATCTGGTATGTTTTTTTTATATATTTGTGATATTATATCAATGTGCCTTTGCTTGTAGGTCCTATGTGTGTGATAGGATTCACTTAATTTGATGAAGGAGTCATGTGTACCTTATTCTTCACTTGGAACCCTAACTCAATGGATAAGCAAAAATAAATGAAATAAATAGGAAGATAATGGGCTAGGGGTTTAAGTTGTACCTAGAATCAACACCTCATATGTTGATCACTGTCTACATTTTAATACTATGAAGAGGGATCAGACTCTATGTAGTTCTCACATGCTATGATGGTGTGTGTGAAATAATGGTTTAATGTTATTTGATTTTGAAATCATAGTGTAATTATGTGATTAACAATGAGTTGTGACCTTGGAGGCATATTCAAACTTGGCTCAAGGCTACTTGGGCTATATAGACTCATAATTGGGAAGAAAAGGTCCTTTTCTGTCAATATGTAGTAAGAATAATTTTAGTATTTTCAATATAGAAACCTCTTGCCAACTAGTGAATAGATGAATGAAAAAGTATTTTTGGGGGATTTAATTGAATGAGACTTGAAAAACATGTAGGATGATCTGATAGATGAATTTAATTTTATAAATTAGTCATTTTTTGGTGCGAGAACCAAACCAATGGCGTTAGACATTAGTAATGAGTCAGATTATTTAGGAGTGATTTTGTCTAAGGAGCAAAGCCAACTAAACTAGAAATGTGAATCAATCTAATAAGGATTTTAGGATACTTGGAAAGATTAATATGACTATTTATTTTTATAATCACTTAAGGATAAAGATTATACACATATAATAGATTAATATTAGTTTTAGAACTATGGAATTGAGCATAGGTTAAGTGTGTATAAGGTTTCATCATAAGTGCATTGTTTTACAATTAAATATTATTTTTTATGACTACAAATGTATTAAGGCTCTATTTTCTCAAATTTTTATTTTACTATGAAAAATAGTACATGTTAGTATCATTGTACTGAAGATAATAAAAACAATCAATCTTGATTTTTTATTGTTGATACTCTCTGTAATGGAAAATATAGTATACTCTATTCAAATTATGAAAACATGTTAAATGGGAAAAGGTGGAAGTATCAAATCAGTATCATTAGACTAAACATAATAAAATACTATGAAAAATACTACATGTCAGTATCATTAGACTGAAGATAATAAAAACAATCGATCTTGATTTTTTATGGTTGATACTCTCTGTAAAGGAAAATATAGTCTAATCTATTCAAATTATGAAAACATGTTAAATGGAAAAAGGTGGAAGTATCAAATCAGTATCATTAGACTGAAGATAATAAAATACTATGAAAAATACATGTCAATATCATTAGACTAAAGATAATAAAAACAATCAATCTTGATTTCTTATGGTCGATACTCTTTGCATTGGAAAATATAGTCTACTCTATTCAAATTATGAAAACATGTTAAATGGAACAAGGTGGAAGTATCAAATCATTATTTTAAACTCCTTATATTAGGTAAGCAAAAAAGGAAATCCAAGAGGCCAAAAAGACATAAAGATCCAATGGCCAGAAAATTGATTAGATCAATCACATGTATAAAAATTAGAATAAAAGAAGGAATAAATAATCAAGGAGCTATGCATAATTTATTTTTATTTATTTTTTGAATTTTTTATAAATTTTAAAATTAGAATGTGCTAACCATTGATCCCATCAATAAAAGAGTCACAATAATGATCTATACTAAACTCTGTAATGGTCACCTTTTGTGGATAAAAAGTGCTAGATATGGATGACTTAGAATCAAAAAAGGCATTAGGTGTTGTAACATAATTATCTAAATCACTACTCATGTAATCTCATATTGGAAGAGTAGATCTATGGGACCTAGGATGGTTTGAACTTTGATAAATAATAGAATAATGTTGTCACAAATGTTGTATTATTTGTGGAACATGTTGATTTTTATGTATCACCAATTTAGAAGATGTTGCAAGTGATGATGTTTTTTTATGAACTTAACACTTTTTTTGGTATGATGTTTATTTTTGCATTGGTTGCTTTTGAGACTTTTGCACCTTTTTATGAATTGGTTGTATAGAAATATTTTTTATAAGTGCAACAATTTCAAATGTGATTTTTTCTTGAATAAATATGTTAATGCACTTTGATGGTGGATTGGGAGTATGAGGCACCATATATTATAGAAGGTACTCATATCAAATTCCCAAAATTGTGACCACATGGTTGCAATGAATGTAATTTAGGTATCTATATACCATGGAAGGTACAACATGAAGCTTATTTAACCAAGGGAATCCTAATATAATTTCAAAGACCCTATTATATGGTATAAATATAAAAGGGGTGAATAATAGATTAGGTCCCATCTGAAGAGGTAACATAATGTGTCCCAAAGTAGTTTGTTGTTTCCCATGAAATGTATTGAAAATTTTAGATGTTTCTTGTATATCATGCTATTTATATCCCAATTAATGGAGTAATGTCACTACATAAGCGTTCTCACTTGATCCATTATTGACTAAAACACTATGTATGGGTTGTTGATCAATATATGATTGTATTCATAAAGCATATAAATCAAAATCATCATCCACCATCTCATTATCTTTAAAGGTGACCATATTATGTGGTTAAGATATTTAAATAATTGTACAAATAATTCCATCGAATTAATGATCATATTCCTTAGGAGGTGTTTATGCATTATAGGTATGATGCACTATTGAATTATCCTTGTTTGTCTCATGGTTTGGGAATGTCTCACTAAAAAATATTTAATTTAAAATTTTCATTATGTTATGGATTAATTTCCTCTATAGAAGTGCATAACTCAATGACATTGTTATTGATAACATATTGAATGTGGTGTTTGAGATGAAAAAATATAGTAGTAGAGTGTCCATTGCATCTATGGTAATAATAATATGTATAAGAGAGCTTTTCATCAATGTTGATAGAAAATACTTGAGAAAATAATCTACTAATTGGTTGAATGGTTTGAATAATTGGATAGGTAAATCATAAAACCAATGCAAGGCATAATATTTTAGGTTTTTAGGAAACTACTTAATTAACAATTTGTCATTGAAAGTATAGCCCAAACATGTTTTATTAAAATATTGAAGGTGTTGTTATAGATCTCCTTTACCTTCATATAGTGAAATTTTAGGAGCTACAAATCCCATAGATAAAGGACATGATGCAATCTCAAGGGCTAATGAATTATAATTTAAGGATTATGAATCCATTGTTGGTAATGTTTTGTATACCTTACTCTAATTATGACACATTGGCATGTAAAACTAAAATAGTTTGCATGAGGAATTGTGCAGTAGGTAAGAGAGGTGATGTATTATGTGTAAATATCAATGATTACATATGATTAATTTGGTTAGGGATGGGTGTATATATCTGTTGGAAGCCTTGCATTGCCCCCAAACCCAAAGGTACAACTTTAAGGATAATATTAATAATATAGATAACAACACCTATGGTAGGGTTTACAATGTGAAAGAGTGATTATTTTTAATTGATAGTATATTTTTTTCTTTTTATTCACTTTTATAACATAAGAGGACTTTGATTACATTGTCTATTTCTTGTGTCATTTAACAGAGTCCTAATAGAAATCTGGTTATATGTTAGATTTGATCATGATCTACCCCATTGATTTCATCAGGATGGATTATATCTAAGATTTCATGATTATCTTATTAATTATGATCATATTTATTATATTATTAATTATTATTATCTTATTGAATATATTTATGGGAATGCTTTTAATTAAAATAAGATAAACTAATGAAATGAGCTTGATAGAATTTAAATTTTTTAATATTGTAGCATTCAGTTAACTCCTTATGAATATTTTGAAATAATTTTTATATTTTGTTAAATCATTTTAATCTTTCATTCATATTTAATTTTTAATTCAGTTACCTTTATTGCATATTGGAGTTTGACTTGACTTATCTTACATGTAACTTAGAGTTTGACTTGAGTTGTTGCATGCATGTTTGACTTCTTGAATTTTTTAAAATTTAGTACAAATGGGAGTAATAGGAGATAAAAATATTATATTTTTATTAATACTAATTATAATCTTAATTTCATCTCAAAAAAAAACACTCAACTCTTTCTTTATCTCTAGATAGCTAACATGTAAGTGTTTGACTAGACAAGCTTCTTAAAAGCACAATGCATTGACTTAGCTTGTAAATTATTTTATTTACCAAGGGTGGAATAGTAGGGTAGATATTATATGTTTTATATGTTTAATTTTCCATGACATATTATTAATAATATTTCACTTTATGATGACAATAACAACACTCCATACTGGTTTTTCTTGGATATGCCTATCTTTTACAACTTGACAAGCTTTTTGAATGCACTGTGAGAACTTAGAACTTGAATAATTTGAATTATTTTATCAGTAAAGAAGTTTTAATATTATTTTAAAGTCATAACCATGGTGTAACAGACTTTAAAAAAATATTTCAGCTCCAAATTCTATGTACAACTTCAAAAAATATTCTTTTGAGCTCTTTAATGCTCTTTAGGCCTCAAGAAACCTTGATTTGGATTACCGGTTCTAAAATGAGTTACATGTCTCCAAAAATAATAATAATATATTAATTTTATAGGTATTAATGTTTCATACCTATAAAAAATTTAAAATCTTCAAAAATCCTCACCAAACTCTCAAACAAATATTCACAAAATAGTGTCTGCTTGTTACACGTAGGGTGACTTGGAGATATTTTTCAATGAGATGAGCCTATTTTGAATTGGTTATAATTGAATTATAATTTATTAAAAAAATTATATAAATTATACACACTCTCAAATCATTTTATTCCATTGGAAAGACCTGAAGCACTCATTTCTAACTCTATTTGTGAGCAAATTAGTTAAAAAATATTGATTTCCTTCATGAACAGACCTAAATTTTGTCATTTTATCTCTTATAGATATTTTAAATATGAAAAAATACTTTTAAACAATAAAATATATCAAAAAATACCTCCATATAAAATTTCAAGATATTTTATGAAATAAAACTCAAAATATGCACTTTTTGGTGTTTCTTATCTTGCACAATTTCATTTCTAAATGCCTATAGGTTTGAGTTTTACCATTTTATTTAATTTTATGATTAATAAATATATAATTATTTTTTAATTATTAATTTTAATAACTTATCTCATCATTCTAACCATTGGATATGCTCAAACAATCACTTAAACCTCTTAAAAAGTGTCTTTGCTTACTGTCTCTCTTGTTTGCTTGAAACCCTGATACCTATACCTTTGCATTTATCCATTATTTGAACCAAAAGTTTATTTATAAATGTTTATTAAGGATATTTATTCCACATAATATCTCACATCACTTTTTTTTAACAAATAACTTAAAAATGCAAACATACTGCCTAAAACCAAGCCATTGGGGTTTAAGAAGGGTTTTAGAGCACCTTTCCTTCTTAATGATTGTTCATAAAGTTAAGAAAATTTAAAATAAAAATAATTAATTTAATATTGAGGTAATATGTTTCAATAATTATTTATAATACCATTCTAACCAACTCTTCTTCCCCTTCATGTATTGAGTATTTGAAAATTACCTTCACTAGCTTGTAACTAGTTAGTTAGGGGAACAAAAGAAACCTCTGCCAAATTTTGGAATTGTAAGTTTTTTATGAACATGGTTTTGGCTTGATAAAGGTTTTATAATGTCTTTTATATGTTTTTAAATCTTCACTCTATCAATACAATCTTATTAAAAACCTGCACATAAGGAACTTTGACCAATAGTGGCAAAATTTATCAACAATAACTAAGAATGGAAGGATAGATATTTTTTTATGTATGGAGATTAATAAATATCATTGAAATAAAAGGTGAAAATAAATTTATTTTAGTTTCATATCAATTCTGAGGTCAAAATAAATTTATTTTAGTGTTAGATATTGATTCTAAGGTTGAAAATGAATTATTTGTGTTAGATATTAAATCCAAGGTTGAAATAAATTTATTTTAGTGTCAACTACTCAGGAATCCATGTAAATTATAAGATAAAAATTTATAAAATGTTTGAATAAAATGTACATTTTCACTAATATGTTTCATCAAAATTTGGAATTAACTATGGTATTAAATTTAATTAAGATAAAATGAATTGAAGGCTATCAAAATTTGTAAATGACTTGCAACTAGTAAAATTAAAGTAAAGTAATGAAATGGACAAAGATAAAATGAATGAAAGAAGATAACTATGAAAAAATAAGAAGAGTTAGCTGACTTATACTTGTTAGGCTAACTATTTATGAATAAAATATGGTTATAATAAAAAAAAGTATACTTGATTATGTGTGTGCAATTATTACAATAACTATCAATTTTTTAGTTAGAATTAACTAGAAATAGTCATGATCGACTATCACCCTTGACCTACATGGTAAAACACCAAATTAATGGTATAATTACATATACCTACTTCAAATAAAATTATATGCATAATTTTGACCTTCAGTTATGCATGAATGACTTGAAAATGACCTCTTCAAGGTTGAAACCCTACTAAGGATTGTGATGATTGAAAACCTGTAAATGGAAAAGGGGGTGTGTAATGGGATGAGCTAACCTGAATCACCCCTATGATGATTAAACATTGCATATGTTTCTATAATATTTTAAAGAGGGAATCAATCCCATGTAATTATCCCACCTATAGTGCTTAGTGTGATATTGTTCCTTTACTACATGTATGCATCTAGAGATGGCCTGAATACTTACTTGTGATCTTATTAACTAAGATAAAATATAATCATGCCTTGGATAAGGGATAATTCAAGTGAATATAATTGAATTTGGAAAGAATAGGAAAACTTTGATTAACATGTGATAACATAAGTGTGCTCGATTAGTGAAAATTTTGAGTAGTAGAATAAGGGGCCTATATGTGATTTTATAGCAATCCAAATGGGTAAAAATTCATTATACTTATTTAAAATATGAGTCAACATGTAAGGGAGGTTTAAATTTTAAAAATAACCATTTTTTGTAAATGATAAGATCAAAATATAAGCTCAAGATTGATTGTCAATCATAGCCTATGCAGCTTGATTCTAACTTGGGGAGGATGACATTTGATTTTAATAATTTTAAATGTATGTGCATATGTGTTTAACCCTAAAAAATCTAGATTGTAGTTATCTAGGTTAAAATGGGATAGATATATCCTAAGGTGCAAGGGTGATAAAGTATTTTTATAGCAATCTAATTAGATGCTAAACTCAGATATAACATATGTTGAATTCATTAAATTGAGATAGGTTAAAATAGTAATTACATCTATGTTAGACATGGAAATGAAACATAAGTAATGTACTTAGTTTATTTTGATGTTGACATAGTTTTGGATCTAGAATAGGTAGGAAGTAGACTGGAAGAATATTCTGGAATAGTTGCCAAATTATTGATTGAGTGCCTTTAAAGCTATGAACACTAGCATTAGCTTTGGATTCTTATGTTGACACTACCATTTGAATCTAATACGGGTGTCTTATATATAATACCTAGTAAAAAATATGAAACCACTTGTATGCTTCTAAGTTTGTCACCTTTTCTCTAGTGCATTCAAATTTGGGTCATGGACTACCACTCCTCATGAAATTGTAGAACCCTAGTTCTTCATCTTCATAGTGACCTTGGGTAAAAATGGGTTAGTGGAAACATAGTGTCAAATTAATCTCAAATACCCATGTATCAATGAACACTACCTACATATCCAATAATCTAAATAGGGCCTTATACTGGTGTAGTTATCCCTTATGTGTTGTCATGTATATGAATCATGTAATATGTGGAAAGCAAATACAATAATAACCGAGCTTGTAACTTGGAAAATTAGGCTCTTAAGATACTCTTTTAGTATTTTAGACCTATTTATGTGTTTTTCTTATATTTTATATGAGAATAGGAGAAAATAGGAAAGATTTACTTTATTGATTTCTTAATTTAATGCTTTTGATAGGTTGCCTTGGTCTATGCAAGGTAAGAAGTTTATAGGTGAGGAATGAATAAGGGTTGATCTTGTATTTATATTAATTCATTTGGAGAAGTAACTTATATTAAAGCACTTGAGATAACCATTATGATACATTTAATTTGAAAATTAGATGACTTTAAGGCACTAAACACTTGTGTCAGAGCATAACACATGCATTAACACAAGTGTTTGCCACAGACACTAGTGTCTAGGGTACAAAAAAAAAGGTATAAGATCAAAGCTTGTATACATGGAAGATAAGTAGGATTTAAGCATTTTGGTAATATATTAGGTTTGGGTCATCAATATAAGACTAGTTAGACCAAGAGATATGTTAAGGGGCATAATAAATAACATATGTGATACTTTCAAAAGTGGGAAAGGTCTAGAACTGAGAGGAATAACTAGGGTCTTAGTTTGCCAAGTGTACAATACTAAGGTGCTATATAATCCATAATTATCATCTAAAGTTCACCCACTTTAATTTACTAATGAAATTTTTGGTTTAAAGGATAAGAAATGTGTACTTAGGTGTGTATAACACACCTTGCCTTTGCTTGAGTCGAACTTGAGTGTTTTGCTAGTAACTGACATAAAATCAAGATCATGTTATAGTACATAATTAGTGCATATAATCTGAAATTAACATTATTAAAAATATCAAAATTGATGGAGCAAGGTTTAAGAGTATACGTTTGTATCAATGTAACCACTTTGACTACTAATAAGTTGATTTTAAGAGATATATCATTATAAGCCTCTAAATTTATATTAGGATATATATATATATATATATATATATATATATATATATGGAAAGTGTATAAATCTAAGGAGATAGAGAGATATTGAGATGTTAGAAGGCACATGCCCCTCGTCTTGGAGAAAAGGTGAGTTTCTACCCAACAATTGAGATTAGCTCAACCATGAAACCCAATCATAATTATAACTTGGTGAGTGTGAGTGAACCAAGTCAACTCACACTATCAAAGTGGTGAGTCTAGATGATACAATCAAGTCCAACCTAAAAATTTGGCAAGATTGAGTGATTTAATCATCTTAACCATACCAAAAGTGAACCAGCTACTATAGTATATTAACTCAATATAATTCATAAATTTTTATCCTAGTGGGTGATGAAAATACTTGAGAGTTTTTTGAATTTTTAATCTGATTTAGATTTTTGAATATTATTCACACATTACATAGCATATGCACCTTAGATATGTCTCATGCTAAAATTGTGTATAACATTGGTACCATTATTTAGAATTTTGTAACAATTATGAATTTGAATTAAATAATTGTATGTTTTGGCCAATTTTAGAAATTATTTAAGTGTGGATAACATGCTTCAAAATCATGCCTCCACTATAAATAGAGAAATATAAGAACTAAAATAAGTGCCAATGTGGAGGACATGTTTCTAAAACATGCTCCCACTGAATCTAGGTGTGCCGAATACTGAATATGTGTGGAGAACATGCTTTTAAAGCATACTCCCATTGAATTTTAAAACTGATATAAGTGTCAATCCAAAAGACATGTTTCAAAAACATGATTCCACTAAATCTAGGTGTGTCAAATATTAAATAAGTGTGGATAACATGCTTCCAAAACATGCCAAATTAAATCTAAAAATTGTACCAAATGTGAAAAAATGTGGACAACATGCTTCCAAAGCATGCCCCCTTTGAATATGAAACTATGTCAAATATGAATAACATGCCTCTATGACATGCCTCCACTGATATTCCCCATCTTTGAGGTAAGGAAAGAATAGAAACTAGTAGGTACCTCACCTCAAAAAGATAAGATAATTGAATAATCTATGAATGTAATCATGCAACATATAAAATAACATGTCTAGGTAAATGTAGCATTGAAGCACATAGAATAATGTGATGACATGAAAGCTTAAGATGCATGATAAATATCTTGGAAATATATATATATATATATATATATATATATATATATATATATATATATATATATATATATATATATATATATATATATATATATATATATATATATATATATATATATATATATATATATATATATATATATATATATAGTAATAATACAAGATAAAAAAGTAAACAAACACACACACAATAGCACTCAAAATCAAGTCAACATACAATGTTCCAAGGAGACCACAAATAAGGGGCATATTAAAATGTTGCACAATCAAAGGGACGTGACTTATTCAAATGTACAGAAAGTAATAACATATTCAAATGTATATACAAAAATAAATGAAATATTAAAATGTCAAATAAAACACACATAGGCATGGGGGTCATAAACAAAGAAGCATATTCAAATGATCAAACAAGTAAGACAATAGCAAGGCAAGAGACTCAAAGAAGTGCATATAGGAAAACATAAATAACCAATATTATCATATCATAACATCCCATGGATAAAATGTGTTAGAAAAAAATGTCAAGTGCATAGCTTATCAATTAACCTTTGAAATATATAATCATGGATGAAAGCATGTGTAAGTATGTATAAGCTCAAACATGACAATCAAAAGTGATCCCCAAACCATATAACTTGTGAGTATCAAGATCAAAGAAGTGGATGCCCCCAATGTGTACATGCCATGAGTAGAGGGAAGGCCCAACATATTAAATTAGAATATATCATATATCTGTGTATGCCTTTATCACACTAAAATATAAGTTTGAAGCATGTGTGTATTTAGAATCAATTGATATTTCATCCATCAACATGGAACTATCACATAAATGCCAAAGATCCAATATAACATGTTTTATGATGAAATTTTTTTTGGAGTTTTTGAATGATTTTTTATTTTTTAGTATTTTTGGAATATTTCAAGAGTAAATATCATCCTATGATCCCATTAAAAATAATGGTCATATGAATCTCCCCACATGGAACCTAGTGCAAGGAATTTGTGGTACTACTAAGGAGCATGTGTAGGTGCAATATCTATCATTGTAGCATCTATGATGATCTATGTACATATAATATGACTTTGAGGTCATGAAGTATAAATAGAAGGAATATGGGTTAGTTTAACACATCCCTATGTGCTTTGTGGTTTCTTTGGAAAAAGAGTAGTAGAAACATGTTTAGGTGCTCTGAATGTCTGAATATGGTGCATAATATAAGATGAAGATTATGTGGAGTCCAAAGTATGTCTCTAATCTAATGGTCTCTCAAGTTATAGCCACCTAGTAAATAGGATTGCCTATTGCTTACCCTTTTATAGTGGAATAACCTTAGTAGATTTGATAATTATTTGCCTAGGTATAAGTTTTCTTGTTCAAGAGTATGTTCATATGAAATTATAGAAACTATAATTACTTGATTAACATGAATGTATTTAACACACCCATTCATTGTATAAGTTACTACTCAAAGAATATGGATATAAGGTCTTCCCAATAACATATCAAATATCCTTATGGAAGGTATAACTAAAAAGGTAGTAACCACATGTGCGGGACTAACCTATAAAAGTAGGTGAATATTTTCAAGGATCTTATGGGACTTCCCATTGAATGATCTAAATAATATAGTAAAAGGATGAAAATCATGATGAATATAACCCAAATTTATAAGTAATGCCATGGTGAAAATATTTTCACTTTCATCATTATCAATCATAACATTGCATATATGTTAGTGATCAAAGAATGCTTGAATGAATAAAGAATGAAGTTTAGAGTCATCATATTTGATTTTAGTATCATAAAAATCAATATAAGGTATCTAAAACATAAGAGTTATATGTCATGTATATGTCTTGCAAAGGATTTTTAAATATTTTTTATTTCTAGTGATCACTAGGTTGTAAACCTGATTCCTTGGGAGGATCATCAAATGTAATATTTTGGCCATAAATAAGGTCTTGTATCTTATGCTTCAAGGAAAAAAATTTATTCTTACAACATCTTAGTACCTAGTGATAATCATAATAGGAATTGACATCATATCTTTCAGGTATAGGTCTATTCATATCAACCTCTATAGGACGAGGGAAAGATATAAGATGACACTCTACTAGCTGTGGGAGTAATGAGGTAGTAGACTCAAGTAAGCATGTAAATTGTCTCTTTAGTGCATTAGATAAGATAATATGATTAGGATATTGTGAAACTATGTTATTCATGGTTATTGCTTCCTTTTTAAGCTCAAGAGGCTTTACCTTGTAACTTGGCTTGTTGTAAAATTGGCATTGGATGTAGATGCAATTGGTGTGTTTGCTACATACTTGAACTTATTAAATGAAATGAGATTCATTTAATGTTCATATACAACATGGCATAAGTCATCAAAATATTTGAACTTATTTAAAATAATGGGCTTAGGTAAAGGATCAAGTAAACTTTTCTTGAATATGCCTTGCAACTCCTTATCTACCATAAAATTAGACATTTTAGCTAACATTATCTTGTACCTAAAGACATATTCATTGATAGGATCATTTTTTCCTTGTTTGATTTTGGAAATTTAAGTATATAAAACCTTTTTATAAATATTAATGGAAAAGTGTGCCAAAAAATGATTGACAAGAGGTATGAATGTTTTCATAGATTAGAGTGTTAAATCATAGAACTGCCTCAAAGCATAGTCCTTGATGCTTCTTGGGAATAATTTTGTCAAAATTTTATCATTGGAGGCATAATCCAATTATGTCACATAAAAATATTGAATATGTTGTTTAGGATAACCCTTGACATCATAAAATGTGAACTTAGGTGCAATAAAATTAGTTGGCAAAAGGTGCAAAGATATCTCAAATGCAAGAGGGTTATGTAACACATCTTGGGAATTGATAACATGAGGAGACTTTAAAATGTTTTGTTTAATATTTTTAACCTTTTCCTCAAATGTATTTATTACTTGAATGAGATTTTTAACTATTAACCCATTAGGATTTAAATTAGCTAAATGACTAGTCACCAAAGGGGATGTAATCATGGTTTGAGTAGGCATATAAACTAGTATTTGAGTTGAAACATTTATTAGCCCCATGGTAGATGTATAAATAGTAGTTTTAGAAGACAAAGTTTAGAATACATAATATATGTCTCCATTATATGTAGGTATATTTATTGGTGTGAAATCAATCATATTACCTTCTAAGGACTCACCATCATTAGGTGAAAAAGCCTTAGTTTTATCATGTTTACTTATTTCATCTCTTATAACATACATAAATGCATCCATTAATATCTTGTTATTATTAATATGAGTAATCAATGATTCTTTATCTTCCATTTGAGATTGACTTTTTGCATTAACATTTTCCATTGCTTCACAAATGAAAAATTTAGAATTTTTAGCAATCTAAAAAAAAAGGAAACATAAAGACCCTAAAACACCTAAGGTTTGGTTCTTAAAGGTTGGATTCACCAAATGTTTAACCCAAAAAAATATATATTAGGGTTATCTAGGGTTAAAGGGGATATATGGCCTATGGTACAAGGGTGATAAACTATCTTTATAATAGGCCAATTAGATGCTAAACTCAAATTTAACATATGTTGAATTCATTAAACTGAGATAGGCTAAAATAGTAAGTATAATTATGTCAGATAAAGAAATGACAAAAAGTAATGTAATTATCTTATTCTAGTGTTGACAAGTTTTGGATATAGAACAGGTAGGAAGTAGTCTGGAAGAAGATTTTTGAATAGTCACTGAATTCTAGATTGAGTGCCTTTAGAGATGCAAACACTAGCGTTAGCCTTAGATAATTGTGTCGATGTTATTATCTGAACCTAAAGCAAATATCCTATATGGAATACCTTTTTTAAAAGTATGTAACTACTTGGATGATTTTTAGTTTGTCTTTGATTTTTCTTTGGTGCATTTGTATTTAGGTCATGAATTATTGTTCCTCGTGAAATTACAAAACCCTAGTTCTTCATCTTCATAGTGACCTTGGGAGAAAATAGGTTAGTGAACACATGGTGTTGAGCTGACCTAAAATTCCCCTCTGTCATTGAGCACTACTTACATAGATAATATTCAAAATGTGGCCTCACATGGATGTAGTTATCCCATACATGTTGGATTGTGTATGACTCATATAATATGTGGAAATTAAATATAATAATGGTTGATCTTGTAACTTTTAAAATCAGGGTCTGAGGATACTCCTTCATTGCTTCAAACATATGTATTTGTTGTTTATGTGACTGATATGAGAATATGATAAAATAAGAAACCTTTTATTTATGGAGTGCTTGATTAAATGCTTTTGATAGGTTGCCTTGGTCTGTGCTAGGTAAGAAGTTTTTAAGTGAGGAATGAATGAAATTAGATATTATATTTATATCAATCCTTTTGGATAAGTAACTCACATTAGATCACTTAGGCCAACCATTAAGATATGTTTCATTGTAAAATTAGACGACTTTAGGTAAATGTAAAATTGTGTCAGATTAAAACACTTGCATTAACATAAGTGTTTGTCTGAGATGCTAGTGTCATTAAAATGAGAAAGTAGGTATAGGCGCAGACCTTATAGAGGTGGAAGATAAGAAATTTGTAAGCATTCAAGGAAAAATAGAAGGTTTGGTTCATCAACATAATATTGGTTAGACCAAAATATATGCTATGGGTCACAAGATAGAGCAGATACAAAACTTATGAAAGTGGGAAAGATCTAGAACTAAGAGGAACATCCAAGGTCTTAGATTTTAAAGTGTACAAGACTTAGGTGCTATATAATACATAAATATAATCTACACTATGATTAGATTTTTTTAATAATTAATAATATTTTTTTAGGCATAAAATAACAACTTGAAAGGGATGGAACCATACAAGTACTTAGGATAGATAGAGGTGGAGAAATAGGACCAATTTAAGGAATTAAGTCAACTACAGTAAATGTGGGTCAAAACTAAAACTATCAAGTATTCATGACCAAATTTAAGTATCTATAATGCCACGTACTTTGAAGAAAAATATAATGTATACTGATCATTTATTATAAAATAACATAGATGAATGAATCATGGTAGGTTGCCTATCACATATTAAATTGAATATATTTTCTAAAATATATAGAATACATGTCTAAAACAAATAATATATTCTTAAAACTATTTATAAATAATAATATTATAGAAACTAAATCCAATGAAAGAAAAAATATATTGTTCAAGTTGTGTTTGGAGTGTGTTGATGAAAGTTTGTTGAAAATGATAGGATAAATCCACTTACTTTAGGATCATAAAGTGTAACCGAATGCATGAGGTTTAGATTTCTAATACTATAAATAACTAGGTGGTGAAATAACATTATGATAAATGTCATTACAATCTTCCCCAAAAAATTGTCATTGTGATCAAATTGACTCCACCTATTCTAATAGTCAAAACTAACCTAATGATAGATATTCACAACGATTCTATGTTAAAATATTTTAATGTGATAGAAAACATCAAATATAAATGATTAAATTATTTAATCAATAAATTTAACCAATTCAAAATAAAGATGATAATTTTCATGGAGTGATCAGTTTAAGTTAAAACATCTACATCATTAATTTGAAAATTTTGAGAGATTATAGAACATTGAAAAAATCACAAAACATCTATGAATATTTATTAAGTGTCATGTCTCCAAAATCATTTATTTTAAAAGATGATTCATAATACAATATATTTATAGTATTTTTATTAGTCACCACCACATATTAAAAAAAATTGTATAAAAACTAGGTGGTGAAATAACATTATGAGAAATGTCAATACAATCTTCCCCAAAAAATCCTCTTTATGATCAAATTGACTTCTCCTATTCTAACAGTCAAAACTAACCTAATGATATATATTCACAACGATTCTATGTTAATATGTTTTAATGTGATAGAAAACATTAAATATAAATGATTAAATTAGTTAATCGATCAATTTAACCAATTCAAAATAAAGATGATAATTTTCATGGAGTGATCAGTTTAAGCTAAAACATCTACATCATTTATTTGAAAATTTTGAGACGTTATAAAACATTGAAAAAATCACAAAAATCTATGAATATTTATTAAGTGTCATGTCTTCAAAATTATTTATTTTAAAAAATGATTCATAATACAGTATATTTATAAGATTTTTTTTAGTCACCACCACATATTAAAAAAAATTGTATAAAAACTAGGTGGTGAAATAACATTATGAGAAATGTCATTACAATCTTCCCCAAAAAATCCTCTTTGTGATCAAATTGACTCCACCTATTCTAACAGTCAAAACTAACCTAATGATATATATTCACAACGATTCTATGTTAAAATGTTTTAATGTGATATAAAACATCAAATATAAATGATTAGACTAGTTAATCAATCAATTTAACCAATTCAAAATAAAGATGATAATTTTCATGGAGTGATCAGTTTAAGCTAAAACATCTACATCATTAATTTGAAAATTTTGAGAGATTATAAAACATTGAAAAAAATCACAAAATGTCTATGAATATTTATTAAGTGTCATGTCTCCAAAATTATTTATTTTAAAAAATGATTCATAATACAATATATTTATAGGATTTTTATTAGTCACCACCACATATTAAAAAAAATTGTATAAAAACTAGGTGGTGAAATAACATAATGACAAATGTCATTACAATCTTCCCCAAAAAATCCTCTTTGTGATCAAATTGGCTCCACCTATTCTAACAGTCAAAATTAACCTAATGATAGATATTCACAATGATTCTATGTTAAATTGTTTTAATGTGATAGAAAACATCAAATATAAATGATTAAATTAGTTAATCAATCAATTTAACCAATTTAAAATAAAGATGATAATTTTCATGGAGTGATTAGTTGAAGCTAAAAACATCTACATCATTAATTTGAAAATTTTGAGAGACTATAAAACATTGAAAAAATCACAAAACATCTATGAATATTTATTAAGTGTCATGTCTCCAAAATTATTTATTTTAAAAAATGATTCATAATACAATATATTTATAGGATTTTTATTAGTCACCACCACATATTAAAAAAATTGTATAAAAACTAGGTGGTGAAATAACATTATGAGAAATGCCATTACAATCTTCCCCAAAAAAATCTCTTTGTGATCAAATTGACTCCACCTATTCTAATAGTCAAAACTAACCTAATGATAGATATTCACAATATGTTAAAATGTATTAATGTGATAGAAAACATCAAATATAAATGATTAAATTAGTTAATCAATCAATTTAACCAATTCAAAATAAAGATGATAATTTTCATGGAGTGATTAGTTTAAGCTAAAACATCTACATCATTAATTTGAAAATTTTGAGAGATTATAAAACATTAAGAAAATCACAAAACATCCATGAATATTTATTGTCATGTCTCCAAAATTATTTATTTTAAAAAATGATTCATAATACAATATATTTATAGAATTTTTATTAGTCACCACCACATATTAAAAAAAATGTATAAAAAACTAAATAAATATATTTCTATTCTAGGACTAGAACTAGAGAATCTAATTAATTTCTTAGCTTTAAAACACAAAAGATATATTTTATTTTCCAGATTCATGCAAGCTCTTCACATTCAAATTAGGTTTCAAGTAGCCATTTATTTTTCTTTAAATGTTTGAGCATGAAGCTATCAATTCTCATCAATTTGGGACACATCTATAATTGGTTTTTTGAATAATAGTTCAGATTTAGAGATCAACAATTCATGACAATATAAATGATTCCATTAACCCTTTATATATTTTAAATTGCATGTGTAACAAAGTTAATTATTTTTTTAATACCACCCTAGTTTACTTGGGTCAATTTATTTTTAAACAAGGCAATGAAATTGTTGAGATAACTAGTAATATCTACAACATTGATCACATTATTATCTAATGTGAATAATGATAGCATTGTTGGGGATCAACCAACAATAGATTACACTTATGAAAGCAATAAACTACAGAATTAAATTAGATAGATAAGTAACTAGAATCAGATAATAGCAAAGAACAAGAGATACAAGAAACCACCCTGAAAACTTGTATTGAACTCTTTACAAAAGGAATATAATTGAAGAAACTTCTTTCTTCCACACCTCTCTCAGATGCACAAGATCTCTCTCTAGATCTCTATCCCTTAAGAGCTCTCTCTCTCAAGTACAATCAATGCCAGCAACCTGGATTGATACAACTCTGTACTGTTCTTCAACATTCACATACAATGAACTACTACAATAACCACACTAAGCTAAGAAGATCTAATTCTACATATAGAATTAGGAGACTTGAGCATGCACTTACAACCAATAGTTAAGCCTCTTGAACAAGGGCTCTAAAAAACAATCTTACTAATAATAGAAACACGAACTTAAGACTAAGACTTAAACTCATCATGCAAACACTCGCTTCTGTCCTCGAAAATAGCATTCTGGACGCACAGGTGACCGACACCGGTTCCTGCCTGCTTGACTGTGACTGACGTCGGCCGATCATCTGCCGATGCTGACGTCTCTTCAACTGCACCAGACCGACATCGGTCGCTCCTGACCGACGCCGGTGACTGTGTAAACCTGCAACTTTGGTAATGTGCTCATATATGAAGCTTTTAGGCTCCACACCTTAACAAGCATGTTGGCTTCACTAAAGATTTCAAGTATATATTGTCTAGATCCATTCAAGGGAGACATTAGAGCATTAAAATTTAAAGAGGAATAATCTAATGAAGTAATGGTTTTGACCATGAAGTTTTGACATGAGTTCACATCTTACAATGTCATCAATTTGAGATTAGACACCATAACTCTCCTAACTACATGGAAATTACATGTACTTTCTTTTCCATTCTAGTAATTTTTTCCAAGTAATTTTGTATATTATGAAATAGTAGGTCATTTTTAATCTTGACCTCATGGACCTTAGTAAGGGAAGTGAAGATTGAAATCAATGAATCTTCAAATTTTTTCACTATACCCTCTATGACCTTACTCTTAGTTTTTACTTCTAGTCTTATTATCTTGTTCTTCATTCCCTTGATTACTTATTTTGTAATTTGATTAGTGGATTTCACTACTAGTTTAATATCTTATCCAAATTATTCATCATGGCAGGAGTAATCTAGTGTTCTAGCTACCTCTTTATTTTCTTGGTTAAAAAAAATAATTCTTCCTTTATTCATAGAAGGTAGAGGCCCCATCATAGATGTTTTTTATTATTGTTATCCTTTTAAGATTCCCATTAGTTTTCTTGAATTTAAATCTAGCCTAAAGTTTACTCAAATAATAATTTCTAACCTTTGTGATTTTACCAACTACATACTTTAAATCATGTCCTCTTGATAAATTCCTCCTCTATCTTGTTCAGTCATTGTGAGTGTTGTGGGGAATTCAGGTAAAGCTTGAATTATGGATGGAATAGAAGTGATCTCATAAGAACTACCAATAAATTAAGGTGAAGTGGTAGGGGTAGTGTAAATATGTGTAGTGTAAGTATTGGGTATGATAATGGAGGATGGGTTGGAGTGTTCTTAATTATCTCAAATGGTGATGATGTGGGAGTAGTTACAAGTCTCATAAGACTCAATTTTATAGGGGCATCAATATGAAATTTAGGAATAGGAGAGGTGGTGACAAATAAAACTTGACAAAGTGGGACTATAGGAGCATGGGGAGGAGTAATGAGATCCTTAAGAACATGTGGTTGTGTCACTATAGCTTCTGGATAAGTTTGAATAAAAGGTATAAAATTAGAAGTGAAGACTAATGAAGAAGGAATAAACATGTTAACACTATAAAATAGAGACATCACTAGAACACCAATTGGTACATTAAAAATTAACTAAGGTAGAGTGGATATAATAGGAACCTATTGCATTAAAGTAGGTATAATATTAGGTTTCTAAAATATATTTTTAAAAATAACCTCCATGGTTTTAGTACTTATGCCAAATTGAGACACTATGGATTCTCTACTAGAAAATTATGTAGTCCATGATGGCAAAGACACACTAAGATAATAGGGGTCTCATTTGATTTATTTTACTAAATCTAGGGGTAGTATAATGTGAATCTATGTCCAAGTTGATAAAAATAGGACTTGTGTTTTTGAATTGATAGATGGCACATAACTAAAGGTACTTGGAGGGGGCCTCATTACCTAATTAATTAGAGATGTTATTGGAAATTAATATGGTGGAGCTGAAGTTAAACCTTATATAAATGTCCTATTTAGGTATGAATATGTTCCTTATGCTTCTTCCTTCATCATAAGTACATGGGAATCAATAATATCCTTAACACCTTATGACCTTTAATGTTGTAGCCTATGTGGTAGAGCTAAGAATCCTTTCGCTTGTAAATTTATGTTCACTTCTGTAATATTTTTTGGGTTTAGATAAATAATATAATTTTTATGTGAAGTATAATTTTACACCACACTAAATTTCCCACATAAAAAATATAAATGGATATCCACATTTCCAAAGGGGTATTAGTGTACAAATTTTTATCATCAAACTTTAATGAACATATGTGTGTAGACATAACATGGGAGATTAAGTGGTATGGATTCCTTCAATTTGAATCATTGTGAATGATTAGAAATACTAATATATTTGATTTTTTATATCATTTCATCTTAAATCCTATTCATGGGATGGTCATTTATGGCATGGTACATAGGAGGATAAAAATAGTTACAGATCTCCTCCGTGCAGTCTTGAAAATGGTAAATGTACAACTTAGAGTAATGTAGATGGATTACGGAAATGGAATAATTAGGCCATAAAGGGAAGTATAGATTTTTAAATTTCATTGTAAGGTGTAAAAATAATCCACTATATAGGATAACATATTGAAACTACATACTTCTCCAACTCTTAGGAATTGCTACTTGAGATTATAGGAGAAAAATTCCCCTAAAGTTTAATTTTTCCTTTCTATAATGATCATGGAAAATAGGGGAAGCTATATTTTAATAAAATTAATTATATTATATGGCCTATATAATCTATTCATGATAAACATTACCATCCTAACACCTTTTATGAAGGTATTGATTGTACACATGTAAATATATCCCTTGTTAACCTAGTGTTTTGGGTCCTTGACCTAGTATTTAAAAACTTCCATAAGATCAGTTTTATCAAGCCACTATAGGAAAATATCTTGGTTATATTTAAGATGAGTATTTTAAAATTTATAATAACTTTAAAAATTAACCCCAATAATTAAGAATACCCTATTCCTCAAGTTTAGAGAGAAAATTTTATCATCCTTGAAAACACATTCTATAAAAATGTTATGTATAAGATCAATGCCTATGAAAACCTCTAATTTAGCCATAACTTGGTGAAGACCAACATTTTACATTGTGACCAAATCATCTTGATACTCCATGTCATCCTATGTTGTGTTATTTTTATCATAAATTATGAGAGTTCCTCTATTACATGAAATAAAATATTATAATGATCATACACCAAAAAAATATGCAAATAGTAACATCCATAAATCATCATGGAGGAGTGGAACAAAATGTGGCCATATGCACTATCTTACATTTGTAAAGTTTTCTAAAGAATTAGGTGATCACAATGTGAAAACTCAATTAGATTTAGTTTTTTTGGAATTGGGAATGCTTTTAAAACTAATAAATTGTATAGTAACTATAGTCTACTTAGGGCACCCTTAGCTATATTAATTTTAAATGCATTTGATTTAAAATGAAAATATTTATAAGGTATTTTTATGACATCACCAACTTTAAAATTCATGAAGTAATGAAAAATGGATAATTTTATTAATTATGCCATTATAATTCCTATTGTGCTTTTATTGTGACATTCCTATGGATTTAATATTTAATGTAAAATCATTTTCATTGATGTGTCAAAATATTTGAGTTTCATAGTTTTATAATACCTCATGTTTTATGATTAAAATTTCATAATATAAGGATGTGTTGATTTTAATTACAAATATCATATTATCATCATCATCTCGAATGTCATGCATTTATTTAGCAATAGCTTGTGGCATGGATTGACTAGTATGGCCAATAACTTATTTGTTTCACCTTTGTTATGATCTTAAAAATCAACAATCATTTATTTCTTGTTATTTTACATGCTAATGGAATTTATAGGGTTCTAAGTAATGGATCTAAGAATCCTAAAGGCATTTCTATATCATAAATTCATATCACATGTATTTTAAGTCTACATGTTGGTCTATAAATAGATAACAAAATATAAGTGACCACTTTATTTATATTAAAGGCTTACATAAAGGAAAATTTTGGATGCACTCGAGGAAAACACATGGAATTTATGGAATGGACATGGAGTCACAAAGTGATGGATTTAAATTTCAATGATATTGAGTCCTTATTAGATTATGTGGATCCATTAATCTTTAAAATCTAATTTATAATTTCATATGTCTATCACTTTACATGTACCAAAGAGATGAATAAATCATGATTATGTTTATGATTTTAAAAATAGGCATACCATATAAAAAATAAGAGGCGTTAATTGAAACATGTGGATACCATCTAATGGTCATGCTCCCATGGAGTCATGGAGTTTTTGAAATAACAACAAAATCAAGATGAAGCTCATGGGCCTATAATAAAATATGTTTGATATTTCTTCACATTCGTTCACTACACAAAAATAATCTAAACCTTGATCATAACTTTTAAATACATTAAATAATACATATGACCACTTAATAAGCTAAGATAAAAATCAAGGGATATGAAATCTTCTCAGAGTCTCAAACTTATAGAGTTTGAATGTGAAAATAAACTATAATGTGGTCTCATGGATATATTACAAATATGTATTTATATATTTCATTGGGGGGGGGGGGGGGACAGGCAGGGGGGTGATCTCTATTTCTTCAAAATTAATGATAATGTGTTGGTCACAATAGAGTGTAATAGATGACCACACCAAACAACTGATCTAACTGTAAAATATAATCATGATAATTCACCTTACTCTATAACTTATAATTTAAAATCTTAAAAAATCCACATTAGAATTGTAAATTTGTGTTATTGTCTAACCCAAATTTATGGATGATGTCCAATCCACAATTAGAGTAAGTAGATAATATGTAATTCAATACATCTAGACCACCAAAAAGAGCAACAATCATTTCAAGGATCATTTGTTCCAAGGCCTTCTAATTGGAACCATTAATCTTACCATACCAAATATACCTTCATGAATTTTAAACACTCTTCCTTTAGTGTTTTCATAAGGCATACAAGATCATCTTTTGCAGTTGCCTCAAGTAAACTTGAATAAACATTTCCAACATATTTTATCTCATCCATTCCCATGTGATCATTTTATTCTTATAGAACATTAGCTTTCATATTTTACGCATGTCATTAGGTGTTAAATGCTCTAGACCTCGAAATATAATTTATTCAAAACTAATTATTGTTTGAGCTATTAAATATCACTTAAAAAATAACTTGGCATTATTTATGCTAAAAAATAAATTAGGATATACTTTTAAGCAAATAATATGTTGGAAGCACAATCACTAAAAGGGGGGGTAAACTAGTTTAAAATTTTCATTCACATGTACTTTAAAATTCCTTGAATGATCAAAGAAATACAAATATATATCAATGCATAAAGAATCATTCACATGAGCATAACACAATAAAACACACATATGAGTGGGAAACCCTCTAGGGGAAGAAAACCCATTGTGATCTCTTAAAATGGACTATATTCCTATAAAAAAAAGTTCAATTTTTTTTAGCACCAACCCCAATGAAGTCAAACACCCACTTGAATAGGTTTTAGCAAGAACCCACTTGTAAGGAAGCACCAACTCCCTAACTGACTCAGCAACCACCTCATGAATACGATAACCATATATCTAATCTAATGTTATGGGATCATTTCAATACCTCCTTATTCTCTCTCAAGTAATATTTTATTCACTTATATTGCTTACATACCAAATAGGCCTAAACTCCTTGTATATATATTATACTTATGGTTACACACCACTTAGTCAGACATACACCTTCAAAATCTTAGGTATGATAGAGAATAGTTATTATAACACTTTATTAACATGGTTCAAATGAAATTTGGACTCCTTTTGGTCTATAACAACTCAATTAGACCTCATTCCTCTTTCAGGCCTCATGGAGACCTAATTATATTAGGTCTGTCCTTTTAACATCAAATATTGATCTTATTGGACCCAAATGGATTTATCCAACAAATAAAAATGATTAAATAACTTATTAAATTACATATAATAACCTCCTCCATGCTTATTTATAGCTATATCTTTTATTCATATCATGAAATCTTCTTTAAGACAAACTGCCCTATTAGGCATGTGTCCCTTAAAAGTATGTCTTGCAAAAACAAGCTTAAAAAATATTAAGATACTTAATACTGAAAAAATAAGCATGTAAATATATAATAAATTAATTAAATATCATACCCAAATTCTTGAAACACTTTCACTTAGGAGATAAAGGCTCAAGAACATCTCTGCAACTTACTTAGAACTACCAATTTACCTCAAAGACCAGTCATGGTGACTTAGATCTCCAACACCTGTGAAGACCCTTTTCATGACTCTTTACACATGTAAATTGTCCTATGATATATCCAAACAATTATTATATATAAATATCATATGGTATAATTAAAAATATTGGTCTTATAGACCAATTTCTTGACCCTATATCACACAGTCTTATTTGAACCAGATGGTTCTTGTGAGCAACATTTCACCATATTCACAGACTTCTAAAAATTATTTCAAGCATAAAAATGACTTAAAATTAATAAATAAACTATTCCTGTACTTTTTTACATTAATATAACATGTTCATACCCTCAAATCCGTCTTCTCATCTCTACCTAGGTTTTTCACTGTTCACACCATTAGGTCTATTTGTGGATGGCTAACTTGGATGACAAAATTAACACACTTTAATGCTATTAATTGTCCATGAATCATCATGGACATGTATTATGAGTCTCTATATTCTCTTGCCATTCATTTTATTTTCTTAACTAATGCAACTTTTGAGAGCTATAACATTTTCTTAACAAATAAGCATGTATCTGTGCATTCTCTATCTCATCTAACCAACCATCATCACTTGGAGGTACCTAGGAGATTTTAATACATTATCCAATAGTTTTTATAGGAATCCGAGACCATTTTGGGCTGTTTAAAATAAAATATTTCACATTGGGTCCTTATTAGGGTTTTAGGGAGATTTAACATAGGTTTTTTTGTTAATTATTATTCATAAAGGAACACCCCTTAAATCCAAAACCAATGATTATAAATATTATCTAGGAGCCTTTAAAATCTACCCTTCAAGTTATCATGTAGAGGTTACACATGCCAAAAAACATCTAAAAGTACTTTTCAGGTTTTGAGACATCATTATGTGAACTTAAGAAGGCCTAAAATAGTGTTTTATGAAATTTACTTCAAACCATGACCTCAAAATTTGTGAACATGCCTAAAAAAACTTATCTTACCTTTATTCATTCTCACATATGCATACTTGTCTTGAAATATGATCTTCATGCCTCATTAGGCCAGGCAGGGTCTAAGAGAGATCTAGGTGTAGACTTAGTATGAAGGTCCTACCCCTATAAGATCACTCTAAAACTCTCATGAATTCTTCAATGATTTATTCTCATGTTCAAAAAACCTTAAAAACCTCTCACATTCCTGAGTTCACCCACCTCATCATGCCACTAGCTCATACCTTCACCATACCATGATTAGGCTCAAGCTTCCAATGCACTTGACACCTTGACCTATTCGTTCCATGTCATGACCTCAAAAAAACATAAAACAAGTATAAATAAGACATCACAACATTCTCATATCATTACACCATTCTCTTTCTTATGAAAACAATATTCCACAACCTCATACAGACCTAAAATCACATTACCAAGCTTCCTTCACATGTTTCACCTTGAAACTCTTCATGTCATGACTATGTCATACTATGAACATACATTCCTATGCACATACATATTTATATCATGACATCAGTGAATTGCACATACCTCTTCATAAACTATGTTTCCTATGCAATGATTAATTATCTTTAAACACTCTTCTATGATATGTACCTTCCATGCTCAAAATATTCTTGACAACTCTCATTCATACAACACTCTCTCTTTCATGAATGACCTTACTCATGACAACTCCCATGACCACACTCTTCTCTTCTTATGATGACACTCTTCTTTCTCATGAAAACACTCTTTTCTCTCATGCACCTACTATTTCATGTACCTTGACATATCACATACTACCATCTATCCTTAGTTTCTTTGACATCAACCATCACAATATTCTTCTTGATATCACATGCAGATAATTTTGACATAAACCTTGAAATTAAGGACCTATAATTTCATGCAACCATAATACATTATTTTCCTTCAAATTACCTCATGACAATATCAACCTTGATCACTAATCACCTTTGACAACATCATTCTACCAACTGAGAACACACTCTCAACATGCTACTCATATCCAAAATACTCACTCACTAATCAACACTCTCTTTATACCACTATAATGCTCAAGCATTTGACCAAATAGACCTTTGACATCAATGAACATTATGACTTTACATGATGCACCCTTTTGACATTAATGACAACAACATGCCAACAAACTCCCCCTTTATCATTCATGGCAAACACATTGATGGAAAACACATTACAATTTGAAATCACTTTAAAATGGTACTTTTACCATCTACTCATTCTCCCCATTTTAACATTAATGGCAAAGGGTCTTCCACAAATTGCCATTTTATCCTTGGACTTGAACTTAAATAAACAACATAATGGAATGCTAACAGAAACTCACCCTAGGCTCATACCATTGTTGTAGATAACTTCTAGAACTCTTGAACTTTACCTCAAGAAACTATGATTCTTATGACTTTTACATCACTATCTTGACACTTCACAATGTAGAGCTACAAAGCTCCCCCTAACTACATACTCTTATTTTGAGTCACAAGATGGAAACCATTCTTAAAAACATCTATAAACAAGTTATTTCTCCCTATTTTAAACTTTTTCCTAGAACTTAGCTCTTTTCTCAACCAATTCCCTCTTTGACATTAAAGACATAGAGACATATGTAGCATCTTGTCCTTGATATGATTGTATAGATAAAACTCTTGATCACTCACTAGGCTACCCCACTTCTAACACCAACTAAAGAATTAGGGATTTCCCCTTTGTCTTCACAACTTATGCTCATCACTTGAGTCATCGAGACTCTCAAACCATCCTCAACTTCCTTCAATCAACTTGATACTAATACAAATTCTCAACACAAATCAAGTTATTAACTATTAGAAACACATAACAAATTTTTTCTTACCTATATATGAATCAACTACACAATCTTTCATCACTCTCTATCAATAACATCCAACTTGTCTATATGACCATATTGACCTTGCAGACCAATCCATATTACATATGTCTCTAGACACAATCCTATGTTCAGACTTGCATTCCATATCATGACTCCTCATGAATTGATCTCCAAAATCAATGCTCATACTAATCAAAATTCCTTTAACCTTATCATAAGCTACAAATAAAAATGACTCATACCTTGCACATAAACAACCTAGAATCCTCTCAAGATGAATCCTTCTTTGACTGTAACCTCATGATTCTATTAATAAAAGAGTGTCTTCATGAAGCTTAATGAAGTTACCCCTTTCCATATGGCTCTCAAATCATCATGAACACAAGAGATTCCCAGATCTCCAAACCACTCTTCTCAGTCATCTTGAAATTATGAGACTGATAGTCTCTCTTTAGAATCCACTTAAGCTTGACTAGAGAATTCAACTCATCCACCTTGTCATTATTCTTCTCTTTGACTTCCTTGTCAATATATGTATATAATGAGTATTCTTGACATTCCTTCACTTTTTATCCTTGCTCTACCTTAATAAAAAATCTATCTTGACTCTTGGACTCAAGATGATCAATCTTGACTTTCTTTGGCTTTCATACCAATGTTTGACCCTTATAATGCACTCTAAAAGTTTCATATACCTCATTAAGTCTTGAGGGCCTTATAACTCTATTAGGATAGAATCTTGCAATGTGTCCCATATTATGACAACTATAGCAAACAACATTATTGTACTTAACTCTTGACTGATCACTCCTTCTCCCATGGTCCCATGCTAAATCATCCCTTGAAACCATTTTACAATCACTTGCTCTATGACCAAAGCTATGAAAAGCAAAAAAATAGCCATTGAAATAATTGGAATACCTCATTACATTGGGTTGCTTGATTGTTCCCTTTATGTTAACTTTTATTTTGGTACTCTTGACTTTTTGATGATCACCTTGAGTCTCAAATTTTAGAGTTTTTGCATAAGTCTTTGAGGTTTGACTCTCCTTGTTCTCTTTCTAGTCTTCTTTGAATCCAAGACCTATCTTGTCCTATGGATATCTTTTATTACTCAAAATATCACCAAGAACTTTAGTAATCTTTTCATATTTTTGATGTGTATTCAACTTGACTATTGCTTAATCCAATTCTAACTTCAAGGTCTTCCATCACTTTTTCTCATTTCATAGGCAGTCGAGATGCCATGAAGCTCATCCATCTATAGTATGTTAAGATATTTGATCTCCTCCATAATAGACACCTTTGAATCAAACTTGGATTTTAGGTATCTCAAAACATTATTTATTATTTTTTATTCTTCCAGCTTCTCTAATATACCTTTGGTAACATTTGTCACTTCATCTACTCTTAACAGATAGGATGCAATGTTTTCATCCTCATTTATTCTCAAGCTTTCAAACTATCTTCATCAAGTCTGAAACTTTGCTAAATTAAATTTGTGTCTTGTTAATAGAGGTCTATAACTTTTCCCAAATCCCTTTGGATATATCACAATTCATGACCTTTATAAATTCTACCTTTGAAAGACCATACAAGATGGCATTCATTACCTTAGAGTTATTTTCACTTGCCTTCTTTCCTATTGCATCAATTGGTGGTGTAGAAGGTGAAGTGAATCCATCAACAATAAATTTCCATATGTCATACCATAAATACATTAGATAGGTATTCATTCTAATACTCCAAAATGCATAGTTAGTCCCATTGAGTAGAGGATCCTTATTGGTTGAGAAACCTCCTTGCACTTGATGATTAGACATGTTTATGCTTTTAGGATCTCCTTTAAGCTATTAGGCCTACTTCAAAGGACCAAGCTCTGATACCAATCATTAAAATCACAATAAATGAGGGGGTGTGAATTAATTTTTAAAACATTCATTCATATGTAATTTAACATTTCTTGAACCATCATATAATATAAAGATATAACAATGCATAAAAAATCATTCACATGATCATAATACAAGAAAACACACATATGATTGGTAAACCCTCAAGGGGACTAAAACCCATTGTGATATATAAAAATGGACTATATTCCTATAAAACAAAATATCAAATTTTATTGAGTACCAACTCAACTTGGAGCACTAACCCCAATGAAGTCAAGTACCCACTTGACTAAGTTTTAGCAAGCACCCACTTAGAAGGAAGTACCAAATCCATAAATAAATCAAAACCAAATAAGACACATCATTAATATGATCACCAACCTCTTTCTTATCTCTCAATAAATATTTTATTCTCTTATATTGCTTGCATACCAAATAGGCCTAAATTTCCTTGTATATATACTATACTTATGGTTACACAACACTTAGTCAGCCATACACCTTAAAAATATTAGGTTAGACATAAAATAGGTCATATAACACTTTATTAACATGTTTAAAATTAAATTTGGACCCCTTTTGGTCTGCAACAACTCAATTAGGCCTCATTCCTCTTTTAGGCCTCATGGAGACTTAATTGCATTAGGTCTATCCTCTTAATGCCAAATATTGATATTTTTAGTCCCAGATGGCTTTCTCAAAAAAATAAAAACCATTCAATCACTTATTTAATGACATGTACTAAATTTCTCCATGATTTTTTAGATATGTATCTTTCATTCATACCATGAAAGCTTCTTTAGGACAAACTGCCCTATTAGGCATGTGTGCCTTAAAAGTCTATCTTGCAAAAAGAATATTAAAAAATATTAATATACTTAGTAATGAAAAAATAAACATGTATATAGATACTAAATTACCTCAATATAATCCCCAAATTTTTTAAACACTTTCACTTAGGATATAAAGGCTTAAGAACATTTATGTAACTTAGTCAGAATTGCCAATTTACCTCAAATACTAGTCATTGTGACTTGGACCTCCAACACCTATGTATACCATTTTCATGACTATTTACACATGTAAATGGTATTATAGTATATATACACATAATTCTAAGATATAAATATCATATGGTCTAATGATAAATATTGGTCTTGTAGACTAATTTCTTGATCCTATATCACATAGTCTTATCTAAACCAGATAGGTCAACTTGTGATAAACATTTCACCATATTCATAGACCCTAAAAACTTATTTAAATCATAAAAATTAATTAAAATTCATAAATAAACTCTTCATGTACTTGGTTTCATCAATATGACATGTTCAGACCCTCAAATCCATCTTCTCATCTCTGCCTGGGTTTTTCCATTAGGTCTATCTGTGACTAGGTAACTTGGATGACCAAATTAGCACACTTTAATGTTTTAATTTAACCATAAAACATCATGTAAATTTATTATTATTATATATATTCTTCTCCATTCATTTTATTTTCTTTACCAATGTAACTTTTGAGAGCTACAACTTATTGACAAATAAGCCTAAATCTATGCATTCTCTCTCTCATCTAACTAGCCATCACCACTTGGAAGGACCTAGGAGATTTGAATACACTATAAAATAGTTTATATATGAATTTTAGACCATTATTAGGTGTTTTGAACAATATATTTCACATTAGGTCTTTATTAGGGTTTTAGGGAGGTTTAACATAGGTTTTGGTGTTAACAATTATTCATAAAGGAATACCCCTTAAATCAAAAAAAAAAGCTTAGAGATATTATCTATGACCCTTACCCATATGTCCTTAACATCTTAGGTTCCCATGCAAAGGATACATGTGCCAATGAACATCTGAAATTGCTTTTTGGGTCTTGAGACCTCATTCTATGAACTCAAGAAGGCCTAAAATAATGTTTCATATAATTTACTTCAAACCATGATCTCACTTTGTGAACATGCCTAAAAAAAATTATCTTACCTTTTTACATGCTCAAATATGCATGCTTGTCTTGAAATCTAATTTTCATGCCTCATTAAGCCAAGTAGGGTCTAAGAGAGGTCTAGGTGTAGACTTAGTCTAAAGTTCCTACCCCTATAGGCTCACTTTGAAACTCTCATGAATGATCAAATGCTTTTATATCATGCTCAAACAACCTTAACAACCTCTCACATGCTTTATTTCACTCACCTCATCATGCCATGACTAGGCTCAAGCTTCCAGTGCACTTGACTCCTTGAACTATTCTTTCCATGTCATGACCTCAACAAAACATCAAACAAGTAGACATAAGACATCATAACACACTCATATCACTATACCATTCTCTTTATAATGACAAAAATCTTCCATAGCCTCATACATACCTAAAACCACATGACCAAGCTTCCTTCACATGGCTCACTCTAAAACTTTTCATGTCATGACTATGCCATGCTATACACATACATTCCTCTACACATACCTATTTATATCATTAAATCAATGACTTTTATATACCTCTTCATACACTATGCTTCCTTTGCAAACATTATTTGTCTTTAAACACTCTTTCATGATCTGTACCTTCCATGCTCATGATATTCATGACAACTCTCATTCATGCAACACTCTCTCTTTCATGAATGACCTTACTCATGATAACTCTCATGACCACACTCTTCTCTTCTTATTATGACACTCTTCTTTCTCATGGAAACACTCTTTTCTCTCATGCACCTACTCTTTCATGTACCTTGACATATCGCTTACTACCATTTTTCCTTAGTTACCTTTGACATCAACCATCATAATATGTTTCTTGATATCACACATAGTCAATTTTGACATCAACCTTGACATCAATGACCTATACTTTCATGAAACTATAATACATTAGTTGCCTTCAAATTCTCTCTTTCTTTAAATTTATCTCTTGCCTTCAAATTCTCTCATGACAACATCAACCTTGATCACTAATCACCTTTGATAACATCATGTTACCAACTAAGAACACACTCTCAGTAGGCTAATCATATCCACAATACTCACTCATTGATCAATAGTCTCTTATGCCACTACCATACTCAAGCATTTGACCAAATAGACCTTTGACATCAATTACCATTATGCCTTTACATTATGCACCCTTTTGACATCAATGACAACAACATGTCAACATAATGGTCTACAAACTGAACCAAACCTAAAAAAAGTTATCTTCAAGTTTACAAGTTCTAATACTTTAATACATGCACATGAAATTCATCTATTATACTATTTCATTTTGAAAAAAAAACCTATATATTTATTATAATCTTTATAGATTTCCCAAAACTTCACCTTATATTTGATACAATTTACCAACAATATTTACTATTTTTTAAAACTTTAAAATGTAAATATAATCATTAAAACCTTGATTTTTAGTGCATGAGATTTTAATTCTAGGATAAAACTATTGTACCTCTCACCCATATAAATTTTATTAAATAAAACTAATAACAAACATTAAGGAAACACAAACGAATGTTAATATACATATCACACTTCACCATAAAATTGGTACATTTGTCATTAACATAATATTCTTTAAATTTGGCTTTAAATTGTAGAATTTATAGTTTTTAGATATAAATATTCAATTATAGATGAAAAATTATATATCATTTAAAACCTATACAAATGTAAGTAGACACTCAATCACAATTAATTAGTTTTATTTTAAACTCTTTTCATTGTATTTAATCACACCCATGCTTATATTTATTTAATTTTCATCCAAGATAAGATGCAAGAAAGAAATATGTAAGATATTAAAATTAAACATATCTCTTCTAGATAAAAACTTTATACCATGTGAAAATAGTCATTTATAAAATAATGGAGAAAGGACATTGCCATAGACTTTAAAGTAAGTCTAGTGCATAATGATAATCTATTACAAATATAAACATAGATGAATGGATTATGGTAGGATGGTCCATAATTTATAAATTTTAATTTATTATAATAATATATAAAATTCATGCTTAAAATAAACCATATGTTTACCACTATTTATAAAAAAATTATTCATAAAAACTGAACCTAATGAAATAAAAAGTATATTTTTCAAGTTGTACAAAATATATATTGGGTGATGACGTAAATCCATTCATTTTAGGATCACAATGTGCAATCCAATGCACAATTTGTAGGTATATGATTTTATAAATAATCAAATAATGGAATAATGTTGTGATTAGAATGATTATAACCTTTCTAAAGAAAACAATTTTTTTGTGATCAAATTGACTCTACATATTCTAATAATCAAAACTAACCTATAAATAGTTATTTACAATGATATTATATTATAAAGTTTGAATTTTATATAAAATATTAAATAGAAATGAATAAAATGTATAATCATTTGATTCAAATAAATTACAATAAAACAAATAAATTTCATACAAAAATTATGTTAAGCTTAAACATATACAATATTAATTTATTTCTTTGAAAAAAAAGAAAACATTGAAAGACTCGCAGAACATCCATGAATATTTCTTAAGTGTCAAGTTTCTAAAATTCATGAAGAAGACATAAAAGGGAAATCTATAAGTAGGTAAAGAAATGAAGCAATGCAATATCTAAATTTTTTGTATATCTATAACAGTTGAATCTGCAAGCAAAAAGAGAAAATTATACTTATTAAGAGTATATAAAAGATTCAAGGATTAAACAAATAAATCCTCCCCTATAAAAAAAATTATAAATCTTTAATGTGATAACCATTGATCATAATTTAAATGAAAAAAAAAACTTAAGAATGAAACTTATAGATCATTGTTTATTACTATCTTTGTTGAGAAGTAATAAAAGTTTAAGATAACTATTCCAATATGCATGTATTTCAAATTATTCAACAACAATATTGGCCATAATTGGACTAAATATGACCAATGTTTTATTTTAAATAAAAATAAAAATGCAGTGTCTTCTTTGATGCAAAATTGGAAATTATGACTTTCCATATGTTCATTAAGAATATTTATATATTTTTTGTATTTATGCATATCAATATTGAAGTCTCCAAAAAAGATCATTGTATTTTTTTAAATACATTTATGAATACATGTAGAAGAACATACATGATATTTTTTAATTTTACATTTGATGAAATATAAAGATTAATTAATCTCAATAATTTCTTGTGAACGAATACAATTTAAAATAACACATCTACTTTGGTAGTATCAAATTATTTTGTTTGTAAATTTTTTATATGATATTTAGTACATATCATGATCCCATGCACATTATATGTGAAAATAAAATTAAAAATCATGATTAGATCACATGTCATAATAAATGACATATGAGTTTCTTGCAAGAAAAGTATTGAAATTGCATTAAGTCATGTTCATGGATAATGCCCTTTATGTGGATTTTAAGGCTATGTGTATTTGATGAAGAAATAATAATTTATTAAAAAATATATATAGAGGTAAAGTAAGTTTATAAATACTATTGTGAATTTAATTCAAGACAAGACATTTTGAAAAAAATATCTTGTTTGATTTTGAAAATATAAGTTTTCTATAATCTTAACATGAGAAAGATTAAAATAAACTAATTCATGGCTGGTAATTCTAATAAGACTACATTCAAATCCATCCATTTTAATTCATTAGGATCTATGAACTTTATGCACACAAGCAACATTTATGGGAAACTATTTTTGAATTGTTAAAGCACTATTGTATGGTTGTTTTCAAAAAATTCTAGCCACTTGAATAATGGGCACCCAATCTTCTTGAATATCATTTGTGTACATATGAGAAAATTATTCAATTTGGTAGTGGTTGAAATTAGTATCATTTAATTTCACCCATAAGATACCTTTTTTGTTGTTGATGTGTAGGCTTTGAAAGTTCCATCAAAGGCATTCACCAGGCCATGTTAGATATCATAGTTACCAATAATGAACTCAACAAAAATATATTATTTTAATACTATTTTTTTTTTATAAGTGAAATCGTACACACAACTACTTTTATCATCATATGTTATATCTTCTTCATCAACTGAATTGATGACAATCTATTTTACAATAACAAGTGCAAGCATATTATTATTGATAATCTCAACATCATTATTTTATAGAAAATATATACATATGTAAGATCATATGGTGGTGTCTGAAAACAATAATTTAGGTAAAAGACATAAATCTATATTTGAGTATTGATTCAAATTTTATTAAAGAGTTGATACAAACACATGATACTTTTGTCACATGTTTTTTTCCCAAAACTAGATGGAACTAGTTTTTTTTTTTTTTAGAATTTATAAATAGAAGACAATTATTGACAAGTTGTGCTTGATAAAATTCATCACAAAATATCATGACAAAGTTTTATAAATATGAAGTTGGCATGTGTTTTATTTTTCATAGTCATTTATCATTAAAATAAAATAATTATCCACCAATAAGGGATATTTTGTCTATAAGGATAAGGTGAAATATATGATACTATTTGACATTGTGTTAGGGAATTCAACACTTAGTAGAATAATTTTTTATCTATCAAAGGTAACAAAAATGTTGAATGGAGCATTACACCACTTTCATTTTAAGCAACCTTGCTTGTGAATGTTGTATTCAAACCCTTTGGTTTGAGTGGGTAGTCATTAATAAATTTTTTATAAATATGAATTAAAATTTCATAGATCAATTCGATAATAAATATTTTCCATGTATGAGCACCACCTATCCAAACTATTTAAAAAGGACTTAGAATGTTGTAATTTTTAAAAATGTAATGTATTTAATAGTTTCTTGTTATTTTTTCTTAAACCTTCCCATTTGTCTAAAATGTGTTACCTTTTTTGTTATGAATAGATGTTTAACAATTTAAAACAATCTTATTTTGTTTTTATTTGTTATTGAATAATGAAAAATATAATCAAGATGCATATCATATTTTTATTATAAATATTATTAACTTTCTATGGTTAATAATGTTAAAAAAATGAGTGGATATCAAATTATAATTCATCCAAAAAAGTTTGCATATCAACCCACATTGTGTTTATGCCATAAGAAATATAAAATCGTATTTTTTTATAATTTTTTGATGGAATGCATATTCTTCATGCCATGTTAAGAAACCATTTTTGAAACTATCTATAATTTCATGAAATGGAACATATAGAAAAATCATTTCTTTGTAGTAATTCTCATTATCTAAATTTTATTGTACTTGAAGAAGTATATGACTTGGGTTTTGATCTTGTTTGTGCTTTCCCCCATTTTTTGTATGAAAAAACAAATTATAAAAGACAAATGCTATGAATATATGTTAGATTTATATTATAATAGTCTATAATAAAAAGTCACATAATTATTTTTATAGTTGTCAGGTTCTAGAACAACTAGAGGATTTAGAATGAATGTATGTTATTTACAAGTGAAAGTGTTTATGAATATACATTTTATTGATCTTTTGTTCAATTGAATAGTTATAAAAATATGTGCATACATTTTTTGAGAGTTTAACATCTCATTCCCTAGTTTGTGTATCATTTGAACAATACCAAGATGTAATGCTTGGTGGTTTATGTATATATGTGATAATAAAATTTGTAACATCAACCAATCTACCCATTCACCTATCATGAAGGTCAACATGAAATCATACTAGTTTAATCATAGGGACCTATTGCCTAAAATATTATTAATTAGGTATATAGAAGGGTTAAAGTGCCAAAGGTTTAATATTATCTAAAAGACTTAAATTTTTTTTTGGAGAATCATATATTTATTCAAAATTATATCAATTTTAGATTTAAAAAATAACTAATATTTAGACATCGTATATTATTATTGCAATCATTATATGAAATAACTATCAGTATATATTCATTGTCATATCAAACAAATTCCTAAATACTCTTCAATTTAAGTATCAAATCATCACGTAATCATACATATATGAATTTTTCATAAATATATTTGGCCTATCCAACAAAGTGAAACCTATGGAAGAGGATAGGTTCAAATCTTTGATTAATTATTATTTAACTTTTCATACAGAATATATCCTTAATTTATCATAAATTTATTATTTATTTCTCTGATTATTCAAATAAACTAAGCTACTAAATAGATCAAAGGAAACTATTAAAAAAAAGAAAAACTAAAAATACAATAATGTGTAAATAAGAACAAAATAAATTAAAAAACAAGATAAATAACAGAAGAGAGGAAATGAAAGTTATAAATAAACTGAGTATTATCAACATAAAAGAAATACATAAATAATAAATAAAATAAAAGTATTAAGATTGAAAACAAAAAATAAAATAAGTTTAGACTCAAGTCATGCATAATTAAAAAAATACTATTAGAAATAAAAATTATTTCATGACTGATTATAGATTTGTACAAAGAAAATAATGTGTTACACTCTTATGTGACCCAATAAACTATCATACAATGTATTAAGTATCAACATTTTTAGGTGAAGTACAAATGTGATCCTAGGGCAAATGATTGTATCATTATAATTGTACCAAGTGAGGTAATTCACCACAAAATAATATGTAATTTTTTTTCTATGTATGACTTCTTCATTTGAATAATCTCCTTCAAGTATTTTAAAGCTTCCATAAATTTTAGTTACACTTTAATTTTTAATTGATTTTTTAATTTAATAACAATAAAGTTAGTTATAACTTTACTAATTATTAATTAATATTTATAACTTTGGGATTTATCATTATAAGTCATTTTATAAAATTAAATTTGAAAATAAAGACTCGATAAATACTCATTAAGACTAATAACATAAAACTTATAATGAGTGGGAGGCTATTACACATTTATCAAATGCTTAGTTAATCACTAAGTATAATGATCATATAGTCAACTAATATACAAAATCAACTTTAATCAATCAAATAATTTACATATTGCATTATTTATTTTTAAAACTTGTTGGCAAGTAAAACTTAACTATACTTAATCTAAAATTTATCTGAACTTCCATTTTCAAACTATCAAAACATTACAATTACATATTGGTATGAACAATGTCATAAATTACTTCCATCATTTCAAAATAAAAGATATTAATTCAATAAATCAATCAAAGAGTGCCGAAATATAAAACCAAGTTACCAAGTATTATAATATACATTTACTTAAAATTGACAGGAAAAGTGGTAGAGATAAATCTATTAACATCAGTATATCTTATCAAAACCTACATATTTCTAAATCCATGAAAATTAGTAATGAAAACAAAGTATCAAATTAATAGTTATAAACTAAAAACATGAAAGAATCTAAGAACAAAATATAAATCATTAGATCAAACATCATCAATTTTATTCCCCTTGATTTAATGAAACTAAGCCTATCAATGGATAGTCCCTATCTGTAATATATTAAACATACTCTATTGGAGTGATAGGCATATCCATGTGAGTTAATTCTCATGACTTATCATCTCCTTCCAATTTGATCTTCGTGAACACATGTGTTACCATAGGTAAGAGTAAAGGCCAATTAACAAGTTTATGACTTGTGAAAGAAACATTATTAGATAAACCAATGGAACAAGGCAATTATAAACACAACATGCCATTATTTCAAGGAAATGGGTTAACAAGTGTAGTGGTTTTACTAATAACTTATTGCATTTGTTGAGTATAAATATATTATGAACCATGTCTAACAGGATGAGGCTTCCAATTTCCTCTTTGAGGGGCTTACTGAGCATGAATATCATGAAGCATGAAAAAATTGAGAGGAAAAATATTTAAAACATTACAAAACATGGGGCCATGACATAAAAATAAATGAGAGTTAGGTGTCATGGCTAAAACTTCACGTAAAAACACTAGTGGCCCTTCAGGCCCTAAATGGACTACATGTAGGTGGCATATTTATCCCTTGTTAATTATCCTCATCCTATGAATTATTACTTATAAATATGTGTCATCCTCAACTCCATATAAACATTTTACCTTAATTAAAAAATAACAAAGCTGATAAGCATACATCATTGAATCTAATTATCTTATTTCATAAAGCATGATTAAATTAGATGCAAAACTTTAACACACATATCACAAGTACCAATGCATTATCTTTAGATGGATGAGTAAAATTAAAATTATATTAATCTAAAATAATCATCCTTATCAAAGTAAACATTATTTCAAGTATAATTTCCAAAATCAACCCACATAGTCAACTGGCATATTTGTAATCAAGTCTGCATGTAATTTTGTTTGCATTTAACTTTTTATATTTCCTTGCCAAAATATATCACCTAAATGAAAAGACTATAATATGAAAGAAACATGTATGAGATAAATAATTATCTCCATATAAATTTTGAATGCAAATTTTATATTTTAATTTGGCTAAGTATTCTAGAAAAATTCATACTAATCGATCTGAGTTCAATAATTTTCATAAAGTTTCGACAAAATCATTATTTATTTAATTTTGAAAACTAAGTCATCAAATGAAGATGAATTGAATGAAATATTTTTTTATCCAATATATAATTTATCATATATGGTTATTAATTTCACTTTGAAGATTTGAAAAACACCATAATACAACTAATTTAATTTTAGAACCACCAACGAGGAAACAACTTTAAGATGGTTACCAAATTTGGAAATAAACAATCAAACTAAAATATATACCTTAGGTGATTATTTTCATATAAAACAATTATTGAAGCAAGAAAAAATAATTTGTATCAACATTATCTCACAAAATATTACTATTATGACAACCTAGGTCACTGTATTTTAATAAAATGTGAAAACATTATAATATTACATCAAAGGAAAATATATCAAACAAACAACCTCCTTTTACCATTATGTGGTGTTTCACTTTAAAAAAAACTCAAATTTTTAGATAATTTTTTAAATATTATAAAAGAGATCATTTAATTGAACCAAAACCCCTAATTAAGCACTACGATGTTGTTTTAATATGCATCACTAAAGTGAAATGATATGTAATTTAGATATTAGAACAAATAGATAGAAACAGAAATTCATGAAAACCCAAGATCACTCAAGAATGGAAAAGTGAAATATTTTTTTCTTATGGGAAAAATTAAATCCTTTATTACAAATTAAAAAACAAGGGTAGAATCAATTTTCATATGAAACCTTAAAAGTTTGTCAACAAATATACACAAAGTATCATTGTGTTTGAATTAAAAACTTAAGTAAAAAAATGTTTTTAGAAGTGGTTTCGAATGATATGTAACACTAAATAAATATAGGATAGGAAAATAAGGTTTAAAACCAAAAAATTTAGTAAAAACATTTTGCATTGAGACTACATTATAAAACTCATAATACATTTATTGTAAGAAATTTTTTATATTTTATAAGAGAAACTATATACCATAATAATAATTAGGGTTTTGAAAATATTAAAAAAACATGACTACAATTGAATGACTTATCTATTTTTTCATTAGAAAAAAAAATTGTAATGAAATTATAATTTCTTTAGATAGGTTTAAAGAATTAATATTTTTATTAAAATGCCAAGCTATTGAACTACCTAGAAAACAAAATTTCAAAATCACAACATTTATTTTATCTATACAACTTAGAGTGATTATCATTTAGACCAAAAAGAATATTTTAAATCCACAAAATATCATTTTTCTTTTAAGATTGTGATAAGGATAAAGTCACTTACCTATTAAGAAAATAAATGTTCACCTCAAATTTATATGCCCTAAAATATAAGAAACACTCCTTCAATATATTATAGACCAACAAAGCTTCTCTACACCTTTAGTTTGTTTCTAAAACCAAAATTAACAAATTGTATAGTAAAAAACTAAGAAACCATTAAATTTCAAATCACATGAGTATGTTGAATGTGTAAAAAAGGCATCATGAGGAAGGTGGCTAGATTAATGTTAGTATGTATTGAGTGCTACATCCGTTAATTACTGCTAAACACAAAAATACTAAATATTTTCTTAGAAACATTTCTCAACTTTACAATAAATCCCATGTACATATCCCACTCAATGTCAAGTTTAGTGTACCCATTGCTTTTAAAATGATCAAAATATCATAAAATTTATCAAACATGCTAATGAAATAAACCTATTACGGTTAAATCATGTTTAATTATACTATGGGTTTTATTATTTTAAATTCATTATAGCTTATTTCATTTATAAACCATAAATAGATGTATTATTAGATAAAGAACTAAAACTTCATAAATGATAACTCACATGGATGATGTAAAATATTCAAAATTCATGATACACATATATTACTATGTGAAATACAAATTATTCATGTGCTTATAACTTGAATACTTAAATTAATAATACAACTTACCTATTATAATGTACTTAAAAGCCCATGCCATATTGTTATGTTTTATTCAAGTTTATGTCATTTCCATTTTGAAACTATTCAAAGAATACTTTTGTTTTAGAAAGGTAGATTTCAAAAAGTCAATAAAATCTAAGGTTACTTAAAATTTATTTCATTGTTAAAATGCATAATGATTTTCAAACTAACTTTAGATTCTCTCTAATTCAATTTTCAAGACACACAATATAATTGCTGAAATATAAAGAAAAATATATTATCTAAATGTAATAAAAATAAATCAAATGTGAAAATTGAGGTAAACAATAAAAAAAGATTAAATCATAACAAGCATATGTAAGTTGGACCCTTACACATAAAGTGATTTTTTTTAATATTGTAATAATGTTTACAAAAGCCTATACATCCAAAGATGAATCCTTGACAAAACCAACCAAGAAGGCCACAAGTCAAAACATAAAAACCAAAACTAGTATCAGGAAATGTTTATACAATATAAAAAATGACAACACTATGACACCAATAAAAAAGAAACAACAACAAACAATAAAACTAAGAAAACACGAAAAAAAAAATTCCTCAATAAGGACCACCAACATGCACCTCAATTTGAATCATGATCATCCTCACAATGCTTTCCCACATACCCATAATAAACTACATGTTTCGATTGGCTTTCCAAGCTAACAGGTTTCTATTGAGTAGAATCCACAAGCACAAGAAAGTATTTAACTTTACAAAGTAGCTCCTTCATATTAAAATTCTTCACAAAGTCCAAAATCCTTCAAGTTACCTTTCTCAATCACCTTTTTGAGCTTCAAATCAATCTCATTTACAAATTCTTCAATAAATTTATCATGCTCAAGGTTTGGATCACTCCTAATGAAAAGATTAGCATTCCCACTACAAGGTTTAGTGGGCACCACCACAATAGAAACTCAATCAAGAGGTGACATAGAAGTAAAATCAACCCCACCATCAAACACCCCTCCACACTTGGGATCCTTCATATCATTGTATTTATATAAGGTAGAGAGAACCCCCTATTTGTAGCCAACCAAGCATATATCCCATTCTTTCTGAATCTGAAGACCCAACCCATCTAACAACATGATCCTTAGCTTGATCAAATAAGGTTGACTTCATGATTTCCCATGTAAATTCTAAAACCTATGCCTCTATAATAGTATTATGACTGATTCTCTAGTTAGGAGGATGAGTCATTCTCAGGTACCTACTAGTGTCTAACAAATAGTTAGAGGATATCTTAAGCATGTAAGTCTTCAAAAACATATCCAACTCAGATTATGTAATTTTGAGCTACAACTAGATCTGTAAAGAGCCAATTCTAGAGGTAACTTCAACATTGAAGTTAGTAAGCACCCTAGATTTAGATTAAAAAACATCCATGTTTCTTTATTTCCAAATGTACCATAGGACTAAAGACCAACCAGAATTTATGAGAAAACTAATGGACCTTCTTTATAGGAGAAAAAAAACTAAATTAAATATTGACCCACAAAATATCACAACCAAACAAATACCTTGAACTTTTAAGACAATTGGTCTAAATCTTGGAAGCAAAAGGACATTTAAAGAAAAGGTGTTCAATAGTCTCCAATTCAACACATAACAAACAATGGGGATGACCATATCCAAAATTTGAAATCATAGACCTGACAAAAATATTATTATACAATAACATCCACATAAAATAAGACTTCTTAGGTTCAAGACAAGAGGCCCAAATCACTTGAAATATAAACATCCAATTGTAAAGGGGGTCACAAACATGCCAAAGACAATTAAGACCAAGGTAATGGAGGTAATGGATTTTGGAGAAATAAATTTTATCATACAACATCTTAGTGGTGAACTCATTAAGAGGCAAGACATTAATCCATTTAATTTTATCTCATAACTCATCCTCTTCATCAAAAATAGACACACCTCTAGCCAACTAAATATCCTTAGATATAAGGGTGTAAGTCATTTTCTGTGAAGAAGGGATTTGAAATCTAGTTTTAATTTCAGCCCAAGAGGCCCAACAATTATGAGACAAAAGGTCCCTAAATTTATTTAGACACTTGGAGAACCAAAGAAACGTTGAACATCCCCTAATTAATGCAAGAGGCCATCTATTAATAGTAAGATTCCACCATATAGACCTATACCCCTAACACCTTGAACCTAGACACTAAAAACTAGAGGAATATAACCAATTCTTAATCATTTCCCAAGCCTTCCATACAAAGTAAAAAATAGGAGAGCCCACAAATTTGATAGAGAAGGACCCATCCAAAAGGTTATAAAATGCAGTTTTTTCCACTTCATCTTGCCATTATGAAAACCTCTCAAAATATTATTCCTTATCAATATTTTCCACATCTCATCCCATTTTAAATCTCTAATGATCCACTTAATAGCAAGAGTGATGCCTTAGAGCCTTGGGTCCTTCAAAATGAGGACCCCAAGTTTTATGGGTGAATAATAGATCTTCCATGACAAGGCATGCCTTTTTTTATTACCATTTCCATTAGACCAAAGTAAGTCTCTAATGATCCTATATAAGAAATTAATCTAAGATTTATTGAAGATCCAACAAGAGGCATAATAGATACTATATGAGGAAAGAACCTGTTGGAAAAATTGGATTCTTCCTAGGATTGAAATAAGATGACCATGCCACTTATTGATTTTATTATTAATTTTGACATATAACCACTCCCACATCTATTTTAAGGAGGGTGATAAAGAAAAATTAATACCCAAGTATATAACCAACTGATTCAGGCCTTTCTAAACTCTCCCAAACACTTAGGTGGAGTCTCATCCCATCTAATCATAAAATATTTGTGCAAGGCCACTTTTAACCCAGAGTTAGAGTAGTGAATATCAAACCTATAATCAACTTGTTGAAGGTTATCCTTCTTAATCCTAGTAAATAGAGTGGCATCATTATCAAAAAGGACATTAATATATTAATAGTCATTAGGCAATGAGATATATCTGATTGGTGGTATAATAATAAAACTTCTCAATAAGTAATGCATAGATTCATCCATAATAACAAATAAGGTGGGGGAAAGAGGGCATCCTTATCTAATTGACAATTGAAGCTCAATAGACTCAGTGAACTCACCATTAACCTTAATGATAATGGAAGCATACTTGAAAAAGACATTCACCTTTCGACAAAACCTCTAATCTTTAAATCCAAAGGCTTTCAACATCAAATCAATGAATGTCCACTCAATTATATCATATGACTTATAAAAAACAAGCAATATTATCCTAATATATTGACTAAAATATCCATACCAATACATACCTTCCTAGATAGAGATGATAGTATCTAGTCTATGTCTACCTTCAACAAAACCAGTCTAAGTTTCGAAAATAATATAAGGAAATAGAGAGGAAATTATCTTGGCCAAAATCTTAGCCAATATTTTGTAAGAGATATTTAGAAGAGTGATTGGCCTCCAATTCTTAACCTAGGTTTTATCTATACCCTTTGGGATTAGTTTGACAAATCCTCTATTAATATCCATACCTAGAGAACAAGCCTTAACAGATTAGTTATAGATACCAAGGTAGTCAAGTGAAATCCAATCTTTATTATACTTCTAAAACTCAATAGGGAACCCATAAATATTTGGGGCTTTATCATCCCTCAAATAATCAATTATAGATTTAATCTTATCCAAGTAAATTTCATTATCGTGGAAAGTAACATGTTCGCTAGAAACTTTATTATGAATACATCTAACACAAAGATCCCTATTAAGCTCAATTTGAGGATTTGAGCCATTAGATAAAATAATATTAGAGTAGAATGATTTTTTTTTTCATTTCAATTAGATCACTAGACATAAATCCACCATAGTCAATCATGGGGATATTATTCCTACAATGCTTCATTTTTAAGAATATAAAGAAGAATTTTGAGCCTTTATGCCCCAACTTGAGCTAGTTTAATCTAGATCAAACTTGAGCACCTCTGGCTATAAACATTTGGTTTTGACTTAGCTAATGCTTAATCATAGATAACTCATCAATAAGGAAAGCAATATTAGGATCATTCTACCTGGAAGTTTTAGAGAGAATCAAAATTTCTTGGGTAATATGATAAATTTTCCATATCATCTTGGCCTTAATCTAACCCTATGTTCTGGTAAATTTCTAGCACAACTCCATGATTGTATTCCACTTATAAATACTGGAGGAGGATCCCATGGTAATTTACAAATATTCTATGAAGAAAAAATATCCCTTCTACATTCAAGGTCATTTAATATGGATACATTGAATTTATAATGACCTTTCTAATAAAAAACATCCAAATCTAGGTCAGTATTCAAGAAGACAATAATCCCAATGGGGTGGTGATCTGAGATGGTGAATGGTAGTAACTTCATAGAGTTATTATTTTCCTCCTACTATATACTAAACATGTTATTATTATAATAGAATCTATCAACTCTAGAATACATCCTCTTAGGATTAACTTGGTTATTGCATCATTTAAACAACATGCTTCTACTTTGCCTTTTACCTAGATTAAGAGGATTGGATATCTTGTGGATATTGTTAAGATTCAACCATAAAAAAAAATTCACTACATTTCCAAGCATATGGTTCACCTCCTTGTTTGTGCTCTTTCTCCTCAACCATGTTAAATTCCCCCACACAATCCAATGGATGTCTTCCAAATTAGAAGCTAGCCAATTTCACAACTCAGGCCTTTCCCCATAATCATTTAGAGCATAGACATTATAAATCCCAAAGGTCTAGGTATCTTTTTTTATGATAATCCATATTGGATAATCCATGTTTAGAAACAAACTCTCCCCACTTAGGATTAACAAGAATTGAAGCTCCACTTTTCCCTTTGGAGTGGCACATAGAGAAAAGGGAATTATTTAACCAAATAAAATTGAGCACAAATTCCAGCTTAAAACCAACAGCCTTAACTTCTTGAAGAAACATAAATTTAATATCTTCCCTTGAAGTTCTAAATTTTCTAATAATAGGCTTGTGGTAAGGGGATTCAAGACCCATCACATTCCAGCTAATAATCTTCATAATAAAGGAAAGAAGGGGGTATACCTTTATAAACTAGAGGCCTTAGAGCCTCCTTTATTTTGATATAACATTTTGAAGTATTAAGGCACCTTATTATCTTTATCTCTCTTATTTTCATCTTCAACACTTCCTTGATACCTTTTAGTTTTATTATAGTCCTCCCCTAAGAAAAATCCAATAAAGGGGTTAGAATTGGATTCAATTTTCAAAATTTTAACACTACATTTAGGCTTTCTAACTAGAAGGGAGTTATATTTTATGGATTCAATGGATTACCTTACTTATTTGGGTCACCATATTTAACCATAGAACTAGGGGATGGAGAAATAACCATAGGGGGCAAGTCACTACTTAAACATTTTGACTCTAGGGCCAAGGGGCCTAAGGTAATTGACTCCTTCTAGGTGGGTTAGCCAAAATAATAATATATTCACCTAAAAGTATCCCTTTAGAGAATATACTAACTATTATCACTTCAAATTTTCACCCATTAAATTGGAAGAATGGTTCGGTGAGACAATGAGATCATACCCTAAGGAATGGGATCTTTCACTCCTTGGGACCTAGAGAAGGTCTACTTCCTTAAAATCTAATTGCATCTAATTTAGGATTATCATACAAGCCTACAAAGAGCAAAAAATAAACCTATTTCTAACACTAAGTCTAAAATCCTTTCAAGGGAAAGGAAGAAGGAATGTTTAAAGAGAAATGGTGATGCACCAATATTAGATAGAGCACCTTTACATGATTTAAAGAACACATTAAAAATGTACACGATGATAAAACATTACAAATATTAAAAATGGACACATAAATTACATAAGTAATTTGTATTGATGCGTATGACGTAATAAAACACTAATAAGGATGATAAATGATCCATACGTAGCGTCTGTATCAACCTATATGCACATAGAATATGACCTATAATAGAGAGCCAAGTTATACATAGATTTGATGAGGTATGGAAAATAACAAGAGGGCAAAGAATTACCCATGTGTAAATATAAAAAAACCAAAAATACACACAAAATGTAATAATCACAAAGAAAGGCAAACTCAATTCTAATTAGTTACAAGGTGCAAGTGGTAAAGGACTTATGGTAGGAAAATTTTGGCAGCATTAATGTGCCTAGAAATGTCAACCATTTTACAATGTAAGACCCAAGATTTTATAGGAAATGATAAGTATATGGGTCATTAATTACATTAAAAAATTTGGTTTATAAACTTGAATGAATATCAAAATCCAAGATGCATAATATCTTTGTAAATTAAATAGGGATGTTCAAAGCTACTTGGAATCTGGATTACATCCTCGAGATATGGTGATGATCAATTTGAACTTGAATATATCATCTTGACATATTCTCTCATTGGTTGTGCATCAACCAATGTTTAATCATTCACTAACCATAACTTAATTTGAACACTATTATTAATACATGCTTCAGTAGTTTAGCTTTAGCTTGACATGCCATTTTTTTATTATGATTTCATTGGGAAACTATCTTTAGATAGGTTTCATTTACTACATAAATGCTGACTTGGCCTCCATATATTTCCATTTATTCATTAATTAGTTTAGGGTCGATATTGTTTCTTCTATGTCAAGCTTGTTCACTGTGATCTCAAACTTCCCTTTGATGCTACCAAGCTAGTTAGTCATGACACCATCATGACAAGAGAATACTTATCAACCTTGATAGACTCAATTATAAATGTATCATGAAGACACATGGTAGTTATTCATAGCTTTTGTATTAGTGCATTTCACTAAGCTTTTGGCTTTCCCAACTTATTTTTTTGTGACTTTTGCAAGACCTCTGAATAATTCATTTTGAACACCCAAGTATTTAAATCTTGCATTTCATGATTTTTTTGGCCTTAACCTTCATGACTTCTAGTTCTTCATGACCTTTTTAGTCATGAAATTTTCTTAGAAGACCTAAGTCTTCATGAATTTTTTTGATGAATTAGATTTCAAAACTTTTGTTCATGCCCTATCTTTCATAGTTTCAACTTCCCAACTTTTGTTTTGGAAATTAGTCTTTAGAAATTTTATTTGGGCCAAAAGTTTTGACTAGTATTTTGCACATTTTGCCTTTACAAAAATTGTAAATGAGCTCTTGCATAAAATATCTGACACAATATTTGTGAAAGTGATTCCTTCTCTCTTATTCACTACATTTGTCTTAGATTTTGTCAAAATAATTGTTCTAAAGATCTAGGACTTCACCAAAACAATTGTCACAATAATTATTCTAACTAATTGTGACACACTTTTTATGAAAAGTAAAACACATAGATAAATTTTGTGAAGTATTTAGGATTTTTAAAGGATTTTTGACCTTTGTTCAAACTTAGTCTTCACAAAATTAGTCTTTGTAAAAGTTTTGACTAGTCTCAAACAATTTTACCAAATACTTAAATACTTGAACAATCCCCAACAAAGTCTTTGAAACTTTTGTTCAGACTTAGTTCTGACTAGTCTTTTACCAAAAAACATGAAATCTTACCCTTTTAAAATGTGCTAAGTCATTTTAATTCTAATTTATTCATGTCAAAACATGTGAATAGAAAAACCTTAAAAAACACTAAGTTTTTTTGCATTTATGACTTAGCCCCTTTTTACAAAAATTCAACTGAACTTTTGAAAACCATGTAGGTGATCTTGAAGCCTAAACTAAATTTGGATGTTGCTCCTCCATGGTGACCAAAAAATTTAAAAATTTTGGTGACCTATATGAGCTTATTACCTGTTAAGTAAGAATCAAGTAGCATTTAAATCAATCCATTGGGCATGGAGTCATAAAACCATCCAAAACTTCTCATATTCTAATAGTGAAACCTAACTACAACCTGATCAACCTATTACTAAATAAATAAATAGAAAAAAATAAACAATAAATAAATAGATCAACCTATTACTAAATAAATAAATAGAAACAAAATAAACAATAAATAAATAAATAAATAAATTTTTTGAAATCACTTACGAAAAGAAAACATCTACCTACTATGCAGAAGCACTTTAAGGAAAAAATTGATGACTAATCTAATATGTATAAAATGACAATACATGCCCTCAATCCACTCAAATCAAAACAAAATCATTTGAGGTATCTCCCACCCCTCACAAGCATATTGATATATGATTGACAAGGTTTTATGAAAGTTGAGATTAGCTTCAACTTTATTTTGTAAACCTTTGAGAACATGCACTCAAGAATGGTCACATGTTCATGCTCTCCTTATTTGATAAGAGATTTCACTCCATCAATACTAAGGATCTCAGATGGACTAAAGATGTTCCCAAGTTTAAATATACCATTTGTAAGCTCATTGACACTTATCTATTCATGCTTCTATTTTACTACTTTACCATCATTCCAATCAAGATGCTTTTATTCTCGCAGCTCACTTGGAAACACAACCACATCCATGTAATGCTCATAATGATCACAAGTTCCTTATTTATGATATGTTTGTTTGATGTTAAAGTTTGAATATAATTTCTCTATCTCATCCCAAAATATGTCTTACTCATGCATACTAAAGGAGCCTAAACTTGTATTCTCTATATAATCAAAGGAATTAAACTCATAACAAACCTTTACCCAATCATCAGATAAACAAATAATAGCCTCTAAAATAAGATCAATAGCCTCATAACTAATAATGTCCTCTTTTTTGGCTTATGATTCCATATTTGGCATAATGCATTCCTCCTCCTTATGAAATCAATAAGCTTCCAAGGTTATTCCCTCATTGATATTCATGATCCTAAAATCACTATCTTCACAATTCAAGAGAATAGGCTCAAACTATGTTTGTTTCTAATCTTTTTCTACTTGTGGTGCTAATCCAACTCACTACCCTTGAATTTATAATGCATCTTTAACCATGATATCTTTAGGAGTGACTATATCAACATAATTTTTCACATTAGAAGGCCTAGGATATAAGATTTGAGTTTGGACTTGTACAGTGCCTTGGATGGGCTACCTATGAGGTTGATAATCTCTATTAAAAGGATGTTAGGGATTATTATGTTGTTATTATATCTTCTTAAAGGCTACTAACTCATTACCAATGATTTTTATGAGTCTTTTAACTTCCTACAACTCATTAGGAGTGACTATGAATGGGATTGCTTGGCTAGCTATTATAGGAACAAAGGATGAAATGAGATGATTGGGTGAAAGCTAAGGAAATAGGGGTATTAGAGACCTAGGTCTTATTTTACCAGCATGAATGAGACATTATTCTACTAAAATATCAAGATCATAAGTGTTAGGTAAGGAAAATCCACCTAGTGATTAGATGATGACTATAATTTCATAGTTAAGAGCTCTCAAATAGTATAAGAATGTTGCATGAGTTGAGGGCTTCATCAAGGTTGGGATTCAATAAAAAGTTCATTGTAATCTCAAATTAAATTTAGTGAAGGGCTTGTGGGGTGCCCTTATTATGGTGGTGATTTAATCAATGAGGGATAAGTAGTTGGCCCTCTCTTCAAACTATATACATAATTTTTCACTGAGTTCATCCTATCTATGAACGAAGCCTAGTCTCAAACTTATATAGTATCATAAAAATATCCCTTTGAATGATGAAGTGAGGAGACAAAAAAACACATTTCATTCAACCACATTATGGACTATACACAAATGGGCTATGTCCTTGGTGTGATCAATGGTGGTGGTCTCATCCTCACCCATGAAGAATGGAAGATTCTTAAGAGATTCAATGGGGATATCATCATGGTGAATCAGGGAAATAGGGTTGTCTCCCTTAAATAAAAAAATGGGTGGATCCTTTTCCAGGTATCCATTATATATATATGGAAGTTAAACTCCCTATTGATTATAACACATGGGCTAGATCTGTTACAACCTAGATTTGGACTTGATACAGAGTCACCAAGTGATCAGATCACTTCAAAGGAAGGGAAATATCAAGAATATCATCTAAATCCTAATCTTTGATAATATTTAAGCATTTGGAATACTTAAACCAGTATATTTTACACTTAGAGTCACCATGGTGTTGAATAAATTACCCTAAATGGTGAGATGCATTGAATAACACACCAAAATCCTTCAATGGATGATGTAAGGATCATTAAACTAGGTCCCATTGGGCATGCCAAAAAAAAAATTTCACTCAAACCGTGCACTCACCAAATTGGAAAAATGGTTTAGTGAGATAATATGATCATCCCCCAAGGTGTGGGACTCTTGTATTATTTAGGATGATCCTCTAGAGAAGGCTAACTTCCTTATAATATAAATATAATTGATTTAGGATCAGCATGTAGGCCTAAAAAGAATAGAAAATAAAATTACTACTAACACTAAGTCTAAAATACTTTGAGGGGAAAAGGGAGAAGGAATGTTGAAATAGAAATGGTGATATACCATGATTAGATAGAGCACCTCTACAGGATTCAAATAGCATACTACATTTATAAAGGATGAGAAATATTACACAATGTCCAAAATGGACACTTCAATTGCATAAGTAATTTGTATAGAGACACATGACATAATACAACACTAAGAGGGACAATAAATGATGCACATATAGTGTAAATATAGACATGTATGCACATAGAATATGACTTATAAGAGAGATCCAGTAATGCATAGAGGTGTTGAGAGATGGAAAACAATGAGAGGAGCAAGAATTACCCACAAGCAAAGATAAACAAACCAAAAATACACATATAATTAAAGAATCACAAAGAAAGGCAAACTCAATTCTCATTAGTTACAAGGCTCAATCGATAAAAGGTTCATGGAGGGAAAGTTTTGGCAGCATTACTATGCCTATAAATGTTGACCATTTTATAATATAAGACTCAATATTTTATAGGAAATTAGAAGCCCATGGGTTTTTTATTACATTAAAAAAATTAGTTGAGAAATTTGAATGAATATCAGAATTTGAGATGCATAATATATTTATTAATTAAATAAGAATGACTGAAGCTACTTAGAGTCTAGACTATGTTCTTGAGGCATGGTGATGATCACTTTAAAATTGAATTTGTCAACCTAACATCTTCCTCATTAGTTGAGTAGTAACCAATATTTAATCTTTCACCAACCATAGTTAAATTTGAACACTTCCATGTGTAGGAATACAATTATATATCTCATGGAATTACTTCCTTAGATGGTTTGGGCTTGATTCTACCACTTCTATCACTTCTCTTAGTCATAACCCAACCATATTTATTAATGCGTGCTTTAATAGTTTAGATTTTTCCACCTACTTTCTTTGTATCTTGACACACCACTTTGTTGATTTTGATTCATTTGGAAAATATCTTTAGATAGGTGTCATCTACTATAGAAATATTGACCTAGATATCATTTATTTGAAATTATTCATCTAGTAAATCAAGATCAAGCTTATCTCTTCTATTTTGAGCTCACTTATTATGAGCTTTTAATTCTCTTTGATGCTATTGAGCTCACTCATTATGAGTTTGGACTTCTTTTTTATACTACCAATCTAATCAGTCATGAGTCCCTCATGACAGGTAGACACCCATCAACCTTGATCTACTAAATCACCAATGTATCATGAGGATATGTGGAAATTGTTCAAATCTTCTGTATCATCACATCTCACTTATATTTTGGCCTTCACAACTTTTTTTGTGTGACTTTTATAAGACCTCTAAATCATTCATTTTAAATACCCAAGTCTTCATACCTTGCATTATCCCAATTTTTTTGCAGTCCTTGACCTTCACAAATTCTAATTCTTTGTGACTTTTGTCATTATGACACTTTTTATGAAGACCTAAGTATTCACAAATTTTATAGATTCCTTAGCTTTCAAAAAATTTGTTCGTGCCCCTATCTTTCACAATTTCTGCTTCACAACTTTTACTTTCAAAAATTGGTGCTTGAAACTTTTATTCGAGCCAAAATATCTTACTAGTCTTTCATGCATCTTACCCTCACAAAAAATATTAATGAGTTATCATACAAAATCTATGACATAATCTTTACAAAATCAAGTGCATCTATCTTCTTCATGAGTTTTGTCTTGGATTTTGTTACAATAATTGTTCTAAAGACCTAAGACTTCATAAAAATTGTTTTCAAAACAATTGTTCCAAATGGTCTCGACCCACTTTTTCAAAGAGTAAAACACTTAGACAAATTTTACAAAGTCTTTAGGATTTTTGTAGGCTTAGAAACCTTTGTTCAGACCTAGTCTTTGTAAGATTTATTTTCTTAAAAGTTTTGACTGGTCACAAAAAAATTTCTTGAATACCTAAATACCATAACAATCCCCTACAAAGTCTTTGAAACTTTTATTAAAACTTATTTTTGACTACTATTTTTCCTAAAATCATGAAAGCTAACCCTTTTAGAGATTCACTAAGTCCTTTTACTTCTAAGTCATTTACATCAAAACATGCGAAGACTAAAACCTTAAAAAATACCATACTTTTTGCATTTTTGACTTATCCCACTTTTTGTTGAACTTCAACTAAACTTTTGAAAACCCTGTAGGTGATCCTAAATCTTGAACTAAATTTATATGTTTCTCCTCCATGGTGACAAAAAATGGTCAATATTAACCTCACTTTAAATTTCACACTAATAATCCTAGGCCAATAGGGACACATGGATAGAAATTGATTATTCTAGAAATAGGTCAAACACTTCCTTACTATCAATAGATGGAATAGAATAATATATAACCTCACCCTCACCTAAGATAAGAACATACATTGAAGGGGAGAAGTGTTGACTTCAACCATAGATGTCTTAAAGTCAATCCCTCTATTTTTCTCAATAAAAGGTGATAAACCTTTATTAGGTTCCAAGTCAAAGTAGGGATTATCTCTCATAACCACATATTCCATGAGAATTAAGGCAATATGATCATTATCACCATTATTAAAAGGAAGAGGCCCACTTTGCATATTTAGATTCAACATTCTAGGTTTAACTAGTAGGGGATAATTTTTTTAGGTGACCATCCTTTTTACCAAAAAATAATCATTGAGACCTTCCAGACCTTTGATGGAATAAGAGTAGGACTCTCCTCTGATATTAAAAATTATGGTTTTTAGGAAGACCTCTAATGGGTCCAAGGATATAAGTTTTTTGGCATGCATATGTGCCAAAGACATTCTCATGTGTTCAATCCTTAAGACTTTCCCTATGGGTTTAAGAACTTGGGGTAAAAAGTTAAAACTCTGTATAGGGAGGTCTCCAATATCTACCCATATTGGAACAAATTTAAATACAATAGCATTATATTCTACATTAGGGTTCCAAGGCACAACCTTGAACACCAACTATTCAACATTATAGAGGGGCTTAATAATAACAAACCTTTGCATAATAGAAATTTGCAACAAAATAATTAACACTCCTTTTTAAAACATTTTACAAAAATAAATATATATACCCATTTTTTCCCACATAGAGTTAAGCCAATTGTCAAATAAATTTCTAGAGGGCAAAGAATTTTTATTCAAACAAATGAAAAACACCCCAATAGTCATTAAGTGATATTATTCTAACTGATAATATCTATCCATAGATACATTAAGAAATAAATTCAGGGTTCTTCCTAGACTAGGGGGATTGCCTTTTTTAACTAAATGTTAGATGTTGACTCCATCCTTAACCATTTTAAAACCATTGAGGATAAATTTTTCACCTTCTAAATGTATCATAACCTCCTCTTGAAACATAATCATAGAGAAAATATTATTCCCTGCCACTTATTTCCCTTCTTTCCCACCATCAAAATTCACATCAATTATCTAAAAAAGGATATTTTCTTAGTTCCTTGTGAGTTTCATTAAAATCATCATCTTCCAAGATCTTCACATGTGTAGTAGCATCACTTCCAACCATCTTCATAAACCACTAACAAATAAATGCATATACCACTAGATATACCCAAAATCCCATACGAAACATGAATAGAGGGGAAACAAGTTAAAAATAAAAATAAAAACATAAAAAATACCACAAGAAAAATAAAATCAAATACCAAGGACTAAAATAGCCATGTAACACAAGTCTAACCAAGGTGAAGAAATACACAACCAAGGAGGAAAAGAAGACCAAGTAAGCAAAGAGGTAAGGAATAAATTTTAAATCACCTTCAATAGAGTATTAATTTTCATCCCCCCATCTGAAGAGCTCCAAACCTCTCTTTTTGCATTCTCTAAAAAAAATTAGAGTGATTTCTATAGACACCCAATTTTGGCCACAACTAGCTTCCAACCAGACTTCATATTGATTCCTATCAAACATTGAAAATTAAGCCTAGGAATAACTAAACATCCCAAATTTAGTCATGTATCATTAATCAAAGCTGAGAATTGTGTTGAGGCATCCCTATTTGGGGTACTATCCCATATGCATTAATAACTTCTCATAGATTCATCCCTATCCACCTTGTAGCATCACAACTATCAATTTGACCTATAGACCTATTAATTGGGGCATTTACACACTTAATTAAATATTGAAAGAGCTAAAAGGATAATGAAAATCAATTAAATCAATTAAACAATATTAAATGCCTAGTTAAATTATCCATTTGAAATTAATGAATATATAAAAAAAAGAAATTCTAAAAATTAAAATATCTTAGCCTTTTATCATTATTTTTATGAGTTGTCAAAATATCCCAAAATTTTTAAATTGAGAACTATGACTAGTAACTGAAAGTCATAATTACATGATAACTTTTGACTGAATTGGAGTTAGTCTCAACTCAACCTTCTATTTTGAGAACTATGACTAGTAACTGAAAATCATAATTGCATGATAATTTTTAACTCAACTGGAGTTAGTCTCAACTCAACCTTCTAATCTGAGAACTATGACTAGTAACTAAAATTCACAATTACATGACAAATTTTAACTCAACTAGAGTTAGTCTCAACTCAACTTTATAATTTGAGAACTATGACTAGTAATTGAAAGTCATAATTGCATGACAACTTTTAACTCAACTCAACCTTAACTCACCTTGGATAAGAGTTAATTCCTAAAGCTATAACTACAAAGCCATGCCCATTCATTTTTAAGATCTCATAAGTCAAAGTTATAATAAAAATTTAAATAGAGTCCTCAAAATCAAAATTTTAGATATTGTAGAGTTTTTATGCAGGATTTACTCCATAAGCCTCATACAAATAATGTTATCATGCCCAAATCTTAAGCCAAGCAACAATAACCAAGACAAGGTGCCAAGTAGAGAAGGATCCAAATAAAATTCATTTCCAAAGACTTATTGATACATAACTGAGTAGGCCATTCAATAAATCCATTTGGATCTCCCAAGGAAGATAAAAGAGTTATATCTTTTATGTTTTTGATGTGCTTTCATTTAGTTTTTGCTACTTAAGCTCTCCCTAGTGTCTAGGTTAGAGGTGTTAGGATTCATTATGTTTATTTCATTTGTTTTATGATATTAACACAAAACTATCCTACCCTATAAGGATTCCTGGTTCACATAATGGCATGCCCAGTGGGACATATAATGAGGTGGTTATAATGGTTTTTAATGTTTTTTGTTAGGATTTTCTATTTTCCTACTAAAAATGGTTGATACAAAGCTATTAAATTTTTTATTCATTATTTTCATCTAGAATTTTGAAAAAATATGCAAATTGGACCCATGAACAACCTCCATTTTTTTTTGAATAAATGGTGCATGGTTTACAAGCTATGATCAAAACACTGACTACCACTTTCATTTTCTATCTTCCTGCTAAAAAAAATGGTTGTTAAATTACTCTCATTTTTAATCCATTTACTATTTTTTTCTAATTTTTTGACAAGTTGTTCTTAATGGTTTCAGATTAATTCTCTCAAATTTTCATTGAAATTTGATTTTTTGTTTATAATTTATGACTCTTTTAGTGATTGTCTATTTTTTCTAAATAAATGGTCGTTAAAACAATCATATTTTTTAATTCATAAATGTTTTTTTCTGAATTTTTTATAAGTGGTGAGAATTTATGTTACTCGATAAATTTCATTAAAATATGAATTTTAGTTTTTTAAATGTCATTATTTTAATAATTTTTCCTTTTATTTGTTGATTTTTATTTTAGTTGTTTTCTAATTTTATTTTAAGTTGCATGTTTTTCTCCTAACTTGCAGGTATTTGGTATTTGGGAGCTTTCTAATATTTTGATTTTTCAGGTTTTGATTTTCTAATATTTTCCAAAAGTTTAAAAAAATGAAAAACCTCTAGCAAATTGTAGGTCATAAAGGTGGAAAAAAAAAGTTTGAACATGGTTAAATCTTATACACATTTTGTTTGGTGCCTAAAACAAACCTAGTTCATTTTCATGCCTTAGTTGTTTTCAAAATTTTGCAAGTTTTTCAATTAATACCAAGGGGATTAAACTTCACAACACATCTCATTTTGGTGATTAAAATAAACTCTCACACTAGATAAACACTCTTAAGAGTTTTATTTTCATTACTTATTTGTTAAAATTGTTTATTTTAGCAAAATGATTGATGCATGTATGTCATCCCTTCATCCCCTTTAGGGAACTCAGGTGACTAAAAGTGCTCATTATTTATCTCAATTGCTTCAATCTAAAAATGTAAAAAGATCATCGTTAAGGCCCTTCTTAAATATGTATGGTTTGGGTGATCCAAATGTGACCCTAAAAATCTTTTAACTTGTCTTTTATTTTCATGCATTTTGGCTTGTGAGAGGGAGATCACTTCTCCCTCACAAGTTATCTACGGGTACATTAACATGGGGTTTCATCTCCTAGCATCATACCAACCCTGATCCATGGTAGGGTATATAAATTAGGGAACAAATACTAAAATTTCTAGGGGGATGAGCAGTTAGCCTCTCTAATCATAATGAAAACCTAAGTCAAGTCTGGCTAACCAAGGGATTTCACTATGAAGTAAATGGATGGAATTACCATGCAAAGGAATAGATCCTTGTAGATTAAGTTAGCTAGTTTGAACTTAATTGACATGATTGCATATCTAGTGTTAACCACACTTGGGAACATCTAGAAACATGTAAAAATTGATAGTTTAGAACAAATTCACTTGCCATGGATATATTGTTGATGTAGGATGAGTAGCTTGAAGTTCCATGTCATAGTATAAACTCTTGAGACAAGAGGGGCTTAAAAACCCTAATTTTCATGCACTTTTAATTTTAGGAATAATAATTAAAATCCTCTCAAGAGTAAGTATATTGATAGAATTCAATAATAATATGTAAACTTGTCAGTTTTAGGATTTGGGATGTTACACTTAAGTGTTTATGTCATTTTATCCTTTTTTGAATGGTTTTTAATCTAAAACTATTTGTTTGTCTTCCCACATCAAAATGAGTCTAGTTTATACATGACTCCTTTATTTGAGGAGATGTTACACTATCCATTTGACACCATACATTTACCTTAGTCTTTTGATAAAACTTTTTTGTGTGTGTGTCACTTGGTTGACAAGGGTAACATTGCATTGTCGAATTCATCCTAAGATTTATCCCTTTAAGTCTTAAAACAAACCATTGATCACATCTATTAGAGAACAATAGCATCATTACGTTACTTAAATCATTTTAAGAACTATTTGCCTTGTGTCCAAATTCTAATTTTGAATTTTGAAACCATGTGTACCTTTTGGATCTATACCTAGTGTCATTATACTTTCCATTCTTGTCTATCTTGTTGTTTATTCAAAGAAGCCTAGTTTTTCTAAGTTGAGTTTGAAATTAACCTTGATAATTTCAAATCCAAACATTGATTTATTTATGCCCATGCCTTATGAAATTTTGGCTTAGACATCAATCTTTCTCTTTTGGTTTCTATAAATTAGGTTAATTCTATATTCAATTTAAAAACTATTATTTGTGCCTAGATTTGGGGGAGATAGATTATCTTTCATGTGCCTAGAGTTTCATGCCTTAAACCATTTGACCAAGCTCATGTTTAAATCTAATTTCCTAATTTATGTCAAAGTGTTTTAGATTTGTTAGGTTAAATCTCATACATTGTTTTGTTTAAAGTCTATATTTTGTGACTTTTCCAAAAGACATAGTAATACATGTTTTGAGACTAGCTTTTGTGCCTTTTCTGAAAGACCTAGCAACTTTTGTTTTCCTTAGATTAGATTTGTTTGGAACATTTTATACCTAGAGTTTGGAATTTTGGTTTTTACTTCATCCACTTGACCTTTTATGTAAGACATTTGATGTTAGACTATTTTAGATCAAATTTTAACACAGACCATTTTGGAGATACATCTCCACTTTTTGACCAAGTTAACCTATGTTTAGACCATTTATCCTTTGGACATTATTTTTTAGAGTTTATAGAACTCTATGCCTTTTTTAAAAATGTTCATCATTGATTTGGATATGTCTCATTACACTTGTAGTGGATCCATGTATAATCCAAGTTGTAATAACATGGTCTCACAAGATGACTTTGTTCAAGACCCATATGGTGATGATGTATTTTTTAAGATAGATCTTTATCCTCCTTACACTACTCAATATGGAGAGAAAATCCAAGATCCTCAAACATAGTATTCGATGATACCTTCCTTAGGTCGATTAACATACCAAGTTTTCCCTTTCAATGCTAATAATACCCAATCCCCTTCATATACCATTAACCCTCCTTCAATCTATGTGAGCCACCAAACTACATAACACCCTACCATTACTATCATTTAGCTTGTACAAGCAATGAAGCTTCATAATGCCTTACCATTACTAGTTAAAGACCTCATATTTTGGCTTGTGTAAGCAACCAAGCTTCACAATGCCCTACCATTACCATTCCAAGACCTCATCCTTCAGCTCATGATATCAACCAAACTTCATACTTCCCTACTATTACAATTTAAAGACTTCATCCTTTGGCTTTTGTGAGTAACTAAGCTTCATAACACCCTATCATTTTTATTCTAGGACCTCATCCTTTGGCTTGTGCAAGCAACCAAGATTCATAATGCCCTACCATTACTATTCTGGAACCTCTTCCTTTGGCTCATAATAGCAACCAAGCTTCACAATGACCTACGATTACCATTATAGGACCTCATCCTTTAGAATATAAAAATAACCAAGCTTTGTAACACCCTATCATTACCACTTCAAGACCTTATCCTTTAGCTTGTGTGAGCAACCAATATTTACAATGCCATACCATTACCATTCCAGGACCTTGTCCTTTATAATTTGATAAAAATAATAGTAGCTCATTCTCTCAACAAAGTTGTGTACACACAACTAAACAAGTCACAATTATTATCCTAGGTTGAGAACCAACCTTTATTAAGCCCATCATAGATAATCCTATCATTATCCAACCACTGATCATTATTAATCCATTACCAACCATTCCCCATTCTAAAAACCTCATGTTGGTCATCTAACCACAATCAAGCTAATTGGTCCCTTTCCAACCAAGCCAATCATTCAAAAACCAATATATATTCGAAACTAGTATTTTAAAACTACTTGTAGACCAAGGCAAAATAACCAACCAATTTGTAATGTTTTTGTTAAAACACCCATTTATGACAAGTTAACCTATGATGAATCACCTTTGATACTATCCCTATTGTCGATGAGTCTCACTCTGAAAATCAAATCTTTGATGGGTCACTTCTTAATTATTATAAACACCTTTGGGAAAATCATTATCTTGACCATTATCCTATTTTTAAAGAGCCTCCCTCTAACAAGCTAGTCTCTATGGAATTGCTTCTTGACCTTTTTCCCTTCATTGAGGAGTCTCACTTTGACAATCCAGTCTCTGTGGATCCCATTATGCCATCACAAGTTGTTACTTGTCTAATACCAAACATTTAACAAGACATCATTGTAACAACATCCACACCAAATGAAGAATAAACATTGAATTTAGGTTTTATTCTTGAACCAGCATTAGATTTAGAATCAAAAAAAAAATCAGCATCAATCTCAACACTATATTCAAAGTCCCTTGAGTTAGACTTATCTTCAGAATTAGAATACATTCATGGTTGTTACAATTTTGATTACATATGCCTTACAGATCAATTTAAATATATTTGTGATCCTTATATTATTTTTGAGGATAGTTACTTCAACATCAACACAAGTTCTCCTAGTATCTTGTATGAGGATTATGCTACCTCTTCCCATTCCATTACCATTTCACATACCATTACCACCACCTAACATAGCCATTATATTGACATTCTACCTCCCACAAGTGTCTATTGGGACTGACAAAATCATACCTTATTGAGATACATCCATGGTAACATATTAGTTGAATAATATCATGGGGACCAAGAGTACATTCATGAAGAATAAGAAGAAGAATCTCCTAGTGAAACCTTTTTGAATGCACTAGGGGATAGTCAAATTCCAAACTTAGAATCTTATAGTGAAACCTTTTCAAAGGAGTTATAAGATAATCAAATTAAAATCTCAAAATTCCTTAGTGAAACCTTCTCAATGGTGCTATGGGATAATCAAGACAAATTTATTAGTGAAAACCTCATCGAGGTGCCAGTAGTTGAGCACAATAGTTATTGATTGCTTGATGAAGACATTATAAAAGATGACATCAATATAGATTCAAAACTACAACATAATTAGATGGTAACTACTCTACAACCCAAACAACAAAAAAATATGATGGTTATATTGAGAGCATATTCATAAGTCGTCAGCCCCACCACATCCAAAGTTATGTCAAATCTAAAACCAAAAACAATATGTGTGCCTGAAAATCTAGAGCTTCATTTATTTTGAAATCATTATGCATTATATTATGATCCATTTATCCATTATCATCCACCTTTACATTATCAAATCAAACCTATCAACCAATATTTATCTGTATTTACCATTCCTGGCCACACTTTCCTTTATAGAAGCTATAAAGACACCTTGTCTTGACATTTGAAGCAAACAGAATCAATGACAAATAAAGATCACAACAACATTCTTTGAATCCAATTTTGTAACATATTCTTGATAGAGCAACTATTTAAAAGAGGTGTGGGCTAACGATTTCCATGATTGATTATTTTGGTTGTATTATATGTTGATCAGGATATGTATCTCCATATCAGTAGGAATAACAAAATCATATACCTTGAAAAAACCCTACATTTCCAAAAACCATAACTTGCTAGGAAATATTTACCTTGTTATTTCATTTTCCATTATTTCATACCCTACCATTTACCTTATCACTTGGGGGCAACCCTCTTTCCATTATGCCCAATTGCCTTCTTTTCATCTTCTTTATATCATACCATATATCATTTTAACCATACCTTTACTATTGACCATATCCTATTTTTAGCCGGCCTACCCAAACTTTTTTTATCTTGATTTCTTTGGTTCTTCTTCAACCTTTTGTGAGGGGATTTTGATCTAGTTTTAAAAGTTTTAAAAAATCTATGTTTAAATAAGAATCTATGAAAGTAGTATGACAGTAGATATGTCAAATTATCTTTCATTTTAAATTTTATTGGTGCCACTAGTTATAACCATGTTGGATAGTTGTCAGTGATGTCATGGAGGTGTCCAGGTGAGTACATAAAGTGCCTTGATAGTCTAAGTGTCAATGACAAAGTGTGTAGTGTGCTTGTCCTAGTATGATTGAAGTAGGCTTGGTTGATCTTCAATTTTGGCATGATTAGGGATGGGTATGAAGTATTTAGCATGTGATGGGTCATATAAGAGATCAAAGATGGTTGGAGAATTTGTGAAAGTGCATGGTATTCATCCAGTTCTTCATTATGTTCATCTAGGCATAGTTGGTTGTATGACAAAAAAATCAAAGTGGGAATATTGATGATGTTATATTTCACAAGTACAAAGGTTCCAAGAGAAACTTGAAATATGGATAGATTATCCTATGTGATTAGATCATATGGTTCAAATTTTGGGTCATGATTTTGAGCATAGGTAAAGATATGTGGGTGGAAAGCTGGCCTCTTAGATATAAGTTCACTAAGTTTCTATACTTAGCCAGACTATCACTGCACGTCATGCAAACATGTATGATCCAACAAGTTTTTGAATTTATTTTAGGTATTTATAAATATAAAATTGGACAAATATTTTCATGGTGATTTTTTCTCTAGTGCCAAGAATATACCTTGAATATTTGGAGTCCTGAAGTGTTTTCTATCTCAAGATATAAATATTTAAAGTTGCACTTATAGACTATGATGGGCCAAAGACCATCAAGATAAACTACATTAAAGTATAAGGTCATCTAGTTAGTATATATAATGGTGCACATTAAATCTCATATCTTGATCCAATGGTATGTGTAAAATTAAATATGTCAAAGAATGAATATGCTAGTGACATGTGTCACATTCATGGAGCTTGGATAGAAGATCAATGGTTCGCAGGCATTCATATTTTTAGAAGATCAATGATGCAAGTCAAATTTAATGAGTCAAATGTACAAAATGCACATGGGGATACCAAGTGTCATAATCATAGGAGTTAAAATCTTATATCAACGGTAAACACTACAAGATAAAGACCTGGTTAATCCATAGAGATTTATGGAGTGTGTTTGTCCACAGTTGTGAGGAAGCACGAGATGAGGTTTAAGTGCTTAATATTTAATAGTAAAGCAAAGGTAAAAATTAGGATACCTTTGAAGGAGATTGATGGTGTGTACTTGATATAAATATGAGAGGATATGAGATGATCCTAAAGTTTTCAAAGTTTAATAGTTGTTTAGTGACCGTTGGAATTCAAATATTCAAATTTGTGAGGGAAGACTAGTCTACAATTTTTGAGCCATAGCTTTTGATCTAGGATGAATTATGTTGTCCCCAAAAAATATCACTCATTTTTGGGACAACATTTGAACTATTTTGGTCTTACAGACCAAAATTGTCTCTTTCCTTTTCAAAATTTGTCTTGGGCATTCAAATTCCTCATTTTTCGGGCTTCACGGCTTCTACAAGTGGGTTCAATCAAAAGAATCAATTTCTAACAATTGGTCATTTTTGGAATTGGTTCATCACCTTGGTTCAAACAAAAATTTCCATCAGTAAGCATCAGCAGTAGGTTCAACATTTGGTTCATCCGCTTTGTTTCAACGTCTTTTGGTTCAATGCTTAGTTCATCGGCTCGGTTCATTCAAATTGAACCATCGGCTTGAACCACTTTTGGTTCAATGTCTTGGTTCAATGGAATGGTTCATCACCAAAGCTCATAGGGGTGGTTCAAGGCAAAAGGAGGCTTCCCAATGGACAATTTCCCTTGCAGAGGACACTTAATCGATAAAAGCACCCTTCAGAAGGGTCATTTTCAAGGAAGCCGAAAGGTAATTCTTTCAGATTTGTTTAAGGCATTTAAAATTGGCTAAGACATAATTCTTTTAGATTTTTTTTTGAAGGAATTCCTTTGAACAAAAAGTTTGAAAGAAATCAAAGAAGCAAATGCGCGCAAAAAATCTGAAGACTTGTTTAAAGACTTGGTGGAACAAATTTCTGCGGACTTTTCGTCTGCGGGAATTTTCCCCAGACTTTTTGTCCATGAGAATTTTCCCCAAGGAAAATGTCCATGGGAGGAAGCGTAAGAAAATTCTAGGGTAATATCTGAAGGGTCACTCAAAGAAGCCCAAAAGGCCCATTTAAAGACTGTTCAAAGGATAGATATCCTTGTGGGAGGCTATTCTGACTCAAAATGGGTCATTTCTCAAGGCCTGAAAGGGCAAATCCAAGCAAAAATTTGAAAGAAGACCAAGGGGTGATCCACCCGAGGATGTCAAATTCAACATAGTGAATTAGTCATTGAAAACATAGTGATGGGCACGCGAACATCAAATTGAAGACAACAAAATAACTGTTGATCCAGACCAGAATGCATTCCTAGAATTCAAGGCCAAGACCAGCAAAAAGTGAGGAAGGAATAGATTAGTAAACTGAATCCAAGACCCAGTTCAATTAACCATAAAAGGAGGAACGATGAAGGTAGGATCAGATCGCCAAGTAGACATTGAAAGTTGCAAACTTTCAATAAGCACGATTTATTTCCCCGCATTGATAAAATCAAATGGGTAAAACGCCCCTAAGTTCCAGCCTATCTTCTTAACAGATTCCAACGCAACATGATGTATTACTATTCCCGAGTCCTTCTTGAAGAGGCTATATAAGGAAATCTCTTTTATTGTAATAGGGATCTCTTTTTTGACAATCTGAACGAAACTCTGCCTAAATTGAAAGGCATCATTGAGACTTTGTGCTCAGTCTGTTAATCATATTTTGTTACTGGAATAAGAAAGCAAGGGACTTTTTCAGAATTTGTGCTATGATATCTTTTATTGTTGAAGAAACTATTCTTATGTCTTTTTCCTTGATATATTTTCTGTTCCATAAATTTAACAAGCAGGATTAGTAAAATTAGTCAGGAAGGTGTCTTGAAGAATCAACTATGGAGAGACTTTGTGCCCCCATAGCTTCCTTCAGTGTGTTTTCTTTTCATTGCTATGTAAATGACTTTGAGAAGACTTTGTACCCTCATTGTCCTTTGTATATTACTCTTAAGCATTTTAGGTGGAGACTTTGTGCTATATCTCGATTTGCTGGTTACTACACCCTCAGTTGCATTCTACTTTTATTTCCAGGAGTATTCTTGTGGCTAGTTGAATAGTTCTTCTGAAAGAAGAGGAGTGTTGTCTATCATTTCCCTTGAGTTTTTCCTTTATTTTAAACACATCATCTCTAAAGAAAGAGAGATGGATGGCTTATTCTACCCTTGAGTATTATTTTTTGTTTATACATATATATAGCATATCCACAGGGAACCTCCCCTTGATGAGAGGAGAGAGCAGTCTCCTTCTGATGTGATAAACTTACATATTTGGATGACTAATCTTCCTACTTTGGCTGATTAGACCTATTTTGTTTATCAGTACACTGATCGACAAAATATTCAACCAATAGTTTTTGGTGACTCTGCTAGGGAAACAGTAATTTTGTGCAATTTGGAACCTCAAGTTTTAGATTGAAACATCACCTGTGTCTTACCTATTATCATTATCACCTTATCCATTATATATTATAGTAACTCCCATCTGGGTCTTACCCATTATCCATTTATAGCCTTACCATTTTCATCCATCTCCATTATATTATTTGGTCTGCAAAACCAGAGCTACTGGGAAAGAAAGCACAGTTTGAAGCCTTAAGCTTTAAGCTGAAGCAAGGCCAATTTCTTTTCCATTTTTGTCCTATAATTTGTCAACTCCACTCAGATGTGTTATCCCTATTATTCATAATTCGATCATGGCAATTCGAGGCCCCAGGGGTAACTCATTTGGCCCACTTAATCTAACTCCACCCCTGCATGAGCTACCACTCAGTTCAAGGAAGAATTTCCCCAAATTCTTCGGTGATGGAAGAGTCCACCCTGATGAACACATTTTAGCCTTCACCATAGCCTATGGTGTGATAGGGGTAGAATTTGAAGACATAAAAGTCAAGCTATTTATGGAGACACTATAAGGTGCCATTACAGACTGGTTTTACCATCTGCAAACTGGATCAGTGACTGGCTAGGACATAATCAAAGCCAAGTTCGAAGCAAGGTTCAAACCAGTAGAAGATGCACATGCCCTTCTGGCCCAGCTCATGCAGATGAAGAAGGAGCCTCATGAGCCTATGAGGGATTTCATTGCAAGGTTTGATAAGTTGAGGAATCGGATTCCTATCATTCTCAGCCAACACCTAAAAACCTAAAGTGCTTCTTCATCAACTCACAGCTGCTTGAAGTGAGTTTTCTGTTCAGACAGGCTAAACACATAGACCTTGAGGCTGCTCAATACTTGGCTACTAAGCTAGAAGATGACCATATCTTGGCAAGAAAGATAAGGAGATATCCTAATAGAGCTAAACCCTCTTCATCTTCTGAATACTCACCCACAGTCACCACTGATCTAATGGTACAAAAGCTGGCAAATGAATTACTAGCCTTGAAAAGGCAAATGACACAAAGTATGTCTTTTGTTCCTCTATATAAAGATATATCAAGGACGACATTCCCTAATCAGTGATATCAAGGCAACACTACCAAAAGTCAAGGGAAACAAAATCATCTTCTTCCTCCATAGAGGAATATTGCCTTTGAAGCACCTCCAACAAACTCGATAGTTGGATATCTGGAAACAGAGCATGTTTCCTATTTCCAACTTGAGTTAGAGCAAGAAAATGGCACTAATCTCTTCAAGGAGGATCTAGAAGAATCAGCTGGCGACTCCCACATTGGTTTCCTAAATTACCAGGATGAATCTAGAAGTGAAGGTGAATCAATCAAAGGATCATATGTAGTATTCACCCAGTCCCAGAATCAGTCAGCCTAGCAGGCTGACAAAGAGAAGATAGAGGAGTGACCCCAACCAACAATTTCAATTGCTAAGTAGAGAATCCCTCTTCCTTTTCTATCAAATGACCCAGTGATTACCAAAGAAGTAAGTTCATCAAACATCTCTATACCTTCTACATCAGCTTCACAAACCAGTCCTTCTCCTCCTAGAAATCAAAAAGATGAACTCCCATCCTCTCTTCCAAATCCATTCCAGTTACTTGACATGATTGATCATGTCAATGAATCCAAAATTCAAAGGACTAAGTTTGAATCCCTGCAAGTCAATCCTGAGAAATTGGACATTGATGGAGAACTAGATGCGAACCTGTCTGAGACAAAATACGTGGTCACCCAAACATTAGCCCCTATAGCACAAATTTTGTCTGAGTCTTCAGGCAGGGGTAATTATTTCTTTACCATAGAGGATGTTCATGTTTCTGCAGATTAAAGTCTTGTAGCTGACAATCCAAGAATTGATCCAAACAAGACTTCAAGAGAATTAGTAGGATGCAATATAAACAAGGAAGGATCTTCCATCTCTAATGAAGAGAAATATGATAGGAGATCAGCTTCTGATGATGACAATAATTCTTCCACCAATGATGAAGTTAGAACTATGTTGATATCTCCTCAAGGAGATATTCTTCCTTCATGCAATTTACAAGTCAGCAACACCAACAACATAGCTAGATGTGAATCTCTATTGCTTAAATTTAAGATTGCTCAAGATGAAGAAGTCAAACTCCTTCACATCAAAGGAGATGTTAATCTGATAGTTTGTTAAGAGTTTGATATGGACAATCCAATCATGTGCTAGACTGGACCAAAAGAATAACCAATTATGGTAATGGACCATGCTACTGCAAATCAAAATCAGGCAAAGGAACCCTTCACAAGGAGAGCAAGGAGTTATGGTTTTTAGTTTGAAGACCATGCCCTACCATAGAGCAAAAAGAAGGAAAGACCAATAGGAAGATGCAAAAAATTGGTTTCCTGGTGGAGAGCTCCATTCACCCGTCACCGTTTCTGGGGACAAAATGTCTTCTTGTTGGTTTACCAAGATGGCACACTATTTTCACTATCACTCAAGAAGCAGCATCTAAAATACTTTGATTCTTGAAGTATCAGATCATTGCATATGTATATATGTATATTTGTACAATTTTTAATTCTATTTTGTTTTGTTTGTTTCTATTTTTTATGCCTTTCATTTGTGGGTAGCATGACTCTGTAACCCAATGGAATACTTGAAAACACTAGAGATTCTATATTTTACTCCTTTCAATTCATTTTGCAATTGACAGAAGTTCCCCAACTGGAGCCAGTTGTTGTCCCCCAAAAATATCACTCATTTTTGGAACAACATTTGAACTATTTTGGTCTTACAGACCAAAATTGTATCTTCCCTTTTCAAAATTTATCTTGGGCATTCAAATTCCTCATTTTTCAAGCTTCATGGCTTCTGCAGGTGGGTTCAATCAAAAGAATTGGTTTCTAATATATGGTCATTTTTGGAATTGGTTCATCACCTTGGTTCAAATAGAAATTTCCATCGGTAAGCATCAGCAATAGGTTCAATGTTTATTTCATCCTTTGGTTCAACATCAAATGGTTCAAAGGCGGGTTCAATCAAGCGGTTCAATGCTTTGTTTCAACATTTGGTTCATTTGCTTTGTTTCAACGCTTTGATTCAAAGCCATGGTTCAATGGAATGGTTCAACCAAGCGGTTCAATGCTTTATTTCACTCGGGTGGTTCATTCCCTTTGTTTCAGCATCTTTTGGTTCAATGCTTAGTTCATCGGCTCGGTTCATTCAAATTAAACAATCGGCTTGAACCATTTTTGGTTCAATCGATTGGTTCAATGTCTTGGTTCAACAGAATGGTTCATCACCAAAGTTCATAGGGATGGTTCAATGCAAAAGGAAGCTTCCCGATGGACAAGTGCCCTTGCAGAGGACAATCAATAAAAACACCCTTCAAAAGGGTCATTTTCAAGGAAGTCGAAAGGTAATTCTTTCAGATTTATTTAAGGCATTTAAAATTGGCTAAGACATAATTCTTTCAGATTTTTGTCCGAAGGAATTCCTTCAAACAAAAAGTCTGAAAGAAAGCAAAGAAGCAAATGTGGGCAAAAAATTTGAAGACTTGTTCAAAGACTTGGTGGAACAAATTTTTGTGGACTTTTCATCCACGGGAATTTTCCCTAGACTTTTTATCCGCTGGAATTTTCCCTAGGGAAAATGTCCATGGGAGGAAGCGTAAGAAAAGCCCAGGGGAATATCCAAAGGGTCACCCGAAGAAGCCTAAAAGGCCCATTTAAAGACTACTCAAAGGATAGATATCCTTGCAGGAGGCTATTCTGACTCAAAATGGGTCATTTCTCAAGGCCCGAAAGGGCAAGTCCAAGCAGAAAGCCAAAAGAAGACCAAGGGGTGACGCGCCTGAGGACATCAAACTCAACACAGCAAAGTAGTCGTTGAAAACATAGTGATGGGAGCGCAAACATCAAATTAAAGACAACAAAATAACTATTGATCCAAACCAGAATGCATTCCCAGAATTCAAGGCCAAGACTAGCAAAAAGCAAGGAAGGAATAGAATAGTAAACTGAATCCAGGACCTAGTTCAATTAACCATAAAAGGAGGAATGATGAAGGTAGGATCAGATCACCAGGTAGACATTGAAAGTTGCAAAATTTCAATAAGCGCGACTTGTTTCCCTACATTGCTAAAATAAAATGGGTAAAAGGCCCCTAAGTTCTAACCTGTCTTCTTAACAGATTCCAATGCAACATGATGTATTACTATTCCCAAGTCCTTCTTGAAGAGGCTATATAAGGAACTCTCTTTTATTATAATAGGGATCTCTTTTTTGACAATCTGAATGAAACTCTGCCTAAATTGAAAGGCATCATTGAGACTTTGTGCTCAATCTGTTAATCATAATTTGTTACTAGAATAAGAAAGCAAGGGACTTTTTCAGACTTTGTGCTGTGATATCTTTTGTTGTTGAGGAAACTGTTCTTATGTCTTTTTCCTTGATATATTTTCTATTCCATTAATTTAACAAGCAGGATTAGTAAAATTAGTTAGGAAGGTGTCCTGAAGAATCAACTGTGGAGAGACTTTGTGCCCCCATAGCTGCCTTCAGTGTGTTTTCTTTTCATTGCTATGTAAAGGACTTTGAGAAGACTTTGTGCCCTCATTGTCCTTCGTATATTACTCTTGAGCATTTCAGGTGGAGACTTTGTGATGTATCTCGATTTGCTGGTTACTACACCCTCAGTTACATTTTGCTTTTATTTCTAGGAGTATTCTTGTGGTTGGCTGAATAGTTTTTCTAAAAGAAGAGGAGTGTTGTCTGTCATTTCCCTTGAGTTTTTCCTTTGTTTTACACACATCATCTCTGAAGAAAGAGAGATGGATGGCTTATTCTACCCTTGAGTATTATTTTCTATTTATACATATATATAGCATATCCATAGGGAACCTCCCCTTGATGAGAGGAGAGAGCAGTTTCTTTCTGATGTGATAAACTTACACATTTGGATGACTAATCTTCCTACTTTGGCTGATCAAACCTATTTTGTTTATCAGTACGCTGATCGACAAAATATTCAACCAACAAATTAAAAGGTGAAGTAAAAATAAAAAACTTATAAGACTTCATGTTTCATCTATATAATCTCATTATAAGGTCAAATTATTTCTACAATCAAAGATATGTAGCTCCAAAGTTGATTGTGTATGTGTTCATGCTCTACAAGTAACTGAGAAGGGTAATTAAGTTGTTCTTGAAAGTATTTTGATGTTTTAAGATGAACTAAGTGTAGGAACATGTTATAGACTTCATGAGGACCATATCTATATATTATTAAGGTTTTACCAATCTATATTATATATGATCAAAGGCTTATAAGTTGACTGTGTGTTTGTTCTTGGTGATCGTGTGTATAGAATGATGTTTGGGCTAATTGTGTTATAGTAGAAGGGTGTTTTGATGGGTATTATCACTTAAGGATGACCTATAGATCATGTGTCATGGGTCTATGTTTTTTTTAAGTGTTATTTTGTTTTAATTTTTCTTGGAGAAGTGTTAAAGAGATGGATGGGTCTCCATGAGACCTATAAGGGCTAATGAGGCCTAATTAAAAGGCATAATTACTTAATTTTGACCCATGGATGATATGGCCAACCTATGAAGATGTAATTGAGATATATAAATAACTTAAGGGCTAAGGCAAATATTATATTTGACCAATAAGATAATAATCATGAAGGCTCTATAAATAGTGAAATCAAAGATGATGATTTCTAGACTTGTAAGACTTGAGTGAAGAGGTGTGTGTGAGTGTTATAGAGAAAAAGAAATAATAAAGTGTGGATGACCTATAATTCATATTTATAATGTCAAAACAATTCTCTTTTAGGTTTGAATATTGAGGATGAGTGAATATGTCTAGAGTGATCTAAAAGGATGTTTTGGATGCCTTGAGTGTGAGCGAAGGATAGATGATGTCTATGTGATCTTGGTGGTTTATTTGAGAGGTATATTAGAGTGTGGAATATGTAGTGTTCATAGTTGAAGAGAGATGATATACATTGTATCTTTATTATATTGACAGGCAATCAGTGATTAGGATATGTTTATTTCATAGGTGTTGGGAGGGTACTCAACATCTAGGTCAAAAGGACTTGACCAATAAATGGTCAAAAGGACTTTATCATCTTAGGGTTAGTGATCCTTTTGAAATATGTGTTTCACTAAATTTTTTTAGAAGGACTTGACCAATAGGTGGTCAAAAGGAATTGATCATCTTAGGGGCATGTGTTCCTTGTGAAACAAGTGTTTCACTAAATTTTGGTTAGGACTTGACCAGTCTCATGTTTGTGATCATTTTATGGAATAATTAGTCCATGTGTTTGTATTATTGAGAGTGGGTTTTATTCCACAAGAGGTTTTCCCATGTATATCTTGTGTTGTGTGTGTGATCTTGCATTATATTCATTGTTCATTGCTATAAAAATCTTATATGCTTCATGAATGGTTGTATTGAATGCTTAAGTGTTTAGAAATTGAATTGGATTGTTTATCACCATTGATTCACCCCCCTCTTAGTGATTATACCTATAAAAATTGGTATCATATCAGGTCCTTTGGTAAAGGCTTGACAACTTAAAGGAGATCCAAGGTATAATATGGGTAACCATCAAATGCAAGGAGGTTTTTCTAGTAAGCAAGCACTAATGTTCAATATATCTAATTATGCTTTTTGGAGTGTGAAGATGAGGACCTACATCATGTCCCCAAGGTTTGACACTTGGTAATCTATTTTGGATCACTATTTTACACCTACTATTCTTCCATCCAGTATTGTAAATAAGAAGTTATTTGAGAAAAATTCTAAGGCAATGAATGTTATCACTTGTGGTCTTTTAGAGACTGAATACACCAAGGTAATCCATTACATATCTACCAAGGAAACATGGGATAAATTAAATATTATTTATGAAGGATATTGAAGGGTTAGGTTGGCAAAGTTGTAGACTCACCAAAGATAATTTGAGAGTCTTAAGATGAAGGAAGAAGATTATGTGGCATCTTTTCTACAGAGAGTTGATGAGATTTTAAACATCATCAAAGGTCTTAGAGAGAATATTGAAGAAGCTATTGTAGTTGAAAAGGTCTCTCTCTCTCTCTCTCTCTCTCTCTCTCTCTCTCTCTCTCTCTCTCTCTCTCTCTCTCTCTCTCTCTCTCTCTCTCTCTCTCTCTCTAGTTTGATTCTAAAGCATCTATTGTAGAAGATAGTCATGGTGTTAATCAGTTGAAAATGGATAAATTTCATGGCATCCTTACTACCTATGAGATGAGAATAAATGATGATATAATATGAAATAAGGAAGCATAATTAAAGATAAAAATCAATCCAAAGAATAATTTCCAAGGTAAGAAACTCAAGGAGGATGACATATCTAATTTTGATGAAGATGAACTAATGGCTTTATTTACAAGGAAATTGAAAATAGGGTTAGGTAAGTATAAGGGTAAACTACCATTCAAATGCTTCAATTGTGTAGAGGTATGACATTTTGATAGCAAGTACCCTAATAAGCATAAGAAGAATGATGATAAAAATTATGGTGAAGACAAAGATGAAGATAAGAAAACATAGAGGTCTGATAAGAAGAAGAAAGGATTCAAAATGTATAAAAATAACAAGAAATCCTTCAAGAACAAGAAGAGTCTCTACACCAATAAATATTGTAGCTCATCAGATGAGAGTGAGGATAGTGATTATGATTTTGATAATGAAGATGATGGTCCTATTAAAGATAAATCCCTCTTCATGGTTGAGGAAGGAAGTTACTCATATCAAAAGGAGTCTACTTGGAGTGATTCACATGATGATAAAGATGAGGTGGATTGTGAGATTGAATTGATGAATGCTCTTGAAGAACTAAAGATTGAGAAGAAGATTAAAAAGAAGATGAAGTCTCAAATCAAGGACTATGAAGAGCAATTTAGTGTGTTTGAGGCAATAATGAATGAAGACACCGAGAAGAATGAAGATATAGTGAAGCACCTCAGTTATCAATTAGAAATCCTATCTATAAGCCTAAAATCTAAAGAAGATGAATGCTCAAGGTATGTAATTGAAATTGAGTCATTAAGAGCTGAAATAGAGAAGACATCTAGTAAGATGAAGTCATTTGTGATATTTGAAAAGAGATCAAGTGATATAGATAATATTTTAAGTGGTCAAAAGCATGCAAGTGATATAACTGGTCTTGGATACAAAGAAGAACCAAAAAATAAAACTCAAGACAAGATGAAGACTAATATAAATCAAACCTTGAAGGTCAACAATCAATCAAGGTATGAAAATGTTGGTAGAGTGAAGACAAATTAGATCAGACAACCAAATGTCATGAGGTATGCAAGTTTCAATGGTTGATGTTACACATGTAATCAATTTGGGCATAAATATAGAGAATGCAAGAGACCTATTATAAATAATTTTTCATGGAACTATGATGGGGGTCCTCAGTTAAAAGTTGAGTCTTCATTAAAAGGAGTAATTTATTTCAATTGTCAAAAGACTGGACATATTTCAATATTTTATTCTAATCAAAAAAGGAAAGATAAGATTCTTGAAAAAGGTATAGTGTGCTTCAACTGTCAATAGAGAGATCGCATTGCTATATTCTGCAAATAAAGGCCTACACGATAGAATAGGTTTAATCAGGCTCCTAGAGTGCAAGAAAGAAGGCAAGTTAACTCATAGAAAATAAAGGTGGTAAGTGTGATTCATGATGATTCTATAGGTCCAAGTAGTTTTTTTGCTTTGGTGGATAATGATACTTAAGTTATAGAGTGCCAAGAGCTCTCATTATCTACTCATGTTGTGAATGAAGAATCCAAACTCAAGGAGAATACCAAGGTACTAGTTGAGACTAGTTCTAAGATGTGTATGGATACAATTGAACATCCTAATGTTTTTAAACATGTTTTATGCAAAGAACATCATTTGTCAATACCTAGTGATGAGGTTCCAAACTATAAGTAAGATCCTTCAACTAAAAAGTTATGTCATGAATCTATGTTATCCCCATGTGTTGTCAATATAGTTTTATAAGAGAAAGAGAATGGTGTAGTGGATGAGAAAGTTGTTTCTCTTAAGCCTAAGAAGAAGAAGAAGAAGAAGAATAACTATCAGTATCAAATGACCAAAAAAGAGAAGGAATATGAGAATTTGTGGGAAACTCCTAGTTTCACATTATTGTAAAGAATCATGTGAAGTAGGAAGTCTCTATCTATGATTATTAAGAGACTCCTTTCAGTGGAAAAGCAAGGTCCTAAAAGGTAAGAGATGAGTGTTTCCAGTTGGATTTGGTGTGTCAAGATGGTAGATGTGCTTTGATGAGGTCAGAGTGATGTCATAAGGTGTTTTTTTCCTATGTATGCAGTGTTTGCAAGATCAAAATGAGTGTTTTTTAGATGGCATAATGAGATTGATGGAATTTCAAGAAGATTTTGGTGCTCAAAAATTTGTGTGCACTTCTTTGTGATGGTTGTCTCCAAGTGTGAAAAAAAATTTAGAGGTGGTCATTGACTAGAAGGAGGTTTGTTGACCTTGTTTCTTTTGAGATTAGAGAGTTTTGGGTTATGTTATAAGAGTGTTTTACCTTATTATTAGATATTTGATGCTTCTTAATAGGTTAAATGGGATAAATGGATTGTAAAATCAAGCTTCATAGAGATTTGAAGGTTTGTTGTTTTCAAATTATTCATGATTTTGTCAAGATGGAGGCGTAATTGACTAGTAGGTTTATAAAGGAAGTATGATGCATAGGATGAGCTAGGGGATGAAAATTAGGTATGCTTAAAGGTGAATATGAGATTTCTCTAGATATGAAGTTTTAGGTCTTTAAAGAGTCTTTATTGAAAGTTGTGAGCTCTTCAAGCTCCAAGTAGGGTTATAAGGAGTCTAAACAAGCCTAGTGAGAAGATTTGATGTTTTTTCTTAGTTTATCCAAAAGATCAAGGCATGAGTGTTTCAAGGTGAGTTCTCAAGTTGGTTTAGAGCATGTTTCATATTTGGTGAGTGGCATGAAATTTTTTTGGTGGTCCTTGAGGTGGCTTGAGAGAGAAGGCTAAAGCCTACATGGTGGTTCTTCATAGTGTGTGAATATCTGAAGATGCTCAATAGGTGAAATGGCTTAGAGATCTTAGGGGGAGTCCCTCTTAGATGTTTCTTAGTGAGTTCCATCATATTTTAGTACTTTTGTGTGTTCTTTCTTCATTAGTTGTAGTGCTTGGTTGAAGAGAGTATTGGCATATAACAAGAGGAAGTTTTCAAAGCAAGAAGAGGCAGGTTTAAGGTAAGGGGGAGTTTGTATCATATTTATAAGGTGGTCCTCTCCTATTGGTAGTATTTTTAGGTCTTTAGGATTAGTTTGTGTGCACTTTATCATTGTGTCAAAGGGGGAAAAGGTTCCTATTGTGAGAGTGCTTGAAGAGAGAGAAGGAAGGTGAGATGTATGATGTGTGTTGACATCAATGATGAAGGGAGATATTATTTAAGAGTTGTCAATGATGTCATTCAGGTGTTTAGGTGAGTGGATGAAGTGTCTTTATAGTCTAAGTGTCAATGACAAAGTGTGTAGTGTGTTTATCCTAGTATGCTTGAAGTAGGCTTGGCTGATCTTTAGTTTTGGCATGATTAGGGATGGATCTAAAGTATTGATCATGTGTGAAGGGTTTGATTAGAGGTAAAGGATGATTGGAGATTTTGTGGAAGTACATGGTATTCATTTGGTTCTTCATTATGTTCATCTAGGCATAGTTGGTTTAGTGATAGAAAAATCTAAGTAGGCATATTGATGGCATTATATTTCTCATGTTTGAAGGTTCCAGGAGTATCTTGATATATGGATGGATTCACATATGTGAGGATATCATATAGTTCAAATTTTATGTCATGAGGTTGAGTGTAGATAAATATATATGGGTGAAAAGTTAGCCTTTCAAATAAAAGTTTACTAAGTTTCTATACCTAGCCAAACCGTCATTGTACATCATGCAGACATGTATGATCCAGCAAGTTTGTGAATTTATATTAGGTACTTATAAACTTACATCTTATCCTAAAAAATCGAAGGTAACCTCTACTCCTTGTATATCCCATAGATTGAGAAGAAAAATGAGAATTAAACCTTCTTCTATTATTAAAATTAATGAAGAATACTGAGAAAAATAGATTGTCAGTATTAATGAATCTTTAGAGGCTAAAAAAATAAGGAAGAATGTTCTCTAGAATACAATTAGGAGGCAAAACAAGTAGAAAATAGTCTTGAAGATTTTCAAGAGGAACCAATACTAGAATAAATGGAGCAACCTACCATACAAATGTAATTTCCCACTCTAGAGCAAGCCCTATAATAAATTGAGTGACTAATAAAGAAGCTATAGGATAAACCTAGAGGAGGATTAGATGTAATTGTTATAGTATCTTTTTAGCTACAGCCCTCTACTGAAGACCATCCTATAGTCATTGCTTCACAACCTTCTGTAGAGGAAAAGCAATAAGAAAAATTGACAACTACCTAAAAAGTCAGGTATCATTCCTCATTTACAGGTATCTTATAAATTGATGAAGTGGATGGATAGTCAGTCTAAAATTTTGAAGGTATTAACAAAATAAAACAATAAATTGAAAGAATAAGTTAGGATGAAGGAAGATAGAATATCCAAATTGTAGTATAAAATTGAAGATATGGCTTGTCTTACCCAAGAGCTCATTGACTGCATGCCTCTTACAAGAGTATATTCAATTTATCTTGAGGAATAATGAAATAAGTATAAATTTATGTTAATTTAATATGACATGCCTCATGAAGTAATTGATTCCCTCTTCTTCTTTCAAATCTATAACGAGAGCTCATAGGAAGAACTAACATAGTTGTGTGAGTTCTATCTTCACAACGATGTTGTGCCTTATGACAGGGAATGGAGCCCTAACCTATATGTTGAAGATGTCCTTCTAAATTAATTTTCATCATATCTATTAAATGAGAAAAGAAGAGGAAGAGAAGTCATGGAATATAGGAAAAAATAAAATGAAATCCAACTGCTTATCAGAGGAGAGTCAATGACATCTGATGTTGTATTGGCAGAATGGGATAATATCATGCTAAAAAAGGAAGTCAAAGCTTGGTTTGCTAAAAATTGTAATGAATCCCAAGATTTTTACTTAGGATTGAGATCTTTTATTGGTCCTATGACTAGAGAGTCCTACATTGAACAATGAAATAATCTCACTCCCACACTAAGAAAGAGAGAGCCATATTCCTCTTTTAACTTAAATGTAGCATTTAATAGGATCACAAAATATATTTTGCTTGTAGGAGATTTTTGATCTCAATTATTGAGCCTCAGATTCTAGCGCCCTCTATTTTGGTATCCTATTATAGATTGGTAGGATAAAGTCCCATTATATGAAGTTATGGATGTTAGAAATTGGAAACTATTTGAATAGAGGCATGGATTAGAGATCTTGTGGAAGTGCATGGTATTCATCTATTTCTTCATTATGTTCATCTAGGAATAGTTGGTTCTATGATAGAAAAATCTAAGTAGGCATATTGATGATGTTATATTTTACACGTGTGAAGGTTTTAGGAGTAACTTAACAAATGGATATATTCCCCTATGTGAGGAGATCATAAGGTTCAAATTTTAGGTCATGAGGTTAAGCATAGCTAAATATATGCAGGTGAAAATTTGGCCTCTCAAATAGAAGTTCACTAAGTTTCTATACTTAGCCAGACTGTCACTGCATGTCATGCAGACATGTATGATCCAAAAATTTTGTGAATTTATTGTAGGTACTTAAAAATCAAAAGTGGAAAAATATTTTCATGGTGATGTTGTCTATAGTTCAAATAATGTACCCTAAATATTTGGAGTCCTGAAGTGTTTTCTAGCTTGAGATATAAATCTTCACAGTTGCACTTGCAGATTGTGATGGGCCAGAGATCATCAAGATAAACTACATTTAAGTGTGAGGTCATATATTTAATACATCTAATGGTGCACATTAAATCTCATATCTTGATCCAATGGTGTGCATAAAATTCAATATGTCAAATAATGAATGTGCTAGTGACATTTGTCACATTTGCAAAGCTTGGATAGAAGATCAACAGTTCATGGGTATTTATACTATCAGAAGATCAATGTTGTGATTCAAAGTTAATGATTCAAATGTGTAGAAGGCATGTAGGGATACTAAGTTTCACAATAATAATATCTCAAGGCTTAGATAAATGGTGATCATTGTAAGATAAAGACATGGTTAATTCGTAGAGATTGACGGAGTGCATTTGTCCACAATTTCCAGGAAGCACAAGATGAGGTTTAATGCTTGATGTTTAATGGTAAAACAAAAGTAAAAAATAGGATAATTTTGAAGGATATTTATGGTAAATATTTTATTTAAATATGTGAGTAAATAAGATGATGGCAAAGTTTTTTAAGTTTAACAATTGCTCAGTGACCGTTGGAATTCTAATATTCAAATGTGTGAGGGAAGACCAATCTATAGTTTTTTAGCCATAACTTTTGATCTAGGATGCATTTGAAGGTGAAATAAAAATAAAATTTGTATAAGACTTCAATTAAAATATATAAAACCTATTTATAAGGTCAAATTATTTGTACAATCAAATATATAGAGCTCTAAAGTTGATTGTGTATGTGTTCATGCTCTACAAGTAACCCGAGAAGGGTAATTGAGTTGTTCTTGATGGTATTTCAATGTTTTAAGATGAACCAAGTATTGTAATGTGTTTTAAACTTCATGAAGAACATTTATGTGTATTATGGAGGTTTTACCAATCTATATTTTATATGATCAAAGGCTTAGAATTTGATTGTGTGTTCATTCTTGGTGATCATATTTACAAAATGATGTTTGGGCTAATTGCATTGTGGTAGAAGGGTGTTATGATGGGTGTTGTCACTTAAGGAGGACTTATAGATCATGTTGCAAGGGTATATATTTTCTTAAAGTGTTATTTTTTTCTAATTTTTCTCATAGAAGTGTTAAAGAGATGGATGGGTCTCCACGAGACCTATAAGAGCTAATGAGACCTAATTAAAAAGCATAGCTACATAATTATGACCCATGGATGTTATGGCCAACTTATGAATATGTAATTGAGATATCCATGTTCCTTAAGGGCTAAGGCAAGTATTATGGTTGACCAAGAAGATAATAATCATGAATGCTCTATAAATAGTGAAATCAAAGATGATGATTTTTAGATTTGTGAGACTTGAGTGAAGAGGTGTGTGAGAGTGTTGTAGAGAAAGGAAAGAAGAAAGGGTGGGTGCTCAGTGGATGGGTTATAGATTACATTAGGTTAATGAATATGTTTATGACCTCTAAGTCATATTTTTGATGTCAAGATAATGCTCTTGCAGGTTTGAAGATTGAGGATGAGCAACGAGGTCTAGAGTGATCCAAAAGGATGTTTTGGATGCCTTGAGTGTGAGTAAAGGATAGATGATGTCTATGTGAGATTCATGGTTGATTTGAGAGGCATATCAAATTTTGTACTGTGTAGTATACATAGTTTAAGAGAGGTGATATACATAGTATCTCCATTATAATTGTAGTCAATCATTGATCAAGAGATGTTCATTTCATAGGTGTTGGGAGGGTACTCAATATCTAGGTCAAAAGGACTTGATCATCTTGGGGGTAGGTGTTCCTTGTGAAATAGGTGTTTCACTAAATTTAGTCAGAAAGACCTAGCCAATAAGTGGTCAAAAGGACTTGATCATCCTAGGGGCAAGTGTTCCTTATGAAATAGGTATTTCACTAAATTCTGGTTAGAAGGACTTGATCGGTCTCATGTTTGTGATCATCTTATAAGACAAGTAGACCATGTATTTGTAGGCTTAAGAGTGGGTTTTATTTCCCAAAAGAGTTTCCCACATAGATCTTGTGTTTTGTGTGTGATCTTGCATTATATTCATTATTCATTACTATAAACATCTTGTATGCTTCATGAATGGTTGTATTGAATAATTAAGTGTTTGAAGGGTTTGGAAATTTAATTGGATTTTTTGTCATCATTGATTCACCCCCCTCTCAGTGATTATGCCTTTAAAAAACTGCTTATGGTAAAATCAATATCCCACCTTGTGTTACTAATTATAACCATCTATGGGAAAATTAGTACCACTAACCTATGCCATTATTTTCTAATTATAAATGCCTATGGGAAAATTAGGAATAACACCTTTACCACACATTGCCACATCCTCTTGCATTTAATATTATTGTTTGCCTTACCATTTACCTAAATTTGTGAATTTTTTGTTACCTAGTTAGATCTCCCCACCTTTTTTAAGGTGTAACTATAGTGATTTGAGATCCCATATTGAAACTATGTAGGTAGCACTCAATTCACATTAAAGTCAGCTCAATCATCCTTTTGCCATGATCTCACCATTTCACAAGAAAATTTAATCTTGAAAGCCCCCTCTATTTTACGAGTGGACCATTTTGTATCTTGTCATTCTCAACTGAGTTGAGATACTCCAAAAATTCCTAAAACATTTTAAAAATACATAGAAAATCCAAAAACATATGCGAATGACTTAGAAAATTCTAAAAATCAACCACTTCTTTGTCTTAAGGATTCTAGGATCCCTAGCTATATCACAAGAAACCACTTGTCATTTAGTTTCCCAATCCTTACTGGCCCCACTTCCAACACTATCACCATTTTTTGAGCCCATTCCTAGAATTCCTCTATAAAATAAATATATTTTTTTCTCATCATTTTTTTCTATCCTATGTCCTGGAAGAACTACATTTGGCTTAAAGTTTTTGTTGAACCCTACGTCTATAGAACTATATAAGCAACATCCACTTGACTAGTGCATCTACAGTCATCTTGGATACCCCTACCTTTTCTTTTATTCCCCCCATTTTATTTTTTTATTTTGTTATATCCTATAGTTTAGGGGTAATGTTTGTCATCTTGTTTATTCATTGTTTGTGCTAACATTGTACATAACCATTGTTTATTTTTTCTTCATTTTATTATTTTTGTTTTGTTTTATTTTTTATTTTGTTGGGCCCAATAGGGGAATGTTTTTATTATGTTAATTATTATAACCATATTTAGGAAAATCATTACCTTTTTCATCCCACCTATGCCAATGATTATAACTACCTATGGGCAAATCATCTAAATTGTCTGCCCAACTGGGGAAGCTCCATATGCCACTGATTATCACCACCAATGGGAAAATCAACCTTTTCCATCCCATTTTATCTTTTTCATCCCATTATTTTCTCCTTTTGAGGGACCGATTGCCAACCCTCTTTGTTGATTACTCCCTTGAGAGTGCATCCAAAGCTCATCCAATATCATTGAAGTAGTAGGCATATAAGACCTTATCATTCTTTGAAAATATGTTATTGTGCCTATACCTTGAAATACCTTTCCAAATAATGGTAAACTATAGACACCCAATTTTGGCCACAATTGGTTTTCAATTGAAATTCATATTGATTCCTACTAAACATTGTAAATTAAGCCTAGAAATCACTAAACATCCCAAATTTGGTTGTGCATCATTCATCAAAACTTAAAACCATGTTAAGGCATCTCTATTTGGGGTACTATCTTGTATACAATAATAACCTCTCACGGATTCATCTCTAATCACCTTACGACATCACAACTATTAATTTGGCCTATGGACCTATTAAGTGGGGTTCTTACACACTTAATTAAATATTGAAAGAGTTAAAAGGCTAATCAAAATCAATTAAATAAGATTAAATTCCTAGTTAAATTATCCATTTAAAATTAATGAATATCTAAAAAAGGAAATTCTAAAATCAAAATATCTTAGCCATTCATCATTATCTTTATGAATTGTCAAAATATCTCAAAATATCCCAAAATGTCTAAATTGAGAACTATGACTAGTAACTAAAATTCATAATTGCATGACAACTTTTAACCCAACTAGAGTTAGTCTCAACTCAACCTTGTAATTTGAGAACTATGACTAGTAACTTAAAGTCATAATTACATGACAACTTTTAACTCAACTAAAGTTCGTCTCAACTCAACCTTCTAATCTAAGAACTATGAATAGTAACTGAAATTCATAATTGCATGACAAATTTTAACTCAACTGGAGTTAGTCTCAACTCAAGCTTCTAATTTGAAAACTATGACTAGTAACTAAAAGTCATAATTACATGATAAATTTTAACTCAACTCAACCTTAACTCACCTTGGATGAGAGTTAATTCCTAAAGCTATAAATACAAGGCCATGCCCATTCATTTTTAAGCTCTCATAAGTTAAATTTACAATACAAATTTAAAGAGAGACTTAGAATCAAAAGCTTAGATATTGTAGAATGTTTATGTAGGATTTGATCCATAAGCCTCATACAAGTAATTTTACCATGCCCAAATATTAAGCCAAGAAATTACAAGCCACATCCAATGGTGCCAATGAAAGAAGAAGCCAAAAAGCTTCATTTGCCAAAGACTTCTTGATGCACAAGCCGAGCAAGCCACTCAACAAAGCATTTGGAGCTCCCAAGAAAGGTAAAGGATTTGTGTCTTTTATGTTTTAGTTGTGCTTTCATTTAATTTTTGTTACCTAAGCTCTCCCTAGTGTCTAGGCTAGAGGTGTTAGTGTTTAGTTTTCTTATTTGGATTTGATTTTATCTTAATAACATGATACTAACTTCCCCTCTTGGATTCCTTGTTCACAATTTCAACAAGGCACAATAGTATATTATAATTTTTCTAGAAGTTTATTTTTTTAACATGGGGGATCACTTTTTGTGATAATATTAGCAACCTTGTAGGCTAGTTTTAGATATGAGGCTAGGTTGCAACAAATAAAATTATGAAATTTTAACTTAGGAGTGCAATATAGGCCAATATTCTCCAAATTTTGAAGTATGACCTCCTTAATTTTATTAGATATGATAAGAGGTTCCAAAACTAAGAAGAGGGTTTTTTAAATATATCCCACAACCTTTACAATAGAACAAAGAGGGTTTTTAAGAGCATTTCCCACAACTTCTACAATAGGACAAAGTGGTGCACCTGAATGGAACTAAGAAAGAGTACCAATCCAACACCACACACTAACCCTAGATGCCATCCAACACATGAAACAATGGTGAAATAGCTACAAATTAATGAAATTATAGTATCAAACTAGCTAAATCAGGCCTAATCTTAGGATTCCTTCAATAAAGCATTAATAGAGACTTAACAACAAGATACTAACAATAGACCCAAACAATTCTCAAGGGATTCAAATTGACATAATATTGAGACTGGTCCACCCATCAATGGACAAAAAATTACAACATAACTCAAACTCATGAAAAATATCCATGGGGTGCCAAAATTGAAATAGGTCCCCCCGAATCAAATATTGGTCTAACTTTATGGAACCTTCAGTATAGCCTTGACAATCCTAACCACCAAAAAATTACCTACCATCGTTCTTCCTCCTAGGGTTACTATTGGGTAAACCATCAACTAGAACCCATATAATAAATGTAGAGTATGAAAGAAGTGTTAAGATGCCACATAGGAAATATGAGCATACAGAAGCTTCCACATATGATAAGCAAAGAGTTAGCTTAAAATATCCCCTCCTAATAGGAGTTTCATACAGAGACCAAGATCTAACAATATGTACATATTTCCTCCCAACCCCCACAAGAGAGGAAAGATACAACACAAATAATATATAAATTAAAAAACACTCCCATAAGATAAATCAAATATGTAACAAGATCATAAAGATTAAAAATGACTGCAGATAAAAGACTCTAATCCTCCACGTGAAGTGTTCTCACCTTAAGATGAAATAGATGAATAGAGGCATAGTTAAGATTTATTAAAGGAGATATCTAATATTAAATAATTTCTTTGTCATCATATTATGCATTACTTTATCATGGTTCAAAATACACCCTTGAATATTCTACTCAAGATATGCTAAAATCCTACTCTTTTTTTCCTGCCTAGTAAATTTTTTGAAAAAGATATTATATTTCATCCTTCCACCCTTCTTGGATATCAAAATAAAACATGTTTTACAATATAAAATAGAGACAAAATAATATAAACCAACCCATCTTGAAGATATTCTATTAAAATCTACATCTTTCATAGTCGATCTAGTCGTAAGACTTAGAACTTTTGATGTAATGCGTAGATACAACCAAACCCAACTCCAACTATTAGTAACACTACAATTTACAAAACTCTTATAGTAAAATATATAAATAATATAACAAAGGATAGAATCAACAAAAATCTCCTTAAGTCATGTCAATGTAGATAAATTGCCATAATATTTTGCACTCCATTGTAAATCTTTAGCCATTTAGAGGTTCAACCAAAAACTAAACAAAACCTATAGATCTATCACTTTTTGGAAGAAAAATGTCCACTCTAGTAAAATTCCACCAAACTATCATATTGATTATCTCAATCAATTATTCAAAACAATAATATGTAAAACCTACAAATCTATTGCTTAATGGAAGTAGAACTTTTGCTCTGGCCTTTTCCCACCCAACAGGGCATTCAAACTTCTAGGAGTGTGACCTCCTTAATTATTTCTATAAGTAGACATGTATTGTTTGGTTAGCATGGCATGATAATGGGAAGTGAGCAATAGGGTATTTTGAGTTACATGAGGTAATGTTATAGCATATCCAAATACAATATTTAAAAGTGAAGTGATACTTTAAAATAATCAATTATCCATTGTTATTTATATATCAATTGATTATTAAAATAAGTGTAACAATTAGAATGATTGATTGGTTAAAGAACCCTTATAATCATATGCATTGTATGTTTTTAAATTTTATTGTATAAATAATACTTATGAAAACATTAATGGACATTAATTTTGAATAACATAACATACCCAAACCATAAATAAATGACAAGTAAATAAATAATAAAAACAAGAACTAAAATAAAAAGAAACAAAAAGAAGAAAACTAAAATTGACAACATGGAAAGAAACTATTTATTAAAAAAATTTAAGTGATGACCATTCAATATGTGACACAATTGATTTCCATCCAAATATTTCAAGTGAAAATCATTTCTACCAAAATCAAAAGTAATATTATAAGGACCAAGCCATATAGAATCAAAATTGTGATATTTTTCAGGATCTTTGTGTGTTTTATCCCAATACAAAAACAAAATCACTCATTTTAATTTTTTTTTAAACCTTTTTATCAAATAATTTATTGAAATTCTAATTTTGCTTTAGATTTTTTTGAATTTATTTAAACTTTGTTTCATCTAATACTAAAATATTATTTAATCTTTATTGTAAAGCATTTATATTTGTAAAGGTATATTGTAAGACAATGTTTGTTGAATTAATTTTCAATTTTAATGACATAGTAGCTTCAAAAACATAAGTGGGAATAAAAGGGGAAAATATAGTTCCATATTTGACCATAATATGGTAGCCAAAATAGCTTCAAACATTATAATATGTTAACAGGTTTAAGTGTCACATATTTTTCTCATAATTGTAATCAGATTTTTATTAGTTGATTTAGCTTGACCATTTCCTTAAAGATAATATTTATATGAATGACTATAAATAATGGAATATCATCTTAAACATTTAATAAACTCATTTGAGATAAGTTGAGGACCATTAAGTGAAATTCTCTCAAAATGAACTCTAAAATGTGAGAAAATATGATTTTTAAATAAAAGAAAAACTTAAGAAGTCATCGAGATTTTAAGATCTATAGTTTTGGGTGACTTACTAAAATAATTAGTTTTTATTATAATATATTCATCACTAGTAGAAGATGAAGGGTGAATGCTAAAAATGAAACCAATGTCCCATTTAGTGAAAGCTTTTTAATAAATTACTATATTTAAAGGTATTTTAGGTAGTATATCATGTCTTGTGAATAATTGACAAGGCATACATGATCGATTCAAATAGAAAGCATCTTTTAATAAGGTTGGCTAATAATATCCATCACAAAAAAATATATATGTTTAGGTTTTTTAGTAAAGTGTCCACCATAACTACCTTCATGATATATCTTAAGGAGTTCTTCAGTTTGATCACAAGTTATTAATATTAATAAAACTCCATCTTGATTTCTACAAAATAATTAATTTTCAAACAAGACAAATTTTAAGGGATATAATCTAAGAACTATTTGTTACCTTTTATCCAATAATTCATGGTAAGGTTGATTCTAAAAATAATAAACAAAGCTATGAAACCAATCATCTTGAAAGAACAAACAGTCCCATTCTTACATTTCAAGACTGATTTTAAATTTATAAGTAATATCATAAACTTTAATGGTCTTGAAAATGAGGTTTAACATACAACTTATCATCGATAAAAAAAATTAATACATTTATATCTTTAGTTACATTTTTAGTAAGGTGTTTAGCTAAATCATTGTCTTTCATAGTTTTTCAATTTTTAAATTCAAGGTCAAATTAATAGATTTTAAAAAACCATTGATCTAATATTCTCTCAATCATGGAATTTTTGAGCAAATAATTAAAAAATACATTTCACTGTATAATGAATTTATTGTCCATTATGAGGTAGTTGAATTTACTTAATGCTAAAATTAAAGAAAAATACATACATTTTAACTAGGGGATCCCTAGATTCAGCATTCTTGAGCACTTAGCTCATGTATCCTATGGGTTTTCCTTCATGATTTTGATCATGCTATGTAATAATAAAACGTATGGCTTTATTAGCCACATTTATGTAGAAGATGAATGGTTTACTCATGTCTAGTTTGCAAGGATAAGATTAGTTGCAATTGCATATTTTTATATAATCAAATATTGTATCAGATATTTAATTTTATAAATAATTCTATTTTCTATTAGTCAAAATCTAAAATAAATTAGATTTATCAATGAAATAATAAATAAATTTACATGCAAAATTGATTTTACCATAGAAATATCTTAAACCAAGTTGATATTAAGGAGGTAGCTCTTTAACAACTTTGATATGATCAAGATTAATAAAAATCAATTCCTTAAAATCACATGGCAAAGCAATTTACCTTTAGTCACTAAAAAAAATTGAATTTTTGAGATTAAGTGACATACCATATTTTCTACATCTCATGAAAATTTCATGTAAGTGGTCAATGTGATATTTACATATTTTAGAATGAATTGTGAAATCATATAAATAAAATTGAATGATAATACCAATTAGATCATCAAAAAATATAGGCATTGTTATTTGGAAATTATCATCTATGTTAATAAATTAAAAAATAATTATATTAAAATAAAAAGTACCTCTATGTGTAGTAAAAAGTAACTAAAAAATCCATCCAACAATGATATAATTTCAAACCTATAACCCTTATTTAAAATATGGTCAATGTTTGGCAAAGGAAAATTATATTTTATACTTGTATGGTTAAATATTTTAAATATACACAAAGGTAAAAATATACCTTATTTTTAATACAAAGACAATATTTTCTACCCAATTAGAAAATATGACTAGATATATGACACCACTATCTAATTTATTTCCAACTCCTTATTGATGGTGTTTTATCACAAGGTGCTAACTCTACGAGTTTTTTATGTAATAGGTCTAATACCAATCTTGATGGTGTCTTCTAGCAAGGGGCTAACTCTATGATATTTCTACTGAATAAGTTTAATATTAGGATTAATAAGAATGTCATGTTGAATGAGTGAAATATCATAAATGTTAAGTTCTTTTTAAGACAAATCAAATATATTAATGAATTATTTAAAAAGTGGACAAAAAATACATTTTCATTAGTTGTACATTATATGTCCAAGTAAACATACTTAGGACCTTCTTCATTACCTAAGTTTATTGGAATGGTTTTACCTATTGTTTATCTTGAAGTCTCTTCAATACGATATATTATAGGTTAGTCATGAGGAGTATACATGGATTCTAAGATAACAAGATTAAGAGTAAATTTATTCCAACTCAATTGAAAATAATTACTAAAATTAAGAACATGATCAATAGTGTTAAAGTAATTTCCTTAGTTAAAACTATCAATATGTTCATAACAATAAAATAGGTTAACTATTTTTAAAATCAAATATTTCTATTGATTTTTTTTTGTAAAGGTATAATCAACAAGAATTTCAATGTAACTCAATGTTAGTTTAGAATCATAAATAGAAAGTTTATCAGCCATCAAATTAAATTCTCTAAGTATGTGAAACAAATTAAAAACCTTAAAATTATTCATAAGAGAATTTTTTTTTTTTATTATACTTATACAAGTAAGATTGATCATTTTCATAAATTTTTATAACCTATCAAATTACTATATGAGAATCACTAAAAAACTCTTAGTATTTATTTTTCAATTTAATTTCTTTCTCAAGACTGAGACACAATGCTTCAAACTTAGTTGTGTTATTTTTTATTTTATTTTTAAATTGATAAACATACCTGAATATTTTACCAATGGGAGAGATAAGAACAACATGACCCTAGTTTAATATTGAGAACAAATCCTATCAAAGTATAATTACCTAATAGTTTCCTTAGGAACTATTCTTACATCTTACTGATTTGGTTCATCCAAGGTCAAAATTATGTAATTTCCAATTTCAATTTTAGAAAAAACAACATTAGTTGGAATAGGCTCAATATATATGGCATTCAAATTTTCTATATGCATAAATGTAATTTCATTACCTACAAGGATACAATTTGTGTCCTTACCAACAAAATCACCAATATAATTAGACCAATACCTTTCTAGCAACATAACATAATTAGTTGGATTATCAAGAACTTGAATGATACTTATACACCGGATCCTTTCCTCTTTAGAAATATTAATCACTATATCATAAAATTTACCATAAATATTAGTTTGAAGAGATTCAAAACCTATAAGTTTATGATTTTATCTTTCATAAAGAATGCCTAATTAATCAACAATAAACATAAACATGACATTATTTGATGTTCATATGTCAATAATGCAATTATGTATTATTTTATCATCAATTTCTACACGATAAAATGGTGAAATATAATTAGAATGTGGGTCATTGTACTAATAAAAAATATGATCATATTCTTATTCAGGGATTTCTTCTTGTAAACCTACAACATTCTTATGATAAACATTATTAACAAGTATTTTAATGTTCTCTAACTGATGAGGTAAACTAGTATCTTGCAAAATAGAGTAATTAACCTTTGTGTTAGCTAAATCATTTACTATGTTATAAGGTCTAGTATTTGTATTAGGTTGAGAGTAAGTTTTGGGCCTATAGGATGGTTGGTATTGAAAATTATTAAATCCAATAGGTAGATAGTTTATACATCAAGATATTTTAACTATGTTATCTATATTAGTATTATTTCACATTTATCTTCAATGATGATTTTGATGAGGAAAGTTGATTATTGTCATAATTTTTTACATTATAATTATCATTAGTAAAAAAATTGTAGTCTTTCTTCTTTGTTTAAAGGCATAATAATTATAAATATCTACTTCACTCAAAACTATACATGTTTATGTTATCAAACAAGTCAACAAAAATACTATCTTTTCCTTCAATAAACTTTATAAATTTCTAAACAGCAACACATGTTTCAGGATAACGATAAAGATAAAACACATAGCAATAATGAGATTTTGATTTATATTTATGTTTAACAATATTAAAAAATATATCTAATGTAGAGGGTTGATCATTTAACTACCATTTAGTAACAACTAATTTATTTTCAATGATGTCAATAGCTTTTGAAATTTTTACATTGTCAAAATTTAAACTCATAGAAACTCTATATTTAATATCAATTATTATAAGTTTCTATTCATATTCTGAACATAAATTAATTGTAGTATCATATTCTATTATTTATTTTTCCTCTAAAACTATTATATATTTTATAGGAGTAAAGCATTACAATAATACAACCTTGTAAATTTATTAAGTGGATTTACATTTAAGAGAATGTTATATCCAAGACTTATAAATCAATTTTTTAATTGATAAATTGTTTCATATGACCTATATAAATAATAATCAATTCATTGAAAATCTCTAAAGACTTTTTAGATTTTACAAAACATTACTCTAACCAATCTTCCATATTTAGACTATTTAAAGGCTTAGTAGGCTTTACCTTCCAAAATCTAAGAAAAATAATACAAGGGGTATTATTTTTGTGATTCTAAGAGTGGAAAATTTTAATTTAAAATAATCTAGATTATCCTACCATTACTCACCCGAGTCTCCAAAAAATTTAGGCACATTTAATCCTATCAAAGAAACTAGTTTAGAAAGCCTATTCTAATATAAATTGGATTACCTCTAGTCCAAGGGTTACCTATTTGTGCATATTTAAAATATGAATATCCATCATTACCACTCACTTCATTTCTTCCTATCTCATCTTGTAAACGGGGCATAATATCTCAAATTTAGTTTTTATCTTGAGCTACCAGTTGAAAGAGATTGGAATAATTATCCTTTTGGGGTTTATTAGAGAGAAATTTGATATTGGGTTGAAGATTAGCAACTATAATCTATTTTAATTCTCATATTAGATAAAAGTTAAACTGAAATTTATTAGTGTGTGTTTAACATTTAAGTAAATAAATTCATATTATTTTAAATGTTTCTTATTTTGGGTCGGGGAGTATAGTTAGTTGGTCAGGTATTTCCATTGCAGTTCTGCCGGTCAAGTGTTCGAGTCCCCCCGGTCCCGTGGTACCGGTATTAGTCGTGTCTAGCCAGCAATGCCGGTCACGTTAAAAAGTTTACTCGGCTTTAATAAAGTGAAAAAAAAAAATGCTTCTTATTTTTTATAAATAATGGCCTTAAGGATATTTTGAAGAATTTTAAGGATGATTATCCCAATTAAAATGAACTAAGTCTGACATAAGATCAACTTGTTATTCTGCTATATGGATATTAGGTTGAATAGTATGCAGAAGGCTATTGTAGAGAGAGAGGAAAAATATTGATAAGAAGGTGAATGATTACATGAAAAAAAAATTAATTTAAATGATTTTTAGTAGATTCACCAATATTTTTGATGATGAAATTTGTAACGTTAACCAATCTACCCATTTGCCTATTGCAAAAGATAAAATGAAATCATACCAGTCTAATTGTAGGGACCTATTAACTAAGATATTAGTAATTAGGTGTGTAGAAGGAGAATTTTAATCATCAAGTGGTAAGTGTTCAAGATTATCCAAAAGACTTAACAAAATCAAGGGAATCATATATTTATTCCAAGGTATATCAAGTTTAGATTTATAAAATAAATGATAATTATATAGCAAACGATATTATTTCAATCACTATATGAAATAACTACCAGTATATTCATTATCACATCAAAAAAGTTCTCAAATAATGTTCAATTTACTTATGAAATCATCACCTATCAGAAATATATATCGAAGTTTCATAAATTTAATTGATCTTATCCAATAAAGTGAATTATTTGAAAGAAGATCTTGTATATAAGTTCAAATATATGATTATTTTTTATTTCACTTTTTACTCACACAAAACACATATCATCCACTTTATCATAAATTTATTCTTTATTTCTGTGATTATTTAATGCATCTACACTAATAAATAGAGAAAAATAAACCAAAATAGAAAAAACTTGGAAAGCATGGAAACACAATAAAACTAAATAGCATTACAATAGAATACAAAGTAAATGAACTAATAACAAAATAAAGGAAAAAACAAAGTTAAATAATACAAGAAAAATGAAATATACAAGAAACTAATTATTAAAAATAGAAGAGAAGTACATAATAAATAAGAATATTAAAAGTGTTAAGACAAATTAAAAATAAAGGAAGATTCAACTCAAGAGATGTATTATTAAAGATTTTTTTAATTGGACATCAAAAATATTTTACAATTGATTACAAATTTTTATTGAGATAAATTTTATGCATACCCATGTGAACCAATAATCTGTTATACAAAGTATGAATAATTCATTTTTAAATGAAATATAAATATAATATAAACACATATGACTACATCATTATAAGTGTACCAAGTGAGGTACTTCATCATTAAATAAGGTGTTAATTTGTCTCCATGTATAACTTATTAATTTGAATAATCTTTTTCAAATATTTTAAAGCTTCCATAAAGTTTACTTATACTTTAAGTTGTAATTTATTTTTAAATTAACTAAAATAAAATTAGTTATAACTTTACTTAAAGTTAATTAACTTTTATAACTCTATAATTTATCATAATAAGTCACTTTATGAAAAGAGATTTGAAAATAAATATTTGTTAAGACCAAAAACATAAAATTTCTCATAGGTGGAGGTCCAATACACATTGCTTAAACACTTAACTAATTACTAAGTACAATTATCATATAGTCAAATAACACATAAAATTAACTCTAAGCAATTAAATAATATGCATGCTACTTTATGTATTTTCAAAGTTATGGTTGCCAAGTGAAACTTTACTATACTTCATATGAACTTCCATCTTAAAAATATATAATCATCACGATTAAATCTTAAACTGATGAATATCATTAATTAATTTCAAAATAAAAGAGATTAATTTAGTGAATCAACCAAAGATTACATAAACAACAAACCATGTTACCAAGTACTAAAAATAACATTCCATATTATCACAAAATATTATGTTATGCATCAAATCAAAATTAACAAGAAAAGTGGTAGAGATAAAACTGCTAATATCATTACATTCTATCAAAAACAAAAAAAATATGAAGGCATGGAAAGGAGTATTGAAATAAAAATATCAAATTAAATGTTCTAAAGTGAAAAAATGTATTTGAAAATAACACTGAAATAAAATGATCAAACATCATCAATTTACTTCCCCTTCTTCTGATAAAACCAAGTCTATTAATAAAATGTCTCTCTCTATAATATATTCACTATATTCCATTGGAGTAATAGGCATCTCCATGTGATTCAATCCTCATGACTTATAATCTAATTACATATTGATCTTTTTGAGCATATGTGTTACCATAGGTAGGAATAAAGGGCTACTAACACATTCACAACTTGTGCAAGAATTAATATTAGGGAAAGCAATGGCATGAGGGGATTCTAAACATGGCATGGAAATGTTTTTGGGAAATGGGTCAAGAAGTGTAGTGATTTCATTAGTAATGGCCTACACTAGTAAAGTAGAAATAACTAGTGAACCATGTCTGAAAGGATGAAGTTGTCAATTACCTCTTTGAGGGGCTTATCGAACATTAGTACCACAAGGTATGAAAAACTTACAAGAAAAATATTTAAAAAATTAAAAAACATGGGGTTATTTACATTAAAATGAAAGGAAACCTGGGTGCCATAGGTCATGTAAATTAATTAGGAACCCTTCTATTCTTAAAGGTTTTACCTTAGTATATATTGCATGCAGGGGGCACGTTTCTCCCTTGTTTATTATTCTCATTTGAGGCACTACTACTTATAGAGTTGTGTGATTCTCAACTCTATCCAAACATTTTATTTAATTGAAAAAAATAAATTTTATAAGACATACATCATTGAATCAAATCTTCTTATTTTGTAAAGCATGATTAAATAAACTAAAAAAATATTATGCATAGGTCATAAATACCATTGCATTATATGTATATGGATTAGTAAACCAAAAACTAAATTAATATAAAATTATTCATATTATCAAAGTGAATAAAATTAAAAGGTTCATTGTTAAAATCAACCCACACAGCCAAGTGACATAACTATAATCAACTTTGCATGTAAAAATATTGCATCCAACCATTTCTCTTTCCTTACCAAAATTTATCGCCTAAATTAAAAGAATGAAACTTTGTAGAATTCATGTATGAGAGTAGTACTTCTTTCCATATAAAATTTGAATGAAAAATTAATGTTTTCATTTGCTTATGTAAATTGGGAAATTTCATACCGATCGATCTAAGTTTAATAAATTTCAGGAAGTTTCAATAATATTTTTATTTCCTCATTTCCAAAATCTGAGTCATTGTGTGAAGATAAGAGTGAAATAAAACTATTAATCTAACATATAATTAAACACAAATGGTTATTATTGTTACTTTCAAGACTTGGAAAACACCATAATAAAAGTCATTTAATTTTAGAACCATTAATGTAGAAATAAATTTAAGAGGCTACCAAATTTGGCAAAAAATAACCACGTTCTATGATATACTTTAAGTGATTCTTTCCATAAAAATTTGAAAACATTTCATAAAGTAAAGAAAAATCATTTATATCAACATTATTCACCAATTACAATTATTTTACAAACCTAGGTCACTATATTTAAATAAAATATTTGTATTGCTAGAAAACTCTAAAATATTATATCAAAGGAAAATATATCAAACAAACAACCTACTTTTCCCATTATTTGGTATTTCACTTATAACAAAACTAAATTTTTTTCACTTTGTGACTTCAAAATTAAGAAAGAGATCATTGTTTATAACCAAAAAAACCCCAATTTAAATGTTAAAATTTTGTTTCAGTATGCACCTCTAAAGAGAAATTCCTATGTAAATACATATATTGGAACAAATGTCTAGAATAAGATGCTCATGACAAAAAAAGAATCATCCAAAAATGGGACAAGAGATGAGAAACTTTTTTTTCTTCCATAAAAATTGAAAGCCTTTATCACAAATGAAAAATAATGGCATAATTGATCTTCATATCAAACCCAAAGAATTTGTTAATAAATTCATACATGTTAACATTTTTTTTTGTTTTGAAATCTTCAAAGATAAAAATCTTTTTAAAAATAGTTTCAAATAACATATAATAATAATAAATAAATAAAAAATTATAAAATAAGGTTCAAATCCAAAATTTTAATACCAAATATTTCCTTAGAAACTTTTTTCATATTTGAAATAAATTCCACGACGTACATAGCTCCATTCAATACCAAGTTTAAATACACCCCTTGCTTTAAATATCAACTTGATTCAATTAGACTACGGTTTTATCATTTTAAAGTATTTTTAACTTTTATTTAAGTAAACTAAACTTCATAAATGATCATTATCAATCAAAGTAGAGATCATTTCCACATGATATTTAAATAAAGAATAAAACTTATCCCTTATATTATACTTCAAATCTCATGCCCTTTTTTTAACAGTTTATTCAAGTTTATGTCATTGCCATTTTGAAACTATTTAAAGAATAATTATGTTTTTGAAAGATGGATTTAGATAAGTCAATGAAATCAAAGTCTATTGTATAATTTTTCATTTTTAAAATTTAGAATGATGTTCAAACCATATTTAAATGATTTTTTATTTAATTTTAAGATAAACAACATAATTAATGAAAAAATATGAAAAATATATATTTTAATTGTAATATAAATAAATAAAATGTGAAAATTTCAACACATAATAACAAAAATATTAGATCATAAATTTTTTAAGTAAATATATAAGTTTATCCCTGTCTTATATAATAATTTCAACAAGATATAATAGAGTATTAGAATTTTTCTAAAAGTTCTTTTTTTTAAAAGCAAGGGAAATATATTTTGTGATAATAATATCTTTCTAAATGCATTTTTTATTGATCTATCATTTTTTTTCCATTTATGAACTACAATAGTTTTCTACTACATGTGTATTGAGAACAAATGAGGCATCCATGTTTGATTTTTATAGTGTAAAATTTGTTTTCAAAACTATTTTTTCATACTTTCGATGGTTTTCTTTCCAAAAATTTATTAGTTGTTTGGATTGCATGTATGTAATAAATTTAATCCATGCTTAGTTCATTGAGAAAAATATCAAAAGAAACATAACTTTTAGAAAATATGATTTACATTTTTAGTACAGAGTGAACCATTATATTTATATAGATCAAGTATTTTGGTATGTTTCATTGGCAGAATGGAAACTGTATCTACATTTTCTATGTCTAGTCTTTTTATAATTTTTTGTGTGGTGATGTTCATGAAATTTTCAAATATTTGGAGCAAAGGACTTAGTATCACAAGTTATTTACTTATAAATAGATAATTCAATGGCTAAATTTTCACTATTTCCATACACTAGTGCATCCTTTGTCCATATCAACCAATGAATATGGTATTGCCTCTGTTTGAAACTATGTAACCTATAAGAAGTTAGTAATATCTCAAAAAAAAATTATCTTGACAGAGAATTTATTTGAATGCATTTAATTTATGTTTATAGTCATGACTGCAAGTGATCGGGTCATTTTTTACAAAGAAATCATCATTTTTAATATCATCGTGTTGTGGCTTTCCCACAACTAATGATTTCCTATGTTATTTATATAGCTATGTCAAGGTAGTTGTAAGAGACTACCAACTATGATTTTCACTTTGGACAACATGTCTAGGCATTCAACATTTAGTGGAATAATTTAATATATGTCAAAGGTAACAAACAAGCTAAATGAAACATTACACCACTTGCATTTTAAGTAGCCTTGCCTATGAATGTTACAATCAAAACCTTTGGTTTGATAAGGTTGTTATTGATCAAGTTATTATAGATATAAACCATAGTTTTAGAGGTCAATTTGGTAGTGAAGGTTTTACCTAAACCATCACCACTTGTCAAGAAAAGGTACGATGGAATTTCAATATTATATATTTTTTTAAATGTAATATCTTTAATAATTTCTTATTATTTTTGGTTTAACATTTTCATTTGTCCAAACTATGTTACATTGTCTGTTATGGGTAGATGTTTACCAATTTCAAAATGTCCTAGTTTATTTTTATATGTTATTTAATTATGCAAAGATCAAGATGTATATAATATTTTTCATATGAATATTCTTGAATTTATAGAGTCGATAATGTTTCAATAAATGAATGGATATCATATTATAATCAATGAAAAATATTGCATATCACCCCACTTTGGGTTTATGTCACAAGAAAATATAGATTCAATTTGTGTTATGATTTTGAGATGAAATGTATATGTTTTGTGCCATGATAAGAAACCATTTTCGAGTCCATCTTTAGTTTCATGAAATGGAACATAGATGTTGTTAATTAGATAGGGTAAAAAATGGGTTTTAAAGGGTCCTATAACCTAAACAACAAACATATATAGAAAGATAATCCAAAATAAAAAACATATAGGAACAAACATCCCCTAGGAAGTTGCCAAACTTCCACCAAAAGTTGATAAAAAGCCCTTAACTAGCATGCGACTAAAATAGAATAGGGAACACCCAAAAAACTAAATGGAGATTCATCAAAAAAAATATTCTACCAAAGCCACATGTCTGATCTATTATTTTCTTTATTGTATCAACTTTATTCAAACTCTATTAAGTATGTTTTCATGGCCCCTCCATACTATCCTTCATGTCTCTCTTATTTATATTGGATCCTTTGCCTTATTTTTGCTTTTCATTGTCTTTGGTTTGGCCTTTTCCAACTTGATCAGTTATTCTTCCTCTTTAAATTTGGTGCTCTCAAAAGTAAGGGCTTCCTCCAAATCTAGATTCAACATGATGGTGGATTTTTGCCACACCTCACTTGTGCTCGTACAAACTCCAAAAGTCTAGATCTTGACTATTTCCTCCCTCATTCCTCTAGTTTCTTCTTTCAACTCCCTCCAAATATCCATTTGTTGGGACACTTTGAACTCCAAGATAGAAACCTTGGCCTCCCATTCATTTGTTTTGATGCTCCTTCACAAAGAAGATTTCTTGATACCCCCCTCTTAGCTTCACCTTAGGTTTTAACCACCTTCTTTTTACCTTTACCTTTTCCTTTGTCCTTGCTCCTAGTACAAAAATTCCATGAGACATTTCACGAGAGGGAAATATTTTTCTCATCCTTGTTACATTGAGACTTCTTCTTGATGCCTTCCAAGGAAACCTACTTTCCTTTACTCTTCACCAATTTATTTTCAATGTGTTGAGTTATGACAATATGCTCCCTTAGCTCTTCCTCCAAACTCACTAGCCTCTCCTCCAAAGCCTCACTCTACTCCTCATTCCTAAGTTGTTTGCCTTCCCTACCCAATAAAGGCTAGCCCACTTTGAAACTGAGTTAGATCAGTGTGTGGTGGATAATATCCCCTAACATATTCTATTAAAATGCCATAAAATAATTATCATGGGATGTGAGAAGGAAATAAGGACAAATGACCTTACAATGTCCCTTTAAGTCATTGAGTAACATGAAGTGATGTGAGTAAAGGATCATATACTTTCCTTCCATAGTCAATTATTTAATTATCTACAAACATATGACCATCCATGGGAATGTAAGTTTCATACATAAATAACCCTTTTTCATCTCCTAAGACTCATCATTAGAATTGAAAAATCCTTTCATCAACTCCCCCTTACTATGATTGTCTTTAAAATATTTTATCCCATCATAGGACATACCTATGACCTTCCCAATTACTTCCTCATAGATGTTAATGATCACCCCCTCATTCTTATTACCCTTTTGTCCTATCTTAAAATGAATTAATTGGAAATTATGGGGTCAAACCCCACAATTCTCTACATATAATTCATCAGTATGCATTTTTTTAGAATGAACCATATAGAAGGGTCACCCCTCACCTATGCACACAAGATAGGATAAATACGATCTCTCTCACCCCCATGGTAGCAGTGTGTTGTTCACTTGTATTTTACTTGATACTAGCATGTGACATTCCCAAAAGTTACCCAGTAGTACTCAAAATAATGAAATGGATAATAAAAAAATTAATGATTTCATGCATATCATAAATTAAACTGGTTTGCCTAACTAGGAAATGATTAGGGGCATCATTACCAAATATGACACATTAAAAAAATCCATGCATCAATTAACAAAAATAATTTGAAGTCACCCCTTCATAGGGACTAAATTCCTTTATGACATCATACATTAAAATATTAATAATATGACTAAGGAGGTCTCCTATCTTGTACCATGAATTGAAACTTGTACTACCAACCCCTAAGTTAGCCATAACATCAGGACCTTTATTTCCCTCCCTACATATGTGGGAGATCTTGACCTCCATGATCATTTCTAAAAGAATCTTAGCATCTAAAATTTCTCCCTGGATGGTTTGGCTAGGCTAAGATTTTCTATAAAGATACTTTAAAATTTTCATCAAATTGGCTTCAATGGTAAGCTTATCGATATGAATATTGGCTACCATTTTTATGCCCCAAAAAGTTACTCTATCTTCTATCATGTGGTTAGATTAGATGCCCAAGGGATTTGTAAAATCTGTCACAACATTCCCTTAAGTAACTTTCTCTACAATATTTCTCATTATCTAAATGTGTATTTTAATTGACAAACTGCATGGCATGTGGGTTTACCTTTGTTTATGTTTTTTTTTCCATTTTTGTTGTATACAATAAAAATAAATTCAACAAAGCAAATGCTATGAATAGATGTTGGATGTATAATATAATAGTCTATAATAGAGTTACACATAATTTTTTCATGATTTTTAGGTTCTTGATATAGTAAAATCGATTCACAAATTAGGTGAATATTCCACACTAAGTTTCAGAAACATGGATCTTATAATCCTAATTCACTTAGTGATTGATATACGATTAGTTTACATATTAAAACAAAGATTTAAAAAGTTCTAAAAATAAATGTGTAGAATATTGAACATAATAAGGAAACAAAAGTAACATAAATTATAATATGAATTCAATATTTGACTTAGAGAAACCTAGTGTGGGAAAAACTCCAGTGGGTGAGGAAAATGAACTCTTCTTCCACTATGAAATTCAACAAATATACAATTTATTGCCAAAAATTGCCTTCATGGTTAGATTATTCACCACCACGTTATCCAAATCTTAGTACAAAAAATTGATTCACACTTTTTTAGATACTTCATAGAGAACCAATACAATTGAAAAAATCACTCATAGATAGGAAATAATGAGATAAAATGAAAAAAGGACCAATAATTAGAACTTTAAATGTGAATCTATCTCTAAGACTTCTCACTAAATTCTATGGTTTCCTCTTCCTTCAACAAAGGTTATACTTATGCCCTCTCACCTTGGAACCCACCAAATAGCTCAAACAAACCATCATAAGGAAGTGGGAAGTTTTTTAACCATTCACATTCTTATATTTTATATGGTGGAAAATCTATGCAATATGAATACCAATGGTTAAAAAATATCTAGGGTATTTATGCAACCACCGTAGCATTTTTTATATCGTCACCTATAAATGTTGGCAGTTACATAACTATCAGGGCAGTTACGTAACCTCCACTAGCATAAATTGATGACTTCATCATTTATGACAAACATCTTGATTCAAGGGCTATAAATTTATGAATTCATCATCATGAGGATGTTTATATCATATTCATACTAAATCTATGACTATATGTTCTCTTAACTAATGTTTTAACATGAATTATCTTACAATAGTGTCTTACAAGCATGGGTTACATAAATTGGGCATGATGGAAACATATAACAAGTATAACTAGTATATTAGATCCCTATTTTGATCATACCTCCCAAATTTGAGAATTTTAAGTCCCTAAACACCTTAAGAACTCTATAACTAAGGAAAATATTCCCCACATCTTCTCTAAAATATCATTTGGATTTTCCTTGTAGCTAACTCTTTAACCAAACTAGCCAATTATCTTGCACTCCTCTTCTTGTTGTCCTCTCATTTTGTGGCATAATTTCCTCTAATTCCATCTAACTATTAAGAGAGAATTATTTAATTTAATGTAACAAAATCCATTCATCTTCATTTTCTAACATAAAAGGCTCAAAGAGACATAATTTCTCAACATTAACAACTGAATAAATATTCATATAAGGAGGTGAATCAAGTGTAAGTGCATTATTTCTCACATCTTCTATAATTTAAAATGGACCATACCTAAGAGGCTTAAGCTTATTATCATTATATTGGATTCCCTCTCTACTAAAGTGTAACCATATCCTGTCTCCAAACCATAATTTATGCTCATTCTTATGTTGATCATGCCTTAATTTGTACTTATCTTATGATTCATTTAACCTTTGTTGCACTTGGAGGTGAATTTTATAAATTTTGTCATTCAATTTTTCATATTTGTGGACTTCTTGATCCACTTCCCATTTCCTTTATATGGTTTTCTCAAAACAACATCAAATGCACATGGAGGTAAGTAGACCAAAAAACAATTCAAACAGATTTTTACTAGTAGAATAATGTATTACCATGTTATAAGAATGTTGAATATACATGAAATTTATAAACAAATACTTAGTATGCTTCATATTTTACCTCTCAATATTTATACCAAATTATTATTCACAAATTTGGTCCTCCCATTGGTTTGTGGGTAAAAATAAGTAATCTATTTCAACTTGGTATTCATTGTCTCCCACAATGTGGCCTAAAACTTACCAAAAAAATATTGAGTCATGATTTGAAACTATACAACTAGGAAAATAAAATTTAATTCACACATTAAATCAATTTCATCACTACCTATGAGGATTTTCTTATTAGGAATAATAATACACATCTTATTAAACTGGCCCACAACCACAAAGAGATAGTCATGCCCCTTGACATAGGTAATCTGCCTATAAAAATTCATAAAAATGCTTTCCCATAGACTATAAGGAACTGATAATAGCATATACAAACCCAAAATCATTTTATTAGGCTTGATTGTACTGCATAACACACATCCTATTATGAACTTAGCAACATCAAAATGCATATTAGGTAAAATAAATTTACCTTTGAAGATGTGCAATTGTGTTAGTAACATTAAAATTTAATCATTTTTTTGAAGTATGAGATTCCCTCATTAGTTGAATTCTATCCTACTTAGGCACACACAGCTTATACAACTTGTAGATAAGCCCATATTGAAGATAAAGAAAACCTCATTGGGCTCAAACCCTACACCTTGGGACCTCTTTACTTGGAAAAAAGGCTCTCCAAAATATGCTTCATGCTCATATCCATATACATAATACTCACACTTAAAATGATAAATAATATTTATGGTGCCATGGAAAAAATTAAAGGAATTATAGATAACATTTCAAATATTTTTTTAGTCACATGTTTCATATATTTGATAATCAAATGTTTTTTTTATATAAAAAATACCCATCCACTTATAGGGTGTAGCTTGCTTGAAAATATTGGAGAGGATGGTGATCCATGTGAAAATAATTTCCATAACCATAATATAATTTTTACATTTATTGATCGATTAAACAAGAGCATATAGTCATTTATCATATGAATAATAATTTAGAATTACACCATGGAATAACTTTGGATAGTGACATAACCTCCGTCTAGGAGGAAAATCCCCATAAGATAGTTAATAACATCCACATACACCTCCAAGGGAAGATTCAAGTTAGGAAAATCTAATACCAAATCATGATTAATCTTGTGTTTGAATATATCAACTGTATCTTGTTGTTTCTTACCCTAGATAAAAGTTTTACCACTTGTTGTCATGGCATGCAAAGGTATGGTTGTGGATAAGAAATTATTGATGAAATTACTTAAATATTTAATCACACCAAAAAATATCCTTGTTTCAATCACATTAGAAGGATTTGGACAATTCATGATGGCCTATACCTCTAATGGATCAATCCTCAATTCCTCATATTCAAACACATGTCGTAATAAGAAAAGTGATTTTTGGGAAAACTCGCATTTATTATCATTTAACACTAACATGTTTTTCTTAAAAATTTGAGAAACCTATTTTAAATGATCAACATGATCATCAAACCTTTTGATAAAATTAAGAATATCATCCAAATACATAATAACAAAAGAATCAACTCAGACTAATGTAGTTCTCCCTTTAAGAAAGATCATATGAATGAAAATAGAAAAAATGACTAGAATGTTCGACAAAGGATGTCCTCAACCTATAATAAAAAAATTTAGACTTGGTAAAAGACTATAAAATTGTATAAAAAATTAAATAATTATTTTTACTTATAAAATAGATTCTTTTGATATCATAAAGATAGAATGATTGTAAGAGAGTGCCAGGTCCTTTCAAGTGTGACCTTTGATGTGATTTTATAGAGAAATATTTTGAATTTTTTTTTTATAATTAACCTATTTATATACATGGATAATATATTAGTAAGTGTTTCATTTTTAAAATGTAGTTTTTAGAGTTCAAGAGATAAGTATACACGACTAGACAGGTGCACAATGCACACCTGTTTGCCTACCACAGACTTGTCCTAAAATAACAGAGGCTTATGAAATGAGAGTGATAGTAAAGTTTCTAATGAATAGGAAAGAAATAGGAAAGTCTATAATTTCTTAGTAATTGTATTAATTTTAAGGATTTCATAGGTATTGCATTATATTAGAATGGAGAATTGGCTAAAAAAATTAAATATGTCAAGGACAAGCTTTGTCGAACATTTATTGATTAAATTTTAGTGTCTACAGATAAATACAAGGAAAAATATTCTTGATCATATGATAACATGCTTGTAATTTTCCCTAACATCATTGTTCAAAATATCATAAATTATCTAATAATGGCTTATATCCACCAAAAATAGTGAAAATTACCCTGAGAAAGTCTTTAAAAAAATTCATAAATAAATCATCAATCTCCTTGATGTTAAACTCATTAATCTTTTAGATTATTTTTAATGATTTTCTAAAATATACCTCATTGGAATAAAATCATCATGGTAACTTATATATGAATTTAATTGTGTGATCTCAACTTAGCTTGTCCCAAGGAAAATTTCCCACTACTCTAAATCAACTCCATTGTTGATTTTACATATGGATATGAGATGTTCTCCATCATGGATGTTTTTTTTGGGTATAATTAGAGTCATATCTCTCTTTAATATTAATATAAAACCATATTCACTCTCAAGTGGGGCATACATTTTTATTTCAATATGCTCTTCAACCTTAAAATATAAGGGCAACCTATCAAAATTGCATGACTCTTATTTTGCATGATCTCATTCACAAGATATTTAAGACTTATTTGGATGATCTCCTATCAAAATATAAGTGTCACAAAGATCACCTTCATGAACTGGGAATCATCTTTGAAAGCTTAATTAAGTAAAACATTAAAATTAATCCCAAAATGTGTGTTTTAGATGTTACACAGAAATATTTTATGGGTTTTTGTCTCTAGAATAGGGATTTACATAGATACTTATAAGATCAAATCCATCATAGACATATATAGGATAGTTTTTATAACTCAAATGTTTAATTTTTTATAATCTTGGGAAAATTTAGATATTCATCCCAAAATTATCCTATCAAACGCATTCAATTAATTCTTTCCTCAATGAAAGTGTCAATATTGAGTGGAGTTATCTTTCCAAAATACCTTTGACACATGGAAAAATATTTACTAAAAAATATTAACTTATCACCTTCATCCAATTATCACCCTCTCATCTTGTACACATCTTTTACCCCTTCTCTATTGTGGAAATGATTTTACAAAAAGATGAGTTCAAAAAATTATACTCAAAATATTAATTTAGGCATGCATTGATTGTTTATGAGACCTAATACATCATGGTTTAGTATGATTGTATTGATTTCTACTTTTACACTTAAACTCTTTGACATTATATTATTTATCAAATAAATTACACCATACTCAATTCATACCCCCTTCTCTATTTATTCTCCAAGGCTTTCTTACCTAGTGATATAATTAACAAATGGATGACTCTCTTGATGGATTTTCCCCTTTAGAACATTACTCATAAAATAATAAAGGGTAAATTAATCACTAATCAAATTTCCACTGAAACCCTTACTCTCAAAATCAATATCAAAATTTCTCTTCTCAATGAGTATGTCCTCTTCATCTAAGGTTTTGATTAAGCCATAACTAGTTTAGATTATTTTCACAGTTTCATAGTGGATCTCAAGGACTAAGCCATCTAAGAACAAAATTTTAAACTATATCAACCTAAATCCACCAAGCAAACCAAACAAGATTTCCAATAAAAATTCACATTTGAACAACATGAGGATGCTTGGACACTCCATTTGATAGAGCTAATTTCCTATAGGGAGCGAAGGTAGGATGTGTCCTTTACAATACTTTTGGAAATATATTCCCTATAATATGTGTTCTAAACTTTGATGTTACAAATAACATGGCTAAATTAAAATCTTTAATTCTCGGTATGCAAGAAACCATTAATCTAGGCACATCTTATCTAAATGATTTAGGTGATTCCAAAGTTGTATGTCACTAGGTTAGTGATGATTAAAAATGAAAACTTGGAAACCTTAAATCATTTGATGATTTTTATAACAATCTTACTAGGTAATTTATGTCATTTCCCTCTTGGAAATCCTAAGAGAACAACACACTATCATTAATTCTCTTACCTCTTCAACCTCCCTTTTTCACTAGCATAAAGCCTTACATGATATCCAATTTATTATTCAGATGTGTAAATCCCCATGTTTATTAATTCCTAAGGATGATTCCCTTATATTTCATATTGAGGTTTTCACCACTTGACAAACTCATTGGTAAAAATACATCATCTAATTGCTTAAGAATTAAACGTACCCTTTTTAGGTTTATTCCCATGAAAATTTTAAAAAAAATCAAGAAATCCTTCAAGTTTTTTCCTTAAAAATAACATCTTATACCATTTTAACTCTAATGGCACACCACTCCATTGTATTATTGAAGATGAGGTCCGTATTATTCTTGAGAAAGCACCTGAGGAATTTGTAGAGATCACTGCATCAAACATGATACAAATCGAAAATTCCTACACATGGATTATTATTCACTAGCACTTGAAAAATATGCCATCACCTTTTATAATAAGTGTAACCATTGCCAATTACATGATGATCTTATCCATTCTCCTCCAATTAAGCTTTAGACTCTTGAATTTCCATGGACTTTATCTATGTGGGGATTAGATGTCATCAACATATTACCTCAATTAAAAGATGGTCACACATTCATTATTACTTTTACTATGTAATTTACCAAGTGGGTTGAAGTTATACCCATTGGTAAGGTTACTAACATCACAATATCCAAGGTCATCATTAGTTAGATATAATTTTTTTCTTTGGAATTCTTCAAATCATCATATCTGACAATAACTAGAATTTCAAGAATAAAGAAATGAAACAAGTTTATTTAAAATTTCACACATTTTTTTTACTTCTTATCATCCTCAGAGCTATGGCCAAGTCAAATAAAACAAAAATATCCTTTACAATATCATACAAAATATTATTTGACATTCTGAAAAAAATAGGCATTTCAAGCTTTATCCTACACTTTGGGCCTATCATAGTAGTATTCTCACTTCCATCAAGGAAAATCATTTTTATCCATTCTATGGCTTTAAAATTATCTTACCACTAGAGGAGTTACTCTCATTTTTTATTTATATTCATGGTATAATTCCAAATGAATTATTCATGAATCCTTCCTTCATGCTTTAGACCTAATTGATGAGGGATGTGTGAATGTGTTAGAGTAGGTTATTTACCTTGGCTCATGTTCACCTAGGTGCTTTATTTTATTATTCCCACCCACTTATGTGTAGATATTTCATTTATTTTATTTTAAATATCATAAGATAGTAAATATTTATATATTAGATATTATGGGGTTAATTTTTAGTTATTTCTATCCTTTAGAGATAGTTATAGTTCTAGGTTTGATCTCTAGCTTGATCTCTTAGTTATGATTGATTACTTAGCTTGATTTGTTAGTTATGATTAATCATTTAACTTGATCTCTTAGTTAAGATTGATCTTCGTTTCCTATATATACAAGGCTCTTTCATTGTATTTGATAAAGTTATGGAGATGTAATATATGATATAACTACTCTTTATTTTGCAACAAAACTATAAGTCTATTATTTCAAATTATTATTGTTATGAATATGATGTTATGCTAATACCTAAGATCTTGTGGTTTGAAACACTTTATTTTTCATTATTTTAATGGTATTAGAGAAGTCTTCAATAACCACTACTTAGATCTTTATTTTTTACTTGCTTATCATCTACTTTTATCTTTCATTACTGAGTATTCTCTTCTCTTACGTCATCTTTGGATGGTCTTGAGAATCAGAGAGGTATGCAAAAAAATCTAGTTTTTCGGGAGGCTTCTTATTTTTGTATTTTTCATTGTAGGTAAATTTTAGAGATTGTAAGAGTATATCAAAGCTCACCAATGCATCCATATTATCTAAGAAATATATATCAGTTCCAATTTCATCCCACTTGGATATCAAAGGCAAAATCTACAAGTTTTTTATAAATTCATTTTTTACTAAAAATGACCATTATTTTTTAGAATATGAGAAAGTTGTAAATGATCACTTATAATTTCTTTTGGATTTTGTGCATATTATTTTCTAATTTTCATAATATTTTGAAAATTTTAATTTCATTAAGAATTTCAAATGTTATCTTAGGTTTACTGAGCAGTATTATTTTTACAAAAATGATTTTTCTTTCTTTAATTATGAGAAAATTGTATACACTCAATACAATTTTTGAGTTTTGTGAGCCTTGTTTTCATCTTTTCAAAACATTTTTAAAATTTGGATTTCATTATAGATTAAAAATGTTAATATAGATTTACTGACTCTAGTATTATTCAGTAAAAAATCTTTGTGGGGAGATTTTTTAAAGTGATTTTTTTATTGTTTTTTTAATAAAATAATATATATGTATGATTTTTTGATTATTTTTTATTAAAAATAATATTTTGTATTTGGGAGACAAGGATATATTGTATTTGTTTATTTTATGGGCATGCATCTTATTTAGATCTCATTTGTTGAAGATCGGAGGGTGAGGCCTAGTTTGGGAGGTGGTCAAACCCCCTCACAAAAAAATAAACTATCTCCATTGATTTCACTCTCTTGATTTCACTCTATTATGGATGCATTGTCATTTGAGCCCAACATTAAATTTTGTATGTGCTTTGTAATTGTTTAATATTTTAGGGTGAGGTTCATTCTGATAGGTGATCAAATCCCCTCACAAAAACACTTTATTGCACTTATGCTCATTTATCTATACACTTGAAGATGCATTTTTGGAAAAGTTCAACATCTTGCATTGTTTGAATATGTTTTTGGTACAACTTGTGTTTTTATCCCACACTACTCCCTTATTTTTGGAGTAACTCTCATAATTTGTGATGACTTTTTTGACAGGTTGACAGTATCCTTGTCTAGACTTATTCTAGTGTATACATTATCTTTATTGTTTTCATTTAGTGTTTTTTGGGGATATATTTTACTTACACTAAATTATAAAGTGTCATGGAGGTTTGTTTTTACAGCCTAGTCTACCTTCATGTGTGCATACCTTAGTTTGTGCACCCTTAACTAGTTGAGTTGTCATTCTCTCCCATCACATTATGACCATTTTTTTAGATTTCTCATTTATACATGGTTATCTTATTCAGACACTTTGTTTGTCAGAACTCATATGAGGATTGTTATGTCTCACTATCATTCTTGCTAACTTTTTATGTAGTGACACTAGTGTGATATCCCCACCAATCTTTGTGTTCACATCTCACCATTATTTAGTCCACTTCTTTAGAGACTTTCATTTCCATCTTCTCCTAGTTCAACATTCTTTGTGAGGATTCTAATAGCATGGTTACTCCATTGTTTATATTATTTATTTATGCATTGCTCCCTTATTTTTGGAGAAACTCTCATGATTTATGATGACTTCTTCGATAGGTCAAAAATCTTCTTATTTGGATCTATTCTAGTGTATATAATTTCTTCATTATTTTCATTTGTTATTTTTAAGGATATATTATACTTGCACTAAATTATAAAGTGTCATGGGGGTTTTATTTTTATAGTTTAGACTACCTTCATTAATGTGTACCTTAATTTTTGCACCCTGTACTATTTTAGTTTTCAGTCTCTCCCATCACCACTAGGGCCATCTTCTTAAGAGATTTTATCTGCAATTTTTAGATTCCTCCTTTGTATATAGGTATCTTATTCAGACACTTTATTTTTTAGAACCTATATGAGGATTGTTATATTTCAGTTGAATTCTTGGTAACTTTTTGTGTAGTGACAATAGTGTGACATCCCCACTAGTATTTGTGCTCACTTCTCACCATTTTTAGTCCAAATTTTGAGAGACTTTCATTTCCATATTCTTAAAATTTAGTATTGAGGGAAGGTATTTAGGTAAAGGTTCCTTGGGTTCATCATTCTAACCAGTATTATAGAGTGCAATGTTCATGTATAGTGATCCTTGTATTTAGCACCACTCTTAGTTTAACTTGGAAGTTATATCGACTCAACATCTATGTATTCTAGAAAGATGGATTGGCATCTATAGGGACACTTGTCATCACACTGCATCTATTTTTGTGTATAAGTACCTTATCAGGTCCTATTTTCAAGACTTATTTTCTCTTTTTTGGGGGGAGTTTTTTTACTATGGGTTGTCTTCCTTTCTCCACTTTATGAGAGATTAATTCATGGATATATTGTACACAAGTACCTAATTAGGCCTTGTTTTTGGGAATCATATTGTGGATATGTCACTTTATTTTTGGCCCCTAGCTTCACTTGAGGGGGTTGTTAGAATAAGTTATTTATCTTAGCTCATGTTCACCAACGTGCCTTATTTTAGTATTCCTACTCACTTATGTGTGGATATTTCATTTCATTTATTTTAGCTATTATGAGATATTACATATTTATATTTTAGATATTATCTTTTATATATTATCTCTGACTTGATCTCTTATTTATGATTGGTCACTTATCTTGATCTCTTAGTTAAGATTGATATTCTTTGCCTATATATGCAAGGCTCTTTCATTATATTTGATGAGGTTATGGAGATGTAATATATGATATAGCTGATCTTTGTTTTGCAATCAATATGTAAGTCTATTATTTTAGATTATTGTTGTTATGAATATGTTGTTATGTGTATTCATCTAAAATGTCACTTGAGCACCAAGAGTGTTACTTGAGACCACCCATCCCTATTTTAGCCCTAGACCTATCATAGGGAATATTTAGACATTTATCCAACTTTTGTATAGGCCTTATGCATCCATAGACATCTCAAAATTAGTCTCAGATCCTTCCTTAGGCATCTAGGCCCTTTGCCTCAAGTTCTACCACCTGGATATTAGCACCATAATTGGACACTAAAACCACAGTGTTAGTGTCCTAGTTGGGAGTTATTGTCTTTTTCCCTATTTTTATCCCCAATGGATATCTTTTGAATCCTAAAGACACCTAAGGTCAGCCTAGACCTATTTAAAACCCCACACAAGCACCATATCAATATATATAAATGAATTTCAACCTTTTATTTACTATATGGAAATCATATGCAAATACAAACAAATAAACTTCGAACAAGTGGGGCACAATCAAGGTTATTAATCCTTATTTTGCTCTACTTTTACATATAGTCGTCTAAGCTCAAAATACATAGATTTATATTCTTAAACCCCATTCAAATCACTCAAACCAACATTCATACTAGCTTCACTTACACTTGCACCAGCACTTAGATGGGGAGAACTACATTGGGATTGATCCCTCCTCAGAGTATTAGTATCATCATAGTAGGGTGTTAAAGATGTCTATCCTACCCAACTAACATCACTTTTTTACTACTTATGCCAATCCAATACCCTAATCGCATGAAGTTCTAGGGTTTTCATATAAAATCATTCAAAACATGTCATAGATAGTGAAGCAAGGTTCATCCACACATGAATAAGCTTGGTAGATTTAGACACAGGTTCTCCCAGAAGTACATATTAGTTCTTACATAGAAGACATCAGTGCAAAAAGTGGACATTAACACCATAATGTTATTGTCCAAGGTAAGGTGATATTATCCAAGAGGGTTTATGACACTTGGATCTTATTTGAGACACTCAGACCAACTCATGTACTAGCTTCTAGCTTTCATATACTTTGTCTCAGGTAGTTTCTAGCTAAGTATTCATTTGTGTCATTCATTACTATTATTATAAATAACATATTAGCTTAGTTCTTTCACAAATCAGTGGTTATTTTTATTGCATATTTTATAACCTAATTTATTATACTTAGATCCTTTAACAACCTAAGGATTAAAATCCATAAACTCTTAAAAGTTAAATCATTTGGTGAACCTGACTTACTTCAAACATATTACTTAAAAATCTGGTGTACCACTAGGGTTTCTCTTCTTATTTTCATAGTATACTCAATTTTTAGTTTTTAGCCTTTCATTATGATTATCATGATGAAATCCATTTTCTAATTTTTGGTGCAAATTTTGGTGGTTTATATTGCATGCCTATTACCTACCATTTGTATAAAGATGCACATGTATGTCACTCCTTTCATGGATCATGTTATAACTAAACTTATTTTACACAATGGTCAATCACACCTTAATCCCCCCTTTTATGGAGAGCATTGTTACATGGATCACTTTGAGTTACATCCAGTTATTACTTGATGATAGAGAGCTCAGAGGACTCTCTTTGTTTTACCTCAACCTTGACTAGTTGATTACCTTTTCTCACACCCTACCTCTACTACTCGCCCTCAGCAAATAGTAGATCCTATGGTTTGAGTTGTTACTAGATGGAACAGGATGCTTCCTCAGCCTATACAAAAATAACATAATCCCACCATCCCTCTTCATCCCAAAAACACTACAATGGGACCTATAGATCAACATAGAGCATTTGATATTGTGGATCAGTTGAAAAATACATCAGCTAAGATTTTTATATTGGAATTACTCTAAAATTCAACCATTTTCAAAGATATTCTTTTTCAAACACTCAATCATGCATCTTTGCCTCATGACACAGATCCAACTTACTTCACATCTATCATGAACATCATCAATGGCATTGAAGACATTATATCTTTTGCCAATGAGGATTTTAGCTCATAGTCAATTATTGATTATAATCTACCACTCTTCATTCAGGCACAAATCAAGACCACCACTATTAAACAAGTTTTAATTGATAGTGGTTTAGGACTTAACGTATGTAACCTCACTTTTCTACAAACTATGAGGGTTGATATATCATCCATTCAGAATAAATATAAGAACATTAGAGGTTTTGAGGACATTCTTAGATAGATATTGGGCTTTATTATATTGGATATTATGGTTGTGCTAAAAACCCTACCTTCATAGTTTTAGGTGATGCCTAATCATTTACACTACAACCTATTACTTGGGATACCTTGGATACATGCTATGTTGGTCGTACCCTCTACCTTGCATAAATGCATTAGAGTTTTACATGATGTATACTTATACACTTTTCTAGTAGATAATCAACCATTCAAATATCATAGTCACCATTCTTACCATCCTGAGTACATCTTTAGATGGGACACCTCATGTTTTTATAAAGTCCCCACCTCACAATATTTTGATTGAGGAGATGCATACATATGAGGTTGGGGAATCTAACACCACTATTCATACACCCTTTCTAGATCCTCCTACAACATAATTACCTTCACCTATGATGGAAGAGGACCTTCCTATAGTATAGTTATCCCTACCCACAATGAATGATGGGATTCCCACATTGCAGTTACCATTAATTATTAATTCAAATGAAGTATATATTCAAAACTCTAAGATAGTTTTTAAGTCCACCATAGAGGATGATCCAACACCCATTGACATTTATGATTTTGTATGTGGATTGAGCTTCACAACAGTTTACCCTAGAGAGTACAAAGATGATTCTAAGTCACTCATGCCTTTTCCCACACATGTAGCACCACAAGTTCATAGTCTTACAATTACAGGCCCAACCACTCAATTACATTTAGAGGTATACACTTAGTACATATGGTTACATCTATGTATATTGACCTGGTTATACAAATATAAGCAAGTAGTTCACAAGATAGACCACATCATATTTTATAGATATTTTTTGATAGAGGATTGATGGCATTATCCACAGTTCATCATAGATCTATTAGCAGATTGTCATAGTAGGATGTTAGACCCTTTTATCATTTTCATAAGATTATAGGACATGATACATATACATTCTCAACATTACAATATAAGTTGAATAAGCTCAAGTCTTAGGGCACTATTCAAATTACGCATCCTCCACCTCCATTAGTACATGCACCATAATGGAATCTTTGCTGACATAGATATTCATGGAACAATCTATTGACTATCCAAGTTTTCATTTAGGATTGATACATCCCTCATGTTGTTATATATGAGGATTTAGATCCCAACACTTGCACATTGGCATTCTTACAGAACATAAGACACTAAGAGAATGAGTTACAACATGCTATACATTATCAAGATTCCTTAGGACATATCACACTACCAGTTGCATATGGCCCAAAGTCAGCCAACACTTTACTCTTTGTCATGATTAGAGTCACTCATATACATGTTAAACTTGGTAGCACATGGTTATAGGAAATGGATGCCTTAGTTGATCACATAGATAGGTGTTTGGCTTTCATTCATGAAGTACACATAGTTCACATTTTACACAATGGATCATATGAGAATCATATATTTTGTATAGATAACCCACAATATAATATGGTTTACACTAGGACAACATGGGAGGCTTCTTTAAAAATGGAGAAACAGGTCATTTGGATGACATAATCTATACTAACACCAAGGATAAGGCCATAGTTATAGAATAAATGTGTTATGATGATCATGATGATGATGATTTATTTGAGTTTGGGAAGATTTAGTATCCAACATTGGATGACCTCCCACTAGATCCACCATATGATTATCCACATCCCATGGATTTTCTCTTAGGTCTATAGAGACATTACACTTCATTTGCACATTATCTCATTTATTTCCAATTTTCACTTGTACATAGATTATTTTGTTATTGCTTCTTGTATATATTTTCATTTTCATGTTGCTTGTACATAGATTATAATCCATAAAGTAAAAAAATAATATAATAAGTCAAAAACATAAAAAAAATTAAATAGTTGGATAGAAAATACAAATTATAGGTTGTATGCATTTCCATGTTTACATTTCTTATACTTCCAGGTAATTCATATGTTATCTATGTTATTGTAGTCATTTTTATCATATATACATGCTTCACTTGTTCTTATTGAGTGTTCATATATTCTTATAGGACCCAGGTCCACCACATAGATCCATATTTACTATTATTTACCCACTGGGGGCATATACACAGGTTCTTAATTCGACACATTCACCCAGTTTGGGGCATCCTATACATAGTTCCAATTTCTAGGTTATATCTTTCTATGTTTTGTATCATATATTTAATATTTTTATATTTTGATATTGATCATCCTACACTACATAGTTTATTTTCTGACTACTAATATTCTAGACTCAGTTTATGTACATTGTTTCTCTTACATAGATTTGTACCACATGTTCATATATACTTTCATTTCTAGCTTTACTAGCTTAGACTTGATTGTGCCTCTATGCTTATACATCTACTTGAGGGCATGTGCATATGCCATTATTCTATGCCACTTCCTTTCATTGTATGTGTGCTTTGGACATGTTCCCATGTCCTTGTGTGTGCCTTCATGATTGTGTATGCAGACATTTAAACATGTTCTTCCATGTGGCTCCACTCCAACTTGTTTTTTATTTATGCATGTGGACATTTAAATATGTCCTTATACATCTTGCTTTCTCATATTTAGTGACATTTACTGATGTCACTTGTATTGTGTCCCCTTGGCCTACTTTTCATGCCTCATGTGTGTTGTATGTATGATTTAATCTATACTTCATGTCTATAACACTTGTCTCTTGCTTATTAAACATTATAGTCTTATATGCCATGAGGGACCTCATGCATCTCCCCTTCCCCCTTGGGTGACTTGATGGACATAATGCCCCATACCCATAGGTAGTTACTCAATTTATTACTTAGATTTTTTGTCCATACACATGTTTACATTATTATATCTATCTTGATAGCCTTTTGAATGTTAGATCTGACATACCTCATACATTACCAACTTATGTTGAATGAAACCAATACAAATTATATTGGTTTATTATGCAGATATCATATATGCTCAAGCTAACACATATCATGTAGAGATTTTTATTTTGATGATAGTTCTTGCACAGGTTAAACAAATCCCCTCAAAAGAGGGTGTATTCACAGAGGTTTGTCATAGAGATCAACCCATCTAAATGCACTAAAATTATAATTTTCAGCATGTAGGCACATAATACAGAGCTCAAATTCAAGAAAACATAGTGGAAAATAGTTAGAAAAATATCAAAGTCAATTTGACAAAAAATAGAACAGTTTGACACTAGTGCCATAATGCTACTGTCCAAGGTATGACACCACTATCTAGTAACCCTAGAAACTATAAAATCTAGATTTTACAAAAAGGTACATTAGGTATAGTCTAGGTTTGCATAGATTCAGTTATAAATTATCAATTTGTGTTCACTTATGCACAAAATCATACCAGTTTGTTTAGATTTGGGAATCATGCATGACATGATCACTCCCATTTCTATTTTAGATACTCAGATATAGATTATTACAACTCAATCTAGAATCCATATGCTAAGATATCAAATTTAGGGGGCATGTGTGTATAACATTGTTTCTGTATACTCACTTATGCACCAGTCAATCAAATGGAATAGAAAACTTCATGTCATTATCTATGTTATACACATTAGACACCATGTTCTATTTATGCACTATATTTATGCCTTACTCCATCTATAACATTTGTCATTACTGCATAGTCACTAATTTACATACATGAGTGCCCAAGAGGCCCCTAAGCTGATTTTCATTCTAGAGTTCCCAAGTGGATACATAGATTTTATATAATTCTAGTCACAGTCATACATCTTTAGTTACATTGCATAAATTTAGAATATGCATCTACTTCATATGGGTAGGTAATGATGAAGTTATAATCTACTTGAGTTCTTGAACCACCTAGATAAGAGGGTTAGACAAGCTATCGATCTAATCCAATCTATTCATAGGTCATGATCCAATGAATAGGGGTGAGCAACAATGGATTCAAGGCCAACTTGATTTCTTGAGCCACCCACACATGAGGATTGAGCAATCCATTTAGCTTAGTCCAAGCTATGCACCAATTGATCACTCGCTACACACAAAATATGTCACTAGATTTATGCATTAGTTTGCATACCTAATGAGGTGTATTTGTTCCTTTCCTCTCTCCTATATATTTACTTAGTTTTGTCTTTTCTTTTGATATCTCTTAAGTAATAACTGATCTATGCACATTTCATTTTTAGGACACACAATGGAGCATGCTTCACATACTCAGATCCAGATTCACAGGCTTCACCTTTTAAGTAAGTCCAAGTACATTTTTTTCCTTTATCCTAGTCATTTTGGTTTGCTACATTTATATAATAAAAGGTGGGGGCAAATGTAGTCATATAAAATTTCACTTGAGTTTCAAGAGTGATTCTTGAGATAACCCATCCCTAACTTATCCCTAGACCTATATTAGGGCTCATTTAGACACTTATCTAGATTTTATGTGGGCCTTACACATCCATAAACATTTCATAATTAATCTTAGACCCTTATTTTGGCATACAGGTCCCTGGTGCCTTAAGTTCTACCACCTAGACATTAGTGCCATAACTGGACATGAGTGCCACAATTCTAGTGTCTCAGTTAGGTGTTATTGTCTTTTTCCCTCTTTTAGCACCAACGGATATCTTTTCAATCCTAAAGACACTTAGGGTCAACCTAGACCTATTTCAAACCCTACACAAGCTCCAAATTAGTATATATACATGAATTTTATCCCTTTATTCACTAGATGGAAATCAAATGCAAATACAAACAAACAAACAAACTCATAATAAGTGGTGCACAATAAAGGTTAATAATCCATATTTTGATTTAATTCTAAATACAGTCATCTACAACCCTCCTAAGCTCAAAATACATAGATTTACAATCTCAAGCCTCACTCAAATCACTCAAACTGGCATTCATACTAGCTTCACTTACACTTGCACCAATACTTAGGAGTGGAGAACTACATCGCGCTTGATCCTTCCTTGGAGTATTGGTATGTAGGAAACTCTCATCACAATGGGGTTTTGAGGATGTCCAACCTACCCAACTAAATTCACACTTTTACTACTTGTTCCAATCTAACACCCTAATCACATGGAGGTTTAGGGTTTGCATACAAATTCAGCCAAAATACGTCATAGATAGTGAGTAGGGTTTATCCACATAGGAGCAAGTTTGGCAGACTCAAACACATGTGGTCCTAGAAGTATAGATCAATTCCTGCACAAAGTACATTAGTACCAAAAGTGTATATTAGCACCATGATGCTACTGTCCAAGATAGGGAACTATTATCTAGGAGGGTTTCTAACACCTAGATTGTGTTTGTGACATTTATACAAGCTCTTGTACCATTTTTTAGCTTCCATATTCTTTGTCTCAAGTAGTTTCCAACTAAGTATTCATTTGTGTCATTCATTTATATTATTAGAAATATCATATTAGTTTAATTCTTTAAAAAAATAATGGATATATTTATTTCATATTTTATACCTTGATTTAGTATACTCATACCTTTTAACAACCTAGGGCTTAAACACCATAAACCCTTATAAGTTAAATCATTATGCTAACACCTAAGATCTTGTGTCTTGGAACACTTTATTTTTCATTCTTTTTAGAATGTTATCTAATATAACTGAATATACATACATACATACATACATATATCACTAAGAAAAACAATAATAAATGTAAATTTTTAAAAAATATGTCAGAGAATTAGTGTTAAAATGGATAAGACCCATGTGTAAGAGGGAAAATACACAAAATGTGGTCAGGTTATTACATCATAAAGTGCATCCTTAGATATAAAATCTATTGTTTACAAAATAATGAAGGGCGCATTTTCAAATATCCAACCAATAGTCACTTGTTCAAAAAATATTATGCATGAGGTATATTCTTCATAGTTTTCATTGTGTCTGTGTTTTTTAATTTCTTACCCTTAGTTATAAATTTAGTATAGTTTATATTTTATGATAACATTTTCTTTCATGATTCTTTTAAAACTCGTGTGTTGTATTTTACCTTACTTTACTGCTCTTATAGTTCCCTTATCACATACTTTAGCATCACATCCAGGCTTCTTTTCATCATTTTTATACCTCATGGCTCCCTCACTTCTTTTATTTTTCACCTCTAGGATTCATCTCCCTTATATTGTTACATATCTTGGCTTTCAATTTTTGAGTTACATGATAAGATCTTATGGGATTCAAATAGGTTCTTCTCACAAACGCTCATCCCCTATGATTTTTCCTCTAGGCTCCCACTCACTATACTTTACCTCTTACTATTTCCTTACTTCATTTTTCACCTCTGAGCTCCCTCTTTATTTATCATTTTATGCCTCACGAATCTCTCTCTCTCTTAGTCTCACGCCTCTTGGATTTTACCCATTTTTACACCTTATGGTTCCTTATCTAAAATTTTCACCTCTAGGTTCCCTCCTATTTTTTCACACCCCATTGAAATATCTCACTTATTTACACCTCTTATATTTCATTTTGTGAGTTAAATTGTAAAACCTTAAGGAAAATAACCAGACCTTCCTCACAAACCCATCACTTATATTTCCTACACTATCTTTATTTCACTTCTAATAATAACTAGATGCTTTCTTAGAAAGATAAGGCAATGTTTAAGAGTGGTTTTCTTTCACTTAGATTCAATTGTATTCTTTTGTGGCATAATTATTCCAATCTATCTACATGTCTCTCCTCCATGTTTTACCCTCTCTTATTATGGAAGTCTCAAATTTGTTTGCCATTGTATCATCTTCCCTTTAAACATTATTTTGATTTTGGAAACACTATAATTCTCATATCTATCTATTTTTCACCTCCTTTAGAGCACACCAAGGTCATTTCAAGATTGCAATCTATTTTAAGGTGCAAGTTTAGGATTATCTAAACATCTTAGTTTATAGGTTCTCCTCTTTAGCAGTTAGGTGTAAGATCCATTTTTTAAATCATATTAAACACCCATTTTTATTCTTTTAAATCCATGTGGAGCAAAATGCAAAAAAAAAACATTCAAAATCCAAAATATCATAGCAGAAAATCAAATCGCAAAAGAAAAAATAAGGATTAAAATCATCAAAAGAGATAATCAAATCATTGACATGCCCCTATCCTAATTGAAGCTCAAAATTCACATGTGGCCTCATATTATATCATAAGGTCCATTGGAACTTGGTAGACCCATATAATTGGGTAGGAAGCTTCATATATATCATTAGTTCCAACTGCATTTTCACTTAATTACCCGATCTATGTAGTGACCAATAAATTTGCCAAGGTCTTAATGATTGGTAAACATGTTTTGGGAAGGTAGATACATTTAATTTTCACACACACACACACACACTTACACTTCATAGAATGATAATTTTATTATTAGTTAGGTAAATCTTTATGTTTGCTAGGTCAGGTTTCTAGGCTATTGATGTTGAAAAATCTTAGTAATTCCAAATTAACGAGAGTATATTGTTATCGTAAAATAACATGTTTTTGCCTTAGTGGTGCCCTCTTTTTCCTCCCTTCATTATTTCCCCTTGGTGTAAAAACATGTTTCCAATTATCTCCCATTTTTGTATTTCCTATTCTTCATCTCTTTTAGACGTGTTAGCATCATGATAATATTAGCATTCAAAGGATCCCCTTTGAATTTTTGTTTTTCTAATAGAAACTAAAGATTCAAGTTTTTTTCATACGCTCTTTTGGTCATTTCTTTATTTTTTAAGGTTTCCTCTTAATTATGTTTGGGACCTTGATATCTTATTCTCCCTTTTTTGATTCATACAAACCTAATGTAGTCCTTCTTTTATGGTTATCTCATCTCATTTTATCATTTAATATTTATTATCATCTTTCCCCCTATGTTTATTGAACCTAATATAGCCTTTACCTCATTGTTATTTGGCCCTTTTCTCTCTCTTTTATTTTATTTATCCTTTTTGATATTTGGACCGGATATAGCCTTTACCATTGATACTATCTAGATTTCCTTTCCTTATATTTATTTTAATCTTTTATAGATTTGCATACTTCCATGTATAGACTCGCCTATGTACATCTGCATTATTTTCTATCTGGTTTTAGTCTTGTATCATTAGGTTTACCATATGCATTTTTTTCACTTGCCACAATCATGGCTAAGGTATTTCCATGCATCTATTTCAATAGAGAGGTAATTCATGTATGTGTATGTTATATAGAGTTATTTAATTCATTAATAATTATTTATTGATAGATTTTTCTTTTTTAGAATGGGTATTATTTTCTTTTTCCAAAGCACCATCTTGTGTTACACTATGTTGACACATGATGAGATTTGGGTGAGACATATGTATACAACCCATTTTCCACTTACTGACTATTTATCTTACATGACACATTGGTGCATCAATATGCCTAAGTGCATGTTTTAATGAATACATTCAGGTTGGGGTGGTTTGATTGGTGGTTATTTATAAGAGATTCCCCAATGATCATATATTATATATGCCTACATCCATTGACCTATCATCCACTCATTTTGGGCCTTGACGGTTCTCAATCTCCCTTTTCCCTACTCTTCTTCATATTTATGAGACTTTAGTTGATAGTCCTGATTATTAGTTCACATCATCGATCATGCTAAAGAAATGTTATGTTTTCTATAAAACACTTTGTATGCCTATGTTCAAGGTAAATATGTTGATTAAGTCTGATAATTAATTTTTAGGATTTGATCCATAATTATATAATTACGGATTATAAGTTTTCATAAGTAATACATATAATGTACTTTTATCATGCATTTAAACCCACTTTATTAATAATAATGGTAATCAGAGCTTTGGAGCTTACAATTGACAAAAGCTAGTTTGCACAAGGTCTTTGAAGATATCTTACAGAGAAGTTGTGCTTACCAAGGCAAACCTAGTCTTTGGAGTCAAAAACTAAGGATACTTAGGTCTTATTCTTTCCATACTTATCTTCATGTACAAAATCTCTCAAAAAGTGTTAGTTGATCTAACAGAAGATTGATGAGCTAACAAGCCAACCTGAGTTAATTATTTATATCCCTAATTTTTTTCTTTATTTACTTTGGTTGATATGTGTGTGTACACACACACATATGTATGTATGTGTACACACACACATATGTATGTATGTATGTATGTATGTTATATTGGTATGTGATTATCTTCCATGTTTGGACTAGCTTATGCTTGTTAGTTTGTGTTATATTTGCATGTTTTGTTACTTTACTTACACCTCTTGGTTACAACCTCTAGATTAGATACCTATGTTACCACCTAATCACTTTATCTCTCTTTTGATTACTTTAGCTTATCTTTCTTACATTTGGGATCTATGTTGGAATGTTATCATCAATTACTTGCATATACCTCCTACTCATATCCTTTATATGTTCATTCTAAATGGGCATTAATTATCTATCCTTATACATATTTATGGAACAAAAGTTTTGTATGTATGTTATAAATAGTATTGTCTTATACCATTTCCTATATTACAGGATATATATATTTTTGATAATATTTTCCCTAAATACATTAGTGATCTTATTTATCAAATTTTATAACTTTATTTCCTTTTACAAATGTCTCACTTTAGGGTGAGCTGATATTGTTGTTGGTTGATTCTTAGGAGATGATGGGGTGGTTTCAACAACTTTGGGAATGTAGACAATATTCTTTGATTATGTATCACCTTAGTTTTGTACACTTGGAAAACTCATGACCATGGTTGTTCCTCTTAGTTATACACATGTCTTACTTTCTTAAGCCTCACATTTGCCTTATCTTTTGCTCCTTGGCCTATTTCTTAGTCTAACTAGCCTTATATTAATGACACAAACATCCTATCTTACCCAAAATGTTTAAAATGTACTTATCTTACAACTCTATAAGTTCTAAACCTGATCCTACTCTCCTCCTTGGACACTAATGTTCAGGTCAGACAGTAGCATCAGTGTTATTATCCTGGCCCAACACAAGTGTCTAATTCCCTAAAGTCATCTAATTTATAAATGAAATGTATTACAATGGTCGGCCTAAGTCATTTAATGTGACTTATCTCTCAACAAGATTGGTATAAATATAAGTGGTAGATCTAATGTGGTGGTCAATGATTTAAGTAGAAGGCGTCATTTGTTGGTTGTAATGAGCAATGAACTAGTTGGCTTTGAAGAAATGAAATGTGAATATGCCGATGATCCATATTTTGGAAAAAATTACATAGAGTAGTCAAGATCATACATGTATTCATTCATGTGAAGACTATTTACTACTAGATGCCTTTTTTTTTAAGGGATCTCAAATTTGTATTCCTCTTGGATTGAGGAGAGAAAAGCTAGTAAGAGAAATGCACTCAAGTGGGTTGGGCAAACACTTTGGAAGTGATAAGACCTTTGGATTGGTGAATAATAAATTCATTTGGCCAAATATGAGAACAAATGTGAATAGGGTTATTGTTTCTTGTAAGATGTGCCAAATTTCAAAAGGATGATAGCAAAACACTAGCCTATATACGCCTCTACCTATGCCAAAGGAACCATGGACTGATATTTCCATGGATTTTGTCTTGGGGCTGCCAGGAATCTAGAGAGGATTTGATTCAATGTTTTTAGTGGTGGATTGCTTTTATCAAATGGCCCACTTCATACCTTGCAAGAAGTCAAATAATGCAAGTCAGGTGGCCCATTTGTTATTTACGGAAGTATTGCAGTTACATGGTATTCCAAAATCCATAACTAGTGATAGGGACATAGTTCTTAAGCCACTTTTGGAGAACCTTGTTGAAGAAACTAGACAATAGGTTGAAATATAATTCAACATACCACCCCCAAATTGATGGTCAAACAAAGGTAGTGAATAGGAGCCTAGGCAGTTTATTGAGGTGATTAGTTGGTGATAGCCCTAGGCAGTGGGATTTAGTATTATCCCAAGATGAATTTGCATATAAATCCAACATAAATAGATCTACTAGTAAGCCTCCATTTCAAATTGTGAATGGCACAAAGCCCAAAAGAATTGTGGATTTAGTTAATTTCCCCATAAACCCAAAAATCAACCAAGATGCCACTGATTTTGTAGAAAACATTCAAAAGACACCTCAACATGGTAGGCATAAATTGTAGACAATGAATGAAAATTATAAAAAAAATGCTAATATGCATAGGTTAAAACAAATCTTCCAGGAAGGGGAAATATTCATGGTACATTTGCATAAAGAGAGGTATTTTCAAGGTGCCTACAACAATTTGAAGCCCAAGAAAATTAGCCCATGCAAAACTGAAAAGGTGATTAATTACAATGCTTATGTAATTTATCTCATCCTAAGGACTTGGACATTAGTCCTATTTTTAATGTCTCAAACCTTTACTCACACTTCATTGGGACAAATGATGATCAAATCAATGAGAAACTGCTTTGCAAGGAAAACAACAACTAAACCAAGCACATGCCAAAGAAAAAAGAGAGCAAATTGAATGAGTGTTCGTTACTAAATTGGTTGCCACATGGTCTAATGCATATAAGTCGTATTTTGTTAAGTGGAAAGGTCTATTGGATTCATATAACCCCTGGATCATGGAGGCTAACTTACTTAAGTACAATGAAACAAATCCATTATATGACTCTGAATCAAGAGCTTTATAACTTCTAAAATATGGGGAAGATGATTAACCAATTGATAATCACTATTTGTTGTAGTATGATGATGTAATCGATTGATAACTATTGTTTGTTGTAGTAGGCTAATTAGGAGTCTAGTTAAGAGTCTTTTTAGGATTTTGCTTCCTAATAATAGTAATTCCCTTGACTGCCTTGTTCTTGTGGAGTTAAACGTACAACTGGAGTTGCATGTGCTATTTTTAGAACTCATAAGCTCAATTAGGAGTATACTTCTAGTACCGTTTTATGGATTTAATGGGAATGCACGTTTTAGGTAGAGTAGTGTATAAGCTTTGGAGGAGAAGTGGATGTAATTTGTTTATGATGAATAAGAAAGAGTTTATATGTGTATGCAATTAAAAATCAAGCACTTATTTACTATTGCTTTCCCATTTTATTGTGCTAAAATCTTGTTTTATAGCGATTGAATTTTATTTTTTAGAAAATAGATATTTGTCTACATTAGGCTTGAACCCTTTTCAGATATTGGAACATAGGCAATGCACAATCACTCAGCAAGGAGTGGTTGGGGTTTTCCAACCCAACATACTAACCCCTTTAAACCCTTTTTCAAGGGTCATCTTGTGCTCGAAAGTGAGATTAGAGCTTCAAAGGAAGGAGAAGGAAAATAGGGATCAATGAACATAACCAAAGGCAAACACACACACATGTGATTCATCTATAGGGGTAGGCACAATGGTCTAAGAAATCATGGACATGCACAGTCAACAGGTATAGTACCAACAAATTATATACAATATCAATTGTTGTATGGGTCTCAGTTTCACTGAGAGTGTCCACGCAAGGTTTGAGCTCATGTTTCTTGATCTGAGCAGTTATTAAGTAGACACAAAACATTTTCAAAGTCAGTGATGACTACCATGAGCAGTAAAACACATAAATAAGCTAAGTACCTCTCTTCCATAGTGCTATGTCAATCTATAATCTTATAAATGCATTATCGATATACCTTTTTACATTCGTATTTTTATTATTATTGCCCTATTTTACATAATCTAAATATTCATAGTTTTAATTCATTTAGATCACATTATCCACTAAATAAGTAAAACATTGAGACCGTGATCTGATTTGTTTGAGACCATATGGGCGTGTTTTGGATGGATTTAAACTATATTTTAAATAGTCCATAGTTTTGGTACCCATTGTATTGTAATACCACTAGGACGATTTCTTATTGATGTGCCTACAAATACTTGCACATGCATTAGGTTAAAGTAGATGTTGAAAGTATGTTATTATATTGTAAATGAATGAATTAATGCAATAAAGAAGTAGTAGTTGTGTTGGATTTATTTCGAAAGGGATGTCGCAAGTTAAAAATATTATGTATCGTGTGTGTGTCATTTATCTCTCTGTTATAGATTAGATTATGTTGGCATTGTTTCTTTTGTGTTAATTTATTATTTTATTTCTCTTCAAAGAACATGGGTCTGACTAAGGCAAGCCCCTCATAACTACCCCCATTTTTTACTTTTGTAAAGTCTCTTGGAGTTGATTAGGATTTATGAGAAAGGACAAGCAATTTTGGAAGATCTGCGACTCAATTCGACAATCTAAGAGAAGGTTTTGATCAACAAAAACAAACAATGACATTCACAAAGTTTCTGTAAAATATAAAATCCTCTGACAAAGATTGAACTTTATGACCGAAATCAAACCTTAATCTGTCAAGATCAATTACACAATTTTGGTCAGAACTGAAATTAAGGCATTTGATTTTCGTTGTTTTTCAATACTTCTTTGATTTGCACCAAAATTTTGGGTTTGCTCTAGGATTGTTTCCAGAATCGTTTAGCATTCGTTAGTACACATGTAAGTCAAAATCTATGTATTTCTCTAAGAACTCCAATTGTCAATTTTTAAGCATTTAATTCAATTCAATTGGCCGCGTTCCAAATCTATTTTAGGGTGTTAAATTGTTGTGTTGATTCATATTTGGAATACTCTTTCCCTTTTGATGATTAGTATAGTGTGATGATTAGTATAGTGTTATTGACGTAATTTTAATCAAAATAGGGCACAATCCAGAGATGTCACCAAGATGAGAGACTAGACCAATGTGAGCATGAACAATGTTGAAGCGGAAGACTTTGTTGATTACAGGAAGGAAGTACATGAACACATGCATGAATATCTAAAGCAACATATCGTCAAATACAAAGAGCATGCAAATTTTAAGAGAAGGGAGGTGAAATTTCATGTACGTGACTTGGTCCTCGCTCATTTGAAGAAGGAGAGGACCATGCAAGGTGTTGAAATGATTTTTGGTGAACGTTGGATGGAATCAACATATCTTCAATATTCAATGTTACAGACTTATACCCTTACCATGATGGATGGCCAAAATAATATTGATTCTGGTTTGGATTCGCCTATTCCAAATTGGAGGCATTAACTTCCTAAGAAGGAAAGACAAGAAATTGAAGCAAATTTGGATTTCGGAGTCATCAAGCAGGGAAGAGGCAAAGAATACAAGGAATATTTAGTCAAATAGAAGAACAAGGTTGTTGAAATTACAACTTGGATGAGTCAATCTGATATTCCTCATTATGGTCAATCATTAGAGGATCTCACCCAAGACTTGTGAGTTGGAGCTCACAAGAGTTTTCACCTACCTAGGGTCTCCAATGCTGGGGCATCCTTGGGCAAATGGGCAATTTTGCATCACCCAAAAAGAAAATAGATTAATGACTTATATTGTAATTTGTCTACGTCAGATGTCATAAGCCAGAGCAGGTTCACTTTTGTGCAAGCTTTGGATCCTCATGAAGACCAAGGATACCTCATTACACTTGCATTGAAGATGTTGGAAAGGGCTGATGCCTGCTCGTCATTTTGTGCAAAACAAACTCATTAAATCATGAAAGTGGAAGACATTTCAAATCCTACAATCTAGTCACATGCTTGTGAATCATCGTACATCTTGATGACTTCTTGCCACATATTCTACAGCTAAAATTTGATGACAAATGGTGGATTGGAGTCTTGGATCCATTCCAGGAACACTTGAAAGCATTATCAAGAAGATTCGAACAAACCATTAGTGGAATCAATCAATACATTCCATGGTGGCTGACCCACAAGCAAAATTTCAGCATCGTGCTCCCAAAAATCCACATACCTTAATCATGATGAAAATTCCAAAGTACAGCTAGGAAAAAATCTATGGCAGGTTCTATCTTGGTTTTTTAAGATAAAAAAGAATCCATAAATATATGAGCAAGAGGCTTTTGCTGGGATCACAAGGGATGGAAATTTTGTCTGATGCCGCAGTGCGAGGCAAAAGAGGCATCCTGAACTCATTTAGATATTGGGAAGTCGCCATTCAAGATCAAAGACCTGACATGATATTGGTCCCCTGATGATGAATGAATCAAGATAATTTGCAGAGGAACCCATTAGAGTTGAGTTTCGAGAGACTGAAGGAGAAGGGGTGTTCTTTAGTCAAAACAGTTATTTAGAGTTGCAATCAATCCGGACAGCCGCTAACGTTTAGAATGTGAACTTTCCCTTTGGTTATAAAGAACCTCTTTCAGAATTTACACAGCTATCACGGCTTGTTGGAGTATTACAGTCACCTGGGTATGGGAAAATGCCCTGTTTGAGCTCATTTTCATGGTTGCAAGCTTCGATTTCAGAATCTAGTTAGATATTTGGTGTGGGTTTTTGGGGAAGATGATGAATCCATCCTTGCTTTTGGGATTGGAGTGAAAATTGCATTATTGAGAACAGTTTGCTCAAAAACGTGGTGAAATACTCCATGGATGTTTTGCCCTTTTTTCCTTTTTTTCAAAAGTAGTTGTTGCTTTAATCTCATAGTTTGTTTTAGTGTTTGAAGATATTATCAGTGAAAATCAATTAGCCAGTCCTTTTTTGGATTAGAATTAAATTTGTCTTACCGTAAACATTCCCCTCTATGTGCTTTGCCCAGAATGAAAGCTAACAGTAGTAAAGGAAATATGTTGGTGTTGTAATGTTTGTTGATGCAGTGTAGGGATTCCCTGAGCATGAAGTTTAGAACATATACTGATAATTTGTGAAAGTGAATTAATCTCCATGTCGTTGGCCCATTTTAGAGTAACCCTGTGCACTTTGGTACACTAGTAGGGTAAAGAGGATTAACAAGTTTTAATCTCCATCCTCACTGCATCGTTTTCAGAGTCAAACAGCTGCTGAAATCACCGACTTCTTATAACAAGATACTGAAATATTACCAGATCACCGGTTGTTGGCTTCTTACAGTATTCTGAGCTACAAATATACTCTTAATTCAACATCAGAAAATCCTTTAACAGAAAAACAGAAGACTGATTAACAGATTCAAACCAGGGTTTAAATTTTAAATCCGCCCACTAACCAGGACACTTAATGTCAAATGTATTGGAGGTTAAGGTTTATATATTATAATAAATGTAAACTAGAATGGGTCTCCTTATTGTGATTATGGCAATTATTTTATCATGTCTCTGTTATATAATATATGCATGCACATTTCTGCATTTTTATAGTAACCAGAATTGCAGATAAAATTGTTTGAATGACAGCTTTACTTCAATGCTAATGGAGATATACATATTTCACATATAGTTATCCACTAAGTGCAAAGCCTGTATTCAAAATGGAATTTTCAAAGGCCTGCTATGTCTATTGTCTACTGACCTTTCATAAGGCCTTCTATGGATCCAACAGTAGATGCCACTGCAATGAGAAGAAAAATAAAACTGAATGCTTGCAAAAGAACCCAATCAATTGTCCAATTTTGGACTTTATTCCGTACAATGTGCATTGTCACTGGAAAGTAAACTACCAATGGCCAAAACTTAACTCCGGCCAAAAGTCCAAGAACCTGATTGAAGAATGGAAACAAAATGGCAATACCAGTAGTTGAGACCACAAATGCAGTCCTCCAAGACAACTTGAACAGTTTAACATTATACAACCCAAGCAGGGGAATGGGTGTGACACGTTCATAATTGAGGATTCTGTGGTTCGGCCACTTATTAAAAAACCAGTCTTCAATGAAAGCAAACAGGGGTTGACAGAATACCTGCAAGGATGTAAGATGTTATGGCAGTGGATGTTCATGTATGGAGGGGCCAACTTCAAGGATTATAGGTTTTGGAAAATGGTACTTGAAGAAAAATAAGAAAAATGAAGGCTTGGAAAACACTTACTTGATATGCTCCCACCATGTGAACCACAACACATGCATTAGCAAAGTCAATCAGCCAGTAAGGCTCATAGAAACCAAAACCTGTCAAGATGTTTCCGGGTGCATCATCCCCAAAGGCTGCATACCCAAAGCAACCACAGAGCACATAGAAGAAAGTCGATGCTACTACGGAAAACATGGATGCTTTCTTCATAGTTTTGTTTTCTGGAGGTTGTGATTTCAGAGTGTTCTGCATGATTCCATGATAAATCCACAATCAGCTGTGCAGCTTAGATTACAGCCTATAAAATTATTTTAGTATATAGATCAATACACTAGTATTTTACATACCTCAATTTCTATAACAAGCGCAGAGAATGGATATGCAAATGCAATATCCCCAACAGCTTGGAGGACTTTCCAAACTTTCTGTGATGTGGATATCATAGTACTCCTGCTAATTCCACCAATATTTCCATAAAACTTTCCATTTTCTACAATTTCCAGAAGTTTTGAATCTAATGAGTGTAGGGTAAGGGAAAACATAATAATTAATATCTACAGGGAATCTTTGAGGTGCATGGGCAAGGTTAAGGATTACAATGCATTACGTATGATTTTTGAACATCTCCAACCTAATCAAATAGGTTGGAACAGAATACAAGTATCTCTTGAAACCTTTTTTTATAAAAATTGAAAGAGGTTAGGATACAAGAATACCAACTACTTTTGCAATGCCAAGACCCAATCCTATTGTTGAGTAGGAAATTGACATCATGGCTGCAATTATTGAAAGGCCTGAAACTTTGTGAAAGTTTGGTATTTGAGATAAGATAACTTGTGTCATTCCAAAAATGATCGTGAAGGTGTACTCTGAAAAGTGGCATTGGTAGTCATGTCCATTCTTGTGATAGCAATTTGATTGCCTGATTGCTCTGCGATGGTTGGAACCAATTAGATCAGATGTAGAATGTATGCAAATTTTCATGATAAACTATGTATTGCTGAAAAGTAACATGTCATTCCAATGCAGAAATGGCCGATCAAATAGATATTTCAGCAAACAACCAACTCAGACCAGGCAATAGGAGAACCATACTATGTTACACAAAATGGAAAATGCAATCAAGACAGGAACGGATTTGAAGATTGAACAGAGAATCAGGGAGTTGCAAGGTTTTGTGAACAAGATTTTATTCTAGGGTTTTATTATGTATGTGCAAGAAACAGTGAATTGTAATTATCTTACAAAACAATTGCCCATCATTCAACCTTTTACAACGACAGAGATATATTATTTTTAAATCCATAGTTGAGAATAAATAAAAAAACAAATAATACTGGATGCCAAGCTTAATTGTGGCATACTTTCAGTGTCGCTAGATGGTATAGAATAAAACATACATCAAAAAATTTGTGAAACAATTCGTCAGGAGACTGATTGAACAGATCAAAAACACAATTATGGAACAGATGTTGAATTGGTTTCTGATGTTTTTAATTTTTTTTGTTGATTTGGCCGGCCATTTTTAGCGGGCTAGGAAAGCATAAGAAAGATTGCTTTTTACCATTCCATTTACAGAAACAAAGCTGACATCAGCCTGTAGTAGGCTTGACAAAATTACCAGTACCATTTGGGAAGCTGCATATACAGAAGCAACCCTTGAGTTGATTTCTCCAATATGCAGAGTAATCATTATCTAAAGAATTGTTCAAAAAATCATAATATAATTTATGTCATTAGTATACCCTATGTGCAGAGTGTGGGCTGGTTGGGTAGTGGAGGAGGATGTTCAACCACTAAACAGTTTTCACAGCCTTGGGAGCTTACCTCAAGCTAATTGAAGCAGTGATTGTATAAGCAATGCATGTTCCACACATGCCCAAATATTGTACTAGTCCACATAACCATGCTTTCCTGTCACCTACAAGAAAGAACAAAAGAGACACTAATTTATCAGCCTTAGTAAGATGATCAATACCAACAATTTATACACAACCTTAAAATTGAAAGGGAAGATGGCAAGATTCAAAACCCAGAATCGCTCTCACAGCATCCCTGTATGTATAATTCTTGTTGGGCCCAATGACTGGATCAGGGAACATATAGCAATCTGCTAGCCAAGAAGAGGAATAGTATGTTAAGAGAGCAAAAACAATCATGACAGCAGGCCCTGCAATCCATCCCAACTGTGCAACGCTCCATGCCAATGATAAAACTCCTGCACCTATCATTACTGTGATAATATGTGCCGTTGCAGTCCATACTGTGCCTGCTCAATTCATCCAAAACCCCCCGAAAACAAAGTTGGTATCTTACAGATCAAGCATATATAGTGAGTTTGTATAAACCATAACCAGGACAGAAAAATTCGAATAATATGCAATACCTGTACGAGGAAAATTTTTTCCACTGGAAAGATGGGATGTCTGAATATCATTTTTCCAAAGGAGGGGCACCTCTAATTCTGTCATTTCTTCTTCCCTTACTTTTTTCTGTGTCGATTAAGTATATATCAGCTGAATATTTATTCCAATTGTTGCTATGAAGCACCTACCTAATCGTTCCCGATTCCATTTCAGTTTCATATATTTGGTCGCAGGGTGTGCCAATACATTTCGTTATCAGAGAATTTTAATAGGACTTCCTGCCATATGGAATCATTTTTCAATTATTTATAGATTTTGTTCACCCAATTTTCCATATATTATTAGACCATATTTTAATTAATCAGTTTTTCATTATATTTTTATATATTTAATTTAAAGTAATATGTGTTTTGAAATATAAAGTTTTTTTCAAATACAAAGGATCGATGACATCATTGATGAAGTGGGATACAATTACTAATTATTTACCTCTTTCATCAAATGAAGCATAATTAATCCATTATTTATTTTTTCAAATTATATAAATAAAATATAAAATGGGTTTTGGTTAACCGATTGGTGAAGTTTGGGTATTTATCAAGATAAAGTTTTCGGTTCAATTTTTATTGGTTTGTCTACTTGCGATGGAAGTAATTTGATCGGAATTCTTGCGAATTACCGGATTAGTATATTTGTCAACTGTACGAAGGTGATATGAAACCTAGATAGAATTTTAAATGGTTGTAATAATTTTTTATTGAATAATTTGTTGTGTATTTATATACTCAATTTGATTTGATTAGGTTATTTGTTCAATTTGAAATTATTTATATTAATTATACGGATATAGCATTAACAATATATTATCTAACTATTTTTTTTTTTCAATTTATCAAATTTGTGAGGTTTTGTTAACTTATGTTATTGCTAGGTACTATGTTGTGAGAGCACTTTTCCCAATCAAACGGGCAATCCAATTACCCTGATAAAGCCTCATAGTCTATGCAAATTATTACAGTTACAATTTATCTTTTAAGATTAATACCCTGAAAACAATGACATTTATCAAGTTCACAATGTCTATGGATCACTAAAATCTTGTCTCTGTCTACTAATTTTTAAAACACAAAATTATTAGAGATGGATCTTCTATTAAATTCACGAATCAATTCTGAATCCAATGCTACAATATTATTCACTACCAATCTTAATCTTAAAAAAGTATATATATAAACTTTTAGGAGTGCCTAAAAATAATTTAAAAAATCATTTACTATTCTCAAAGTTCTTCAATAAAGCTTCTATGCGTTTCATTCTATAAGGTCATCACTCCTTAATGACTCCTTTTATAGATTCCTGATGTTAAAAGTGTATGTTATGTACCTTATATTAATTAAATGATGGTACACTTTAATTAAGATCTAAATCTTATTTATAAACATATATTATTTAAAGAATTAAATAATATACATTTATATTATTGCTTTTTTCAAAAATTATATTATTATTAATTCAAAAAATATCCAAGTGACATGCACATTTATTCTTCCGTGCAATTTGATATTTTATATGCTACTTATATTCAATATTTTATAGAATTATTTTACTGTTATAATACAAAATGTAAGTAGGTGTAACATTCGTATTGAGATCTACTTAGAAATACGTAATTTTTTAAAAAATTTTAGACATGTATACTATAAATAGATTATACCACTAGAATCTAACTAGTGATCATGTAAAATATTCTAAATGTAATAATTGTAATGAAGTATACTACATCATACATCACTGATCATTATCATCATAAGAAACACATCATAATACAAATATATAAAGTAATTACAATTAACCAATCATGATCGATAAATGCTTACAGTCACTGCTGTCAATGTACAATAAATAAATAATTACAACTCTTCACAATAATGTTTCAATAATAAGTATAATATAATACAATGTACATATATAAGATACATGGTTCTCTAGAGCATAGTTTTTTGAACTCTAGTATCTGTGGCAATCTCAAGTGTCGTCTCCAAGTAAATATTGTTGTGGGGAGGGAGAGTATTATCTGATTAATTTTTCACACCAATCACAGATCAATGACTCTCCCTTCACGGATGAGTAGATAGTGATGGCACGAAAATCTAGAGAGACAAACTAGTATCCATGTGTTGTATAATTTCTAAAATTAAATATGTAATGTATCATAAAGACTCATTTTATTGCAAAATATTACACAAACATGTAAATCATACTCATAAAATGACAATATCTCACTAAACATTATTCTGGCTAAATTTTTTAAATAATAAATGATCTATGAATCAGTCAAAATTCATATACACCACTTGATCGGATTACCTTCATCCAACATTCTGATGCTAGTAAGCTAGTGAAATCTATTTCACTACTTACTCAGTATCAACAATTTAAGATTTGGTTAACATGATATAACCAATAGATTCACACAAATTAAATCATACTAGCAACATTTAACATGTTGAGCACAAGATACTCTAGAAGCATTTTTATATTTCATCAAACATATAAATGAATTTCATATTATATCTATCCCATAATAGAATAATGACTATAATTTATACCACCTAAGTATGAGATACATCTAACTATAGATTTTAATTATCATAATTAATTTTCAAGCATATTACTCTCTATGATAACCCATATTATCATAGTCTAGTATTTCTAAGCATAACTACTAAGTACCACAACTAGTCATAATAAAGTAGCATAAATCAATGGAAACATAAGCTTTTATTCAAGCATTCAGATATCACCAAAAAAATCTCAATTTCTACATAATAATCTATTTGAGCATTAATTATACTTTCAGGTGTTGCATACATGCATACCTAAGGTTTTATTATACATAATTTTATAATATAGTTTTAAACTACAAAAGGAATTATAATTAGAACACACCCCTACGTACAAGTACAAGCTATTGGCATATGTATACCTATATCCTTTTAAACATAACATTAATAATTTATAAATACATAACTTATTATAGTGTTATATATGTACTATGTATTTTTATTTCTCAGGTTTATATACATAGTACATATATAACACTATAATAAGTTATGTATTTATAAATTATTAATGTTATGTTTAAAAGGATATAGGTATACATATGCCAATAGCTTGTACTTGTACGTAGGGGTGTGTTCTTCTAATTATAATTCCTTTTGTAGTTTAAAACTATATTATAAAATTATGTATAATAAAACCTTAGGTATGCATGTATGCAACACCTTAGGTTTATATATATGAAAAGTGATCCCGAATCATAAAGTTTATCATGATATAATATAATACTATGTCACATGCTTTGCCTAAACCATATTATGATATTGATAAGCTTATAACTACATATATACCGATATAAGAAGCATAACCATTCTAATTAAAACATAAGATATTAGATGAATTATATTATAGGTCCACTATTATTAGTCACAAAATACAAGCCCTATGCCTGTTTAGAGCGATCTACTAATCTTGACCTTATTTTATCTATAAATTGGGTTCGATAAAATCACTGATATATATATATAAACAATGTTATACGTTCACCTACCATTATAATAGTTTATAATCTCCACACTCGTTTCAAATATTTTTTTCATACATAACTCAAAGAAGTGACACAAATATATAAGACTCCATCACTTTATCTTATATAAAAGCTAATAACCATGATAAAGAGTATATAAAAATAGACTAAGGATATGGCGCTATGTCTAATTATTAAGACATTTGAGTTACTTTTTGGATTTAAAAAATATCTACTCAAATTAATTATTCTCATAATAAAGCTATAGTGTTGGGCATATAATAGTCCATGAAATCTTATATAAAACAAAAGCGATCCACTCAGAATACATATTTATATGGATGTGAATGCATATCGATGGTTAAATATACAAGTTGCCAGGTTAGATATTCACTAAGTTTATACCCAATTAACACATCATCTCAGCAATATTCTTACTCGTCATACTTTGATATTCCATTACTCAGTCCCCCGAATCGCCTAGTTGGAATAATTACACAGGTCATTGGTTTATGGACTGTTAAATTACTGCATAATAGTTTAAATCTTTGCATTACCAAGTCGTCAATATACAAGGTATGAATATAATAATAAATCATAATTACAATCCAATTGCTGAAATGATCATGAAATGAAACAAAACCATATTTACACAGTTGTCAATCTAAATATTTCATCTATTTATATATTATTATGTATGTATGTAGCTAGATGAAATACCCAGACACAACCCTATATATAACATTTCAATATCAGGAATACTTATATATGTAATATTTACTAAGTTTTTCAATTTCACTCGATAGCATTTTAATTCATACTAAGCTCCAATAACCGACTCCAATTAATTAAAGGTATAAATTTCAGAGATGTGGGCTAATATATATACCAATATATTCGAGTATTCATTAAAGCACAATTATATCTGCTCTTAGTATATCAAAAATAGAAATTTAGACGTATTAATACTGATCTCCAAGTGCCCATGTATTATATACCTTTTTTTGTCCATCTTATCATAGTTATATGGTTCACTAAAGAGTTCTAGGGATTGTTGTATTTGTTTCTCCTAAGCTTAATGTTTATAACGATTTAAATAATGTGTTTTGACTTTTACATGCTCAACTATGTTATACTAATATTATTAAATATTTTTTTTCTACGTATTAAATACACATTTTGAAGTAACATGTTTTGTTTACTACAATGTACATATATATCTAACGCTTAATGTAAAATACACTTTCATTTATAGACAACGCCTACTCCTTTATATAGGTTTTTCATTTTTGGCCATCTATATGCACTATATGTATGCCAATATTCGTTCAAGAGTTATGTACTCTGGGGATTATATATGCATTTGGTTTACAAATCATTATACGGTAAACACACATACATACCCGATCTCTAATTACATAAAAACTAGCATGTACAATTAAGTAATACATTTAATAACATGGCCTACCTGGCAGTCCGTATAATTGCTCTTTGTATTACTTGTCCTTGATTCCTCTCCAATCTCTTCTAAATTTCTCTTATCTATGTGTCATGTGTGTGCTACACCTCCTTCTTCTCTCCTTGAATATATATTTTATGATCTTCCTTCATATTATATATTGAGATGAAAAGGGCATTGCTTTTTGAGATTTTTCCTTTCACTATTGTTTTTCATTGTTTTTCTCATTATTTTAATGAATATATATTTTTTTGTTTTTATTAAACTTAGACCATTATATTTTTTTTATTTTTTAATTATTTTTTATTTTATTTTTTAATTCTTATTTTTTTCACGTTATTGGAAATTCTTAAATTTTATTTATTTTAACACTAATTAAATTAGCATCTCTTAATGTTATGATAGATTAATGTTAAATAAATCAATAAATTTGAATTTAATCTAATTAGGCAAATCTCCAAAACATTTATGGACATACACACATGTCACACAAGGTGAATTCTAATAACCATTTAAACTATGTTAGCAACTATGTTTAACTATCTAATGCAAACAATATCAAAACATATTATGCTAATCATTTTAGTATGCATTTTAACATGTGCTAGCTAATGTGGTGTGTGCAGGGTTCTAATCGATTTCTCTATCATCTTTCGACATCTCCATCTACGTAACCCTCTCCGATGATGCTCTCCCTTCATCACACTCTGAGAGATGAATTCTCCTGCATCAACCTCACAACAAGTAGGTAATTAGATCATAACATCATGATATACATACATCATAAAATATAAATGAAATAACAAATCAACATATTCATAATATAAACATATACACTACAACTAACTCATAGCAATATAATCATATAATCTAAGCAATATCTAACTATCTCATAACAACATATATCTCAAATCTTAGTAAAAAATAACTCAAATCAAATTTGTCAATCATAAATATCTATGAATAATTAAATAGTTTACTTAGCAAAGAATTGAGATGTAACATCCTTCCCCCCTAAAGCTAGTCATCATCTTGGATTAATTTTATTCAAACATAAGTTTTGAATTAAAATATTGTTCAACAAAAAAATAACATGGTATAATAGTATATAATTAAGTAAAAAAATGTGAAAATCTCTTGTAAAACTCATCGTAGTCCTCTCAAGTAACATTATTCTCAGAGTATTAGTTGTACTAGACCTTGTACTGTGACATCTTTCTATTACACAAATAAAGTTTGTGAGTATCAATTACCTTAATTGGTTCTATCATGACCACCCCATAATCTAGAATCTACAGAGCATTTCAATACAACACATACGTAGGATTAGCTATATAATTTTTAAGATAAGAAATATGGAAGCCATTATGTAATAAAATTAGGACTAGTGGTAATGCAAGCCTATACGCTACACTATTAACCACTTATAACACCTTGAAGGGTCTCACATATCTTAGTTATTATTTCTTTGACTTCTCAAATTTAATTAAGCTCTTTTGTGACTTAACCCATAAGAACACTTTATCACCTACTATAAAGTGCCTATATTTTTTATATCTACATAAATCTTCTACCTTTCATTGGCCTTGGCTAATCTCTGCTTGATTATTTTGACTTGCTCTTTTATTTCTAAAAGCATCTCAGGTCCAAAGACTACCCTGTCCTCTATCCTATCCTAATTGATAGTGTCCTACACCTTCTTCCATACAGTGCCTCAAATGGTGCCATCTTTAAAGTTGATTGGTATGAGTTATTTTATGTAAATTCAACCAATGGAAGAAAATCTTCTCATTTTTATTGTTGATCCATGCAATACATACAAAGAAGATCTTCTAACACCTGATTAACTCTCTTAGTCTATTTGTCAGTCTTTGGGTGAGATGCAGTGCTAAAATTTAATTACGTACGCAAAGTTGAATTCAGAGTTCCCTAAAATCTAGAAGTCATCTTTAGATCATGATTTGAAATGATCTCTGAAAATCTATGCAACTTATACACTTTTTTTATGAACCTCTTTTCAAGGGTAGGTGCATCATTTGTCAATTTTTTTGATATAAAATGAGCCACCTTGATTAGTTTATTAACTACCAAGATCATATCATGCATATTTTGTGACATCATTAAACCTTGAACAAAGTCCATATCAATGGCATGCCACTTACATTTTGGTATATCATGTAGATATACCAACCTAGTCAGATACACATGCTTAACTTTCACTTATTGACATTCTAGACAATGTGACACATAATTTGATATATGTTTCTTGATTCCATTCCATAAATATAGTGGTTTAAGCTCTTTCATGAGCTTTGTTACTTATAGATACCTAAGATGGGGCATTGTGCAATTCCTTTAGCATTGTCCTCCATAGATTCTCTTGATCTAGAACATACATCCTTCCATTGTAATGCAAATGACCATCACTCTCCAATATGAATCTTTTATAATAAAGAGTTTGAGCATTCTTAACTAATAATTTTTTATCTACTCATAGAATTTATCTCTTGGTGAGAATTCAATCACTCAATCTCTGAAAGTACTCCTGATAGTAGCTATGACTACTATATAACTTTTGTGACCTAGGGCATGAACTAATCTTTTTCCTTATCTTTGATATAGTTGATATCAAAATCATAATCAAACAAGAACTCAAGAGAGCATCTCTAATGAACATTTAAATTTGGTTGGGTGAAGATGTACGTGAGTTTCAAACTATTTGTCTTGAGCTCAAACAATTTTCCCAATAAGTAATGCCACCACACTTTTAAAGCATGCACTATTATCATAAGTTACAAGTCATGAAGGGCATAATTCATTTCATATGGATTTATATTTTGTCACTCATTATCCACCACTACACCATCATGCATAAGGACTCCTCCTAGTCCATTCTCTGATGCATCTGTGATCATTGGGGTCAAGAACTCTTAATACTGGTGCTGATGCAAGCCTTCTTTTCAATTCTTGAAAAGATACTTCACACTTATTTAACTAAATAAAATTATGGTTATTTCATTGCAAGGAAGTAATTAGATTAGCTAATTTAAAAAAATTGGAATGAACTCACTGTAATCACCTGTTAATCCCATGAAACTTCTTACTTTGTGCACATTCTTTGACATCAACCATTCCATAATGGCTCTTATCTTTCCCAGATCTACTGAGATACCATCTGTAGAGATAATATGTCCCAAATATTAGACTCTTTCCTAAAAAATGTGCACTTAGACAACTTTTCATACAACATGTGCTTTCACAACCGTTGCAGAACCAGTTCTAGATATCGAAGGTGTTCCTCTTCATTCTTTGAGTATATAAGAATGTCATCTAAAAAACCAAAGTAAAGTGATCAAGATAATCTCTGAACACATTGTTCATGAGATTCATGAATGCTATCAAAGAATTCTTTAACTTAAATGGTAACACTGTGAAATCATAATGCCTGTAATGAGTTATGAATGTTATTTTTAGAATATTCTCATCCTGTATCCTCAACTAATAATATTTTGCTCTAAGGTCAATCTTAAAAAAGATTGTTACTCCCTATATTTGATCAAAAATATCATCTATACAAGGTAGCATATAACTATTTTTGATAGTTACTTTATTCAACATTCTATAATCAATGCAAAGTTGAAGGGTACCATCCTTCTTGACAAAGATAATTGGTGCACCCCATAGTGACACACTTGGCTGGATCAACCCCTTAGACAATAATCTCTAAAAATGGTCCTTCAATTCAACCAACTCAGTGGATGTCATCCTGTATGGTGTCTTAGGCTATGGTTCCAAACTAGGTATGATATCGATAGAGAAACCAAACTCACGTCTAGGAGAATCTTGGCAATTCTTTCAGAAACACATCATGAAAATCTCTAAAAAATGGGTAATCTTTAAGAAATAATTTCATAGGTTCATTTAATTTATCTTAAAAATAAATGCTTGACACTCTTTTCCTTGAGCCCTCTTGAGTTACATAGTATAAATCTAAATGAACCTCAACTCTCTTTTCTTGATCTGAATTTAGTCTGATTTATAAAATCATCTAGACACTCAACCTTCTTAAAATAGTAGTCAACCTTGACCTTATATTTTGAAAGCTAGTTGACTCCTAAAATTACATCATATGACCCTAGTGGTGCTACATATAGATTCATAATTGTTGTGAATTTGGGCAAGTTAATCTCTGCTTCAACTAAACACTTGTCAATTATGACTTTTGATCATTCTCATACTGTACTGACCATGTATTTTTCATTAATCTAACTCTTTTCTAATTAACTTAATAAGTATTTTAGGAGCTATAAGATATTTTGTAACCCTCGTATCTATCAAAATGAAAATTGGATGGTAAAATAAAGTACTTGATAGCTCTATGGATAATGCTTGAAGTTTAACTTATTGATTGTCAACTGTTGCATGAATCTGCTGTTGAAAACTACCCTGCTAAGGATTAGGACCTTTGCCCTTTGACTTGTCCTAAAGAAAATCATGAATATAATGGTAATATTAATAAATGAAGCAATATCCAAGTGGTCTTTTCCTATCAGTCTGTTAGTTTCCCTTGAAACTATTTTTGGATCCATTGCCATGTTTTTAGTTACCTGAATCATTGTTGAATTTGGCATTATGGTTTTTGAAATTATTCCTAGAGTCTCCACTCCTCTATTTCCAATTCTTCTTCTTGAAGGTTGACTTAGAATTTTCAAACTTTTTCTTGAACTTGTCCCCAGCTTGTGAAAGAGACTTCAACTTTTATTCCTATTTGACCACCTTTTCAAAGACCTGGTTCATGGTAGAATGTCCATAAATATTCACCTCTCCACCGATCTAGGGTTTCAATTCCATGATAAACTTTTTAATTTTCAACCTCTTATCTCCTTGATATTGAGGTATGTACTTTAAAATTTTAGTGAACTGATCCTAGTACTTATTCACCAATAAGTCTTTCTACTTCAAATTCTAAAAATATGTGAGCTTGTGATTAAAATAAATCTATGGAAGCCACTGTAATATGAATAATGCCACAAACTAATCCCAAGAAGTGGTGGTCGAATTAAGATTCATTTCTATCATCTTATTGACCCACCATGTAGCTACCTCACCAACCAATCAGTATGCTTCCCATACTACCTTAATGATCTCATAGTAGTTTCAAATTTCAAAATACTTCTCCATTTCAGTCAACCATGCCTCAACACCGTCACCTAGAATAGTTCCATCAAACTTAGATGGGTTCATTTTCTTCATGTCTCTAGCCAACTCTACCATTATCTAAAATCTAGTATCCTAAGGGTTATTCTGCTCAACAAGATGCTCTTCAGGTACATCTTGTTATTCCTCCTCTTCATAGACATGAACCACCTACTCCAAAGCTATAATCTGATCCTTGATTTCATTCATGGTTATGAAGATATGATCCATCTTTTTGGATTGCTTAGTGGCAAATATGTTAGGATCAAATAGAGGGTTATTGTCATTAACATTTGATGAAACCTCTTCAAAAACTCTAGATTTCACCATCCTCTTCTCTATCAACAAAAGGATATGAAAATATTAATAGACTAATTAGGTTCTAGAGTTTGAGTCATATTTCTGATACCACATGTAACATCCCCACTGAGATCTACCGAGAAATACGTGATTTAAAAAAAAAAATTAAACACATATACTAAAAATACATTACACCATGAGAATCTAACTAGTGATCATATAAAATACTCTAAGTGTGATAACTATAATGAAGTATACTACATCATGCATCACTAATAACTATCATCATAATAAATCCATCATAATATAAATATAAAAAGTAATTACAATTAACCAGTTACAACTAATACATGCCTATAGCCATTGTTATCAATGTATAATAAATAAGTAATTACAACTCTTCATGATAATGTTTCAATAATAAGTATAATATAATATAATGTACAATATAATATACATGGCTTCCCAGAGCATAGTTTTCTAAAATCTAGTATCTATGGTAATCTCAAGTGTCATCTCCAAGTAAGTAATGTTGTGGGGAGGGAGAGCATCATCTGAGCACTTTTCCACACCAACCACAAACCAATGATCCCTCACACTAATATTATCAAGGAATGATCCTTCTTTCATGGATGAGTATATAGTGATGGTATAAGAATTTAGAGAGACAAGCTAGTACTCGTGTGATGTATGATTTTTAAACTAAACATGTAGTGTATCATAAAAACCCATTCTATTACAAGATATCACACAAACATGTAAATCATACTCATGAAATGATAATGTCCCATTAAAAATTTAATTTGGTTAAAGTTTTCAAATAATAAATGATATATGGATCAGTTAAAATTTACACACACCACTTGATTGGATTACCTTCATCCAACATTGTGATGCTAATAAGCTAGTGAGATTTGGTTAGCATAATATAACCAATAGATTCACATAGATTACATCCTACTAGCAACAACTAACATGCTAAGCATAGGATAATCTAATAATATACATTTATTCCATCAAAAGTATGAATGAATCTCACATTATATCTATCTTATAATAGAAATAATGACTACAATTTATACCACCAGAGTATGACATACATCTAACTACAGATTCTAATTACCTTAGTTTCTAAACATATTACTTCCTTTGATAACCAATATTATTATAGTCTAATGTTTCTAACCATAACTACTAAGTACCACAACTAGTCATAATAAAGTAACATAAATCAATAAAAATATAAGCTTATATTCAAACATCTAGATATCACAAAGAAAATCCTAGTTCCCAGATAATATTTCATTCTAGCATTAATTATAATTTTAGGGGTTGTATGCAAATATACCTGAGGTTATATTATATAGAATTATGTAATAATTTTAAACCACCAAATGAACTATAATTAGAAGAACACACCCCTACGTACAAGTACAAACTATTGGCATATGAATATCTATATCCTTTTAAACATGACATTAATAATTTATAAATACATATCTTATTGTAGTGTTATATCTGCACTATGTATTTTTGTTTCTATATATATATATATATATATATATATATATATATATATATATATATATCTTAAATCATGATATAACAAAATACTATGTCACATGCTTTGCCTAAACCATATTATGATATCAATAAGCTTATAGCTACATATATACCAATATAAGAAGCATAACCATTCTGATTAAGACATAAGATATTAGGTGAACTATATTGTTGGTCCATTGTTATTAGTCAGAAGATACAAGCCTTATGTCTGTTTAGAGCGATCTACTAATATTAACCTTATTTTATCTATAAATGGGGTTTGATAAAATTACTAACATTATTATACATCTGCCTACCATTATAATAGTTTATAATCTCCATACTCATTTCAATTTTTTTTTTTCATACATATCTCAATGAAGTGACACATATACATAAGACTCCATGAATTTATCTTATATAAAAGCTAATAACCATGATAAGGAGTATATAAAACTAGACTAAGGATATGGTGCTATGTCTAATTATTAAGACCTTCAAGTTACTCTTTGGATTTAACCAATATCTTATCAAATTAATTATTCTCATAATAAAGCTATAGTGTTGGGCATACAATAGTCCACATAATCTTATACAAAACAAAGGCGATCTACTTAGAATATAGATTTATATGGATGTGAATGTATATTGACGGTTAAATATATAAGTCATTGGGTTAGATATTCATTGAGTTTATACCCAATTAACACACAGTTCCAACAATATTCTTACTCACTATACTTTGATACTCCAATAATTAGATTATTGGTAAAACCATAGTTGTAGAGAGTTGAACACAGAATAATTTTAAAAAATATTATAATATTATTTATTCTACATTAAACTCATATGGGTGTTACAATGTTATATAAGAAAAGTCTTTCCTATAAATAAGGTGAATCATATCACCAAAAATCTCTCCAATATTATCTCCTCAAACCTATATGAGTAATATATAATAATAGACTATATATTAAATAACGACTAACCTATAATCATAATATTTTCATAACAATATTATGTTTAACTAATTACTAACCAATATATTATTTACCTCTCAGTAAATAATCAAACTTAAACAATGTAATAAACTAATCCCTAACATTCCCTCAATTTTTACATGGTGCAAAAACATTCACACTCTCACTTATAGTATGCTCACCCCTTATGGCATGTCCTATTTAGCTCATGACCTTGATACAAAGAAAGACTAACTCTTTCCATGGTTTTAATTAGGTTTAACACAAACCTTGACATGAATAGGACCCACCAACTATTTACCTTCAATGGTTTTTTATTTCTTACCACAAACCCTTTCAAGATTCATGAACTAACTTATATTAGAGCTTTTTATCCTTTCATAATGTTTTCATATCAATGAATTATGTTTAAATTTTGCATACAAATTATATTACTTAAACATGCATGTATTTTTGTTCTTATTTTAAAATAAGATTCATTTTAGTGGGCCCTATAAAAAAATATGTAGAGGTCTTGAGGTGAATTGGATTCAAAATGGTGATGAATCAGTTTAGAAGATAGATACATAAAAGAACCATGTGATGCCACATGGTGAATGATGCAAATGAATACTAAAAGTATGCAGACGGATGTTTGCACAACACAATCGAATATCAGCATGCAACATGTTATGGATGCTTGTATCATCCAAGCAAATGTTGAATTGCATGGGTGGATGTCAGCAACATGTAGACATACATTTACATAATGCAAAACAACATCAACCACCTGCTGATGGATGTTGAAAGTGAAAGGAGTGGTTATGCATGTTATATTTTACTCTATTTTTTAAATTATGAGCCCTAATTTAATGGATAATATAATGAGAAATTATATATATATATATATATATATATATATATATATATATATATATATATATATATATATATATATATATATAAGTTTTAAAGAATAATAATAATAAATTTATATAATTATAATTATAGTTTAATTATATTTTTTATCACACACCATGCATTAGGATTTTTCACACATCTCAACAAACATCCACATCATGCCAACAGATGTTGGTGTGATATAGGTGCATGTTTGAGATGTAAAGAATAACATCAACGCTGTGTGCTACTACTCACAATACACCCATGTGAATATTACATGTTAAGGGGATTGTTTATAGTGCCTCTCCCTTGGGAGAGGTTCCCTGACCATGGATGTGGGATAATTATCCCTCATGCATGGACACTGCTAATCTACTTCACATAGGTATACCTAGATGTCGCTATCCAATAATGGAAGCTAGAAGGCCACAAGCATATATTGATACATTATAGATATTCATCACTACAGATGTCTACCAATAGCCCATAGGCAATCATCGATTGATTTTAGGCATCTATAGGCAGATCATGGGCATCTACCAATAGGTAATGGGCATTCACCAACAACCCACAAGCACTAACCCACAACTTGGGCCTTGAGGTCATCCATGGGACACCTGATAGTTGATGCTTGCAATATGTTAATGGACACTAACACGCTATGTGCATTTACATGTATCTTGTGGGGCCATGAGTGTCCATCAACAACATGTGGGCATCTACCAATAAGTTATAGACATATACCAATGGACATCTTGTGGTAACCTACCTAGAATATTTGAGCATATGCTCACATCCTACTAATATCTGATCCCAAGTTATTGACATCAGTCGATAGAGTTAAGTGTTTTTTATTTTACTCACATAGTTTACATAGTGCATAAAATCAATTTACTATGTAGATTGTTGATGTTTACCTGACTGTATATGGGGAATTCATCAAGATTGGTTTTTGAGGTATCGACTAATCACATTTATACGAATAAATTTATATTCAAATGTAGGTGAAACTCTCTTCAAAATTAACTTTGACCCTAAGAATTTAGGTAATCCTGGCCTATCAGCATCTTCACAAAAATTGCCAAATACTGACTTTACAAAATGGAACATTCATAGATTAACAAAGATTCACCACTAAAAAAAATCTATTCTAAAAACACATAATAGAAATAAAAAACAAACCACATTATATATGTCACCAAATCTTCTTGGGCCCCATCATTGGTGACTGACGAGGGGCTCTCGAAGCTCCAATCTTTATTTCCTCCTTCCTCTAGTTGATGAAGCTGTTCACTTAGCCAATATGTTGACAAATTTTAGTTGTAATTTTTTGAAAACGCCCCCCCATATATGACTCAGGATGTCACACACAAGAGCTAATGTTTCCTTCTACAAATAATTTTTAATTTTGACAATTTTGATAAAATAACTTGACTTAGACCGACACTTTGTATTTTTGTACATGTGACAAACTTTAATGACTCTTTGATAACTAATGGCATATTTTTTA